>JACBWV010000610.1:51624023-52143231 GCA_013435795.1 Chlamydomonas sp. ICE-L | reverse complement strand
AGGACAGCCTGCGCTCCGGATCCCATCAGTCGCCACTCTCCCCTCTCCTCCCCCTCTCTTCCATCATCCCCCCTCCTATCTCCCCTCAATTTAGTACTTACACATACAAACACTCCCTCGCCTCCACCTACCCACACATCCCCCCCCCCCCCCCCCCCCCCCTCCTTACAATCCCGCCCTCCCTTCTTCCTTCCAACCCACACTCCACACAGAACTCACCCACCCACTCCAACACACAGTACCTCTATCCCTCCCTCCTCCTGCCCTCCTACCTCCTCCCCCCCCTTCACACACACAACTCCCTCCCTCCTTCCCTCCTTCCCTTCCATCCTTCATCCATCATCCGAACCCTAAACCCTAAACCCACACAACCCCCTCCCTCCCTCCACCCACGCCCACACATAGCCCCCCCCCTCCCCCGTCCCCGCTCCCTCGCGCCCTCCATCCCTCCTCCATCATCCCTCCCTGAATGTCTCCCGAAATTTATCCTACACAATCCCTCCCTCCATCCATCCATCCCCCCCCCATACACAAGTCCCTCCCTCCAGCCATCCATCCATCCATCCACACACACACACTCCCTCCTCCCTCCCTCCCTCCCCTCCCTCCCTCCCCCCCCCCCCCCCCCCCCTCCCCCGTCCCCCCCTCCCTCCCTCCCTCCCTCCATCATCCCCTCCCTCAATGTCTCCCTACATTTATCCTACACTATCCATCCGTCCATCCATCCATCCCCCCCCCAACACACACTCCCTCCTCCCTCCTTACCTCCCTCCCTCCCTCCCTCCCCCTCCCCCTCGCCCCCCTCACTCCCTCAATCATCCCCCCTCCATGTCTCCCTCAATTTATCCCACACAACACCTCCCTCCCTCCACCCGTATCCACACCTCCCCCCCCCCCCCCCCCCCCCCCCCCCCCTCCTTACATCCATCCCTGGACCTTCTTGGCGGACACATGTGGTAATGCGAGCGAGGGAACACCCTTGCGTGTTCACCAAGCTCATGTACCCTGGGCGAATCTACGTCAGCCCCCTGGCTACATGCACGGAGTTATGAACTTACGATTGTAAGTATATTTATGTTGTTCATTGTTATATGTGCTTTTTATCGTCTTATGTTTATGTTTTTATGTTTATGTTATATGCTTATGTGTATATGTTTATGTTATATGCTTATGTTTATGCTTATGTTTATGCATATGTTATATGTGTATGCTTATGTTATATGTTATGCTTGTGTTAAATGTTTATGCATATGTTATATATTTATGCTTATGTTATATGCTTATGTTTATGTTATATGCTTATGTTATATGTTTATGCTTATGTTTATGCTTATGTTATATGTTTATGCTTGTGTTATATGTGTATGCATATGTTATATGTTTATGCTTATGTTATATGTTTATGCTTATGTTTATGTTATATGCTTATGTTATATGCTTATGTTTATGTTTTATGTTTATGCTTATGTTTATATTATATGCTTATGTTATATGTTTATGCTTATGTTATATGTTTATGCATATGTTATATGTTTATGTTTATGCTTTTTATCGTCTTATATTTATGTTTTTAATCTGGAATGTTTTGTCAACCACGCAGGTGTGGAAAGTTGGCTGTCGAGTACGTCAGGCCGATTGAGGTGGTACACTGTGCCGTGAACTCCCGCAAGCTAGGGAGCGAGACATTCGGAGCTACCTCTTCCGAGGACTACGCTGACATCTTTTGGGGTGTTTTTTATGTGTTACGCATATGTTACCAATTTGGTATCATATGATTCAGTCACTTAGTAGACGGTCAGGTCCAAGTTAAGGGGCTAAGCAGTCGTTGCCCTATTAGAGGTCATGATTGCCCTTACTTGGTTACCATAAAGTTGATAGTCAAAAATCAACCCTGATCCCGAGGTTTTTCCTTGAGTCCTAATAAATTGGTGGTTTACCATAGGGGCTTATCATTGGGATTCAAGTTTTTTTCCCTCTCAATAGTTGTAGTCGTGACTGAATTTTGTTCGTGTGTGCTAATTTATTATTAGACCCACCCGAGTGAGGTGAATATATTCCATGTTGTTAATATGAAATATAATGGTTTCTTTGACTAGGATCACGTGTGAATATTTTGTTTCAAATTAGGTTTAAGTTATGCGTTACGGTAGTAAAGACGAAATACGTACAAAGTGACCTTCTGGTCATCAACACACGTCAGTCGGTCCTCCCCGCCCTTAACTTTATTAAGGGTAGTTAGGGCTAACTTGTCCATCGTTTCTGCTTAGGATTATCTCATAGGTGCTCATTTCCCATTGTAACTAGTCTCGGAATTCAATGTTGCTCTTGCTTCTCTTTCGTTGTCTCCCTTTCCAAGTACGACAATTTATTAATCCAACCAGGCAGTGCGTGCTTCCTGTCTCCCAGCCCCCCTCATAAAATTAGATTCACGTATGGGGTTAGTAGTAAGTAGAGACTTATGCGGCAGTGGTGTCAATACGAGCCCCATGGCATTTATTCCCCGTTAGCAACCTTTCCCAAAACGCTAATTCATTATTCGAACCAGGTGGTCCTTGGTGCCTCCCAGCCCGGCTAAGTAAATTCGTTCATTAGTTTTAATTAATTAGATTCACGTATGGGGTTAGAGAGTTATGCAGCAGTGGTGTCAATACGAGCCCTATGGCATTTATTCCCCCTCAATGGTTCGATGTCAGACTGTGCATGTAGTTAAATAATAATTATTATGAGCTATGGCCAAGATGAAAAGAGAAGAACAAGAGTTTGGACAGAAGTCGACACCGTCGAATGACAGGATTATTTAGCATGGGTTCCACCCCTGCTGGGCAGGCACGACGGAGGACATAATCTTGGGTTATGACTTCCCAAGGCCTCAATGGTTTGACCTCAGACTGTGCATGTGGTTAAATAATAATTATTATGAGCTATGGACAAGAGTGCGGAGGTGCCCGGTATTGTTCAACCCCAGGACACTGGGTTCCAGAGGGGGCGAAAGCGAAAAGAATAGAGAAAGAGCTTGGAAAGAGTCCGACACAGTAGGATGATAGGATTACCGTGCCCCCCCCCCCCCCCCCCCCCCCCCCCCCCGCCCCCAACCCTCCTGCGTCCTAGCTGTCAACTTAGATCGGCTATTCAATTTGTCGCGGCAAAACCCTCCGCCCCCCCCCACACACCCACACACCCACCCCGCCCCCCCCACCCCCCACCCCCAACCCTCCTCGTCGTTCAAATGTCCAAGAAGACACCATCTAGATCTGCGAAATGGCAGACGATTGCGTGCGCCTTCTTAACAATGCTTTGCATCACTGAACCAAACCACTACTGCTTTACTCCTGCATAGAGCCGCTGTCTTCAACCATGCTACCTGCTGGACCATATTCAATTCGTCGATTAGTACACAGCTTTACTTGGGCGAATGTCATGCTTTCAGGCAAGCCGATTGCGTGTTGCAATCGAGTGTTGCGGATGGAGAGGGAGGATTCGAATGCCGCAGGTAGTTGCGCAGGTTTGAAAGTCGGTTGCTGCAACCTGGTCCACCTCCTTGCTGCCTGCCTGCTTCACACCTGCATGCAAGCCTATGTACCTCCATGATTGACAAATGCCTGCCTGCAGTTTCCCCTGACTAGGCTACACAGTGGCAATATGTTGTTATATAACCAACACATGTGAGTAGATCTGAACCATCTGTCTTGTATGCTGTACCATATGTCATGTACGCTGCACCATTTGTCTTGTAGGTTGAACCATCTGTCTTGTACGCTGCACCATATGTCGTGTATGCTGCACCATTTGGCTTGTATGCAGCATGATTTGCCTTGCTGCACCATGTGTCTCGTATGCTGCACCATCTGTCTTGTATGCTGCACCATGTGTCTTATATGCTGCACCATCTGTCTTGTACGCTGCACCGTATGTCTTGTATGCTGCACCATCTGTCTTGTATGCTGCACCATCTGTCTTGTATGCTGCACCATGTGTCATGTATGCTGCACCATCTGTCTTGTACGCTGCACCATGTGTCTTGTACGCTGCACCATTTGTCTTGCACGTTGCACCATATGTCTTGTATGCTGCACAATCTGTCTTGTATGCTGCACCATGTGTCTTATATGCTGCACCATCTATCTGTCTCATCATCGTAATTGCTACCACGTGAATGCTTGCTCGCTTTCTTGATTGCTGATTCGTTGATTGTCCAACTGGCTTGTGCTTGGTCAAGCAACTAATAATCTTCTAACTCTACCTCCTTCCTTTCATGCTGCTGCAGTTCCAGCAGGCAGTGACTTCCGCATATTGCGACATGGTGGAGAAGGAGCAAGTCATCAGCATGCAGGGATGAGTAGACGAACAAGATCAAGAAGCCTTATGAGGACACTGGTCTTGCTGCTGGTCACTGCTGCTGGTCACTCATAATATAATAGTAGCTTGGCTAGACTAGCCAGTCGGGGTGGCAGGGGGGGGGCAGGGGCAGAAGACATACTAGATAGCTAGTCAGAGCTCATCAGTTTGTCTTCTTAGGAGGTTAGGTTGAAGTTGGGTTTGGTTATTAGGAAGTTGGGTTTGGATGGGTTTGCGTTTATTTGGCTGCTGAGTCCGCGACATCACTTTGCTACTGGTTAGTTAAATGTAAAAATAAAACTGCCTTCCAAACCCTATACGTCCCCCCCTAGAGCAAGTCATCCTAAATCAATGGACACAAAAGTCACCCTCTTGGTTCCCCACTTAAATAAGAACGGTTCAAGCAAGCTGCTTTCAAGCAAAATGCCTCTTGGCGCTCGAATTATTTAAGAGCAGCAAGTAATCTTGATTCAAGACAAATACAAGGCAACCTATTGATTCTACACTGAAACAAGAATTCAACAAGTGACCTTGAATCAATAGACGTACAAGACACCTCTTGATTAACCTCTTAAATAAGAGGGATTCAAGAGGGCATTTTTCAAGCAAATTGCCTCTTGGCGCCCGAATTACTTAAGAGGGGTGAATCAAGAGGTTTTCCTCTTGAAACAAGAATGGTTTAGTACAGCAAAACTTACCGACGCTGAGGGTGAGATGAAGGGGGAGGGGTGTCTGCTCCCCCACGCGTACGGGAGGGCTGTGCACCCCCCAACCCCCACCCCCACCCAATACACCCCAGTGCATGCACAGTCCTCCCGTACGCGAAGGGGAGCCCCCCACCCCACACCCACCCCCCAGTGCATGCACACCCTCCCGTACGCGTGGGGGAGCAGACACCCCTCCCCCTTCATCTCACCCTCAGTGTTTCGAAATTCCTCCCGTACGCGAATGGGAGACCCCCACCCCCAACACCCACCCAATACACACCCAATACGCCTGGGGGATTGCCCAAATAAAACTCATATAAAAATCCCTTTATGTCAACCCTAGTAAGTCATTTTGTTTGCATGTCTTTAGGTTCGCTTCAAATGGAGCAGCAGATGAGACCCCTGCCCACGCTACTGACCTTGGGAATGGACTGACACCATTGGGGGTCACTGCAGACCGTGGGAGGGCCAACTCCGCAGTCAAATCCGTAGCCGGCAAAGCGAGGATGAGCACCTCAGGCTTAGGGGGGGACAACACCCCACGCGTATCGAGAGCCAGCACCCCTACCGTGGCGGACAAGGAGGACAAACTTGGTTCACAACTCTCAGAGAAGCTGACATGGGCTAAGAAGCACTTGGCCGAGAGACAACTCGCGAATGCACAAGGGGTCTACTTCTCCTTGGATGCTAGGAGGTTTCTTCCCCCAGAGCTTCCCGTCCGTATCCGTTTGTTTGACCCGATGCGAATCATAGCTTTGAAAAATGTCTTTGCACCCACAAGCATGACCCCGGCCATCATCTTGTTCATCGACATTGATGCAAACTTGAAACCGCTGGGTACACTTTGGAAGAACATCGACCTCGACTCTTTTCGACCATGTTCAACAATGTCAGCGATGTGTCAGCTGAGTTTGGCGAGCCATGGGTCATCGGAGGCTACCACAGCTCCAAAGCATTGATCGACCTGACCCCGAGTGGGATGCCTCTCCGACAGTGCTGCCTGTACCGGTTGTCTTCGGTGCCGGGCGACACCTACTCGGACACGCTTGGTAATGCCCGGTTTCTCTCCGCCCAAGACAACGTCAGTGGCCAGTCGGCAGAGGGCTACGAGTCTCAGCCCTTCTTGATCTCGACCTACCTGTGGAGAGAGATGCACCTCAAAGCGAGTAGCCCGCCTCGGGCTGAGAAAGGGCATCACAGCATTGAGTACAGTGCCTTTAGGTTCCAATGCGTGGCTGGGGACGAGAAGCTTGCGAGGCTATACAGCAACGAGGCGTCATCTTTGACACCACGCTTCAAGATCGTGAGTTTGACCCAGGACAGCTACGACAGGGCTTTCCTCATCATGTCAAGCATGGACACCCGAACGATGATCGGCAGTAACATTACCCTCGAGCGCCTCCCAAACGTGGAGTGTGAAGTGACTATCTTGCCGACAGACAGACCATCCTCTGACGAGGAAGAGGAACCCGAGGAGAAGGCAAAGGGTAAAGGCAAGGGGAAGGGCAAGCCAACCGTGACCAATGTCAGGAATGTTACGTTGGAGGACATGAAGGATACGATGAGGCTGCCCCCTGCTGAATGCGACGCCTTCCTCAACCTTGTGACGGAACACTTGTATGTTCACCAGGTTGAGGCTTTCAAGAAACAGTTGGACTCCGTTGACTCCGTCAGCTTTTCTCCCAAGGTATGTGAAATTAAACAGGGGGTGTGGGATTTAAAATTAAATAGGGGGTGTGAAATTAAACAGGGGGTGGGGGTTTTAAATTACACATGGGGTGTGAAATTAAACAGGGGGTGGGGGAGTGGGAAAGGAGGGGGGGGGGTGACTGCTCCACCGCGCGTACGGGACGACTATGCATGCACTAAGTGGATGGTTGTGCTTGTAGGAGAGTTTGCATAGTTCTCTAGGTGACAAAGGGGATACGATTTTGACCATTTGCATGCAACTTGGATTGCAATGATGTAATTTGAGCATGATCAAAAATAAACAAATACCTCATACATGCTTGCTCAGACCTTTGCCGCTACATACAAGTTGGCATTGGATCATTTCAAGAAGGAAGTGAGTGGCGGGCTTTGTGGTGTTCATCCTGAAGAAAGCTTCTTGATATGGCACAACATTGAGGGAGGAACCGACTTTAAGGCCGCAGTTGATGACCCGCTTAGCTCTAACGGTAAGTGTTTAACAGAACGTTTTGCTTTTAAAATACTTACCAAATGTCTTCCCTTTCGCGATGTACTGTCGTGGCCCATTTGGTTGACTTCCAGGTCTCCCCTACGCAAAGGGGAGCGGCTGCCTTCAAGCTTCCCTCAATTAATTACCGCGTACTTCCTTGTTCGCAGGAATCACCTAGCCTCGACAAGCCTGGACAACATCACTTCAGCTCCGTCAACAACCAGTTGTTTAAGGGTACCATGGACGCTGCCGTTTCCAAAAGTGGCACAAAGGCCTCCGGCGTCATGTTCGCCACCAGAGGAAGTTGGACAGACGGCGGTGGAAGGTTTGTCAAAGCCTATGACAGCACAGGCCTGGTTCTCGAGGTTGCAGTTAGACTACGCCACTACAAGGAGGGATGCACTTGACCTCCGTGGTACTTCAGAGCTTTTGATGCCCAAGCTGACCATCACTGAGTTCAAGAAAGCAAATGGGTTCATCACGTTCTAGACTAACAATCAGGAAGTCAACTGCCAACTGAACTGGTGGTTGACTGCAATCGAGAGCAGGGGCAAGAAGGTACAAGAACGTACACACTCTGACACAGTCATCTCGGCCAGCGTCACCGACATCGAGCTATTGACGCAACCAGATATGGTGTACTCCAGCCTATCTGGTGGAGCTGTCGGAGCTATATCTGACGATATGGCCAAGTTCCTCCAAGCAGTGAGGGTACTGCTCCTTGCCTATCCCATTGTCGCTCGCAGTCCAGTAAGCAGTGCGTTGCATACCATCAAGGAAGCGGTGGAGTTCCTTGTCCTCGACTTGTCAAGGAACGACGTAGGTCTTGTAGCTTCGGGCTACTCACTGGAGCAAAGCCAACACAATGCTGATATGGGGGAGATCAGGCGCACTTTCGGCGACGTCAAGGATGTGTGGAAGAAGGGAAAACCTAGTCCTCTCTTCTTCGACCATCTAGAGGGCGGTACATTTGCGATGAAATATCTGCTCGTCACAGCGACAACAATGTTCCTTGACCTGGACCACCCGCTTGTACCTGCTGGCCAGCTCCTCCGGAAGGAGACCGCTAAGGTCAGCGCGCACCTATACAACGTGCATCCAAAGACTTTTCTCTGTGACGACCTCATCAAGGTGCGCTTGGCTATTCTTGAATTGTTTGGTGCATGAGCATTGCTCCACTTCCTGCAAGGGAAGGTGGTGTACTTATTCAGTGCATGTGTGTTCTACGTTTTCCTACGCAAAGGTTTAAGGTCGGTATGTATGGTAGGTTGGCCTTTTGAAATTGGGATGTGTGTTCATTGCTCCCCTTTGCAAAGGGGAGCAATGAACCTACCACTAACGTATTAATTTATATTATTTCCTACTATCACGCAGGTGCCTGCCAAATTGGTCGACTTGGTCATTGTCGACCCGAGCTTGGGTGATGACACTGGACCGCTTTGGGACGTTGGTGAGAAGGCTTGGACGTGCGTTGATGCCTCAGACACTCTGCGAACCTTGATGGTCCAAAACAGGAAGTTTGCTGGGGTGTTCAAGGTGGTGATGTACAGCAACATGGAGCAAGTGAGTACCTTCACTAGGGCTTGGGGTCGCTACATGGCGTTTGAAGAAGTTTCATGCCACGGAGAAAGTCTTGCTCAAACATCACGCCGCCATGCAAGAGGCTGGTGATGACGCCAGAGCTAAGAATCTGGTGCACAAGCTCGTTGAAGATGACATGAAAGAGCTGAGTAGCCTCATGCCTGCAAAGCCTAGTGATGACATGCTAGGCCGAGTGTGGGACGAGCTGAAAGGCTTACGTAAAGATCACAGCGGATCAAAGCTCTTTCCAACTATGACAGATAAGGAATTCAAGACCATTGGGGGCAGGATAGTTGAGAGGTGCACCGACATCGCACAGCACAGGCATTCATCGACGAACCATCGGCCCTCTTGATCACCATTGGAAAAATGATGAAGCAGATGAAGAGCATGGCTGAGGGGGAATGAGGTTGTAAAGCGGGCACGTGAATAATGGGATTAAGACGTTGTCAGGTTAGGAAGTAGGGTGATGTAATGGGCGTTCCTGCTTCCCGGCCGATTTTGTGGATGCTTCTAAATTTGTGGAATCTTATGATTCAAATCAAAAGACCGTTTAGGCAAATTTCTTGATTGTGAGTTTTTGCTGGATTTCTTCGAATCTTCTTATGTTTTTGAACATAAGATTGTTTTCTAGTTTTTCGACAAAGAGACAATTCCTTTACTATCTTAGAATCATCTTATGTTTTTAAACATAAGATTGTTTTCTAGTTTTTGGAGAAAGAGACAATTCCTAGACAATTATTGAATCTTGTTACATAACTCATAACTCATAACTCATAAATCGTAACTAATAACCTCGCAATCTCTGAACTCTTACATCAAAACCTCATAAGTCATTACCTTGTAACTCATCATTCGTAACTCGTAACCTCGCAATCTCAGAACTCTTAACTCATTACCTCATAACTCATTACCTTGTAACTCATAACTCATAACCTCGCAATCTCCAAACCGTAAATCATAACCTCAAAACTCATTACCTTATAACTCATATACTTCCAACCTCACTGCCTCACAGCCCCATTCACGGTGGTGGTGGAGGACACACATTTGGGTAGGTCCACATTGGTGCTGCAGCACTCTACGAGACCTCCACGCACTACACCACCACGACAAAACATTATCCTAGCACCTGAACACATCACCCTACTTCCTAACCTGACAACGTCTTAATCCCATTATTCACGTGCCCGCTTTACAACCTCATTCCCCCTCAGCCATGCTCTTCATCTGCTTCATCATTTTTCCAATGGTGATCAAGAGGGCCGATGGTTCGTCGATGAATGCCTGTGCTGTGCGATGTCGGTGCACCTCTCAACTATCCTGCCCCCAATGGTCTTGAATTCCTCATCTGTCATAGTTGGAAAGAGCTTTGATCCGCTGTGATCTTTACGTAAGCCTTTCAGCTCGTCCCACACTCGGCCTAGCATGTCATCACTAGGCTTTGCAGGCATGAGGCTACTCAGCTCTTCCATGTCATCTTCAACGAGCTTGTGCACCAGATTCTTAGCTCTGGCGTCATCACCAGCCTCTTGCATGGCGGCGTGATGTTTGAGCAAGACTTTCTCCGTGGCATGAAACTTCTTCAAACGCCATGTAGCGACCCCAAGCCCTAGTGAAGGTACTCACTTGCTCCATGTTGCTGTACATCACCACCTTGAACACCCCAGCAAACTTCCTGTTTTGGACCATCAAGGTTCGCAGAGTGTCTGAGGCATCAACGCACGTCCAAGCCTTCTCACCAACGTCCCAAAGCGGTCCAGTGTCATCACCCAAGCTCGGGTCGACAATGACCAAGTCGACCAATTTGGCAGGCACCTGCGTGATAGTAGGAAATAATATAAATTAATACGTTAGTGGTAGGTTCATTGCTCCCCTTTGCAAAGGGGAGCAATGAACACACATCCCAATTTCAAAAGGCCAACCTACCATACATACCGACCTTAAACCTTTGCGTAGGAAAACGTAGAACACACATGCACTGAATAAGTACACCACCTTCCCTTGCAGGAAGTGGAGCAATGCTCATGCACCAAACAATTCAAGAATAGCCAAGCGCACCTTGATGAGGTCGTCACAGAGAAAAGTCTTTGGATGCACGTTGTATAGGTGCGCGCTGACCTTAGCGGTCTCCTTCCGGAGGAGCTGGCCAGCAGGTACAAGCGGGTGGTCCAGGTCAAGGAACACTGTTGTCGCTGTGACGAGCAGATATCTCATCGCAAATGTACCGCCCTCTAGATGGTCGAAGAAGAGAGGACTAGGTTTTCCCTTCTTCCACACATCCTTGACGTCGCCGAAAGTGCGCCTGATCTCCCCCATATCAGCATTGTGTTGGCTTTGCTCCAGTGAGTAGCCCGAAGCTACAAGACCTACGTCGTTCCTTGACAAGTCGAGGACAAGGAACTCCACCGCTTCCTTGATGGTATGCAACGCACTGCTTACTGGACTGCGAGCGACAATGGGATAGGCAAGGAGCAGTACCCTCACTGCTTGGAGGAACTTGGCCGTATCGTCAGATATAGCTCCGACAGCTCCACCAGATAGGCTGGAGTACACCATATCTGGTTGCGTCAATAGCTCGATGTCGGTGACGCTGGCCGAGATGACTGTGTCAGAGTGTGTACGTTCTTGTACCTTCTTGCCCCTGCTCTCGATTGCAGTCAACCACCAGTTCAGTTGGCAGTTGACTTCCTGATTGTTAGTCTAGAACGTGATGAACCCATTTGCTTTCTTGAACTCATTGATGGTCAGCTTGGGCATCAAAAGCTCTGAAGTACCACGGAGGTCAAGTGCATCCCTCCTTGTAGTGGCGTAGTCTAACTGCAACCTCGAGAACCAGGCCTGTGCTGTCATAGGCTTTGACAAACCTTCCACCGCCGTCTGTCCAACTTCCTCGGTGGCGAACATGACGCCGGAGGCCTTTGTGCCACTTTTGGAAACGGCAGCGTCCATGGTACCCTTAAACAACTGGTTGTTGACGGAGCTGAAGTGATGTTGTCCAGGCTTGTCGAGGCTAGGTGATTCCTGCGAACAAGGAAGTACGCGGTAATTAATTGAGGGAAGCTTGAAGGCAGCCGCTCCCCTTTGCGTAGGGGAGACCTGGAAGTCAACCAAATGGGCCCCACGACAGTACATCGCGAAAGGGAGACATTTGGTAAGTATTTTAAAAGCAAACGTCTGTAACACTTACTCGGCCTTAAAGTCGTCCTCCTCAATGTTGTGCATATCAAGAAGCTTCTTCAGGATGAACATCACAAAGCCCGCACTCACTTCCTTCTTGAAATGATCCAATGCCAACTTGTATGTAGTATGTGTCGGAGAGGCATCCCACTCGGGGTCAGGTCGATCAATGCTTTGGAGCTTTGGTAGCCTTCGATGACCCATGGCTCGCCAAACTCAGCTGACACATCGCTGACATTGTTGAACATGGTCGAAAAAGAGTCGAGGTCGATGTTCTTCCAAAGTGTACCCAGCGGTTTCAAGTTTGCATCAATGTCGATGAACAAGATGATGGCCGGGGTCATGCTTGTGGGTGCAAAGACATTTTTCAAAGCTATGATTCGCATCGGGTCAAACAAACGGATACGGACGGGAAGCTCTGGGGGAAGAAACCTCCTAGCATCCAAGGAGAAGTAGCCCCCTTGTGCATTCGCGAGTTGTCCCTCGGCCAAGTGCTTCTTAGCCCATGTCAGCTTCTCTGAGAGTTGTGAACCAAGTTTGTCCTCCTTGTCCGCCACGGTAGGGGTGTTGGCTCTCGATACGCGTGGGGTGTTGTCCCCCCCTAAGCCTGAGGTGCTCATCCTCGCTTTGCCGGCTACGGATTTGACTGCGGAGTTGGCCCTCCCACGGTCTGCAGTGACCCCCAATGGTGTCAGTCCATTCCCAAGGTCAGTAGCGTGGGCAGGGGTCTCATCTGCTGCTCCATTTGAAGCGAACCTAAAGACATGCAAACAAAATGACTTACTAGGGTTGACATAAAGGGATTTTTATATGAGTTGTATTTGGGCAATCCCCCAGGCGTATTGGGTGTGTATTGGGTGGGTGTTGGGGGTGGGGGTCTCCCATACGCGTACGGGAGGAATTTCGGAACACTGAGGTTGAGATGAAGGGGGAGGGGTGTCTGCTCCCCCACGCGTACGGGAGGGCTGTGCATGCACTGGGGGGTGGGTGTGGGGTGGGGGGCTCCCCTTCGCGTACGGGAGGACTGTGCATGCACTGGGGTGTTTTGGTAGGGTGTGTGTGTGTGTGTGTGGGGGGGGGGGGGGGGGGGGGGGGGGTCTCCCATTCGCGTACGGGAGGAATTTCGAAACACTGAGGGTGAGATGAAGGGGGAGGGGTGTCTGCTCCCCCACGTGTACGGGAGGGCTGTGCATGCACTGGGGTGTATTGTGTGGGTGTTGGGGGGGGCTCCCCTTCGCGTACGGGAGGACTGTACATGCACTGGGGTGTATTGGGTGTGTGTGTGTGGGTGGGTGTGGGGGGGGGGGGGGGGGGGGTCTCCCATTCGCGTACGGGAGGAATTTCGAAAACACTGAGGGTGAGATGAAGGGGGAGGGGTGTCTGCTCCCCCACGCGTACGGGAGGGTGTGCATGCACTGGGGGGTGGGTGTGGGGTGGGGGGCTCCCCTTCGCGCACGGGAGGACTGTGCATGCAATGGGGTGTATTGGGTGGGTGGGTGGGTGGGTGTGTGTGGGGGGGGGGGGGGCTCCCATTCGCGTACGGGAGGAATTTCGAAACACTGAGGGTGAGATGAAGGAGGAGGGGTGTCTGCTCCCCCACGCGTATGGGAGGGCTGTGCATGCATTGGGGTGTATTGTGTGGGTGTTGGGGGTGGGGGGGGCTCCCCTTCGCGTACGGGAGGACTGTGCATGCACTGGGGTGTATTGGGGTGGGGTGTGTGTGGGGGGGGGGGGGGGGGGGGGGGGGGGGGGTGGGGGTGGTGTGGGGGTGGGGGGGTGGGGGGGGGGGGGGGGGGGGGGGGTGTGGTGGGGTGGTGTGGTGGTGTGGTTTTGGTTTTTTTTTTTTTTTTTTTTTTTTTTTTTTTTTGTTTTGTTTTCTTTTTTTTTTTTTTTGGGGGGGGGGGGGGGGGGGTCTCCCATTCGCGTACGGGAGGAATTTCGAAACACTGTGGGTGAGATGAAGGGGGAGGGGTATCTGCTCCCCACCACACTACGGGAGGACCTGCGCATGCCACTGGGGGGGGTGGGGTGTGGGGGTGGCGGGCTCCCCTCGCGTACGGGAGGGGCTGTGCATGCACGGGGGGTGGGTGTGGGGGTGGCGTGTCCCCCTTCGCGTACGGGAGGGCTGTGCATGCACTTGGGTGAATTGGGGGGGGGGGGGTGGGTTGTTTGGGGGTGGGGGGCTCCCATACGCGTACAGGAGGAATTTCGAAGCAATGAGGGTGAGATGAAGGGGGGGGGGGTGGGGCGGGGTGGCGGGCTCCCCTTCGCGTACGGGAGGACTGCGCATGCACTGGGGGGTGGGTGTGGGGTGGCGGGCTCCCCTTCGCGTACGGGAGGGCTGTGCATGCACTGGGGGGTGGGTGTGGGGTGGCGGGCTCCCCTTCGCGTACGGGAGGGCTGTGCATGCACTGGGGTGAATTGGGTGGGTGTTTGGCGGTGGGGGGCTCCCATACGCGTACGGGAGGAATTTCGAAGCAATGAGGGTGAGTTGAAGGGGGAGGGGTGTCTGCTCCCCCACGCGTACGGGAGGGCTGTGCATGCACTGGGGGGTGGGTGTCGGGTGACCTACATGACGTGGCACAATACTTGGGTAAGCGTAATATCGTACGACATACGTAAAATAAAAGAAGATTCATTTCACACAATCGACTAAAGAAACTAGAAATAATCGAGTTGAATGCATTGCCGATTCGCGATTCGCGGTCGTCAATCTCCGAATCTGCATGGACAAGCTTCACCACCGCACGAGGTCGCAATCGGCAACGTTGTCAAGCTCGCAACCCCTAGCGCGACCATTGAAGTGTATGGCGGACAGTTGTGAAATAAGCATGAGTTCGAAATGAACTCACATTGCACGGAGATCTTTCGGCATGGCTTCATTGGCAGCGTCCTGGGTTGCATCGCCCTCGTCCTGAACCGGGTGTCCATTGCCAGCCTCCCGATTGTTGCCTCCTCGCTTAGCCTCCTCTCGCTTTGCATCCTCCTGTCGCTTCCTCCTCTTACTCGTAGAACCTGTTGGCAAGTCACAATTGCGGAAGTAAGGAATGGTGAAGGAGAACGAAAAGGAAAGATCGCCGTCAGAGCAATGATATTCAAAAGCGCAGTACGTTGTGTAGCGCAACGATATTCAAACCTGCAGTACATGTCGCTCCGTACAGGTTTGTTTCAAAAGCTCGACCTGTCGCACTCAATACGGTATGATCAAACATTCACTCACTGCTGTCAGGTGCCTGCTTCTCTCTCTGCCTTGTTCCCCTCCTGCCTGGGCTGAAACTCTCGAAACCTGGAGTTAGCGTGGATTCGCATGCTCGGATACTCAGTCTCGTTTCATCGAGCTGTCTCGCTGGGAGGACGCCTGTGCGCAGTTGCACAGGTTCACCGCGATCCTGCAACCACCATTTTTGCATTGCGGCGGTGTAGTTGTGCGGAGTGCGGAAATCGCCTACGGGCATGTGGTTCTTGAATGCCATGTCCTTCAGCTGTTCGGACGTGCAATCATCGAGGGTAAGTTGTAGCCAGAAAGCTTCGGACCCACACATCGGTTTGCAAGTTCCAGAAAACCGATACCAGGATGTGTGCGTCACAATAGTTTTGGCACTGGCGCCTCCTAATAGCACCTCGCGAGACCTAGTTCCTACGACCTGCTTGTTCCACTGTTGAATGCCTTCGTCACATTCGGGCGTCCCGTCTCCGTACATCTTGGCATCGATGGTGCCATTTGAGTAGAAGCTGCGTCCAATAAAATAGGATAGGGTAGTCATTTGTTCGAATTAAATTAAATAATTAGACTCACTCTAACATTGTATGTAAATTCCTCCCGTACGCTAATGGGAGCCCCCCACCCCCCACACCCACACAATACACCCCAGTGCATGCGCATTCCTCCCGTACGCGAAGGGGAGCCCATCACCGACACCCACCCCCCAGTGCATGCACAGCCCTCTCGTACGCGTGGGGGAGCAGACACCCCTCCCCCTTCAACTCACCCTCATTGCTTCGAAATTCCTCCCGTACGCGTATGGGAGCCCCCCACCCCCAAACACCCACCCAATTCACCCCAGTGCATGCACGGCCCTCCCGTACGCGAAGGGGAGCCCGCCACCCCACACCCCCCCCCCAGTGCATGCACAGCCCTCCCGTACACGAAGGGGAGCCCGCCACCCCACACCCACCCCCCAGTGTATGCGCAGTCCTCCCGTACGCGAAGGGGAGCCCGCCACCCCACCCCACCCCACCCCACCCCCTTCATCTCACCCTCATTGCTTCGAAATTCCTCCCGTACGCGTATGGGAGCCCCCCAACCCCAAACACCCACCCAATTCACCCCAGTGCATGCACAGCCCTCCCGTACGCGAAGGGGAGCCCATCACCCGACACCCACCCCCCAGTGCATGCACAGCCCTCCCGTACGCGAAGGGGAGCCCGCCACCCCACACCCCACACCCCCCCCCTTCATCTCACCCTCATTGCTTCGAAATTCCTCCCGTACGCGTATGGGAGCCCCCCACCCCCAAACACCCACCCAATTCACCCCAGTGCATGCACAGCCCTCCCGTACGCGAAGGGGAGCCCGCCACCCCACACCCACCCCCCAGTGCATGCACAGCCCTCCCGTACGCGAAGGGGAGCCCGCCACCCCACACCCACCCCCCAGTGCATGCGCAGTCCTCCCGTACGCGAAGGGGAGCCCGCCAATCCACACACCCCCCCCTTTATCTCACCCTCATTGCTTCGAAATTCCTCCTGTACGCGTATGGGAGCCCCCCACCCCCCAACACCCACCCAATTCACCCCAGTGCATGCACAGCCCTCCCGTACGCGAAGGGGAGCCCGCCACCCCACACCCACCCCCCAGTGCATGCACAGCCCTCCCGTACGCGAAGGGGAGCCCGCCACCCCCCACCCCCCACCCCCCCCCCTTCATCTCACCCTCATTGCTTCGAAATTCCTCCCGTACGCGTATGGGAGCCCCCCACCGCCAAACACCCACCCAATTCACCCCAGTGCATGCACAGCCCTCCCGTACGCGAAGGGGAGCCCGCCACCCCACACCCACCCCCCAGTGCATGCGCAGTCCTCCCGTACGCGAAGGGGAGCCCGCCACCCAACATTGTGTTCAGGTGCTAGGATAATGTTTTGTCGTGGTGGTGTAGTGCGTGGAGGTCTCGTAGAGTGCTGCAGCACCAATGTGGACCTACCCAAATGTGTGTCCTCCACCACCACCGTGAATGGGGCTGTGAGGCAGTGAGGTTGGAAGTATATGAGTTATAAGGTAATGAGTTTTGAGGTTATGATTTACGGTTTGGAGATTGCGAGGTTATGAGTTATGAGTTACAAGGTAATGAGTTATGAGGTAATGAGTTAAGAGTTCTGAGATTGCGAGGTTACGAGTTACGAATGATGAGTTACAAGGTAATGACTTATGAGGTTTTGATGTAAGAGTTCAGAGATTGCGAGGTTATTAGTTACGATTTATGAGTTATGAGTTATGAGTTATGTAACAAGATTCAATAATTGTCTAGGAATTGTCTCTTTCTCCAAAAACTAGAAAACAATCTTATGTTTAAAAACATAAGATGATTCTAAGACAGTAAAGGAATTGTCTCTTTGTCGAAAAACTAGAAAACAATCTTATGTTCAAAAACATAAGAAGATTCGAAGAAATCCAGCAAAAACTCACAAATCAAGAAATTTGCCTAAACGGTTTTTTGATTTGAATCATAAGATTCCACAAATTTAGAAGCATCCACAAAATCGGCCGGGAAGCATGAACGCCCATTGATTGTCATTTCCATGGTGCGGGTATCAGGCTCCTGGTCACCGGGAGTGACCCCAATCATGGTGCAAAAGATCGGGGGGGTGGCCCATAAGCTTGCAAAGGAAGCCACTGTGAGAGAGCAATCTAGGCCACGCCACCAATCTTGACAGAAGGCGCCATTATCAAGGTGTCGAAGATCCGTCTGGGTGCGCATCTAGTCCCTGGCGATGGCTTGGTGAAGGTGGCCAAGGGCAAGGCAGATAGCCTCGTGGTGAAGGGGCTCAGAATGGTCCAGTCTGTCAGCCCGGGACGAACGGACCTGCCATATCGCGCCCAAGGTGGTTATACGCAGGAAGGACCACAACCTTAGGGTAGAGGGAGGAGGGGGTGTCCCGGGCCAAAGGGTGATGTCGTCAGCGAGGAGGAAGAAGGGGCAACGAGGAAGGCGCTGCCCACCGGTGAGGGTCTCCCAAGTGGAAAGGAGCCAGTCTATGACAGGGGCAGAATCTGGGCATTCCAAGAAAGCGTGAGACATTGTGTCAGCAGTGTGCAGCTGCAAGCAGTCAGGGCTGGAGCAGACTATGGAGGGGGGGTCGTCTTGGTTGACCCGTTGGAAGCGTCCTCGTACATGAGCAAGGAACGCATTGCAGCCCAGGGTGCCATGAAGCAAGCTCCGGCAAGTGATGGTATAAGGACGGTGGAGAGTCTTGTCAGCGAGGCGTACCCACACCTGCGAAAAGCCTGCACGTAGAGGGAGGGAGACTTGAGGTTCGTCTTGTCTTTGAGCAGTTCTCTCCGCTGGGCCTGGACGGGAGGGGCGGACACGTTGTAAGTCCACCCAAGCGTTCTGTGGGAGGTCTTCAGGGGAGGGGACTAGAATAGGGGTGACAACGAGCGCTCTCTCTGTTGCTTAGGCAATCCATCAGGATTCAAGACCACGGAGGCCTCGCAGGTCAGGGTTAGTGCTAGGGTGAGTGTCCAAGGTGGAGGGGGGTAGAATGCTCCACAGCCTGGGCCAAGCAGCACGTTCCTCGATATAACCTGGCACAAAATGGTGGGAACTGGGGCTTTGTTGCATAATATGTTGGTGAAGAAGGGCCTGCTGTGCTTGGCGCACAGAGAGTTCAAGAAGGTTCACCTCAGTATCATCATGGAGGTGGAGACCCCATGTTGTTGGGTCCAGTTGGAGGTCCTCCCAAAGACCAACCAGCCATGGTTCCAAGATCTCTTGCCTCTGGTGGGGGGGGAGGCCTTGCTGGATCAGCTGCTCCTCAAAGTCTGCCCGTAACCATGCTTCTCGAGGTTTCTTGCGTAGGGTGATGAGCGCAGCTTGGGGGTGTCCTTGGGGGGGAAGGGCAGGAAGGGTGAGAGGGTGTAACCGGCCAGGGGCCAGACCTCCCAAAGACGGTCCTCTCCAGTGAGGGGATCTGGCCCCTCTGCAAGGGGACCAGCAGGGGCCACTCTTTTTTTTTTTTCTTTTACATAGGGAGGAACCAGGAAAGGGAACATCTGAGAAAACCTAACCCTATGTGACCGAGGAAGAAAAACCAAAGAAGAAGACTAGAGGACATGGACCAAAAGTCCGCTAAGACAAAAGATCCAAAGACAAAAGACGAAAAGACTAGGGGACAAAAGACCGAGGGACACAAACTAATTACTAGGAGGACAAAGGACTAAGGGCCTTCCGAGCACCACCCCCACCTCCAAGCAACACTGTTCCTCCCCAACCAACAAAACACCACTGTAACCTACAAGAGCAACACAGAAAAAGAAGGAAAGGCATGCAAGCAAAGGTCTTGCTGATCTAAGATTAAAACACTGCAGGGCATCACTCCTGTAAAAGGCTAGTGCATCAGGGCATCACTATTTTAGCAAACCAGCACAGACTATTAGTAACATGTCGCTAGGTCACCCATGCAGATCAGCAAGCTCTGCGAAGACGACCAGAACGCGGCATGCCTACAGCGGGAAAGAGCTTCCATTTGGGAGGTGGAAGTTCTGGAAGGAGGACAGCATCCCGCCAGGGGTCTGGCAAAGAGGAGAGGATGAAGTCAAGGTCTTGGACAGCAGCGGGAGGGAGGTGAGCTCGTTGTTGATGAGCTGAGCGGATGTCCTTGAGACGGTGCCACGAGAGTGCTTGGGAGGAGAGCACTTGGTTTGAGGTGATGGGCATGGACGGAAAAGGAGGGGTATTGTTGAAGGTGGTTTCCAGTAGGATGGATTGGGGGCACTGCATGGGCGGAGCGATAATTCTACGAATGTTCAGCAGGAGAAAAGCCTCTGCACTTTCCCGGGCCAAGTTGGTGGTGATTGAGGCGATGTCCACAGAAGACGGGGCGGTAACCAAGGCATGGTATCCACTTGCCTGACCTGGAGGAAGGCGCACAGCCCGAGAAATCTCGTGACGGTAGAGCTGCTGCCAGGGGTGACCTGTGTAACTGAAGAGGAGCCATGTGGTCTTGGCCAGCATAGCCGCCGAGTGGGAAGCAAGATGGGGTACAGCAAGCCTTCCTTGATGAAAAGGAAGGACGGCTGTCCCGAAGCGGGGGAAGAGGTGTCCTGGACGTGGTGATTCCTCCTCCTGCAGCCTAGAGGTTGCAACAAAGGCATTGAGACAAGATTGCAACTGCTGGCGGAGAGGCGCTGGTGGTGAAGCAAAGTTAGCCTGGAAGATGAACTTGGAAGCCAAGCATTGCATAGCAACATGCGCCCTTCCAATAACATTGAGATTGCGTGAGAGCCATGGAGCTGCTGCACGTGAGATACTATGGGGCATGTGCTGGTAGGCTGCAGCCTTGCAAAGGGCAGTGTCTGCACCGAACGGCACGCCTAGCAATCTGTGAGGTGTGTCTGAGGGCTGGAGGTGGTAACCAGTCAAGTGATGGGTGCCAAGGGCAGGGTCCAGATCTGCAGGGAGGGGTATGTCTGGGGGAAGTTCAAGAAGCAGAAGACGGGTCTTGGGAACAGACTGGGCGGGTAAGCCAGCCGAATTGGCTACGACGTATGTCTCCTTGATGATAGGCCCATCTGTGGCTGGGTTGAGGACAAAGTGCTTGCCATCGTCAACAAACGAGAGGGTGGCTGGAGCCAACTCTCCTGAGGGAAGACGGAAGGATTGCAGAGTTCCACAAGATCTCAGTTGGTTATTGTAGGTGATGAAGGGCTCAAAGATGACCCATTGATTACAGCTCAAGGCCCCACCCTGAGGGAAGCCGGAAGTGTTGGGGAAGGAGGTAGTGAAGAAACCGTTGAGACGCACTCGCGTAGAGCTGCCATTCATGAGGATGTCGCACCAGCGCGTGATGCCCGCACTATTGAATCCCATGGCTGACATTGTCTTTAGGAGCCATCCCCTGTTGACAGAATCATAAGCTTTAGTGAGGTCAGAATGCAGCAACCAGCCTGGTAAGCCAAGCTCTTTCAAGCGCGCAGCCAAGCCTAGGTGATAGCGGATGTTGTCACTGATGTCTCTGCCACGGAGGAAAGCTGATTGAGTGACGTCGATGAGATATTCCAGTGGGCGTTGCAGCCGGTGAGCCATGATCAAAAGGATCAGCTTAAGGTCGCAATTGAGAAGGGTGATAGGACGGTAACCTTCGAGGGAGTCTTGGGGCTGACCAGTCTTGTGGAGAAGGCAGATGGTTCCCTGAAGGAGGGGTGCTAGGGGGGCCGAGTTAACTTGATCTTGGAAGGCAGAGTTGAAAACCCGTTGAAGGATCGGGGACAGTTCTTCATGGAAC
The DNA here is from genome assembly GCA_013435795.1 of Chlamydomonas sp. ICE-L. NCBI lineage: Eukaryota > Viridiplantae > Chlorophyta > Chlorophyceae > Chlamydomonadales > Chlamydomonadaceae > Chlamydomonas > Chlamydomonas sp. ICE-L. The sequence goes on along the minus strand of JACBWV010000610.1, from coordinate 52,121,748 downwards.
GCATCATTGTAGACTTCAAAGGGAAGTCCGTCATAACCTGAGCCTCGAGAAGCAGAGCGGATGGCAAGGTCCATCTCCTCTGATGTGATTAGGCCATCGCCATTGACACCTTCTGCAAGGGCTGCATAACTAGGGGGGAGGGGACGAGGGAGGGATGTGAGCAGAAGATCCTGGTTAGACTGGTTGATGTGAGGGTTTGGACGATACAGTCCAAAGGAGGAATCAGCACTATAAAAGTCCCGGGCATACTCCAGTCCTATGTTGACTCCTATCATTGAAGAGAGGTCAGCCACAGAAAGGGGGTGATGCTGGGGTGGCCCTGGAGGCTGGATAAGCTTGATGTGGACTTGGGGGTGAGGGGAACGGGAAAGGTGGTGGAAGTAGAAGGAAGATGAATCCCCAAAAGTGTGCTCAAGGATAGGTAGAGCTTTGAGCATTGGAGCAAGGAGTTGCTGCCAAGCGAGTGTTGCTGCTAATGCCTTAGCCTTGGCTATGTTGAGGCGTGCCAGGAAAGAAATTGCATCGGGGGAGAAATGCACCTGTGAGAATTCCTGCCGGGCGTCGTCCTCTGCTAAGCGGGCGGCACGCTGGCGGGCACGGCGATGCTTCTTGTAAATGGCCCAACTGCTGGTGCGAATAACTTCCTTCATGTTGTCCCATTTTGTGACGATGTCTGAATCGGGTAAGAGGTTTAGGAGGAGGGATTGTGAAGCGATGATGTTCTTGAGCTCATCACAAGCTTTTGGAATGTTGAGGAGGAGGAGGGGGAACCCTTGCAGCCCTTGGCCCTTGGGTGGAGCGTGGCCTAGGAAGGAGAGGGTTATAGACACAGGGCGGTGGTCAGAGATAAAGCCAGAGGTAGGGAGAATGGAGGAAGTGGCTGTGAAGAGGGCTAGGAGGGAGTCTGAAGCCAGCCAGCGGTCAAGCCTACCGCCCGATGAGGCTGGGATGCTCCAATGTGTGAAGTCTTTGGCAATCGGGTGCGTGTTCCTCCAGATGTCTTGTAGGCTGTAGGTATTCATGATGTCTGCAAGGGGAGGTGCCCCCTGCATGCGACTCATGGGGTCAATATTGAGTCTGTGAGGAGGGTAGACCGCATCGAGGGGGTCAAGAATGCAGTTGAAATCACCAACAACGAGAAGGAGGCGTCTGTCAGTGGGAAGGTTGGGACGCACGCAGTTGAAAAAGAAGTCTTCTCTGTCAGCAGCTTGGGCCGGAGCATAGACGCACAAAATGGTGATGACGGAGTCACCAATGAAAGCATCGATGCCTAGAATGCGGCCTGTTGGACCTAGGATAGGTCTTAGGACGGGATCTGTGATGGGGCAGTGAGGGCTTAATATCAGGATGATGCCTTCAGTGTGCCCTGTACCAGGGCAAAAGAAAAATCTTGCGCCTGGCCAGATTGCCCCCGCGCCTGGGAGGTGTTGAAGAAGGTCCTCGGGTGATGAGGTTGTCCTTACTTCAGTGAGCACTGCCATATCCACTCGCGTTTCTCGAAGCCAAGAAATGTGCTCAAAGAGTTTAAGGGGTGTAAGTCCTTGCGCGTTGGTGCAGACAAAGGTACTCCTAGGATGGGCATGCTGTGCATTCATTCGTGTTCTCCCCTGGTGAGATCCCGGCTTGTGTTGCCGCTGATATATAAGCGTGCAGATTTGCGGGTTGACCTAGGGGACATTTTAGAGAGAGAGGTGCTGGGAAGAGAGACTGCCCACCAGGGCTGTTGGTCTTCAGGGACTGTCCGAGTTCTCTTGCGAGAGTGGACAGCCTGTTTAAGAGGGACGGCCTGTAAGGGGTGAACGGCCTGAAGAGAGGAGGTGGCACGGTGAGAGGGGGAAGCTTGAGCGGGGGAGGTTGTCTGTAGAGGGGGAGGGGCTGAGCGCCACCAATGTGCGTTGTCAGCACGTGAAGTGGAAGAGGGGGTGGCAGGAGGAGTTAAGAGAAGGGGAGAAGGAGCAGGGACGGGGGAGGGTGGGATCTGGGGGGTGTATGCTCCAAGGGCCGAGTGGATGCCCAGGCTGGAAGAAGAAAGCGAGGGGATAGATGAGGGAGAGGGAGGAGTAGGGAAGAGCAGGGGGGCCAAGTCCTCGCGTGGGGATGGAGGGGGAGGAAGAGAAGAAGGGGAGGGGATGAGAGGGATATAAAAGGGTTCGGAGAACTCTTCGTTGTCATCGCTGTCACTATCAATAATAGGTTGGATGCCAAATCGAAGGGGGGCTGGGCTGCAGTCGCCCCTGCAGCTGGGACACGAGGAGTGTCCTATAGTGAACCAAGTCGTGATGCATGTGAAGTGGAAGGAGTGCGCACAAGGTGTCCAATAAGGGGGCTCGGTCCCAAAGGGGTTGAGACAAATGGGGCAGCAAAGCGGATCATGCTGGGTGTTTGATAGAGAGTCCAGATCGCTGGTGGCTGGAGGGTGGTGGGTGATGGCGGAGAGAGGTAAGGAAGGGGTGTGGGAGGGACGTCGGGTGGCCAGTGGGCTGGAGGAAGAGGGAGGGGCAGGAGAGGGAGGGAGGTGAAAAGGAAGGGGACAGGGATGGGCACGAGGAGTCTGGTTTGCCCTTGAGATGGCGGCAGCACCAGCAGCAGCTGCTGCATCAGAGATGGGTCGGGGGTCGGGAGCGATGGGTCTGCGAGGGGAAGGGGCGGCGGAGATAGGAGGGACTTGAGCTGGGGTAGAGGGAGACTCTGGATGAGATGAGTTAAAGGGGGCTGGAGAGGGGGATGAGGATAAGGGGGGAGCGATGGAGAGGAAGGAATCTTGGACAGGGGAAGATGGAGACTCTGCTAGTGCAGAGTTAGAGGGGAGCGGAGAGGGGGGAAAGGATGCTATAGGAGATTGTGTGGGTACCAAAGCTGTTGCTGTGGGTGTTAACACTGAGTCTGCTACTGGTGGTGTCAAAACATCTGCTGCTGTAGGAAGATCCGATTCCTCTACCGGTGGCAAAGCTGTGTAAGCCAGTGCAGGTGTTAAAGCAAGTGATGCTGATACTGTAGCCAATGCAGCGGGTGCTAAAGCCGAGACCGATGTTGCTGTCGTTGGTGGCTGAACCAAGGCTCCTACTGCAGGTGCCTGTGCTAGTGCAGCTTGGTTTTGTAATGGAGTCAATTTTTTTTTTTTTTTTTTGAGCCGTAAGCTACTGATGCTGATGCTGTTGCTGGAGCTGAGGTTGATGCTGCTGAGGGAGGTTGAGCTGATGCTGATGCTGATCCTGATGCTGGTGCTGAGGGTGCTGAGGGTGCTGATGGTGATAGCACTGTGGATGATGCTGATGCTAATGCTAGTGTTGCTTGGTCTGATGCTGATGCTGAGGCTGAGGGAGCTGGAGCTGATGCTAGAACTAATACAGATGCTAATGTTGATGCTGACTCTGAGGCTGAGACTGAGGCTAAGGCTGAGGCTGCTGATGCGCAAGGCTGAGAGAGCTGGAGCTGATGCTAGAGCTGATACTGATGCTGATGCTGATGGCTGACGGCTGAGGGCTGAGGCTGTGCTGGAGGCTGAGGCTGAGGCTGAGGCTGAGCTGAGGCTGAGGCTGAGGCTGCTGATGTTGGTACTGCTGAAGCCGAAACAGATCTTGGAGTGGAAGGTGCAACTGATGTTAGTTGTGAATCTAATGGGTGGTTGTTGCTTCTTGATGGGCAGATGCTGGTACAGAAGCGTGAGAAGGAGCTGATGCTGAAGAAGTTGCTTGAGAGTGTGCTGCTTCTGGTGCTGTAGCTGCGGCTAGATCTAATTCTGCAACCTGGGTGATGTGGATGAGCTGCCTGTGGATCTGAAGGGGAGTATGAAGACATGAGTTCACATTGAAGAGTTAGGGGGTGCGGCGGGTGCAGTTGCACGGGGAACTGTATGGGATGTCGACTTGCGGCGAGTGGCGTTGATTCTTGCGGACCATCGTCACTGGGGTCCTGTCGGTTCTCTGTGTGTACTCTGACAGGAGACACTTGAAGGCTTGCCCAACACGATTGTAACCTGCGCCATGAGAATAGCCGGCTTCTGGAAGTCTACGTAATATTCGGCCAGTGCGGTGTGCATAGGACGATGCCCCACCACATAAGCTTTTGCATGGGCCCGCATCGCCCCAGTTGGCCGGATACCACGGATGAGAAGGGGGGGTGAAGTACTGGGAGCGATAAGTTGAGAAAGCTGCAGCTCATTGGGGTGGGCTCAAACTGCTTGCTTTACCTACTTCCAGTATAATGTGTTGCGTGCATGAAGGATTTGCGAGACTTGGGAGCTGGTCATCCATGGGGCTTGCTGTAGAGTCTGGGGGGGATGTCTCGCACATCAGTGGTCCATTGGGATCTTCTTAGCATGTGCTGAGCCATGGGGGGAAGCTGCATGGGGCTGTCAGAGAGAAGGAACAGAAGAGGCCATGATAGCTGAAAGGGGCTGGGAGAAGTATACAGGTTGTAGGATTGACTCCATGCAAAGAAGGAAGGGCTGAAAGTGTGTGGGGAAACTCGAGTGGTCCAGACCAGGCTGGCTGAGACACTGCTGCTATTGCAGGGCTGGAGGGGGAAGCAGAGAGTATCAGAAGGGCAATTCGCACACTGAGCGGCTTGAGAGCTTCAAGGACGAGCACAAAGAACACTGTAACGTATTGAGGGAAGAGTGAGAAAAAGGCTGTCGAAGTGTGAGGTCGGCCAGAGGAGTGAAAAGTCGTCCAGTGCATGCCGCACGCCCCGCAACGAATTGAAGGTGGTTGCGAAGCTCAAGAAGCTGCGCGAAAGATGCGAAAGCCGAAAAATATCGGAGTTGAGAAAGTTGGAAAAAGTCGGCTGAGAGCAGTTGGAAAAAGAAAAAAAAAGCAAACCAGCACAGACTCTTAGTAACATGTCGCTAGGTCACCCATGCAGATCAGCAAGCTCTGCAAAGACGACCAGAACGCGGCATGCCTACGGTTCAAAGGTAGCAGAAACAAGGTAACAAAAACTATGTAGCTTCTAAGTAAGCCTCCTGAACCTGCAGACGAGAGATACAACACGGTACAGGGCATCACTCCTATAACAATCCAGCGCATCAGGGCATCACTCCATCAGCAGACCGGCGAGCCAACTCAGCTGTTAAGTAGCATGCCACTTCTTCTCCAATGCAGGCCAGCAAGCTCTGTAAGGAAGAAGACCAAAGTAGGGCATGCTACTGATAAACAGGTCCAGGAAAAAGCAAACAAAAAACAGTCTTCAGGGCAGGAGCAGCAGATCCACCCCCAAAAACTACTATCCAGCCCTTAGGGCAGCAAAAAGCTAAGACAAACTGTATCGCTATGGTTTCCAACCAATGTCACACTCAAGGATCGACAAGGTTGCAATGTTTTTTTGTGCCCCCCCCCTGTCTTAGGTCTTTTTCTTATTAGTCTTTTTCTTAGTTGTTTTTGGGGCTTCCTCCTTGCCCCTCTGGTATGTTTGTCTTCTTTTTTTCTGTTTCCGTCCTCCTTTGTCCCTTATGTCTTCAAAGTGGTGTCCGTCCCTTAGCTGTCCCTTAGCCATTCTTGTATTTTTCTTCGATCTTTTCTCCTTGGTCACAAAGGGCTATGTTTTATCTGTTGCGCCATTTCCTGGTTCCCCCCTCTTGTAAACAAAAAAACTGTGCAGGCATCACGCGGTGGCGCGATATCCTCATGAATGACAGCTCTACACGAGTGCGTCTTAACAGGTTCTTCACCACCTCCTCCCCGACTCTTCCAGCTTTACTCAGGGCAGGGCTTTCAGTTGTAATCAATAGATCATCATCTTTGAGCCCATCAACTATGGTGGACTAGCCTGCTTGCAAAGTGGCACTCATTCATGTTATCATATGCCATGTGCCTAGCGTATGTGAATGTGGGCCTTACGGTGGTCTAGCCTGTTTGCAAGGAAGACGTCATTCATATTATCAGAAGCCATGTGTCTAGCGTATGTGGATGTGGGCCTGACGGTGATCTAGCCTGCAAGGAGGCACTCATTCAGATTATCAGAAGCCATATGCCTATACGGACGTGGACTTTCAGTTTTGGGAGTGATTGTATCGCCTTTCTTAAATGTTTAGTATGTTAGGTATTTTGTAGGTACACAAACATAAACACACAGTCACAAACACTTCAGGTCATGCACTTACTGTGTCGAGATGGCGTCTAGGATTGTTGGTCGAACCCTAGCCGATGAGTATACCTGCATCGTGTGTTTTAGACGTTTTAGAGGTTATCAGCATGAATAGCGGTGCTCTCGCTTGTTTTATGTCTTGGTGACTCCTTGTGTACTCCCTTAGAACTATCGGTCCTGACAGTACTATGTCAGCTTCCTGTTGACTGCGTCATCGGTTCTTCTGACACGCGCTGTCTAGCCTGTACCCTGATCAGGTTCCAGGCTACCGCCCTCCTTCCTCCACTGGTGCCCCTTAATGGGTCTCCTGTGCTTGTAACTTATTCTCGTCTCCGCATTTATAGATTGGCGTGCTGCACACACAAAGTCCACTCTCCGGAGTGTTATCCAAGCTGATAGGTTATACGGCCCTTCATTTACTACCACTGCTTTGCGATGCAACTTCCGCGAGGACCTCCCGCCATTTTGAGAAACTCCATGACATGGATGGTCTTTCCTGGACGCGCGGGATGCGCAGTATCATTCTCAGCGATGGCTGCGACCAATCCTTCCACGGAGGAACGGCTCCTCTTGATGATTGGCTAGACGTTTGTGCACCAGCTGCCTCTGCTAGCGGTCATGAGAGTCCTTCCGCCATCGTGGAAGTAACCCCCCCCGGTCATTCCTCCATCTTCTCTTCCTTTTCCTCCCCATGCCGTCTGTCGCCTCCTCCCGTCTGTCGTAGATGACTGTGACGAGCAGACTCAAGTCGGCGACTAGCCTGGACATCGGTGGAGATACCCCGTCTTCGTCTGCTCGCGTCCTTGACGTCGCTAACCTTTTCTCCGGTGTTTGAGGCTCTGCCTGCATACCGGAGGTTTGCCAAGCCGACCAAGCTCCCTGCTGATGTCTACGTCGTCTTTGCCCCCCTTTGCTCTGCCCAGCCGACGGTCGGCTACTGGCATGAGCTTGCGCTCTAGTGGCTCTGTGCTACCTGCTGGAGAATTTTTTCGATCAAGCTGGCGGATCGCCGGCACTGCCGTAGGATTCGCCAGAGGAGGACGACCTACGCGTCTGGACCTGGAGATTCTGGAGGTGGTAGGAAGCAGGGGGGTATGGTCAGCACCACTACGGGTGCTGCTCCCTCTACCCCCCAACCGGGTGAGTCGAGCGATAGAGTGGGGGACTTGAGATTGACTGATCATCGACGGCGGGATATTAGGACCTTTACATGCCTCGGCTCTGCTCTTCGCATCCTAGCGATAAATGTTCGAATTCTGCCCTTGCGATTTGCGATTTTCTGCACCAGGTGCGACTAGCTGCACTGTCATTCTCGTCTCCTTTTTTCCCATACCTCAAATCTCGACTTCGACCTAACGCTTCCCCACCTTCTGTGATCCCAGGTCTCGCAGCGCCGGACTTCGCCCATGCTACAGGCCGCAGTGGACGCCGTCCTGGCCCTAGTCCAGCGGCCGTGGAGGATCTTTGGCATGATATCTTGGTGGATATTTTTCTCTCTTAGGCTCCTTGTGACCCCTGGGTGCGTTCCGTGGTTCGTCAGAGGTTACTACTTTGTCTTCCCGTGTCCCTGGTTCCCCCCTTAGGTGTATGCCTTCGCTACGTGAGTTTGGGTTCAAGTGTTTGAGTTCTGATAGGGCTTAGGAATTTTTAGTTAAGTGGTATAGAGGCATGGTTGATCTCGATTAGTTGGGGCATGCATGAGTTGTTGATGATGACACTGCTCAGCATGGTGCTAGTGTGTTATCTTCGCAATCGCGTGTTCATCTAGGGAGACAAGACTCCTTCGGAGCTTTTCTTTGGGGTTGCACCTGATGTGTCGTTGTTGCGTTTGTTTGGTTGCCCTTGCTATGTAATCTTAGTATTGGGCAGTCACGCAACAAGCTAGTTAGAAAGGCATTATTTGGTAGACTGGTTGGGTATTCCCTGGTGAGTAAGGGTTATTATATTTGGGTTTCCAATGTTGCGCCAGTTAGTAGTGAGTAGTGATGTACTCTCTATCTCCAGTTCAGTTCTAAACTGTCTTCCTGGGTTCTCCCTTTAGTATGGGTCCCCGTGCCCGCTTGCATCCCTCCTGTCATCAAACGGTGATATGTTATGTGTTACCGGTAATTCCCTACGCCCTTTAACAACCCCAATTGTTGTTGGCTGGCCTGGCTGGATGTATCATTGTTGCATTCTAGACCAGGGCCTGATCTTGCTGTATTGTGTGTGAAGTTTTAGGGCGGGGGGGAGTTGGATATCCAACTATAATCTTAGCCGAATCTCAGGGGGTCGCCAGGCCCTCCTCTGTGCCACGTTTTAGCGGTGAAGCTTTAGGATTTAGACAGCCTTCGATCATAGTGGTACCTGGATCAGGTCCATTGACTAATAGTCGCCAACCTCCGACCACCTCGGATGGCTCGCGGGTGTCGATAATTCCGACGCCTCCTGTCGTCCCTGGTGGATTACTCGGGTCAAGCCCATGTGATGATGTAGCCGTTGCCGAATGGGTAAGTGATGATCTTGAACACTGGTCTAGCTTGATACTGCGTATGGCTGGGGTGTTACAGTCAACCCAGGATTCATTGTTTTAGGTGCTGCTGGTTCTCATACGTAGGTTAACATGGCCCTATGTGTGAGTGCCTATTCCTCAGCACCTCCTAGACTGACTTATAGGGTAGTCTAGATTGGTGAAGCGTTACGACGCTTTGTTTAGGCAGCTTCCTTTCAGCTGTCTTTCTTGGTTTTGGTGGAAGGTGGTACTTAATTCAGACCACCGTTATAGCGTCTTGATGGTTTCTGACTCTTAGTTCCATAGGCAGATGGTTCGTTCGGTGGAGCTCATCATAGATTAGCTATTTCTTTTTACTCCACACTGTTTTTAGATCACCAGCCCCTCATGTGATTGGAACTTTTTGTGGAGTGTAGTAGTTGTTTCCCTTCGGATTTTACTGTGAATTGGTGGGCTGGGTAATCTTGCAGTTGTACTTGCAGATGTACCGCCGCTCACCTCTTTCTTGTTTTCCGAGTGTATTTCAAGCGCCCTTTCAGTCCATCCTTTGCAGTAAATTCTTTGAAGTCCTTTTATGCGTTTACTATTTTTCAGGTGGACAATAGGTTTTATGTACTATGGTTGTACATCTACCCTTCTATTGTTCATTGAACTGTGTTTCCTTTTGTTGGTTACAAGTTTCTTGAAAATTTTAACTTCGCATCCTTTGGATTTTTTCAGTTACTGCAGGTTTGGTTTGCTTGTGGTTAGGCGCTTGGTGTGTCTTGAGTGCATGAGTTCTTTGCGGTGCGATACCCACCTCTTAGAATGTTTTTCGTTAGTGCCGTAGTTGGGGATTTATGATAATTAACTTTCATAAATCTTCTTACTTCCATCTTTGAGTGAGAAACCAGTTCATCATGGTTTTTTCATCCCAACCTAGTCATGAATTCTATGCTAAGAATAGTTTTTAAGGTAGTGGATTTTTCCATCGACTTTTTTTTTTCCATCGTAGTCTTTAGTGTCCTCTTGTCTGCGTCCTTTAGGTTTTGATTCTCTCGTGTGCTGCTCTCACACGATATTTCAATCCGTCTCTTTGGTTATCATTGATTGGCGTTAGGTTCCTATTCCCGGATCGGGTTTTCTATACCGTTGTTCCCCAACTTTGATATACGATTTTTTTTTCAGTCTTCTCTTTAGGTTAAGTTCTCGGTTCTTTCAGTCACCGTTGTTCCCCTTCCTTTGGTATTAGGATTGATTTCTGTTTGGCCTCCCTGTGCTTTTCTGGTTTGGTGCCTACTATTCTGGATGAATAGTATTTTTGCGCTTACCATGGATGGTTACATTTCCATTTTGGTCTCAGCTCAGCTCGGTATGACCCAAGTTTTTTGCTGCTACATTTTCGGAGTGCTACAGTGGTTTTTGGTTCATCCTTTCTCATCCTTTTATTTTAGACAAGGCTTTCTTCTGGTTTCCTGTTTTTTCCGCCGTTCCTTAATAATTTTTGTTTGCTACCAGTTTATGGTTCTATGTCCCCAGTGCCATAGGTGGAGTACTAGTATTGTATGTCACCTGCGTCATAGGTGGAGTATCAGCATGAATAGCGGTGCTCTCGCTTGTTTTATGTCTTGGTGACTCCTTGTGTACTCCCTTAGAACTATCGGTCCTGACAGTACTATGTCAGCTTCCTGTTGACTGCGTCATCGGTTCTTCTGACACGCGCTGTCTAGCCTGTACCCTGATCAGGTTCCAGGCTACCGCCCTCCTTCCTCCACTGGTGCCCCTTAATGGGTCTCCTGTGATTGTAACTTATTCTCGTCTCCGCATTTATAGATTGGCGTGCTGCACACACAAAGTCCACTCTCCGGAGTGTTATCCAAGCTGATAGAGGTTTGGCAAAGGCCTGGGAGCCTAGGATAGTTAATTTACCCCCTCCATCCCCAAGGCCCCCAGAGCTCCAACCCCCCTAGTGATCAGGTATTTTAATTATTGTATCTGCTGCTCTTCGCATGGTGCTGCAGTACTTGCTTCCCTCGTTCAGTTTGTAACGGTACAGAACTCTTCACGGGTACTCTGGCTGTCCAGCTAGGTATACGGGTACACCGTACCCGTAAGCCACGTGACGAACGCACATGATACAGTACCATACCCATGTACTGCCTCATCGCTCTCAACGCGCACGTTGAATACATAGACACGAGCTACTCGGAACGAACCCTTCTACTACTCCCACGAAGACGTTCTATCCAAGCTACTCGACATCCCATACCTAGGTAACACCCTACCTGTTCTGCTAGCCTACGCATATCAACATACACGTAAACATACATCACGTAACCTATTACTCTAGCCTAACCCCCCAAGCTGCTGTAAGCATCCTGAGCTGTTACACTGGTCACGGAGCTGGTTTCGTTCCTAGGGACCTCACGCATACGCATACGCATACACACGTACGAAGTTCACCCTTTTCTTCGAGTTTCGCGCAACCCTCGACTCACCAGTAAGTTTCAGGCGGCTTTTCTGTACTTGCTCTACTCCCTGTTAGCATTACTGCTTTGTACCCTGACGCCGCGCAGTGTCGCACTGGATTACTGTCTTGCATTGGCGTCAGAGTGAGTTTTCTCTGTTCTGCATGGCTAGCCCTGCCTTATCTCCGGTCTAGCCCACCTTGCATGGCTTACGACCTCGATCGTACACGCCACGTTCTGACCTCTTGATCTGCGCTTAATTAGCGCAATTCTTGTGCGCGGTTTTACTCTAACGGTCCATCAAGCAGCAGAGGCTTCGGGCCAGCTTTGACTGTACTTGCGAGTAATTTCGTACTTCGCTTGGTCATCCTGCCTCCATGGTGCATGCATGCACTGCCTGATTGTTTGTGCACTTTCCTTTCGCCCTGCTTACACTGCTCGCACTGGGTACCGACCCTGTCTGTGTCGCTGTAGAATTTGTCAGGTTCGACCCGCCCTGTGCTGTATTTGGCCTGTCTTGCATGGGCGTTCTCCCATAGCCTGCCCTGACCTTCCATGAGGTACGCCCTCAATCTGAACGACAATGATTAATATCCCGATCCGGAGTCGGAGTGGCTCAATGGTAGAGTATCCGGCCTTGGTCGAAGGAAACGCGGGGGCTCGAATCCCGGCAGGGGCGTTTTGGCTCTCACGGGAGCCGTTGACCGTATAAAACGTGACTGGTTCCAGCTTCGTGCGTACGAACCGGTGTCGATAATATCACGTCCTTAGTAGGGTCAACTGTTCCCCGCAGTGTGACTTACTTGGAAGTCAAAATTTTCAATTTTCAATTTTCTCAACGACGCATCCTGGCCTTCTGGTCATAGCCTCTAAGGCTACATTCGTGAGCTTTGACCTCGCGGTTTGTTCCATTGCGCAGCATCGGCTCCAGTTGACACCTGAGCCATACCTGCTTTAATTAACGTACCTCACGAGTCTGTCTTGCTGTTCTCAGTGCTTGCTGCATCTATCATTGGTGCTTTACACCTTTTATCTTGCTCATCCTGTCGCGCAATTCGATTCGTCGTTGTCGTTGTCCTTGCCTGTTCTGCTGTCCGGGCCTTTGCCGTGTTGGTCTCCCTCATCGTATTCTGGACGAACTCGTCTTTACAGTTACGTTTGAGGCCTGTTCAGCTTGTTACGCTCACAAAATTTGCTAGTCACTGGTACATCTGATTGTCTGCCTTACTAGGATAGAGTTGCGAGTATTATACCTCCTCTGTCGCCCACCTTTCATCTCTGTCCAGACTACTTACTTGTGTCGTCGCCTCTGCAGTATGACTCCCCGCAAAGTTCCAACCACAGGCACCGACGCCGCTGCTGAGCAGCCGACGACGTCGGTAGTCAGCACCAACCCCGAAGGGATTTTTTTTTTTTTTTTTTTTACAAAGGGTGGAACCAGGAAAAGGCGCAACTGATAAAACCTAGCCCTTTGTGACCAAGGAGAAAAGACCAAAGAAAAAGACAAGAACGGCTAAGGGACAGCTAAGGGACGGACACCACCTGGGCGACGTAAGGGACAAAGGAGGACGGGAACAGAAGACAAACAAACCAGAGAGGCAAGGAAGAAGGGATTGCGTCATCTGACACAGAGCCTGACAGCGGCCTCGCGGCGACGCAGGATGGATCCGCCTCCGTCGGAGAAAGCCCATCTTTGTCTGTCGGCACGCTGCAACCTCTGGTTGCGGGCCTGGCCGGTCTTTGTGCATCCTTGGGTGCGCCAACTGCCACCCGACGCATGGCACTTCCAGCGCCCCCCACGCTTGACGCCGACGCCGACGACACAGCCCACGCATCCTCCCAATTTGAGGGATGCATGTCGTTGCTCAAGTGTCTCTCAAGCGTCGCTCAAATGTCGCTCAATTGTCGTCGGCCAATTGGAGCCGACGCCATGACCTTCGGGCCTGAGTATGGCTTTCTACCCCGATGCCAAGACCTTCCGGCCTGTGGGATGGCATTCTGCCCCAACGCCAGGACCTTCAGGCCTGAGGGATGGCGTTCTGCCCCCCACAGGCCCAAGGATGATTCCGCCTCTAACGACCATGGCAGGGAGCTTGTCTGCCGTGGTCAACAGGGGTAGTGGTGAATGTTCGTTTGGTCGTGGGTTGGTATTACACATCCACCCTACATTATCCGTGTGGTCGAGGGACGATGTGGTCGAGGGTCGGTGTGGTCGAGGGTCAGTGTGGTCGAGGGTCGGTGTGGTCGAGGGTCGGTGTGGTCGAGGGTCAGTGTGGTCGGGGTTCGGTGTGGTTGAGGGTCAGTGTGGTCGAGGGTCGGTGTGGTCGAGGTGCGACCAAAAGCTATCCGTATGACAAGCCTGACTTGGTCGAATGGTCACCGAACACTTCAAACGCCGAATCTACCGAAATGGACCACCAATCCTTCCCGTCATGATTCATGAACCCCCCCTACTCTCCACCATCTCTATCCTACCACCTCACCGAACTCTCCGATCGTGCACTACACCGACCTTCCGGACTACCCCGACCTTCCGGACTACCCCGAAACAGATGAAATGTCAGCCCAACAGCTCAGATCAGCCCCACATCCACCTCAAATCAGCCTCATATCATGGTGAATGTGCGTTTGGTCGTGGGTTGGTATCTTAAGGTATAGGCAGATGCGTTTCCTTGAGCGCTTTAAGATGAGCACAAGAACACAGAAACGTATGAAGGGAAGAGTGAGAAAAAGGCTGTCGAAGTTGAGGTCGGCCAGAGGAGTGAAAAGTCGCCAGGTGCATGCTGCACGCCCCGCAACGAATTGAAGGAGGTTGCGAAGCTCAAGAAGCTGCGCCAAAGATGCGGAAGCCGAAAAATATCGGATTTGAGGAAGTTGGAGGTGCTGAAAGGTGCTGAAAGAAGGTTAGGTAGTGCTCACCTGCTTCGCCCCACCTTGCGCTGATAGCTTCTACATGTCCTTCGGCTACATTTTCATCTCGAATTGAGGGTTGACTTGCAACAACAGAGAAATAACCCATTCGGCAAAATATGAAGCTAAGAAACCGTCCAGGTCTGACCCCTCTATCAGCTTGAAATCACTCCGGTAGAGTGGACAGTAGATTAAAGCAGCGGAACAGACGCACCAATCTATACACGGAGACAAGGATAACGTTACAGACACAGGAGACCCATAAAGGGGCACCTGTGGTGAAAGGAGGCGGTAGACAGGAACCTAACAGGGTACAGATCAGACCGGAGACGTAGGTGACAGGAAGCTGCCACTGAGTCATCTCAAGATGACTCAGTCCCACGGGAAGCTGGCTCAGGAGAGCCGATAGTTCTAAGGGAGTACATAAGTAGTCACCAAGTCATAAAACGCGTGAGAGCACCGCTATACATGCTGATACTCCACCTATGACACAGGTGACATACAATAGTACTACTCCACCTATGGCACTGGTGACATAGAACTATATGTAACAAATAAAAATAAAAAAAAAAATCAAAGAACTCCGGAAAAAAAAATCGAGAGAAACTTCAAATGAAACCCGAAGGGTGTAAGGGAAGGTATGAAGCAAAGGCAAAGAACCAAAATTTGCCAAGTGGATATAAGAGGACAACTAAATATCAAAGTCGGGTAACAACGGTATAGAAAACCCGATCCGGGAATAGGAACCTAATGCCAATCAATGATAACTTAAAGAAACTCTAAATGTAACCAAAGAAACCCTAAAATGTAACCAAAAATTCCAGAATACATGTAACCAAAATTCTAGAATACATGTAACAAAAAAAAAATTGGTTTAAGGAGAAGCAGTCATTCCAAACATGCGAATGAAACGCCAGAACACCATAGGATCAAGGGGCTTGGTGAAGGGGTCAGCACAGTTGTCCTTAGTGTTAACATAGGCAACATCCACCTGGCCATCCTCCACCAGCTCCTGGATATAGTGATGGATGACATCAATGTGCTTGTTGCGAGGGAGCAGCTGACAGTCATTGGCCCAGCTCAAGGACCCCAAGTTGTCACCCTGAATGGTGACCAGGTCACAAGGCAGCCCTAGATCAATTCTCAACTTTTTCAACCATTGCACCTCCCTGGCAGTCTGAGACAGGGCCTGATACTCAGCCTCACTGGAGCTAACAGCAACAGTGGGTTGCCTTTTGCTCATCCAGTTCACAAGGCAGCCTCCAGCAAGCACAGCATAGCCAGTCTGAGATCTCCTGTCAGACCCATCATCAGCAAAGGATGAGTCACTAAAGACAGTAAAAGATAAACCAGGGCTGTGAGTGTAAGTGAGGCCTAGATGGGAATGTTCTCTCAAATACAAAAGCAAGCGCTTGGCTGCAGCCCACAGGGGGGCAGTGGGTTGAGCAGAAAACCTGGACAGGCAGCTAACAGCAAAAGAAATATCAGGCCTTGTGCAGGTAGCCAGGTACAGCAAAGCCCCCACAAGAGAGAGGTACTGGCTATTAGAGGCCAGAGGTTCTCCAGGAGGATCAGTGACAGTGCACTTGGACATGGGAACTGAAAACTTGGGCTTGGTAGCAGCAGTGAGACCAAACTGCTCCACCAGCTCAACAATGTAGGAGTGCTGGGAGAGGTCGATCTTAACACACCTGCCGTCAGAATCAAGTGTACAAGTCATGTCCAATGAAAGGAACTGGACAGGTACACCCATTTCCTTGACTTCCCACCCAGCTGCTTCCATAGCCTTGATCAGCAAGGCATACCTATGCAGCTCACTAAAAGCACAGATAAAGTCATCCACATAGGTCAGGACATAGCTCCACCCACCAGTAGAATCCCTCCTGAAATACAGAGCAGGTTCAGCTTTGCACATGGTAAAACCGTGGGAAACCAAAACCTGCTTTACATCTTTGCTCCAAGCCCTGGGTGCCTGCTTCAAACCATAAAGAGATTTAATTAGCTTGCACACAAGGGGAACATTGTCAGGACCAAGTTCATGAAAGCCCTCAGGCTGGTAACAGAACAGGTCCAGACCAGGTTCCAGCTTGGCATTCAAGAATGCAGTCTTGATGTCCAGCTGCCTCACAAACATTTTTCTATGAGTGATGGCAGCAAGGAGCACACGAAGACCTGCTTTAGAGGAGACGGGGGCATATACATCATGGTAGTCCAGCCCAGGACGTTGCAGAAAACCACGAACTACAAAACGAGCTTTAAAACGCAAAGAACCATCAGCCCCATGTTTCTTGACAAATAACCATCTGCCAGATAGAATCCTCTGCCTAGGAGGCTGTGGAGTGAGGACCCAAGTGCCATGAGCATGGAGGGAGGCCATCTCATCCTTCATAGCCTGCAGCCAGAGATCTCTGTCAGGGTTGGCAGGTAACATTGCAGCTTTATAAGAGAGTTCAGTAGAGGTAGAAATAAAAGCCCCCACGTACAAGCAGTGTACTTGTACATGGGCAGCGGGGATATCAGCAGTATCAGCAGTAACCGGTAATAAAGCCCCCAGCGCAGCACTCATGCGTGGTTGAACAAGGCCGGCCTCCTTTGCCTCTAAATCGTCGAAGCCTGGGTACACTGGAACACCCCAGCCATACGCAGTATCTGACCCGGACCAGTGTTCGAGGTCATCACTCACATCATCTGTGACGGCCACATCGTCGCAATGCCTGGTCCGGTATAAACCACCAGGTATAGCAGGGGGTGAAGTGATCAACAACTCCCGCGAGCTATCCGAATAGGTGGACGGGGGGTGGCGACTAGTGGGCAGTGGACCTGTACTAGGTTCCACTATGACCCGAGGCTGTCCTAATCCTACGACTTCACCGACGAAACGTGGCGCAGAGGAAGGCCCGGCGACCCCCTGAGATTCGAATAAATTAGAGCTTGAAGGAACATCAGACTCCCCCTGGCCCAATGCCGCCGCACGCGATACAGCACCATCATTACCTGGCCTGGGACGCATCGTCATCCCATGACCAGTAAAGCGGTCAACAATCGGGGTTGGTAAAGGGCCCAGGACATTGTCAGTAGTATCAAGCCCTTTACCGATGATAGCGGCAGGGGTGCGAGAAAAATACTGAGATCCATCATAGGGAAAGAGCCCAGGGATACAGTTATAGCTAAACTGTTCATAGAAGAGCACATCACGACTCTCTACCACCTGGCGCAACTTCGGAACCCAAACAAAATAACCCTTACTCACCAGAGAATACCCAACCTGTCTACCAGATAACGCCCTTTCGTCAAGCTTATTGCGCTTCTTCCCATTCACTAAGGTAACATAGCATGGGCACCCGAACACGCGCAATAACGATACATCAGGTAGAACCCCAAAGAACAACTCATAAGGAGTCTTGTCACCCTGATTAGGCAGCCGGTTGCGTAGGTAACACGCGGCGAGGAAGGCATAGGGCCAGAAGGACTTAGTGAGCTTAGACTCCAAGTGAATGCTCCTAGCTACGTTCTGAAGGACCCCATTGTACCGTTCCACAGTCGCATTCTGCTGAGCAGTGTAAGCCATGGACAATTCATGCACAGCACCAACCGATTCTAACCAATCCTCGAACCACTTCACTATAAATTCCTTAGCCCTGTCAGACCTAAGACACTTGAAAACAAATCCATGCAGCTGAGTCATCCATCTGAGGATGGTAGTTTGAACTGCTAAGGGAGCTTCATCCCTGGTTCTCAAGCACAAGACCTCAGCATAGCCAGAGTATTGGTCAGTGAGACACAGAACATAAAACTCCCCACGCAAGCCCCTAATATTAAATGGCCCCATGATGTCCAAGTGAAGGCGTTGTAATGGGGCACGGATCCTAGTTTTGCTTTCTTTAGGAAAAGGGATACGTTTTCCCTTTGCCTTCTGACAAGCATCACATGGGATCTTAGACAGTCTTTGCACCTGTTGGAGAGTGAGGGGTAAGTTCTGAACCAAACCCTTCCTTACAAGGTTGTGCATGGCATCATAGCCAGGGTGACCCAGCCGCCTATGCCACAACCATTCAGGAGTGGTAGGGATCACAACTCCACCATCCTCATCAACATCAAGAGCAAAAGCTGGATAATTTTCAGCACCATACAAACGGCCACGAGGGGTGTGACAAGGCCTACATGCAAACTTGTACACACCATCACTGGAGGCAGGGAAAGACCACAGAACAGAAGAGCCCTGTGTGGCAGTACAACTAAGACTATCAAAAGAAATCTTGCAGTTGTGAGCATGGGCAACAGCATTTACTGACATGAGGTTCACCGGACAGTGTGGGATGTAGAGAACATTGGTTAAAGTGATTGGTGTTGGTAACCAATCACTACATAACACAATAGAACCCTGACCCACAGACCGTTGAACCACACCATCACCAAATTTAACTGCTGGCCCAGTCTCAGAAGCATGAAAGACAGTGAACAAAGACATATCACCTGTGATTGACATCCCAGCTCCAGAATCAACATGCCAGACACCCTCAGACAGGCTCGGGCTGCAGACATTTGAAAATTTCGCAGTGCAAGAGAAAAGGACAGAGCGTACCTCCTATTTCTTGTCCAAAGCATACCCATCAATCTGAGCCTGCAAGGAGGCCAGCTGCCGCGGAGTAAGCACACCTGGAAGGGCCAAGGCCATGGGCACCGGATTGGTAACCGGTGCACCAGGCTTGGTCTTACGCAGGTGCGGATGCTTCGTGAAACAGCGATCCTCCGAGTGGGTCGTCTTGCTGAGGCATGGGCCCCAAGTGCAATCCAGACGTCGCTTGTTGGAACCAGAACCCTGAGAACCAGATCCCTGCCCACGCTGAAACGCAGCATTGGCAGGAACCTGGGGAGCGTCCCGGGACCAACCAGGATGCCTGGAGTCGGACCTGGGGAGAGCAATGTTCAAAATGTCGAGAGACCGATATGCCTCCAGACAAGACCAGTAATCTACAGTCTGTCTGTTAGCCAACATCATACCGTACTGGATCCGCAGCGATTCAAATCGGATCAAACGGATCCCATTCACAATGGTTTCCATGGCGTGGCGCTGAGTGACAGGATGTCCAGCACTGCGGAGGTCAGTGCACAGACTGCGAACCATGCGAAAGAAATCATCGACACGGTCAGAAGGGCCCATGTGCGCATTATGAAGTTCGATACGCATGAGAGGGACTCTAGAGGCAAGGGCATCAGACTGCGTCTTCCGGATATCCAAAAGGATATCCCGAGGGGTGGCAAAGTCCTGGTATACCTTGACCATATCGTCCTCCATGTTCGCGAGCATCATAGTTAAACACATGAACTCCTGACGTTCGAGAGGCAGTGCACTGAACCCCAACAGTGCAGGATCAAACCGAGACTCACCATGAATGAGGGTATTAGACCCAGCTCCAATCGCAGAAGGGACAGGAGCCAAGGACCTACGAATGTCCATGAAATACTCCGCAGCAAGACCAGCGTCAAGAGCGCGCTGGTCGTCTATGTTCCTAATCACAGGAATGGACCTTGCAACACTCATAAGCAGCTCGAAATCTGGGCTAACAGGACACAGAGGGACAGGCACTCGCACAAACTGATAACCAAGCTTCTCGTGATCACTACGCCTCGTACCACCAAAGGAAACACCATGATCTGGGGGATACAGAATCCCAGAAGTGACTGGACCAAGAAAAGAACGACACCTGGTACCAAGCTCAGAGAAAGCCATCACTCGGCGATGCCTCAGCTTCACACTAACATTTGCCATTGTAGCCTGCATATCCATCCGACCGTACAAAGAGCGGTTCAAGGACTCACCATCCCGTCGATCCTGGTTGATCAGGCGGTAGTCCCGCAAGTTCAAAGTCGGAGGAGATCCACCAGTGAGCAGATGCTCCCAAGATTCGCATGACCGCGTATATAGCATAGGAGGAGGGCCAGGGGCAGGAGGCAGCTCCACCGGCGGAGGCGGAGGGGGTTCCAGGGAGGCACCAGCAGCAGAGGTGCGTGCAGAGGAAACAGCAGCCTCGCGAGAGCGAGTGTGGTAGCCAGGGAGGCCACGCTCCATGGGGGCAGATGCAGAGGAAAAAGAAGCAAAGCCCTTCAAGAAAGTGGGCTTAGCCACCTCCGGGTAAGCCGGGGGAACAGGCTCAAAGGGAGGCGCCGACGAAGGCTGAGGCTGATACACAGGCGAAAGCTCTCGATTAGGCATCTGCTGATCAGCAGGCTCATACACCGGCGAAACAGCGGAAGTCTCAAAGACACGAGTGGCAGCAGCAGATGGAGTCACGCCACCGAAGTCAGCACTCGTAGCACTCTTCAAGTCCTCCTCATCATCAGTAGTAGTAGAGTAGTCTTCATCATAATTGAAAGGGACGAGAGGAGGCTGCGGGTCTGATGCACAACGGATGATCTGTGTCTGTACACAACACAGCTTCATCAGGACATCCTCAACATCAGAGGAAAGGCGTCGAACATTGAGAGAAAGAACCGTAAAGTTGGAGGATTGATCGGGGGGGGTTACTTCCTTGATGGCGGAAGGACCCTCCTCTCCGGCAGCAGAGGCCGCTGGCGCGCAGTCGTCTAGCCAATCTAGAGGAACCTTCACCCCCGTTGGGAGGATTCGGTCGCATCCATTGCTCACAATGACACTGCGGATCCCACGAGCCCATGAAACACCATTAAGTTTGGTAAGTTTCACAAAGCCGGCAGGAGGCCCTCGCGGAAGTTGCATTATCAAAGCAGTGGTAGTGATGAGGAGCCCAATGACCTATCAGCTTGAAATCACTCCGGTAGAGTGGACAGTAGATTAAAGCAGCGGAACAGACGCACCAATCTATACACGGAGACAAGGATAACGTTACAGACACAGGAGACCCATAAAGGGGCACCTGTGGTGAAAGGAGGCGGTAGACAGGAACCTAACAGGGTACAGATCAGACCGGAGACGTAGGTGACAGGAAGCTGCCACTGAGTCATCTCAAGATGACTCAGTCCCACGGGAAGCTGGCTCAGGAGAGCCGATAGTTCTAAGGGAGTACATAAGTAGTCACCAAGTCATAAAACGCGTGAGAGCACCGCTATACATGCTGATACCCTCCACCATCAAAACCACGAGACCACAGCGGCGCGTCGGAAACACAACTGGTGGAAGGAGGTACCCAACGCCGTTGTTTCCACCCGACTACATACACGAAGGATCGATAAAGCTATTCTCGATCTCACTGCAATTGTTTTACCGCAATCATCCAACCCTCTTCCACGATAAACCGAGCCCTACAGTTTTTTTTTTTTACAGTGTCCGATAAATATACAAATTTCTGGCACGTGTCGGAGCGACACGTTCATACCGAGGTCTTCCCTATACAGAAGGCCGACACGTGGTTGGAACCGGTAACGTTCTCCATTATAAGCAGTCGGACAAGGCACGACAAAGCACCAGAGCAATACTTGACGGGTATAGCAAAAGAATGCTCTAAGGCTGCGACGGGGTCTACCCGTGCAGTCGAGATACATTTATTTGCGCATTGGGCGCCCCCTCTGATTCTTTTTTTATAGCTGATCCATTTTTTTATTTTTTTCCATGGAGTGGCTCGACAGAATTTCTGATCGGTGCTCCATGAAGGGCGCTAAGTAATAGCGCTCATACAAACGAGTAGCCCATTGATGCGCTCGAGTAGTCCCATGCCAGCCGGCCCTATGTTAGGGATGAAACACGGGCTGATGAGGTCGAACAACCTGCGGATGCCAATACGGATACACGACGTACACAGCAGATCGCAGACCTTCAAGCAGAGTAGATCGCCATGGTCGCAGGTCCTTAGCTTGCAAGGTGCTGATCACGCTCTCAACGACGCGACCAAGGCAGTATACTTTGGCCCCGCACCAAAGGAGCATATCCCCAGTCTGGTTGAAACCCGTCGAATACAAAACTGGTGGTCGGAGGCATTGGATCCCAAAGTTCACGAAAAACAAATCGCTGCCAGACGGTCAACGAAGTGCATCCTTCGCAATCACGCACAACGAAATACGAACACTTCCCCTGTGCTCACTACGCAAGCCAATCGGGTATACGAAGTCAACTCCGCGACAGCCCCCGATATGCTTTTCAACGCCCGATCTGGTGCAAAACAATTGCTAACATTGGCAGATTCGGGCGCTACGGGTTGCCTTCTGGAAAAGCAAACGGCTGATGATCTCGGTCTGCACATCTACCCTTGGGAAAATGAACACGACGGATTCACTTGCGCTAACGATGGGATTATCAAAATCCGAGGAACGGCCACGCTACCCGTCCACATACAGCGATATGTTGGCAAATCGTTTGTCCATGTCGTAGACAAACTTCCTGGAGGATTAGATTTAATCCTCGGATCCGACTGGATGCGCGACGAAAGGGCAGTTCTCGACTACGATCGCATGGCAATGTCGCTCAAACGGTACGGCTGCTGTTTCACTCATATTAACAGACAGCGGGACAAAACGGCTTATTCTGGTGAAAATCCTTTCACAACTAAAAAAAAAAAAAAAAATCTTTCTTCACCATGGCACTATCGGGCACATCAACCGATGATCCAGTCATTACGGGTCTCAAGGCGGGAAAGCTTTTAAAGGCTGGTGCTAACCACGTCATGGTCAACGTCCGCGAATCACGAGCGGACTTGCCAGCGTCGAATGTCACAGAAAAAAAAAAAAAAAAAAAACAGCCGATGAAAGGGCAAAATTGCTCACGAAATTATTGCCGTCTGACGGACCATTACCTGGTCCGCCAGTGGCTAGCATGGATTTCGAAAATTGGATCCATGACAACATCCTTGACCACGACGATAAAACGCTCATTTCAGCCAGCGATCTGCGCGCCCTCCTATGGAAATATCGCAAAGTCTTCAACAATTTGCCGATGGGAACTCCTAAATATCGAGTCATACCTCACGTCATTAAAACGCAAGACAATGCTTACGCTCCGTATCGCAGGAATCGTCGCATGAGTCCGGCTGAAACCCTGCTCTGTGAAGAATACGTCTCTGACCTTTTACAACAAGGCTTCATTGCCCCGAGCTCGTCCCCGTACGGAGCGCCAATTATGATCATCGCGAAGCCGGGTGGAACGGGATACCGTGTTGTTTGCGATTGGCGGGCACTCAACAACATTACGATTAAAATTAGGTATCCCCTTCCCCGCATAGACGAAACCATTGATCGTCTAGGTGGAGCTACTTTGTTTAGTTCCCTAGACATCACGTCTGGTTATTATCAAATACGAATTTCGGACGAGGACGCTCCGAAGACTGCATTCACTAACCCGATGGGTCAGTTTGAATTTAAAGTCCTTGGGATGGGTTTTGCGAATGCGCCGGCCACATTGCAAGCAGTCATGAACCAGATATTCGTGCCCTACTTGCACAAGTTCGTCGTGGTCTACTTGGACGATATCTTGGTTTACGGACGCACGCCGGCAGAACACTTGGCCAACTTGGCCACGGTCCTCCAGGTCCTCCAGGACAACAAATTCTACGCAAAGCTATCCAAATGTTCGTTCAACAAAACGGAAGTTAAATTCCTGGGTCATTACAGCTGAGCTGGCACGCCGGTCTGCTGATGGAGTGATGCCCTGATGCACTGGACTGTTATAGGAGTGATGCCCTGTACCGTGTTGTATCTTGTGTCTGCAGGTTCAGGAGGCTTACTTAGGAGCTACATAGTTTTTGTTACCTTGTTACCGCTACCTTTGAACCGTAGACATGCCGCGTTTGGTTGTCTTTGCAGAGCTTGCTGATTTGCATCGGCGACCTAGTGGCTTGATACTAGGCTGCTGATAGACTGCGCTGAAATGCTAATGGAGTGATGCCCTGATGCACAGGCTACCGGTTTATTTGCTAGCTGCTTTAGTGCGCCTTTAAGGTTATCCTTGCTGGTCAGTGGATCTTGTGGGGGTTCTACCCTTTCACCGTCCAGGACGTTTTCTAAGGAGTTTGATTTGCTTCTTTAGATTTTTTTTTAGTTACCTTGTTAGTGTTAGCTTTGGCCCTGTCCTGTTGTTTGTTGCATGCCGCGCTCTGGTCGTCTTTGCAGAGCTTGCTGATCTGCATGGGTGACCTAGCGACATGTTACTAGGCTGCTGAGAGTATGTGCTGGTTTGCTAAAGGAGTGATGCCCTGATGCCCTGGCCTGTTACAGGAGTGATGCCCTGCAGTGTTTTAATCTTAGATCAGCAAGACCTTTGCTTGCATGCCTTTCCTTCTTTTTCTGTGTTGCTCTTGGAGGTTACAGTGGTGTTTTGTTGGTTGGGGAGGAACAGTGTTGCTTGGAGGTGGGGGTGGTGCTCGGAAGGCCCTTTGTCCTTTGTCCTCCTAGTAATTAGTTTGTGTCCCTCGGTCTTTTGTCCCCTAGTCTTTTCGTCTTTCGTCTTGGATCTTTTGTCTTAGCGGACTTTTGGTCCATGTCTTCTAGTCTTCTTCTTTGGTTTTTCTTCCTTGGTCACATAGGGCTAGGTTTTATCAGATGTTCCCTTTCCTGGTTCCTCCCTATGTAAAAAAAAAAAAAAAAAATTACATAGGACGCGACGAAATTAAAGTTGATCCGAAAAAGGTTAGCACAGTCCGCAACTGGCCAACTCCAGATCTGGACCAAGATCAAGGTCCAGATCTGCGCTAAGATCCAGATCAAGATCTAGATCTTGATACTGTCTCTGTCTTCATTCCTGTTGTTTACCTGCCCAGACCAGTCTTTTAGGTTATCGCTTTGCTTCCAGTTGTCTTTCTTCTTTTCTGGTTGCCTCCCTGCTTTTGGCTTGTTTTTGCAGTTTCTCCCTTAGTTTGCTTCCCCTAGTTCAGTTTCC
The DNA here is from genome assembly GCA_013435795.1 of Chlamydomonas sp. ICE-L. Taxonomy (NCBI): domain Eukaryota; kingdom Viridiplantae; phylum Chlorophyta; class Chlorophyceae; order Chlamydomonadales; family Chlamydomonadaceae; genus Chlamydomonas; species Chlamydomonas sp. ICE-L. Next base: position 52,096,976 of record JACBWV010000610.1, on the reverse strand, counting down.
ACCCTTAGTTGCCTCCTTAGTTTCCCCCTCAGTTGCCTCCTTAGTCCCCCCCCCCCCCCCCCCCCCCCTCCCCCCCTTTTTTCTCTTAGTTTCTCGCATAGTTTTCCTTTTAGTCCTCCTTAGTTTGCATCTCCTCTTTCAGTCTTCTGATCCGGTGACTGTTAGAGGTTGCAATGTTATGGCCCCCCCCTTCATAGGTCTTTTTTCTTAGCAGTCCTAGCCCCTTCTCTTGGGCTTCCTGTTTTTGGCTTCTTCCTTCCCTCTCTGGTTTGTTTGTCTTCTGTTCTTGTCCTCCTTCGTCCCTTACGTCGCCCAGGTGGTGTCCGTCCCTTAGCTGTCCCTTAGCCGTTCTTGTCTTTTTCTTTGGTCTTTTCTCCTTGGTCACAAAGGGCTAGGTTTTATCAGTTGCGCCTTTTCCTGGTTCCCCCCTTTGTAAAAAAAAAAAAAAAAAAAAAACTCCGAAAACGGCAAAACAGACCGGCTCATTCCTCGGTTTATGCAATTATTTTCGCAAGTTTATCCAAGGATATTCTTCCCTCGCTGCCCCTCTTCAAACCTTGTCTACCATCAAGGGTGAGCTAGGCACCATGTTCAAAAAAAATCTCGTCGCATTCGAAGGCCTCAAAGAAGCCTTGCTGTCCGCCCCAGTCCTCGCACTTCCGGATTTCAGCAAACCATTCGAGGTCATTACCGACGCATCTTTACTTGGTACAGGCGCGGTGCTCTTACAAGATAAACATCCCATTGCCTTCGCCAGCAAGAAGTATATTCCAGCGGAGCTGAATTATACTACGATGGAACAGGAAATGCTGGCGATTGTCCACGCATTAACCAGGTGGCGATGCTACCTCGAAGGTTCACACATGACATTGGTCACAGACCACAATCCGCTCACGTACTTCGATACCAAGGCAGTCCTTTCTCGACGCATGGGACGATGGCAGGAGGACCTTGCGCCTTGGGAGTATCGCGCAGGTCGCAATAATATGGCAGACCCAGTCAGTCGCAACCCCAACCTCTCCGCCCCCGCCGACGTCACCGTTGCGCACCAGCTGTTGGTGTTCTCTCTCTCGGTCAGCGAATGCCGTCCTCGATCAAAAAAGCAACGTCCTATTGCGGTCGGCCCCACGGTTGTTGATACACTGCCCGACCACCAACGGTACTACCCGTCCCTTCGGTTTCGGTCAAAGAAACAGGACGACGCAGACGTCCGATGCCCTTGGCATCGGCTCCCTCCTCTTTATCTATCATGGATAGAATTTTAGCGGGATACAAAACGGACTGTAACTTCACGCCAGGCTGCAAGCGCCTCCGCGATAATTTTTCCAGATCCGGGAACTGGTTCAAGAAGAACAAGTACGGACGCGTATATTTTTGTGTACCGCTGGACGTTGCACTTCGCCTGGATATTATCCGCGAAGCCCACGATCCGGTGTACATGGGCCATTGCGGTCGCACCAAGACGTTGGAACTTGTCACACGCACTTTTACTTGGGCAAAAGTCACTGCAGACGTGACTGCCTTCGTCCAGCAGTGCCATAAGTGCCAAACGAACAAACCAGGTAACGCGAAGCAAAACGGTACCATGGTTCCCTTGGAGCTTCCTGAGAAATTCTGGGAGTGCGTCTCCACGGACCTCATTACGGCGCTTCCGCCTCCAACGTCTGGCCATGATGCCATCGCTGTTTTCGTAGACAAATTGTCAAAAATGGTTCCTGTCGAACCTTGTCATACTACGATAAACGTGGAGGAATTCGCTTCCCTGTACCTCAATCGCGTTATCATGGTATCCCAAAGAAACTCCTAAGTGATCGCGACGCGCGATTCACAGGTCATTTCGGCGCGGCTCTCCATCGATTAATGGGCACGCGACAGGCATTTTTGACAGCGTTCCATCCGCAGACTGACGGTCAGACTGAACGTATGAACCGAGTAATCGAGGACATGATTTGCCACTACGTGGGGCCATACCATGACGATTGGGATAAATCCCTGGCATTGGTGGAATTTGCGGTAAAGAATTCCTACCAAGAGTCCATTCAGAACACCCCCTTTCGGGCGTACCTTGGCTACGACCCTACGACGCCCCTCAAGGCGGAAGTCGAATCGAAATGTCCGGCTGCCAACGATTGGTGGGCCGATCACATTGAACGACAAGATCAATGCAAAGCATGCATGGAATCCGCTCAAGATCTGCAGAAAGCCCATTACGATAAACGCCGAACGGAGGTTTTCTTCAAGCTTGGTGATAAGGTTCTCCTGTCCACCTGCAATATGAAGTTCAAAGCAACGGGTAAACCAAAATTTACACCTCGTTTTGTTGGCCCTTATACGATCACAGAATGCATTGGTCCACGCGACGAGCAAACAGGAGTCGTCCGCCAAGTCACGGCGTGCCGATTAGCCTTGCCTAAGATGATGTGCATCCATCCCGTGTTTCACGTGGGATTGATAAAGCACTGGCGCTCTGATGGCGTTGTCCATGTTGGACAACCGCTAGAGTACGACTCCAACGGGGCTCCGATTTGGAATATCCAATGCATTATGCGCGAGAAATCGCGTGTCATCGGCACATCCAGCAAACGACGTCTCGAATACTTGGTCCGCTGGAAAGACTTCGGTATTGAGCAAGACCATTGGGAACTCGCCAAGGCGGTCAAGAAAACTGCTCCTCACGCCGTCGATGCATGGAATTCCCGTGTTACGCCCGTTACGTCCCGCCGTACGTCAAAAAAACGGGCCCATCACCCAACCATCGCACTCGACGCATACGACACGGCGGTTAGATTGCTTTATCTGTAAAGCTATCTTCCTCCGAGTACTCAAAAGGGATGTTAAATGGTTCTCTCCGAAACCAACTTGTTTCATCAAGTGTATTTTGAGCACGACAAATACCACTACGACTGGTATTCTCATCCAACCTTTATTACGATCAGATGCGGGGTTCGCATCTCTTCATGGGGGGGGGGAGTGTAACGGTACAGAACCCTTCACGGGTACTCTGGCCGTCCAGCAAGGTATACAGGTACACCGTACCCGTAAGCTACGTGACGAACGCACATGATACAGTACCATACCCATGTACTTTTTTTTTTTTTTTTTACAAAGGGGGGAACCAGGAAAAGGCGCAACTGATAAAAACTAGCACTTTGTGACCAAGGAGAAAAGACCAAAGAAAAAGACAAGAAAGGCAAAGGGACAGCTAAGGGACGGACACCACCTGGGCAACGTAAGGTACAAAGGAGGACAGGAACAGAAGACAAACAAACCAGAGAGGCAAGGAAGAAGCCAAAAACAGGAAGCCCAAGAGAAGGGGCTAGGACTACTAAGAAAAAAGACCTATGAACTACTGCCTCATCGCTCTCAACGCGCACGTTGAATACATAGACACGAGCTACTCGGAACGAAATCCTTCTACTACTCCCACGAAGACGTTCAATCCAAGCTACTCGACATCCCATACCTAGGTAACACCCTACCTGTTCTGCTAGCCTACGCATATCAACATACACGTAAACATACATCACGTAGCCCGTTACTCTAGCCTAACCCCCCAAGCTGCTGTAAGCATCCTGAGCTGTTACACAGTTTCCACCCTTAGTTACCTCTTTAGTTTCCCCCTTATTTTCCTTCTTCGTTACCCCCCCCCCCCCCCCCCCCCCCCCCCCCCCTCCCCATTTTCGCCTAGTTTTCCTTCTAGCCATCCTTAGTTTGCATCTCCTCTTTTAGTCTTCTGACCCGGAGACTGATAGAGGTTGCAATGTTTTGTTGTGCCCCCCCCCCCTGTCTTAGGTCTTTTTCTTATTAGTCTTTTTCTTAGTTGTTTTTGGGGCTTCCTCCTTGCCCCTCTGGTTTATTTGTCTTCTGTTTCCGTCCTCCTTTGTCCCTTATGTCTTCAAAGTGGTGTCCGTCCCTTAGCTGTCCCTTAGCCATTCTTGTCTTTTTCTTCGATCTTTTCTGCTTGGTCACAAAGGACTATGTTTTATCTGTTGCGCCATTTCCTGGTTCCCCCCTCTTGTAAACAAAACAACTGTGCAGGCATCACGCGGTGGCGCGATATCCTCATGAATGACAGCTCTACACGTGTGCGTCTCAACGGGTTCTTCACCACCTCCTCCCCGACTCTTCCAGCTTTACTCAGGGCAGGGCATCTTCTTTGGTTTTTCTTCCTCGGTCACATAGGGCTAGGTTTTATCAGATGTTCCCTTTCCTGGTTCCTCCCTATGTAAATAAAATAAATAAAAAAAGGGCTTTCAGCTGTAATCAATGGATCATAATCTTTGAGCCCATCAACTATGGTGGCCTAGCCTGCTTGCAAAGTGGCATTCATTATTTGGGGGGGGGGGGGGGGCTGGACATTATTTACACAGGAAGAATCCGAACCATCATCAAAAATGCATACTTTTTTTTTTTTTTTTTTTTTTTTTTTACAAAGGGGGGAACCAGAAAAAGGCGCAACTGATAAAAACTAGCCCTTTGTGACCAAGGAGAAAAGACCAAAGAAAAAGACAAGAAAGGCTAAGGGACAGCTAAGGGACGGACACCACCTGGGCGACCTAAGGGACAAAGGAGGACGGGAACAGAAGACAAACAAACCAGAGAGGCAAGGAAGAAGTCAAAAACAGGAAGCCCAAGAGAAGGGGCTAGGACTACTAAGAAAAAAGACCTATGAAGGGGGGGGCCATAACATTGCAATACTAAGCCAAATACCAGAAGCCACTCCAATCTACTACAGAAATTAAATACAATATCATTTACTCTATAGAAACAACACTGATCACATCCAAATGTGGAAACATGTACGAGTGTGGTGTAAAAGAGCATTAAAAATCTCATTGCATTTCAGCAGCTGACAGGACTAGTCCCATCAGCTGAAAAAGAGCTCCATTGAGGAGAAACATGTATATCTATCAATCGCGAATATCTCCCCTCTAGTCACGAGCACTTAACTCTTATGAGTCATTGCAGTCTTTTTAAGACTTCAATAATGAGTTTTAGCAAGTAGGTCAAATTCAGCAGCTAACAGGACAAGTCTCATCAGCGGAAAACAGCTCCATTGAGGAGGAACATATATATATATCCAAAGTCGAAGATTTAATACATGTAAGAGCTCTGAATTTAAAGATAAGTTTAAGCCTTTTCAAGACTAACACAAATCTTTTCAGCACACTATGCAGCACCCTCCCACCCAAGATAAAACAAGAGGAACTAAAATCTTCCAACTCGGAAGATAAGGAGACTCAAGCAAATAGTAAAATAGTATGCAAGTTTGAAAGTCCACAGAAGTTAGCTTCCTATTATTACTATTTTACCAGACCACAGTCCTTGATCCAAGTAGGTTTATTAAGAAAGTCGAATACTTTTCTTAGGAAACCAACTTCCATCAAGTTAGGTCATAAACAACAGAAAGACTCATGTCAATTCTGGAATCGAAACAACACAAGCATTGTTCCTAGGGGATCACCATCTAAACTATGCAACAGGGTTAGCCTTGTAAGGAACACTTCCAACCTCGACAGCAGGGATGTCATTCTGTCCAATGCCATCAGCACTGTAGTTGGCAACATTCATGTTATCATATGCCATGTGCCTAGCGTATGTGAATGTGGGCCTTACGGTGGTCTAGCCTGTTTGCAAGGAAGACGTCATTCATATTATCAGAAGCCATGTGTCTAGCGTATGTGGATGTGGGCCTGACGGTGATCTAGCCTGCAAGGAGGCACTCATTCAGATTATCAGAAGCCATGTGCCTATACGGACGTGGACTTTCAGTTTTGGGAGTGATTGTTTCGCCTTTCTTAAATGTTTAGTATGTTAGGTATTTTGTAGGTACACAAATACTTCAGGTCATGCACTTACTGTGTCGAGATGGCGTCTAGGATTGTTGGTCGAACCCTAGCTGATGAGTATACCTGCATCGTGCGTTTTAGACGTTTTAGAGGTTTGGCAAAGGCCTGGGAGCCTAGGATAGTTAATTTACCCCCTCCATCCCCAAGGCCCGCAGAGCTCCAACCCCCCTCGTGATCAGGTATTTTAATTATTGTATCTGCTGCTCTTCGCATGGTGCTGCAGTACTAGTGCGTACTTCCGTATTTTAAGGGTGCTTTTGTGCCTGTCCTATGTAACACGATGCAATATGTAAAAAAAAACTACAATAACCAACTGAGATACTGTGGAACTCTGCAATCCTTCACTCTTTTCTCAAGAGAGTTAGCCCGTGCCACCAGGGTACTACTTCTTGACAAATTCGTCAGCGCTTAAAGCGCACAAATGTCAAATTGGTCAGCGCTTTTTATTGCAAAAAGCGCAAAAACTGCGCGCTGCGTCCGCAGGGGGGTGAAAAACTGCGTGAAACGCGCAGGGGGGCTCAAAAATGAAGCGCGGTACCGCGCTGCATGCCGCGCCCTAAACCCTAAACCTAAACCCTGCCTGCCACCCTATCGTTTGCTAACCGGTGACTGATAGAGGTTGCAATGTTTATTTCCCCCCCCCCCCCCCCCCCCCCTGTATTAGGTATTTTTCTTAGCAGTCCTAGCCCCTTCTCTTGGGCTTACTGTTTTGGGCTTCCTCCTTGCCTCTCTTGTTTGTTTGTCTTCTGTTCTTGTCCTCCTTCGTCCCTTCAGCCTTGGTTGTGTACGTCCCTTAGCTGTCCCGTAGCCTTTCTTGCCTTTTTCTTTGGTCTTTTCTCTTGGTCACAATGGGCTAGGTTTTACCAGTTGCGCCTTTTCCTGGTTCCCCCTTTGTAAACAATAAAACTTGGGGGCTCATCCTCCATGATGATGCTGAGGTGAACCTTCTTGAACTCACTGTGCGCCAAGCACAGCAGGCCCTTCTTGATCAACATATCATGTTGCAAAGCCACAGTTGCCCCCATTTTGCGCGAGATTATACCAATGAAAAACAAAAAAGAGGAACGTGCTGCGTGGCCCAGGTTGTGGAGCATTCTACTCTCCTCAACCTTGGACACTCACCCCATCGCTAACCCTGACCTGCGAGGCCTTTGTGAACTTGAATCCTGATGGATTGCCTCAGCAACAGGGAGAGCGATCGTTGTCCCCCCTATTTTAGTCCCCTCCCCTGAAGACCTCCCACAGAACGCTTGGTTGGACTTACAACGTATCACCCTGGACATCAACCTTTGGCCCGGAACACCCCCTTGATTCTCCTCTGCCCTAAGGTTGTGGTCCTTCCTGTGTATAACCACCTTGAGAACGGTATGGCAGGTCTGTTCGTCCCGGGCTGACAGACTGGACCATTCTGAGCCCCTTCGCCACAAGGCTATCTGCTTGGCCCTTGGTCACCTTTACCAAGCCATCGCCAGGGAATGAATGCGCACCCAGACGGATCTTCAACACCTTTCGCCGTTCTTGTTTTTTTCTTCGGTCTTTTTTCCTTGGTCAGAAAGGGCTAGTTTTTATTTCTCGCGCCATTTCCTGGTTCCCCCCTTGGTAAAAAAAACTTGACAATGGCGCCTTCTGTCAAGATTGCTTTTTTGTTTTTTTTGTTTGTGACAATGGCGTCTTAGTATTCATACCAAAACGTGTAACCAGATCTGGCCATAGCTTACTTCCATGGCCTACCCTAACATCCCTTAGTTTCCTCCTTAAGTACCCCTCCCCCCCCTCCCGGCCCCACCCAATTTTTCAACTTAGTCTCTCGCTTAGTTTTCCCTCTAGTTATCCTTAGTTTCAGTTTTCTGATCCGGTGACTGATAGAGGTTGCAGTTCCCCCCCCTCCCCCCCCCCCCCCCGTATTAGGTATTTTTCTTAGTAGTCCTAGCCCCTTCTCTTGGGCTTGCTGTTTTGGGCTTCCTCCTTGCCTCTCTGTTTTGTTTGTCTTCTGTCCCTGTCCTCCTTTGTCCCTTCAGTCGCGCTTATGGTGTCCGTCCCTTAGCTGTCCCTTAGCCTTTCTTGTCTTTTTCTTTGGTCTTTTCTCCTTGGTCACAAAGGGCTAGGTTTTTGCCTTGCGCCTTTTCCTGGTTTCCCCCCTTTGTAAAAAAAAAAAAAAAGGGTATAGATCAGGGTCTAGATCTGGGGCTTGGGCTAAATCCGGGTCAGGGTCTAGGTCAGGGTCCAGATCTTGGGCTTTTTTTTGGGGGGGGGGGGGGGGGGGGGGGGGTCCAGATCTTGGGCTTGGGCTGCATCTGGGACAGGGTATAGAACAGGGTCTAGGTCCAGGGCTCGGGCTGGGTCTGGGTCAGGGTCTAGAGCAGGGTCTATATCTGGGGTATGGGCCGAATCTGGGTCAGGGTCGAGATCATGGTCTAGATCTAAGGCTTGGCCTGGGTCTGGGTCTTGATTCGGGTCTGGGACAGGATCTGGGATTGTAAGGAGCGTTGGGGCCATGGGGATTGTCATTTCCATGGTGCGGGTATCAGACACCTGGTCACCAGGAGTGACCCCAATCATGGTGCAAAAGATCGGGGGCTGGCCCATAAGCTTCTGATCCGGTGACTGTTAGAGATTGCAATTTTTTGGCCCCCCCCTTCATAGGTCTTTTTTCTTAGTGGTCCTAGCCCCTTCTCTTGGGCGTCCTGTTTTGGGCTTCTTCCTTGCCTCTCTGGTTTGTTTGTCTTCTGTTCTGTCCTCCTTTGTCCCTTCAGTCGCCCAGGTGGTGTTTGTCCCTTAGCTGTCCCTTAGCCGTTCAAGTCTTTTTCTTTGGTATTTTCTCCTTGGTCACAAAGGGCTAGTTTTTATCAGTTGCGCCTTTTCCTGGTTCCCCCCTTTGTAAAAAAAAAAAAATTAGGGACAGACACCACCTGGGCGACTAAAGGGACAAAGGAGGACAGGAACAAAGACAAACAAACCAGAGAGGCAAGGAAGAAGCCCAAAACAGGAAGCCCAAGAGAAGGGGCTAGGACCACTAAGAAAAAATACCTATGAAGGGGGGGGCCAAAACATTGCAATCTGTAACAGTCACCGGATCAGAAGACTGAAAGAGGAGATGCAAACTCAGGAGGACGAAAAGGAAAACTATGCGAGAAACTAAGAGAAGAAAGGGGGGGAGGGGTGGGGAGGGGGGGGGGGAACTAAGGAAGCAACGGGGGGGGGAAACTAAGGAGGCAACTAAGGATGGAAACTGAACTAGGGGAAGCAAACTAAGGGAGAAACTGCAAAAACAAGCCAAAAGCAAGGAGGCAACCAGAAAAGAAGAAAGACAACTGGAAACAAAGCGAAAACCTAAAAGACTGGTCTGGTCAGGTAAACAACAGAAATGAGGACAGAGACAGTGTCAAGATCTAGATCTTGATCTGGATCTTAGCGCAGATCTGGACCTTGATCTCGGTCCAGATCTAGATCCAGATCTGGAACGTTGTCGTGAGCTGTGTCCAAATCTGGAACCTGATCCTGATCTGGGGCAGGGTCTTGATCTTGGGCTTGGGCTGGATTGGAGGTGTGGGTGGTGCTCGGAAGGCCCTTTGTCCTTTGTCCTCCTAGTAACTAGTTTGTGTCCATCGTTCTTTTGTCCCCTAGTCTTTTAGTCTTTTGTCTTCGGATCTTTTGTCTTAACAGACTTTTGGTCCCAGTCCTCTAGTCTTCTTCTTAGTTTTTCTTCCTTGGTCACATAAGGCTAGCTTTTATCAGATGTTCCTTTTCCTGGTTCCTCCCTATTTTTTTATTTTATTTTACAAAGGGGGGAACCAGGAAAAGGCGCAACTGATAAAACCTAGCCCTTTGTGACCAAGGAGAAAAGACCAAAGAAAAAGACAAGAACGGCTAAGGGACAGCTAAGGGACGGACACCACCTGGGCGACGTAAGGGACAAAGGAGGACGGGAACAGAAGACAAACAAAACAGAGAGGCAAGGAAGAAGCCAAAAACAGGAAGCCCAAGAGAAGGGGCTAGGACTACTAAGAAAAAAGACCTATGAAGGGGGGGGCCATAACATTGCAACCTCTAACAGTCACCGGATCAGAAGACTGAAAGAGGAGATGCTAACTAAGGAGGACGAAAAGGAAAACTATACGAGAAACTAAGAGAAAAAAGGGGGGGAGGGGGGGGGGGGGGGGGGGGGGGGACTAAGGAGGCAACTGAGGAGGAAACTAAGGAGGCAACTAAGGGTGGAAACTGAACTAGGGGAAGCAAACTAAGGGAGAAACTGCAAAAACAAGCCAAAAGCAGGGAGGCAACCAGAAAAGAAGAAAGACAACTGGAAGCAAAGCGATAACCTAAAAGACTGGTCTGGGCAGGTAAACAACAGGAATGAGGACAGAGACAGTATCAAGATCAAGATCTTGATCTGGATCTTAGCGCAGATCTGGACCTTGATCTTGGTCCAGATCTAGCCCCAGATCTGGAACGTTGTCGTGAGCTGTGTCCAAATCTGGAACCTGATCCTGATCTGGGGCAGGGTCTTGATCTTGGGCTTGGGCTGGATTGGAGGTGTGGGTGGTGCTCGGAAGGCCCTTTGTCCTTTGTCCTCCTAGTAACTAGTTTGTGTCCCTCGTTCTTTTGTCCCCTAGTCTTTTAGTCTTTTGTCTTCGGATATTTTGTCTTAACAGACTTTTGGTCCCAGTCCTCTAGTCTTCTTCTTAGTTTTTCTTCCTTGGTCAATTAAGGCTAGCTTTTATCAGATGTTCCTTTTCCTGGTTCCTCCCTATTTTTTTATTTTATTTTACAAAGGGGGGAACCACGAAAAGGCGCAACTGATAAAACCTAGCCCTTTGTGACCAAGGAGAAAAGACCAAAGAAAAAGACAAGAACGGCTAAGGGACAGCTAAGGGACGGACACCACCTGGGCGACGTAAGGGACAAAGGAGGACGGGAACAGAAGACAAACAAAACAGAGAGGCAAGGAAGAAGCCAAAAACAGGAAGCCCAAGAGAAGGGGCTAGGACTACTAAGAAAAAAGACCTATGAAGGGGGGGGCCATAACATTGCAACCTCTAACAGTCACCGGATCAGAAGACTGAAAGAGGAGATGCAAACTAAGGAGGACTAAAAGGAAAACTATACGAGAAACTAAGAGAAAAAAGGGGGGAGGGGGGGGGGGGGGGGGGGGGACTAAGGAGGCAACTGAGGAGGAAACTAAGGAGGCAACTAAGGGTGGAAACTGAACTAGGGGAAGCAAACTAAGGGAGAAACTGCAAAAACAAGCCAAAAGCAGGGAGGCAACCAGAAAAGAAGAAAGACAACTGGAAGCAAAGCGATAACCTAAAAGACTGGTCTGGGCAGGTAAACAACAGGAATGAGGACAGAGACAGTATCAAGATCAAGATCTTGATCTGGATCTTAGCGCAGATCTGGACCTTGATCTTGGTCCAGATCTAGCCCCAGATCTGGAACGTTGTCGAGTGCTGTGTCCAAATCTAGAACCTGATCCTGATCGGGGGCAGGGTCTTGATCTTGGGCTTGGGCTGGATCTAGGTCAGGGTCAAGATCGGGGCCTAGAGCTGGGGCTTGGGCTGGACCTAGGTCAGGATCTAGATCAGGGTCTAGAGCTCGGGAATGGGCTGGGCTGGGTCAGGGTCTAGAGCAAGGTCTAGATCCGGGTAATGGGCTGGATCTGGGTCAGGGTCTAGATCAGGGTCTAGAACTGGGGCTTGGGCTGGGTCTGGGATTGGGTCTGGGATTGTAGGGAGCGCTGGGGCCATGGGGATTGTCATTTCCATGGTGCGGGTATCAGGCTCCTGGTCACCGGGAGTGACCCCAATCATGGTGCAAAAGATCGGGGGGTGGCCCATAAGCTTGCAAAGGAAGCCACTGTGAGAGAGCAATCTAGGCCACGCCACCAATCTTGACAGAAGGCGCCATTATCAAGGTGTCGAAGATCCGTCTGGGTGCGCATCCAGTCCCTGGCGATGGCTTGGTGAAGGTGGCCAAGGGCAAGGCAGATAGCCTTGTGGTGAAGGGGCTCAGAATGGTCCAGTCTGTCAGCCCGGGACGAACGGACCTGCCATATCGCGCCCAAGGTGGTTATACGCAGGAAGGACCACAACCTTAGGGTAGAGGGAGGAGGTTTTTTTTTTGTTTTTTTTGTTTTTTTATCCCGGTGTCCCGGGCCAAAGGGTGATGTCGTCACCGAGGAGGAAGAAGGGGCAACGAGGAAGGCGCTGCCCACCGGTGAGGGTCTCCTAAGTGGAAAGGAGCCAGTCTATGACAGGGGCAGAATCAGGGCATTCCAAGAAAGCGTGAGACATTGTGTCAGCAGTGTGCAGCTGCAAGCAGTCAGGGCTGGAGCAGACTATGGAGGGGGGGTCGTCTTGGTTGACCCGTTGGAAGCGTCCTCGTACATGAGCAAGGAACGCATTGCAGCCCAGGGTGCCATGAAGCAAGCTCCGGCAAGTGATGGTATAAGGACGGTGGAGAGTCTTGTCAGCGAGGCGTACCCACACCTGCGAAAAGCCTGCACGTAGAGGGAGGGAGACTTGAGGTTCGTCTTGTCTTTGAGCAGTTCTCTCCGCTGGGCCTGGACGGGAGGGGCGGACACGTTGTAAGTCCACCCAAGCGTTCTGTGGGAGGTCTTCAGGGGAGGGGACTGGAATAGGGGTGACAACGAGCGCTCTCTCTGTTGCTGAGGCAATCCATCGGGATTCAAGACCACGGAGGCCTCGCAGGTCAGGGTTAGTGCTAGGGTGAGTGTCCAAGGTGGAGGGGGGTAGAATGCTCCACAGCCTGGGCCAAGCAGCACGTTCCTCGGTATAACCTTGCACAAAATGGGGGGAACTGGGGCTTTGTTGCATGATATGTTGGTGAAGAAGGGCCTGCCGTGCTTGGCGCACAGAGAGTTCAAGAAGGTTCACCTCAGTATCATCATGGAGGTGGAGACCCCATGTTGTTGGGTCCAGTTGGAGGTCCTCCCGAAGACCAACCAGCCATGGTTCCAAGAGCTCTTGCCTCTGGTGTGGGGGAGGCCTTGCTGGATCAGCTGCTCCTCAAAGTCTGCCCGTAACCATGCTTCTCGAGGTTTCTTGCGTAGGGTGATGAGGGCAGCTTGGGGGTGTCCTTGGGGGGGAAGGGCAGGAAGGGTGAGAGGGTGTAACCGGCCAGAGGGCCAGACCTCCCAAAGACGGTCCTCTCCAGTGAGGGGATCTGGACCCTCTGCAAGGGGACCAGCAGGGGCCACAGCGGGAAAGAGCTTCCATTTGGGAGGTGGAAGTTCAGGAAGGAGGACAGCATCCCGCCAGGGGTCTGGAAGAGAGGAGAGGATGAAGTCAAGGTCTTGGACAGCAGCGGGAGGGAGGTGAGCTCGTTGTTGATGAGCTGAGCGGATGTCCTTGAGACGGTGCCACGAGAGTGCTTGGGAGGAGAGCACTTGGTTTGAGGTGATGGGCATGGACGGAAAAGGAGGGGTGTTGTTGAAGGTGGTTTCTAGTAGGATGGATTGGGGGGCACTGCATGGGCGGAGCGATAATTCTACGAATGTTCAGCAGGAGAAAAGCCTCTGCACTTTCCCGGGCCAAGTTGGTGGTGATTGAGGCGATGTCCACAGAAGACGGGGCGGTAACCAGTGCATGGTATCCACTTGCCTGACCTGGAGGAAGGCGCACAGCCCGAGAAATCTCGTGCCGGTAGAGCTGCTGCCAGGGGTGACCTGTGTAACTGAAGAGGAGCCATGTGGTCTTGGCCAGCATAGCAGCCGAGTGGGAAGCAAGATGGGGTACAGCAAGCCCTCCTCGATGAGAAGGAAGGACGGCTGTCCCGAAGCGGGGGAAGAGGTGTCCTGGACGTGGTGATTCCTCCTCCTGCAGGCTAGAGGTTGCAACAAAGGCATTGAGAGAAGATTGCAACTGCTGGCGGAGAGGCGCTGGTGGTGATGCAAAGTTAGCCTGGAAGATGAACTTGGAAGCCAAGCATTGCATAGCAACATGCGCCCTTCCAATAACATTGAGATTGCGTGAGAGCCATGGAGCTGCTGCACGTGAGATGCTATGGGGCATGTGCTGGTAGGCTGCAGCCTTGCAAAGGGTAGTGTCTGCACCGAACGGCACGCCCAGCAATCTGTGAGGTGTGTCTGGGGGATGGAGGTGGTAACCAGTCAAGTGATGGGTGCCAAGGGCGGGGTCCAGATCTGCAGGGAGGGGTATGTCTGGGGGAAGTTCAAGAAGCAGAAGACGGGTCTTGGGAACAGACTGGGCGGGTAAGCCAGCCGAATTGGCTACGACGTATGTCTCCTTGATGATAGGCCCATCTGTGGCTGGGTTGAGGACAAAGTGCTTGCCATCGTCAGCAAACGATAGGGTTGGCAGGGGCCAACTCTCCTGAGGGAAGACGGAAGGATTGCAGAGTTCCACAAGATCTCAGTTGGTTATTGTAGGTGATGAAGGGCTCAAAGATGATGACCCATTGATTACAGCTCAAGGCCCCACCCTGAGGGAAGCCGGAGGTGTTGGGGAAGGAGGTAGTGAAGAAAACCGTTGAGACGCACTCGCGTAGAGCTGCCATTCATGAGGATATCGCACCAGCGCGTGATGCCTGCACTATTGAATCCCATGGCTGACATTGTCTTTAGGAGCCATCCCCTGTTGACAGAATCATAAGCTTTAGTGAGGTCAGAATGCAGCAACCAGCCTGGTAAGCCAAGCTCTTTCAAGCGCGCAGCCAAGCCTAGGTGATAGCGGATGTTGTCACTGATGTCTCTGCCACGGAGGAAAGCTGATTGAGTGACGTCGATGAGATATTCCAGTGGGTATTGCAGCCGGTGAGCCATGATCAAAAGGATCAGCTTAAGGTCGCAATTGAGAAGGGTGATAGGACGGTAACCTGCGAGGGAGTCTTGGGGCTGACCAGTCTTGTGGAGAAGGCAGATGGTTCCCTGAAGGAGGGGTGCTAGGGGGGCCGAGTTAAATTGATCTTGGAAGGCAGAGTTGAAAACCCTTTGAAGGATCGGGGACAGTTCTTCATGGAACGCATTGTAGACTTCAAAGGGAAGTCCGTCATAACCTGTGCTGGAGCCTCCAGAAGCAGAGCGGATGAGCAGAGCCTATGTAAAAACAATAATATGGCAGGTCCGTTTGTCCCGGGCTGGCAGACTGGACCATTCTGAGCCCCTTCACCTTCTGCCTTGCCCTTGGCCACCATCACCAAGCCATCGCCAGGGACTGGATGCGCACCCAGGCGGATCTTTGACACCTTGATAACGGCTCCTTCTGTCAAGATTGGTGGTGTAGCCTAGTTTGCTCTCTCACTTCCTTTGCAACCTTTTTTTTTCTTTTTCGATCTTAACTTACATGAAACAATGTTGATTGACACAAATAAGTTCGTGCAACTGTCTATAAAAAATGTTGCGCTTTCAAGAAGTATGCTTAGTATGTGCTTCAGCATCACAGCCGCGAGCACACGTGATACATGTATGCACGACCACATTCAATTTACTGGTGCACCCAGCTGATGCAGAGTGCATGCAGCCCCGGCCCATCAGCTCGCCACTCATTCACACACTGACTTGTGGCTCACTTCAGCTGTTCTCTGTGTCCGACAACACATATTTCCTGGTTCCCCCTTTTGTAAAAAAAAAAAAAAAAAAAAAAAACACTGACACCATTAAGAAGGAGATGGTTCCGGCTTACCTATAAGGTCCAACCTAACCTAAAAGGTCCAACCTAGAGTATTCGACCTCCATGCTGCCGTATTCACCAGATCCGGGGCCCAAATGAGACACCAGATGAAGATAGATCGACTCCCAAGACATATGGCTCTCAAATAATACCAGCCATATGAGCCAGGTCCAAAGATGAAGCGGTGACTATAGGCTGACTACAGTGGGCAAGTCCCATTGGTTGAGCTTAAAGCTCGTCATGGTCAGCAGTCTTCATACTCTCCAGGTTCATGGAGTCCAAGTCAAAAGTCTCCATACCCTCCATGTTGATACCCTCCATAGGGTCAGCACCCTCCTCAGCCTCAGCCTCAACCTCCGTCGTCCTCAACCTCAGCCTTGTCCTCAGGGGTATCCTCATCCACTTTGTCAATAGCATCCTCCATGCCGATCACACCCTTGATGATGCCGTACACACGCTTGCTGAAGGACTTGGGGTCGGAGGGGGTGAAGCCAGACTCCAAGAGAGCAGTCTCGAACAAGACCCTGGCCACCTCCTGGGTGCTCTCGTCATCAGGGTTGGCATCGAACTTGGCCTTCATGGCCTTCATCATGGCGTGCCTAGGGTTAATCTCAAAAACCTTTCCGCCGCCCATCATGGCAGCACGGGTGGGGTCAGAGGTAGCCTGGGCCTTCTGGATACGCTCCATGTTGGCGGACTGGCCGTACTTGCTGGCCACGACAACGGAGGGGGTGGTAGACAAACGGGTAGACACCTTGACGCTAGTGACCTCGGAGGCAGAGAGCTGAGACTTCCACCACTTGGTAAGGTCCTTGAACTCGTCCTTCAGCTGCTTGTCCTTCTTCTTCTCCTTCTCGTCCTTGTCGCTCATCTTCAGGTCCTCTTTGGCAGCGTTAGCAAACTTCTTGTCGTCATAATCGATCATGTGCTGCATCACATACTCGTCCAGGACGTCAGTGAAGTAAATGACCTCGTAGCCCTTGAGCAGCAGCTTCTCCAGGAAGGGGCTCTGCTCAATCTCAGCCTTGCTGCTACCAGCCAGGAAGTAGATCTCCTTCTGTCCGTCCTTCATGCGAGAGACATACTCCTCCAGGGTGGTCAGCTTATCCTCAGACTTGGAGGAGGGGAAGCGGAGCAGCTTGGCCAGACGGTTCCTGTTGGTAGTGTCCTCAATGACACCCAGCTTCATGGCACGACCAAAGCTCTCCCAGAATGTTGCGTACTTGCCACACTGCTCCTCAGAGGGGCGCTTCTCCTCCTCCTCCCCATCCTCACTGCCCTCGGCGTTGTCCAACTCTCTGCACTTAACCTCATCATCGGCCATCTTCTTGATCACGTCCAGCACCTTGCGCACCAACTTCTTCTTGATGGTCTTCAGGGCAGCATGTGACTGCAACATCTCACGAGACACGGACAGGGGAAGAGTGTCGGAGTCAACAACTCCACGGATGAAGCCCAGGTACCTTGGGATGAGCTCCTCCATGGTGTCTGGGATGAAGACACGGCGCACGTACAGCTTCAGGGCGTGCTTGCCTCCCTTCTCGTAGTACTTGTCATAGAAGTCAAAGGGAGCAGTCTTGGGGATGAACAGCACCGACTTGAACTCAACATCACCCTTAGCCTTGAAGTGGCTCCAATCCACATGGACCCCTTATCATTGTACCGCGGCGCTGTCAGTCTGTACTGGTTTTCAGGCTCATTAAACGCCGGCCACCAGACCTTATCTCCCTCATTTCTCGCAACTCCTTACTCCCCATCCCTCGCAGTGAACGCTGGAACGCAGTGGACCTGGCCTGGACCCCTCATCATTGTACCGCGGCGCTGTCAGTCTGTACTGGTTTTCAGGCTCATTAAACGCCGGCCACCAGACCTTATCTCCCTCATTTCTCGCAACTCCTTACTCCCCATCCCTCGCAGGGAACGCTGGAACGCAGTGGACCTGGCCTGGACCCCTCATCATTGTACCGCGGCGCTGTCAGTCTGTACTGGTTTTCAGGCTCATTAAACGCCGGCCACCAGACCTTATCTCCCTCATTTCTCGCAACTCCTTACTCCCCATCCCTCGCAGTGAACGCTGGAACGCAGTGGACCTGGCCTGGACCCCTCATCATTGTACCGCGGCGCTGTCAGTATACACAATTATTCGCACATCAATCCCCCCACACCCTCTTCAGGATTTGCGAAATTTCCGCAATCACGCCTGAAGACGTGATTGCCGTGGAGCTCGTACCTTGCTCCCGTTGAATTGATTTTTCTGCTCTACTCCTTCACCCCCTTTTCCCGGCACCTCATATTTAGAACTTCTAAGGTATGCTTAGGTATGCTTCCTCCCGTGGTCAAAGTTTCTTTTCAACTTCTTCTTTTCTCCACCCTTATTCCTTGCCCACAGCCTAACGCTCCACCTACACACACTTCCCCCCTCTATCACACCTCTTCAACCTCACACAGCCAAACATACACACACACCTTTTTATCACCATACCCACAATCTCACTCCCCAACCACACCGCCCATAACCCCACACTCACCCCCCTATCACAGCACGTTCTTTTTACAAACCACCACCAACCTTCACGTTGCACCCCTCACCCCCACCCCACCACCACAACATTGGCTAGGACGTGCAAGTCGCCTATACCGGTCTGGGCCAGTAAATCACCCCCTCCTAACACACACACACACACTCACACCTTCCCTCTTCACCACCTAACCCACACTCACTCCCCCACCACCACACACATAACCGCACACTCTCCCCCCTACCACCACAACACACCCCTCCTTACAGCTTACCACCCACCCATACCTCCACAACACACCCCTCACCCCCATACCACCACCACCACCCTGGTCTGGGCGTGAAATTCGCCTAGATAGACCGGTCTGGGCGTGAAAATCGCCCAGACCACAGTTCCACGGGAGATTGCTCTTTTCCTATCTTGCCGAGGTTTACCTGAGCGGTTAGGGGGCGGCGTTAGATCGCAGGACACGCAGGCTGAGTTACAAATGTGGTGTGTTCTACATCCCTTGTGATCTACAGTACCCTTGCTGTATCGACCCTACTTGCAAGAGTAGGAAGGGGGTGGTGAGGTTCGATTCCTCAGTATTTTGGCGTCCTGGCCCTAAGCAAACCTTGTAGGGAAGTACTGTCGGATTTCTGCCCTCGGGTGGTTCTCTAGTTATGTCTCCTTGATTCCGCCTCTAACGACCATGGCAGGGAGCTTGTCTGCCGTGGTCAACAGGGGTAGTGGTGAATGTTCGTTTGGTCGTGGGTTGGTATGCGTGGGTGTGGCGCACTGCCATGGCTGCATGTGCGGGTTTGGGTTACTGCCATGGGGTTAGATATGGATGGGGCCGAGGGTCACTGCCGTGCCTGTATGGGTGGGGGTAGGGCATTTCCATGGCTGTGTGGGTGTTGAACCCCACCATGCGCAACTAAACGTAGTTAACCAGACCGTGTTACTTGAATACGCTATACATAAGCTGTATGCACGGTATGTATGTTGCAGTCCAGGGGTAGGCTAAATAGACTTGCCAAACTGTGATATGATGGGCTTCGAAAGAAAAGCACTTATGAACTGAACCCCAAACAATCGTTTTACTGACGGGGGGCCTAAGTTCGTGCTGCAGTGATCATTTAATTCTACATGCTGATTTACAGTAGCTGACTTACAGAATGACAGTTTCGAAACCCCTTTGTATTCATTATAACATGGGTACATGGTAGTGCTGAGACCACGGTCGGATCTAGCATGATACCTTTCGCCTTCGTATTAAATTAATCATGTAAAAATAGCCTTAGAGTTTCTGTACCTCAGCCGCGGAATTTATTCACCACACACACACTAGGTAGCGTATTTGTATTTACCGGTAACCAGCCTCGTCATTAATTTATGTACCCCTCTCCTGGGAGGTGTGTACCAACAAGGCTTCCCCCCTTTCGCCCAATCTCTTTGGGTTCTTCATTGATTAAGTAGAAGCTCATATCAAGCTGACCTTACATGAAATACTATCATGATCGGTAATTAAAGAGTCATGATTTATCACCAGCTGTATGCTGGCAATATCGTCTGTATGGCAAGAATAGAAACCTAATTACAATAGATCATCAAATCATCAATGCCTTGTCATGTATCTGCCTTGACTATGGGTCAACTAGGTAGGAAGGGGGTGGTGAGGTTCGATTCCTCAGTATTTTGGCGTCCTGGCCCTAAGCAAACCTTGTAGGGAAGTACTGTCGGATTTCTGCCCTCGTGGTGGTTCTCTAGTTATGTCTCCTTGATTCCGCCTCTAACGACCATGGCAGGGAGCTTGCCTGCCGTGGTCAACAGGGGTAGTGGTGAATGTTCGTTTGGTCGTGGGTCTCAGCTCTGGCTCTACGCCTGGCCTCATTGACAGTCCCGTGACAACCCCGCCCCCCCCTCCACACACACACACACACCAGGGGGGCAGCAGCACGGGCAGCACGCTGACGCTTTGTTAATTTCGTTCCTTTCCTCGACGCTCAGGCGAGCTCGCTTTGTACGCTAGCTTGCAGTGTTGGCGGCTCTTCTGGCATCTAATATTGCTGTTGGATGCCGCATGGAGGCCTCACGAAGCAATAGGTTATACAAAACAGGTCAATCTTAAGGTTGTTAAGGTTTTTTTCACCAGACCTGTCGCATATGCAGTTGTCATGTCGGCCGCATGTGCAGCTGTCACCCGATATCGGCGGCATATGCAGCTGTCACCCGATATCGGCCGCATATGCAGCTGTCACTAATATCGGCCGGATATGCACCTGTCACCAATATCGGCCGCATTTGCACCTGTCACCCGCTATTGGCTGCATATGCACCTGTCACCAATATCGGCCGCATTTAAAAAAAATATATATATATATATATATATGCACCTGTCAACAATATCGGCTGCATTTGCACCTGTCACCCGCTATCGGCTGCATATGCACCTGTCACCGATATCGGCCGCATATGCACCTGTCACCAATATCGGCTGCATTTGCACCTGTCACCCGCTATCGGCTGCATATGCACCTGTCACCAATATCGGCCGCATATGCACCTGTCACCCGCTATCGGCTGCATATGCACCTGTCACCAATATCGGCCGCATATGCACCTGTCACCAATATCGGCTGCATTTGCACCTGTCACCCGCTATTGGCTGCATATGCACCTGTCACCAATATCGACCGCATATGCACCTGTCACCAATATCGGCTGCATATGCACCTGTCACCCGATATCGGCCGCATATGCACCTGTCACCAATATCGGCTGCATATGCACCTGTCACCCGCTATCGGCTGCATATGCACCTGTCACCAATATCGGCCGCATATGCACCTGTCACCCGCTATCGGCTGCATATGATACTGAGGTGAACCTTCTTGAACTCTCTGTGCGCCAAGCACGGCAGGCCCTTCTTCACCAACATATCATGCAACAAAGCCCCAGTTCCCCCCATTTTGTGCAAGGTTATACCGAGGAACGTGCTGCTTGGCCCAGGCTGTGGAGCATTCTACCCCCCTCCACCTTGGACACTCACCCTAGCACTAACCCTGACCTGCGAGGCCTCCGTGGTCTTGAATCCCGATGGATTGCCTCAGCAACAGAGAGAGCGCTCGTTGTCACCCCTATTCCAGTCCCCTCCCCTGAAGACGAACCTCAAGTCTCCCTCCCTCTACGTGCAGGCTTTTCGCAGGTGTGGGTACGCCTCGCTGACAAGACTCTCCACCGTCCGTATACCATCACTTGCCGGAGCTTGCTTCATGGCACCCTGGGCTGCAATGCGTTCCTTGCTCATGTACGAGGACGCTTCCAACGGGTCAACCAAGACGACCCCCCCTCCATAGTCTGCTCTAGCCCTGACTGCTTGCAGCTGCACACTACTGACACAATGTCTCACGCTTTCTTGGAATGCCCTGATTCTGCCCCTGTCATAGACTGGCTCCTTTCCACTTGGGAGACCCTCACCGGTGGGCAGCGCCTTCCTCGTTGCCCCTTCTTCCTCCTCGGTGACGACATCACCCTTTGGCCCGGGACACCCCCTCCTCCCTCTACCCTAAGGTTGTGGTCCTTCCTGCGTATAACCACCTTGGGCGCGATATGGCAGGTCCGTTCGTCCCGGGCTGACAGACTGGACCATTCTGAGCCCCTTCACCACAAGGCTATCTGCCTTGCCCTTGGCCACCTTCACCAAGCCATCGCCAGGGACTGGATGCGCACCCAGACGGATCTTCGACACCTTGATAATGGCGCCTTCTGTCAAGATTGGTGGCGTGGCCTAGATTGCTCTCTCACAGTGGCTTCCTTTGCAAGCTTATGGGCCACCCCCCCGATCTTTTGCACCATGATTGGGGTCACTCCCGGTGACTAGGAGCCTGATACCCGCACCATGGAAATGATAATCCCCATGGCCCCAGCGCTCCCTACAATCCCAGACCCAATCCCAGACCCAGCCCAAGCCCCAGTTCTAGACCCTGATCTAGACCCTGACCCAGATCCAGCCCATTACCCGGATCTAGACCTTGCTCTAGACCCTGACCCAGACCCAGCCCATTCCCGAGCTCTAGACCCTGATCTAGACCCTGACCTAGGTCCAGCCCAAGCCCCAGCTCTAGGCCCCGATCTTGACCCTGACCTAGATCCAGCCCAAGCCCAAGATCAAGACCCTGCCCCAGAGCACGATCGGGTTCCAGATTTGGACACAGCACACGACAACGTTCCAGATCTGGGGCTAGACAGGACCAAGATCAAGGTCCAGATCTGCGCTAAGATCCAGATCAAGATCTTGATCTTGATACTGTCTCTGTCTTCATTCCTGTTGTACATGCCCAGACCAGTCTTTTAGGTTTTCGCTTTGCTTCCAGTTGTCTTTCTTCTTTTCTGGTTGCCTCCCTGCGTTTGGCTTGTTTTTGCAGTTTCTCCCTTAGTTTGCTTCTCCTAGTTCAGTTTCCACCCTTAGTTGCCTCCTTAGTTTCCCCCTCAGTTGCCTCCTTAGTCCCCCCCCCCCCCCCCCCCCCCCCTCCCCCCCTTTTTTCTCTTAGTTTCTCGCATAGTTTTCCTTTTAGTCCTCCTTAGTTTGCATCTCCTCTTTCAGTCTTCTGATCCGGTGACTGTTAGAGGTTGCAATGTTATGGCCCCCCCCTTCATAGGTCTTTTTTCTTAGTAGTCCTAGCAAACTAAGGGAGAAACTGCAAAAACAAGCCAAAAGCAGGGAGGCAACCAGAAAAGAAGAAAGACAACTGGAAGCAAAGCGAAAACCTAAAAGACTGGTCTGGGCAGGTAAACAACAGGAATGAAGACAGAGACATCTTGATCTGGATCTTAGCGCAGATCTGGACCTTGATCTTGGTCCAGATCTAGCCCCAGATCTGGAACGTTGTCGAGTGCTGTGTCCAAATCTGGAACCTGATCCTGATCTGGGGCAGGGTCTTGATCTTGGGCTTGGGCTGGATCTAGGTCAGGGTCAAGATCGGGGCCTAGAGCTGGGGCTTGGGCTGGACCTAGGTCAGGATCTAGATCAGGGTCTAGAGCTCGGGAATGGGCTGGGTCTGGGTCAGGGTCTAGAGCAAGGTCTAGATCCGGGTAATGGGCTGGATCTGGGTCAGGGTCTAGATCAGGGTCTAGAACTGGGGCTTGGGCTGGGTCTGGGATTGGGTCTGGGATTGTAGGGAGCGCTGGGGCCATGGGGATTGTCATTTCCATGGTGCGGGTATCAGGCTCCTGGTCACCGGGAGTGACCCCAATCATGGTGCAAAAGATCGGGGGGTGGCCCATAAGCTTGCAAAGGAAGCCACTGTGAGAGAGCAATCTAGGCCACGCCACCAATCTTGACAGAAGGCGCCATTATCAAGGTGTCGAAGATCCGTCTGGGTGCGCATCCAGTCCCTGGCGATGGCTTGGTGAAGGTGGCCAAGGGCAAGGCAGATAGCCTTGTGGTGAAGGGGCTCAGATTGGTCCAGTCTGTCAGCCCGGGACGAACGGACCTGCCATATCGCGCCCAAGGTGGTTATACGCAGGAAGGACCACAACCTTAGGGTAGAGGGAGGAGGGGGTGTCCCGGGCCAAAGGGTGATGTCGTCACCGAGGAGGAAGAAGGGGCAACGAGGAAGGCGCTGCCCACCGGTGAGGGTCTCCCAAGTGGAAAGGAGCCAGTCTATGACAGGGGCAGAATCAGGGCATTCCAAGAAAGCGTGAGACATTGTGTCAGTAGTGTGCAGCTGCAAGCAGTCAGGGCTAGAGCAGACTATGGAGGGGGGGTCGTCTTGGTTGACCCGTTGGAAGCGTCCTCGTACATGAGCAAGGAACGCATTGCAGCCCAGGGTGCCATGAAGCAAGCTCCGGCAAGTGATGGTATAAGGACGGTGGAGAGTCTTGTCAGCGAGGCGTACCCACACCTGCGAAAAGCCTGCACGTAGAGGGAGGGAGACTTGAGGTTCGTCTTGTCTTTGAGCAGTTCTCTCCGCTGGGCCTGGACGGGAGGGGCGGACACGTTGTAAGTCCACCCAAGCGTTCTGTGGGAGGTCTTCAGGGGAGGGGACTAGAATAGGTGACAACGAGCGCTCTCTCTGTTGCTGAGGCAATCCATCGGGATTCAAGACCACGGAGGCCTCGCAGGTCAGGGTTAGTGCTAGGGTGAGTGTCCAAGGTGGAGGGGGGTAGAATGCTCCACAGCCTGGGCCAAGCAGCACGTTCCTCGGTATAACCTTGCACAAAATGGGGGGAACTGGGGCTTTGTTGCATGATATGTTGGTGAAGAAGGGCCTGCCGTGCTTGGCGCACAGAGAGTTCAAGAAGGTTCACCTCAGTATCATCATGGAGGTGGAGACCCCATGTTGTTGGGTCCAGTTGGAGGTCCTCCCGAAGACCAACCAGCCATGGTTCCAAGAGCTCTTGCCTCTGGTGTGGGGGGAGGCCTTGCTGGATCAGCTGCTCCTCAAAGTCTGCCCGTAACCATGCTTCTCGAGGTTTCTTGCGTAGGGTGATGAGGGCAGCTTGGGGGTGTCCTTGGGGGGGAAGGGCAGGAAGGGTGAGAGGGTGTAACCGGCCAGAGGGCCAGACCTCCCAAAGACGGTCCTCTCCAGTGAGGGGATCTGGCCCCTCTGCAAGGGGACCAGCAGGGGCCACAGCGGGAAAGAGCTTCCATTTGGGAGGTGGAAGTTCAGGAAGGAGGACAGCATCCCGCCAGGGGTCTGGAAGAGAGGAGAGGATGAAGTCAAGGTCTTGGACAGCAGCGGGAGGGAGGTGAGCTCGTTGTTGATGAGCTGAGCGGACGTCCTTGAGACGGTGCCACGAGAGTGCTTGGGAGGAGAGCACTTGGTTTGAGGTGATGGGCATGGACGGAAAAGGAGGGGTGTTGTTGAAGGTGGTTTCTAGTAGGATGGATTGGGGGCACTGCATGGGCGGAGCGATAATTCTACGAATGTTCAGCAGGAGAAAAGCCTCTGCACTTTCCCGGGCCAAGTTGGTGGTGATTGAGGCGATGTCCACAGAAGACGGGGCGGTAACCAGTGCATGGTATCCACTTGCCTGACCTGGAGGAAGGCGCACAGCCCGAGAAATCTCGTGCCGGTAGAGCTGCTGCCAGGGGTGACCTGTGTAACTGAAGAGGAGCCATGTGGTCTTGGCCAGCATAGCAGCCGAGTGGGAAGCAAGATGGGGTACAGCAAGCCCTCCTCGATGAAAAGGAAGGACGGCTGTCCCGAAGCGGGGGAAGAGGTGTCCTGGACGTGGTGATTCCTCCTCCTGCAGGCTAGAGGTTGCAACAAAGGCATTGAGAGAAGATTGCAACTGCTGGCGGAGAGGCGCTGGTGGTGATGCAAAGTTAGCCTGGAAGATGAACTTGGAAGCCAAGCATTGCATAGCAACATGCGCCCTTCCAATAACATTGAGATTGCGTGAGAGCCATGGAGCTGCTGCACGTGAGATGCTATGGGGCATGTGCTGGTAGGCTGCAGCCTTGCAAAGGGTAGTGTCTGCACCGAACGGCACGCCCAGCAATCTGTGAGGTGTGTCTGGGGGATGGAGGTGGTAACCAGTCAAGTGATGGGTGCCAAGGGCGGGGTCCAGATCTGCAGGGAGGGGTATGTCTGGGGGAAGTTCAGAAGCAGAAGACGGGTCTTGGGAACAGACTGGGCGGGTAAGCCAGCCGAATTGGCTACGACGTATGTCTCCTTGATGATAGGCCCATCTGTGGCTGGGTTGAGGACAAAGTGCTTGCCATCGTCAGCAAACGATAGGGTGGCAGGGGCCAACTCTCCTGAGGGAAGACGGAAGGATTGCAGAGTTCCACAAGATCTCAGTTGGTTATTGTAGGTGATGAAGGGCTCAAAGATGATGACCCATTGATTACAGCTCAAGGCCCCACCCTGAGGGAAGCCGGAGGTGTTGGGGAAGGAGGTAGTGAAGAAACCGTTGAGACGCACTCGCGTAGAGCTGCCATTCATGAGGATATCGCACCAGCGCGTGATGCCTGCACTATTGAATCCCATGGCTGACATTGTCTTTAGGAGCCATCCCCTGTTGACAGAATCATAAGCTTTAGTGAGGTCAGAATGCAGCAACCAGCCTGGTAAGCCAAGCTCTTTCAAGCGCGCAGCCAAGCCTAGGTGATAGCGGATGTTGTCACTGATGTCTCTGCCACGGAGGAAAGCTGATTGAGTGACGTCGATGAGATATTCCAGTGGGCGTTGCAGCCGGTGAGCCATGATCAAAAGGATCAGCTTAAGGTCGCAATTGAGAAGGGTGATAGGACGGTAACCTGCGAGGGAGTCTTGGGGCTGAAGGCAGATGGTTCCCTGAAGGAGGGGTGCTAGGGGGGCCGAGTTAAATTGATCTTGGAAGGCAGAGTTGAAAACCCTTTGAAGGATCGGGGACAGTTCTTCATGGAACGCATTGTAGACTTCAAAGGGAAGTCCGTCATAACCTGGGCTGGAGCCTCGAGAAGCAGAGCGGATGGCAAGGTCCATCTCCTCTGATGTGATTAGGCCATCGCCATTGACACCTGCTGCAAGGGCTGCATAACTAGGGGGGAGGGGACGAGGGAGGGATGTGAGCAGAAGATCCTGGTTAGCCCGGTTGATGTGAGGGTTTGGACGATACAGTCCAAAGGAGGAATCAGCACTATAAAAGTCCCGAGTATACTCCAGTCCTATGTTGACTCCTATCATTGAAGAGAGGTCAGCCACAGAAAGGGGGTGATGCTGGGGTGGCCCTGGAGGCTGGATAAGCTTGATGTGGACTGAGGGGTGAGGGGAACGGGAAAGGTGGTGGAAGCAGAAGGAAGATGAATCCCCAAAAGTGTGCTCAAGGATAGGTAGAGCTTTGAGCATTGGAGCAAGGAGTTGCTGCCAAGCGAGTGTTGCTGCTAATGCCTTAGCCTTGGCTATGTTGAGGCGTGCCAGGAAAGAAATTGCATCGGGGGAGAAATGCACCTGTGAGAATTCCTGCCGGGCGTCGTCCTCTGCTAAGCGGGCGGCACGCTGGCGGGCACGGCGATGCTTCTTGTAAATGGCCCAACTGCTGGTTCGAATAACTTCGTTCATGTTGTCCCATTTTGTGACGATGTCTGAATCGGGTAAGAGGTTTAGGAGGAGGGATTGTGAAGCGATGATGTTCTTGAGCTCATCACAAGCTTCTGGAATGTTGAGGAGGAGGAGGGGGAACCCTTGCAGCCCTTGGCCCTTGGGTGGAGCGTGGCCTAGGAAGGAGAGGGTTATAGACACAGGGCGGTGGTCAGAGATAAAGCCAGAGGTAGAGAGAATGGAGGAAGTGGCTGTGAAGAGGGCTAGGAGGGAGTCTGAAGCCAGCCAGCGGTCAAGCCTACCGCCCGATGAGGCTGGGAATTTTTTTTTTTTTTTTTTTTTTACAAAGGGGGGAACCAGGAAAAGGCGCAACTGATAAAACCTAGCCCTTTGTGACCAAGGAGAAAAGACCAAAGAAAAAGACAAGAACGGCTAAGGGACAGCTAAGGGACGGACACCACCTGGGCGACGTAAGGGACAAAGGAGGACGGGAACAGAAGACAAACAAACCAGAGAGGCAAGGAAGAAGCCAAAAACAGGAAGCCCAAGAGAAGGGGCTAGGACTACTAATGGGATGCTCCAATGTGTGAAGTCTTTGGCTGTCGGGTGCGTGTTCCTCCAGATGTCTTGTAGGCTGTAGGTATTCATGATGTCTGCAAGGGGAGGTGCCCCCTGCATGCGACTCATGGGGTC
The DNA here is from genome assembly GCA_013435795.1 of Chlamydomonas sp. ICE-L. Lineage (NCBI taxonomy): Eukaryota > Viridiplantae > Chlorophyta > Chlorophyceae > Chlamydomonadales > Chlamydomonadaceae > Chlamydomonas > Chlamydomonas sp. ICE-L. Next base: position 52,069,257 of record JACBWV010000610.1, on the reverse strand, counting down.
AATATTGAGTCTGTGAGGAGGGTAGACCGCATCGAGGGGGTCAAGAATGCAGTTGAAATCACCAACAACGAGAAGGAGGCGTCCGTCAGTGGGAAGGTTGGGACGCACGCAGTTGAAAAAGAAGTCTTCTCTGTCAGCAGCTTGGGCCGGAGCATAGACGCACAAAATGGTGATGACGGAGTCACCAATGAAAGCATCGATGCCTAGAATGCGGCCTGTTGGACCTAGGATAGGTCTTAGGACGGGATCTGTGATGGGGCAGTGAGGGCGTAATATCAGGATGATGCCTTCAGTGTGCCCTGTACCAGGGCAAAAGAAAAATCTTGCGCCTGGCCAGATTTCCCCCGCGCCTGGGAGGTGTTGAAGAAGGTCCTCGGGTGATGAGGTTGACCTTACTTCAGTGAGCACTGCCATATCCACTCGCGTTTCTCGAAGCCAAGAAATGTGCTCAAAGAGTTTAAGGGGTGTAAGTCCTTGCGCGTTGGTGCAGACAAAGGTACTCCTAGGAGGGGCATGCTGTGCATTCATTCGTGTTCTCCCCTAGTGTGATCCCGGCTTGTGTTGCCGCTGATATTTAAGCGTGCAGATTTGCGGGTTGACCTAGGGGACATTTCAGAGAGAGAGGTGCTAGGAAGAGAGACTGCCCACCAGGGCTGTTGGTCTTCTGGGACTGTCCGATTTCTCTTGCGAGAGTGGACAGCCTGTTGAAGAGGGACGGCCTGTAAGGGGTTAACGGCCTGAAGAGAGGAGGTGGCACGATGAGGGGGGGAAGCTTGAGCGGGGGAGGTTGCCTGTAGAGGGGGAGGGGCTGTGCGCCACCAACGTGCGTTGTCAGCACGTGAAGTGGAAGGGGGGGTGGCAGGAGGAGTTAAGAGAAGGGGAGAAGGAGCAGGGACGGGGGAGGTGGGATCTGGGGGGGTGTATGCTCCAAGGGCCGAGTGGATGCCCAGGCTGGAAGAAGAAAGCGAGGGGATAGATGAGGGAGAGGGAGGAGTAGGGAGGAGCAGGGGGGCCAAGTCCTCGCGTGGGGATGGAGGGGGAGGGAGAGAAGAAGGGGAGGGGATGAGAGGGATATAAAAGGGTTCGGAGAACTCTTCGTTGTCATCGCTGTCACTATCAATAATAGGTTGGATGCCAAATCGGAGGGGGGCTGGGCTGCAGTCGCCCCTGCAGCTGGGACACGAGGAGTGTCCTATAGTGAACCAAGTCGTGATGCATGTGAAGTGGAAGGAGTGCGCACAAGGTGTCCAATAAGGGGGCTCGGTCCCAAAGGGGTTGAGACAAATGGGGCAGCAAAGCGGATCATGCTGGGTGTTTGATAGAGAGTCCAGATCGCTGGTGGCTGGAGGGTGGTGGGTGATTTTTGTTTTTTTTGTTTTTACAAATGATGGCGGAGAGAGGTAAGGAAGGGGTGTGGGAGGGACGTCGGGTGGCCAGTGGGCTGGAGGAAGAGGGAGGGACAGGAGAGGGAGGGAGGTGAAAAGGAAGGGGACAGGGATGGGCAGGAGGAGTCTGGTTTGCCCTTGAGATGGCGGCAGCACCAGCAGCAGCTGCTGCATCAGAGATGGGGCGGGGGGTTGGGAGCGATGGGTCTGCGAGGGGAAGGGGCGGCGGAGATAGGAGGGACTTGAGCTGGGGTAGAGGGAGACTCTGGATGAGATGAGTTAAAGGGGGCTGGAGAGGGGGATGAGGATAAGGGGGGAGCGATGGAGAGGAAGGAATCTTGGACAGGGGAAGATGGAGACTCTGCTAGTGCAGAGTTAGAGGGGAGCGGAGAGGGGGGAAAGGATGCTGTAGGAGATTGTGCGGGTACCAAAGCTGTTGCTGTGGGTGCCAACACTGAGTCTGCTACTGGTGGTGTCAAAACATCTGCTGCTGTAGGAAGATCCGATTCCTCTACCGGTGGCAAAGCTGTGTAAGCCAGTGCAGGTGTTAAAGCAAGTGATGCTGATACTGTAGCCAATATCGGCCGCATATGCACCTGTCACCAATATCGGCTGCATATGCACCTGTCACCTGGTATCAGCCGCACATGCAACTGTCACCCGATATCGGCCGCATATGCAGCTGTCACCTGGTATCAGCCGCATATGCACCTGTCACCAATATCGGCCGCATATGCACCTGTCACCAATATCGGCTCACTGCATATGCACCTGTCACCAATATCGGCCGCACATGCACCTGTCACCTGATAAAAAAAAAAAAAAATATATATATATCAGTCTTGGTCTCGCTAATCACGCGTCAGCACCCCTGAAGTCCCACCATGCACGCACAAGGGCCGACCATGAGGGGGCCCCGGACACCCTGCTACTTACAATTCGCTGGGGGGCAGCTCATTACTTGTAGGGGTCGGCTATGTTGTATAATATTAGTGAACAAATAATATTGTATAATATTAGTGAACAAATAATATTGTATAATATTAGTGAACAAATAATATTGTATACTATTAGTTGGACAAGCTGTCTCACCAGAAATTCGAATTATTTGAAAAACTTATATTATTGTGACACTATAATAATATAAGTTTTTTTTTCAAACACTTATATCAGTTGCCGTTCCCTAATTACTTGTAATATATTCAATTACCCCCTCAGGTTGATTTATAAACAATTATTGATTTCTCAATGTTGGGTACTTTCAATTAGCCCCTTCGGTCCCTATGTATAAACAATTGTTGATTTCTCGATGTTTGGCAGTTTCAATTAGCCCCTCCGGTCCCTATTTATATACAATTATTGATTTACCGATGTTGGGTACTTTCAATTAGCCTTTGCGGTTGACTTATACATAATGATTGATTTCTCGATGTTTGGCAGTTTCAATTAGCCCCTCCGGTCCCTATTCATAAACAATTATTGATTTCTCGATGTTGAGCTGTTTCAATAAGCCCCTCCAGTCCATTCACAAGCAATTATTGATTTCTCAATGTTGGGTAGTTTCAATTAGCCCCTCCGGTTCATTTATAAACAATTATTGTTTTCTCGATGTTTGGCAGTTTCAATTAGCCCCAATGGTTTATTTATAAACAATTATTGATTTCCCGATGATGGGCAGTTCAATTAACCCCTCCGTTTTTTATAAACAATGATTGATTTCTTCACATTGGGCAGTTTCAATTAGCCCCTCCAGTTAATTTGTAAACAATTATTGATTTCTCGATGTTGGGCAGTTTCAATTAGCCCCTCCGGGTTATTTATAAACAATTATTGATTTCTCGATGCTTGATAGTTTCAATTAGCCCCTCCGGTTCATTTCTAAGTAGGGAACCTTGATATGATATCATATGATGCCGGCAGTCTGACTAGGCTGAAGGTACCATTCATAAACAATATCATATGATGCAATAGGTATGATATCAGATGATACCATACTCGCCTTTGGTCAACATCGTATGATATTCCGGTCCCTATTTATTAACAATTCTTGATTTCTTGATGTTGGGCAAGTCCCTTCAGCCTTGCAGGCTACCCCTGGACTATATCATACATACACATCAGATATCACGAATATGTTTAGGGTAAGGCCGACAAATACGCTTATACGTATAAATACGCTGTATATTTTTCTGAGAGTTGATATGTGATGCCAATAAAATTAGAAACGTGGCAATACCTTTACACCCATGTAATAGTATTTTCTCCAGAAGTGCAAAAAATCACATACGTTTATATGCATATGTTTATACTTCTATATATAAAAAATATATATATATACGTTTGCTTCCCAACCCTAAATATGTTACAAAACAGAGGTCGAGCTCAGGCGCAGTAGCGGTCTACAAAAGCAAAACCCACAATAAGCATTCCCCAGTGCAAGCAAACGGGAAGGTTCCTTAAACCACACACCCTGTGGCAAGGCATAACAATTTAAATTTGAATTTGAACGGGAAGGTTCCTTAAACCACACACCCTGTGGCAAGGCATAACAATTTGAATTTGAATTTGAACGGGAAGGTTCCTTAAACAACACACCCTGTGGCAAGGCATAACAATTTAAATTTGAATTTGAACGGGAAGGTTCCTTAAACCACACACCCTCTGGCAAGGCGTATCAATTTTTGGCGGAGCCCCCCCTTCTGGGGGGCGGGAGCCCCCATGCTTACCCATTTGTCCGTCCATCCATCCATCCATCCATCCGTCTGACCGTGATGAAGCCCGACACGTCAGCCAACGGTCTCGTAACAGTCTCGCTTCCGCTGCCACCTGTCGCTCTCTCGCGATCACTCTCCGCCATTTTTTAGCGTCGCAGGCGACGCTGCATAGAACTTGTCAATTGTATATCACTGAGGTTTAAGATGGCTGGTGGAGTTGTTTACATATTACTAAGGTTTACATATTATTGAGGTTTAAGATGGCTGGTGGAGATTCACACTTGTTTACACATCCACCCTACATTATCCGTGTGGTCGAGGGACGATGTGGTCGAGGGACGGTGTGGTCTAGGGTCAGTGTGGTCGAGGGTCGGTGTGGTCGAGGGTCGGTGTGATCGAGGGTCAGTGTGGTCGGGGTTCGGTGTGGTTGAGGGTCAGTGTGGTCGAGGGTCGGTGTGGTCGAGGTGCGACCAAAAGCTATCCGTATGACAACCTGACTTGGTCAAATGGTCACCGAACACTTCAAACGCCGAATCTACCGAAATGGACCACCAATCCTTCCCGTCATGATTCATGAACCCCCCATACTCTCCACCATCTCTATCCTACTACCTCACCGAACTCTCCGATAGTGCACTACACCGACCTTCCGGACTACCCCGACCTTCCGGACTACCCGGACCTTCCTGACTACCCCGAAACCGATGAAATGTCAGCCCAACAGCTCAGATCAGCCCCACATCCGCCTCAAATCAGCCTCATATCATCGTGAATGTGCGTTTGGTCGTGGGTTGGTATCTAAAGGTATAGGCAGATGCGTTTCCTTGAGCGCTTTAAGACGAGCACAAGAACACAGAAAGGTATGAAGGGAAGAGTGAGAAAAAGGCTGTCGAAGTTGAGGTCGGCCAGAGGAGTGAAAAGTCGCCAGGTGCATGCTGCACGCCCCGCAACGAATTGAAGGAGGTTGCGAAGCTCAAGAAGCTGCGCCAAAGATGCGGAAGCCGAAAAATATCGGATTTGAGAAAGTTGGAGGTGCTGAAAGGTGCTGAAAGAAGGTTAGGTAGTGCTCACCTGCTTCGCCCCACCTTGCGCTGATAGCTTCTACATGTCCTTCGGCTACATTTTCATCTCGAATCGAGGGTTGACTTGCGACAACAGAGAAATAACCCATTCGTCAAAATATGAAGCTAAGAAACCGTCCAGGTCTGACCCCTCCGCCATCAAAACCACGAGACCACAGCGGCGCGTGCGGGACTACGGGACTACTACTAGTAGGCACGAGTAGGCACAAAAAAAAGTAGGCGTCATGTAGGCCCACCATATCTTGGACGCCATTGCGGAAAATTAACGAGAAAAGATGGTTTCCCAAACGGCGGAAGAGGATTACATGAAAAGCCAGGGAACTGGAAGCGGGGCCACCAAAACATGAACCCCAACGAAAAACCATGAGTCGGACTAGCGTCTGTGGCGGGTGTTGCAAAAAAAGTAGGTCCCCCCATATGGAACACAACCGAGTGCGCCTACTACTTTTGGCATATTGTAGAGTGTGGCAAAAAAACCAACCATTCGATCGAACTGAATCCTCCTCTTCCTCCGTGTCGCTGGTGTTTGTCGGGAGAAAACCCACCTCGGGGGTGAACTCCTTCACAACTAAAACAAAAACTAACAAAAAAAAAAAAAAACGCAACAACTTGTTTTTGAAGCACTGCGCTGTTGGGCAGTAAAATCATGGGACCTTTTCTTTCTTCTCTTAGTTTCTTCGCATAGTTGGGGGTGTCCTTTTCGTGTCTGCTGCTTAGTTTTTTGCTCTCCTCTTTCAGTCTTCTGATCCGTACTGAGAGAATTGCAATGTTTGCCCCACCCTTCTAGAATCTTTTTTCTTAGTGGTACTAACTAGCCCCTTCTCTTGGGCTTCCTGTTTTGGGCTTCTTCCTTGCCTCTCTGGTTTGTTTGTCTTCTGTTCCTGTCCTCCTTAGTCCCTTTAGTCGCCCAGGTGGTGTCTGTCCCTTAGCTGTCCCTTAGCCGTTCATGTCTTTTTCTTTGGTCTTTTCTCCTTGGTCACAAAGGGCTAGGTTTTATCAGTTGCGCCTTTTCCTGGTTCCCCCCATTGTAAAAAAAAACTGCATTTTTACAGTCCAATGGTAGCCAAAGAGGCTAAAGATAACTGCCCAACTGTAGTCTCGTCGAGCCGTCAAAAATAGAACGAGATGAAAGGCTGTCCAGGGCGCTGTTGCGGGATAGTGAGAGCAGTAGAGAGGGGATGAAGAATGGAGGGGGCAACAGTAGGCTGAGAGACAGAGGGAGGAGCCAAACCAGGGTCTGGCGACACCTAAGCGCCCAAAGCTGTTTGAGGATTCATTAACTCGAGGGCTAGAACGAAATAGAAAAGAAAAGAAATGAGCAGCCGTCAGGAATGAAGAAAATTGTCTAAAGGGAGGTACTACCACCCCAACTGTGTATACTGCACTGACCGTAGTGGCCTGGCGAAATGTTGGCGGATGGCTCAATCCGTCCATTGTACCGTGGCACTGTCAGTCTGTACTGGTTTCAGGCTCATTAAACGCCGGCCACCAGACCTTATCTCCCTCATTTCTCGCAACTCCTTACTCCCCATCCCTCGCAGTGAACGCTGGAACGCAGTGGACCTGGCCTGGACCCCTCATCATTGTACCGCGGCGCTGCCAGTCTACAAAATTATTCGCACATCAATCCCCCCACACCCTCTTCAGGATTTGCGAAATTTCCGCAATCACGCCTGAAGACGTGATTGCCGTGGAGCTCGTACCTCGCTCCCGTTGATTTGATTTTTCTGCTCTACTCCTTCCCCCCCTTTTCCCGGCACCTCCTATTTAGACCTTCTAAGGTATGCTTAGGTATGCTTCCTTTTGTGGTCAAAGTTTCTTTCAACTTCTTCTTTTCTCCACCCTTATTCCTTGCCCACAGCCTAAACGCTCCACCTACACACAATTTCCCCTCTATTACACCTCTTCAACCTCACACAGCCAAACACTCCCCCCCCCCTCCCCCCCCCCCACCCCCACAACACACACACACACACTACACACACACACACACACACACACACACCTTTTTATCACCATACCCACAATCTCACTCCCCAACCAACACCGCCCATAACCCCACACTCACCCCCCCCTATCACAGCACGTTCTCTCTACAAACCACCACCAACCTTCACATTGCACCCCTCACCCCCACCCCACCACCACCACCCTGGCCTAGGGCCGTGCAAGTCGCCTAGACCGGTCTGGGCCAGCAAATCACCCCCTCCTAACACACACACACACACTCACACCTTCCCTCTTCACCACCTAACCCACACTCACTCCCCCACCACCACACACATAACCGCACACTCTCCCCCCTACCACCACAACACACCCCTCCTTACAGCTTACCACCCACCCATACCTCCACAACACACCCCTCACCCCCATACCACCACCACCACCCTGGTCTGGGCGTGAAATTCGCCTAGATAGACCGGTCTGGGCGTGAAAATCGCCCAGACCACAGTTCCACGGGAGATTGCTCTTTTCCTATCTTGCCGAGGTTTACCTGAGCGGTTAGGGGGCGGCGTTAGATCGCAGGACACGCAGGCTGAGTTACAAATGTGGTGTGTTCTACATCCCTTGTGATCTACAGTACCCTTGCTGTATCGACCCTACTTGCGAGAGTAGGAAGGGGGTGGTGAGGTTCGATTCCTTAGTATTTTGGCGTCCTGGCCCTAAGCAAACCTTGTAGGGAAGTACTGTCGGATTTCTGCCCTCGTGGTGGTTATCTAGTTATGTCTCCTTGATTCCGCCTCTAACGACCATGGCAGGGAGCTTGTCTGCCGTGGTCAGCAGGGGTAGTGGTGAATGTTCGTTTGGTCGTGGGTTGGTATCTCTCACCAACCCTAAGTGCGCCTACTTTGCATATTGTAGGAGTGGCACCACCATTCGAACTGAATCCTCCGTGTCGCTGGTTTGTGTCGGGAGACCCACCTCCTGGGGTGAAAATCCTTTCACAACTAAAAAAAAAAAAAAAAAAAAAATCCGCCAGTGCTCCCCGCCTGGTACAAATCATTGATGGCGGACAGGTGTCCGCCATCTCATCCGCCAACATATCATGCGCCTACGGTAAAAGGATTCGGCCCAAGAGGGGGGGGGGGGGGTAGAAATAAAATACCGTAGACGCATGATATGTTTGCAGAAAAAAGAGATGGCGGATGGCACCCAAAAGGGCCTAAAATCATGGCGGATTTTAAGGTTGGCGGTTGTTACAGATTTGGGGTGCTCCATAAATTGGCCCAGGGTACCAATGGCGGATGGCGGCATCCTTTTTTACATTTTTCCAATTGAAACCAGAAAAAAACTGCTGCTGCTTATACCTAAAAAGAAAACCACTGAAGGCAACGTTCACTCCAAACTTTCTTATCATACTACTAGGGCTGTCAAGCTTTCTATCGTATGATACGTATTATATCGTTCACAGTACGATATATCGTACGATATTAAAGTTACATCGTACAATAATTTCGGGGTTATCGTACGATATATCGTATTTAACGGGATATATAGTGCTGGTGTACAGTTTTATCGTGTCCTATATCGTACGATATGTATCGTATTAAGTGGAAAAATACGTAATCTCAGATCGGCTTGGACTACTGGATATATTTGTGGGGTGTCACTGGTTCGATCCCGGCAAGCACACACCTTCCTGCGCGCACATTTTTGCTCGCTTGCAGATGCTCTCGAAGGCAGCACGCTCACCATGGCATCAGCAGCAATGCAAGTGGTGAGCGTGATTTTCCATGCACTTCTGGTGCTATAGGGTGGGTGCTATAGGTGGAAGCGTAGTTCGGGGCTTCAAGTGGAAGTGTAGTTTGGTCTAGTGGTATGATTAGCATATTTGCCTGGAATTTCCTTGCACTGGGTCTGGGCCAGGGAATTCAGTATATCGCCCTATATCGTACGATATATCAGATCAGATGCCATATATATATCTGATCAGATGCCATTAAGGCACTCGTGTCCTAGTAGTACAGCTGACAATAATGCATGTCCCGGGAGATATGCTGTCTGACCCATGTTTGCCAATGAGGTTGTAGAGTCGGCTGGGCGTGTCCCTGGCGTGCGCAGGATTGAACACATATTGACAGCCTGGACACGTGGCATCTGAATTATGGTCAACCGCTGGCATTCAAACCACTAAGCAACTAAACTCTGAACACATTAGAAGTCACGGGCAAATAGTCGAGAAATAGTTGATATGCAGAATGCGAGAAAGTGAGAGGAGGGAGGCTGATATATAGAGCACTATATTATCGTGTTTTCTATCTCCCTCATTATTGTTTCATTTGACTTGATTTTAAATGTCTGGACGTGTAAACAGTTTTTCCTGTCATATCCCCCTTGTCTTATACTGATTTCCCCCCAAAAGGGTCTAAACATATCGTACGATATCGATATTGTACGATATATCACGATATATCGTACGGTAATTGAAAATATCGTACGATATTGACAGCCCTACATACTACCTAGTCTGTCAATGCATCAGGAAACCCCTCATCATCAGGATATGTATGCATTTGTACAGTCCAATCGTAAGCAAAAAATCTGAAGAGACCTACCCAATGCTTCAGCCTTGCTAGCTGTATTCTTAGCAATTGCAGTGTCGTCGAGCCGTCGAAAATAGGAAGAGATGAAAGGCTCTCCAGGGTGCTGCTGCGGGATAGGGAGAGAAGTAGAGAGGGGACAAAGAATGGAGGGAATCGAGGGCTAGAACGAAATTGAAAAGAAAAGAAATGAGTAGCCGTCAGGAATGAAGGGAGTTGTCTAAAGGGAGTAACTACCCCCCCAACTGTGTGCACTGCAATGACCGCATTGTCCTGGCGAAATGTTGGCAGATGGCCCAATCCGCCAGCGCTCCCCGTCCGCCTGGCAAAATCATTGATGGCAGACAGGTGTCCGCCATCTCATCCGCCATCATATCATGCGCCTACAGTACTCAGGCCCAATGCCCTTTTTATCCTACAGAGGGCTTCCCCTCGTTTAGTTTCCACCCTTAGTTCCCTCCTTAGTTTCCCCTTAGTTCCTCCTTAGTTACCCCCCCCCCCCCCCCCCCCCCCCCCCCCCCCCCCCCCCCCCCCCCTTTATTCAGCTTAGTTTCTCGCATAGTTTTTCTTATAGTCCTCCTTAGTTTGCATCTCCTCTTTCAGTCTTCTCATCCGGTGACTGATAGAGGTTGCAATGTTTTTAATTACCCCCCCCCCCCCCCCCCCCCCCCATCTTAGGTCTCTTTCTTATTAGTCCTAGCCCCTTCTCTTGGGATTCCTCCTTGCATCTCTTATGTGTTTGTCTTCTGTTCCGTCCTGTCCTCCATTGTCCCTTCTTGAACCCACTTGGAGGCCATTATCTCCCCCCCAATAATAATTAGGGGGTCAAAGTAGTGTGCATTTTGTATAGCTTGAAAATGCACATCTACTGGTGCTGCTCCCGTAACCATGCGCCATATGTGGAGCAAGAAAAAGAAAATCAGACAATACAATCAGTTCAGTTTGTGGGCACGCGGACAAAGTGCCATCATAACCATCAATGTTACAGAAGAGGTAGGGCCTGGGGTTTAGGGCTAATTCTTCAGTTCCAACTGGGTAAAAAAATTAAAAAATTTAAAATTTTAACATCCAAGAATTGTCCCAATGACCTCAAAGGACGTGCCCAGTGGCTTTAAGCGAACCGGATTGTCAGTATGCGCTGCCCAAGCGAACATCGCACCTAGATACCAGTTACCGTGCCGGTCGGGCCCAAGTACACTCAAGGGGGTTCGAACTCCGCACCTGCGACGATTTTGTAACCTCTGCTCTGCCTCTGAGCCATTCGGTTCTGATCGGTGATTACAACTGGGTATATAGACGTACCTTTTAGGAGTTGCGGGTTTGATGCCGACAGGCTGCTCGCAATTCCGTGTTATAAAATTGGATGGTCGGCAGGCTGCTGTCCAGTCTCGGCAGTGATTTGCTGAGTTTATGTAACGAATCCTCTCTCTCTGCTCGCACCTTTTTTCCCGCTTGCAGACGCTCTAGAGGGCAGCACGCTCACCAGGGCAGCAACAATGAAAGTGGTGAGCATGATTTCCCCTGATTTCATGCCATGCACTTCTGGTGCTCTAGGTGGAAGTATAGTTTGGGGCTTCTAGTGGAAGTGTAGTGTTCTAGTGGTATGATTACCAGGGTTTTTCTTAGGGTGCGATTCAGCGGATAGTGCAATTTTTATACTTTTCCGTTTGGGTCTGGTGCGATTTCAGATCGTTTTGTCCTTGCTCATCACACCCCAAATCTCTAGTTTGAGGACGAGGCCCTGGGTGAAATCGCACCGTGCATCTCTAGTTTTGCGTCTGCCTCCCCTTAGTCATCGCACCATGCATCAGTACCAAAGTCAGTTAGGGCTAGCAAGTAACTGCATGTTAGGGCGAGGAAGGAGTCTTCTGGAAGAGTCCTCGAGAAGTCTATAACAGCCCCGGGTGTTCAACCTCTACGCCCCTTATTAATCTCAATTGACGCCATGAGCACGAGTCACAAGCGCCAGAACACGCTTCCTATCGGAAAGTATAAGACCATCTCCAATTGGCTCAGCAAAAGGGGGCATCGTCATTGGGAGAGCCCGCCCTGGCCCTGCCCCTGTTGACGACGATGTGGACGACGAGCTGACTATTGAGGATGTCGTCGATGTAAAGAAGAAGCGCGAACAGAGAGATAAGGTGTGAGGGATTTCGCTTCGACTTTGATTGCTCTGCTCCCACAGGTGACAGTTCCCTTCGACTTTGATTGCTCTGCTCCAGCAGGTGACAATTTCCTTCGACTTTGATTGCTCTGCTCCCACAGGTGACAGTTCATTTCGACTTTGATTGCTCTGCTCCCACAGGTGACAGCTCGCTTCGACTTTGATTGCTCTGCTCCCACAGGTGACAGTTCATTTCGACTTTGATTGCTCTGCTCCCACAGGTGACAGTTCGCTTCGACTTTGATTGCTCTGCTCCCACAGGTGACAGTTCCCTTCGACTCTGATTGCTCTGCTCCCACAGGTGACAGTTCCCTTCGACTTTGATTGCTCTGCTCCCACAGGTGACAGCTCGCTTCGACTTTGATTGCTCTGCTCCCACAGGTGATAGTTTGCCTCGACTTTGATTGCTCTGCTCCCACAGGTGACAGTTCCCTTCGACTTCCCTTGCTTCCATAGCTTCGCATGGACTGAGATTGCTTTGCTTCGCTATGACTTCTGCCTGCTTTGCTTCCATAGCGAGCTTCTACTTAATCACTTCCATAGCTTCGCCTTGTCTTTGCTTGCTTCCACGGTTCTGTTGCTCATGGCGTATCAGGGCTACTATCTGGATACCTGGCTGGGTGGGTTTTTGGTAGGCTGACAGGTGTTTGGCAAACCGATTGGTTACTTTGGGGTACTAAATGACAAACTGTTTTTGATAGTCTAACCGAGGGTAGTTCAAGCCCAGATAGCATGTGAGATGACTGTCCGAATTGAAAGTTCTGGTTTGTTGCACTTTGTGTTTGCTAGGTCACACTTTTAAAGCTGGTGCTAATGCTGGAGGCTAGAGCAGGACCAACAATAGCACCACAATCTCTAGTTTAGTTTAAAAAAATCTGGCCAACAATTGCTATTGTTCACATGATTCATCTGGCCAACAATTGCTATTGTCCACATGATTCTAATTTTTAAGTATTGTAAATCCTTAGGGAAAACCCTGATGATTAGCCGTTGTGTGGGAGTGTTGGTGGTGGGGTGGGGTTGGGAGATGTGTGTGGGTGTGTGTGTGGGGTGGGTGGGTGGGTGGGGTTGGGGGGGGGTGTGTGTGGGGCGGGGGGGGGGGGGGGGGGGGGGGGGGGGGGGGGAGGGGGTATAGGTGATGCTAGTGCTGGTGCTTGTTGGGGTGTGGAGGGGTATGGGTGGAGGGTTTTTTCTTTTTCTTTTGAGGAGTATGGGTGGTGGTGTGTGTGGAGGGGGGGGGCGAGCCCTAATTCTTGTCAGGTCTTTAGTAAAGGAACACCCAAGTTCCACTCCCATGTCATTATGTTGGCTATTAGAAAAAATCTTGAAAAGTTCCTTTTGTTTCTTAAATTCCAGTTTTCCCCCTCACCACTCACCCACCCACCCAAACTTAGGAGCCCTATAACTTTCTACCTACTGGGCGGAAAAACAAATCTCCATCCTCTCAGCAAGCTCTACAGATTTGGGGCATGGGGCCAGACTTTTTTTTTTGCCCCCCCCCCCTCGATTCCGCCAGGGGGCCATCAAGAAGTTATTTTTGACACCTCACACTATGAAGTTTGTTTTTGCCCTTACCCCCCCCCCCCCCCCCCCCCCCCCCCCCATTGGCTTAGAAGGCCAATATCTTCCTCACCAATAATAATCATTTCATGAAAGTTAGGTGAACCGAAGGCACACAAAGTATTGGCAAAAGGGTTGGCAAACGACCGTTTGCCAAACTGAATTATACCAGAACTGAGCCAGCAGGGTGGGTTGTTAGCTGACTGGCGTTTGCCAAGTTTGTCCAACACTGTTGATTCAAACAAACTCAGTTCGACTGGTCCGGATCTCCTTGATCGTTCCTTGCATGCACTGATTTCGAGATACACTGAGCTGTTCACGCCTATCGAAGCTGGTTGCGCCTATCGAAGTTGGCCGCGCCTATTTCACTGACTGGTTTGACCGCCAGCGGTTTGAACGGCAGCGGTTTGAACGCTAGTCGGATGCCACGTTTCTATATCCCAGGCCCAAAGGAGGGCCAGTAACTCGAGTCTAAATAAAAAACAAATGTATGCTAGTGGAGACATGCAAAGATTGGTCCATAGGAAGAAACACAATAAAGGAAGGAAGAAAACACTGTAGGTATATCCAGCATCATTATAGTTTTTTTTATCATCCTAAATAAAGGGTCCAATACTAAGAGCTCAGTACGAAAAGGTATTCAAAACTGTTAGGTCCTGTGTTTAAGCTTGGAGGGCAAAGCAGTGAGGGGAGGCAGAGGGTATCCGTCTGCTTCAAGCTTTTTTTGTGAGTCTGAAGAGGAACTCGTTGAAAGTACCTGTAGTGCTGAGTAGGGGGGTCGGGAAACATTGAATAAGGTCATACCGTATGCGCCTTAAGTATTGGCAAACGGTTTGGCATACGACACTTTGCCAAACCGGATTAGGGGACCATCTTGAGATCGCTCCAGATGGTTGGCCTTTGCCAAGATACGGTTACCATGGTACTTTGCGGTACACATGTTTGAATAGTTTAACAATGGACAAAAAGCAACGGTCGAGCTTTTAGACATTAGAGAGGCGTGCTCCATGTTGCCCCGCGATTCCTCGAAGATGCGCCCAGCCGTTCTGAAGCTTTGCTCCCAAAGCGCGAAAGGGTCAGCTAGTTATAGCTCGTTTTTTGCGTCCTTAGACTGCCCAAGATGTGCATCGACAACGAGAAGCTACAGCCACGAGGAAGGAAGACGAAGACCTGAAGAAGGCCGCCCTTGCTGCCCTTGCCGTCCAATCAGAGCAAGCTAAAGTGGACAAGCAGCTGGAGAAGGTCAACCGAAAGCAGGGCAAGAACACTGGTCGAGAAGTGATGGCAGGGAAGAGCTAGGTATGTATTTCTGTTGCTGCTCCTGCTTTTCTGCTGCCTTGGCCTGCTGCTGTACCTGCTCCTGATGCTCCGGTTTGGCTGACTTGACGATCGATCGCTTGCTCCTCATTGATGTTGATCTGCTGCAGTCGGTTTGCTCCTCATTGATGTTGATCTGCTGCAATCAGTTTGCTCCTCATTGATGTTGATCTGCGGCAGTCGGTTTGCTCCTGAAGCTCATGTTTGGCTGACTTGCCGATCGCCAGGTCTTCATACACGTTGACCTGCTGCTGCCGGTTTGCTGCTGTCCCTTCTCCTGAAGCTCCTGTTTGGCTGACTTGTCGATCGCTTGGTCTCCATACACGTTGACCCGCTGCTGTAGGTTTGCTGCTGTCCCTTCTCCTGATCCTTCCGATCGTGATCATGCTGCCCGTGCTGCTGCTGTCGATCTTTACTCGTCCATCGTTCCACAATTCTGAATTCCCCCCCCCCCCCCCCCCCCCCCCCGGAGAGAAGGGGGGGGGGCCCTTCTCTCTTCTTACATGTCAACATCTGTTCTGTCTTGCAAGAGATGGTGGCAGATGAATCGGCTGATGGGGAACCCACCTGCCCTTCCATCACCCGACGTGGCACCTATGAGATCTCAAGAGGTTGAGCACAGCTGATGAGGGGCTGTCTGATGCATGAACTGATAGCGAAGAGGCTCGAGGAAGTGGCTCGGCTGACTGAGTCCCCTCATGCCATGGTCGGGCAGATCTCTTTAACCTATTTGGCTACCACTGGATAAATAGATATTCTGGTGATGAGAGGCGCATGGGCAGACTAGGTAGTATGATGAGAAAATTTGAAGTGAACACTGCCTAGCGATAACTGTGTTTCTCTCCTACATTTTCCTTTTTACTGCCGTAGACATGGTTTTTACTGCCGTAGACAAGGGCCTAGCCTATGATATTCTTGATGCTATTGCACAGAATTATTCAGTTGAGTCTGGCTTGAATTGAATCTGGTTTGAATTTAAAAAAATGCCAAACGGTACCATGACCTTGAACTTGGTTACATGAATATAGCCAGCAATTTGACTTGCTGGGACCATATACCGGTTTGGCTAATAAGCCCCAGCAAGTTTGATACTCTTGATTAGATTGTTACATGGATTAGGGTCTGGATGCTGAAAAAATGTAACAAAAACATGTAAGCAAAAAGTAATTTGCCAAATGAATTTCAGGTCTGCACTTGAGACACTCAAATCCATAGACCCCTTTGCCAAGTTAGTTTTGCCATGGTTTTCTGAGACCCACGTTTTGGGGGGAAATTACATTTGCCAATACTTAATCTTGCCAATACTTAAGTCATCCCATGCCAGGCAGATGACATCCATTTAAACCAGTGGTGTAGGATCAGGTGCCTCAGGTAAATCAGGGCGGATGAAGAGGTGTGAGTGAAGGGCAAGGGCCATAACCTGGGCGTCTACCACAGCTAACAATAGTCTGATATCCCACTCTTGGGTCTAGGTGTTGGTGTGAATCCAAATGAGGTCTGCAAGTCTACTCATGTGTGTGGTGAGGGATGCACACAGGTTTCATTCCCCCATAGTTTCCCCCTTTGTTTATCCCCTAGTTTTCCCCTTAGTTTTCCTCTTTAGACCCCCTTAGTTTGCTTCTCCTCATTCAGTTTTCTGTTCCGGTGACTGATCGAGGTTTCCCTGTCCCCCCACCCGTCTAATATCTTCTTTTAAGCAGTCACGACCCCTTTTCTTGGGCTGAATGTTTGGGCTTCCTACTTACCCCTCTGGTTTTGTGTCTCATGTTTTCTTCCTCCTTTGTCCCTTAAGTAGCACAGTGCCCGTACCTTACCTGTCCCGTAGCCGTTCTTGTCTTCTTGTGTCTTTTTCTGGGTCACTAAGGGCTAGGTTTTATCAGATGCGCCTTTTCCACATTCCCCCCTTTGAAAAACAAAAAAGGTTGAGGGGTTGAGTGGGCAAGTTAACTTTGGGGTTGGAAGCCTTCTCATCAGTAGCTAGCAGAAATGGGAAAGGAGCAGTTGAGGTCATTGGATACAATAGCGCGGCGTGCATAAGGGTAACTTGTTATCACCTCCCGTGATGGCTTGAGCGTGACAAATCTTTAGGGTCAACATGAAAAGGGCTTCCATAATCGTGTATAGTGAACACAAGGACTGCAGACTCGTAGAGGTCAATATCGTTCACATATACAGATACTAGCAAGCTCGACTCACCTTGCATAAATTGCAAGACAAGGTAAATAAATGGCTGGTAAAAAGTAAAAAACCAGGGGAACAGGCTACTTATGGACTAGAAAATATCGTCTCTACTAAGCAGGCCGCATCTAGGATAGAAACAAATGCATTTACCATGGATGGTACGATTATTTATTCAGGTTTGGATGAAGAGAGGGCCTAAGGAGCTTCCTAGAAGCTGCTTCTCGTAGACGAAAAGACAAGCTATAGAAAGACCTAGTGACATTACGTACACCATCGTGCTTCTAATAGCCTTCTGGGTGCTGCTAGCAGCTTTGTAACTCCCCACAACACCCCCAACATGCTTTATTGTAGCGCCACATAACATCGAAGTTAGTAATTGTAGTGCCTGTGGTAAGTAGCCCCTAAAATATAAGGGCTGTAAGCACTTGGTTAACACCCTATTGAGGAGCTCGCGAGATCGTTCGTTCACAAACTCTCTGCCTCGTTGTGGCTAGGGAAACGGGAAACGCGCTCACCTAGAACCGAGAGGCATGTGTGGGGCTCTTTCTCGCGCGGAAAAGTGCGGGGGGCACTGATCAAGGACTTCCGCAGCTGCGCAACTGCTCGGCTAGCGAGAGAAGCTCGGTCGTCACTGAATTCCCTTTCTGGCCAAAGGTTTGCGGCAATGTCAGATGGTCGTCAGGGGATCAAACTAGAGGGCAGTGCACAAGATGCTGTTCCACGCGGTTGATATTCATGAGAAGATGTTCGTTGGACTGTCGGGCAGGAGGTTCAAGGACTACAAACACAATTAGGTCGGCAGTCTATTCAGTAGCATAATAGCAGGTCTGACGCGTACATCTGTACATCAGGGTGGCGAACTGCCAGCTGGACGGAGCAAAGGCGCCAGCCTGTAGGTTACCGCACGCTGTCTTTTGGCCCGAGCGGGGATCCCCAAGCGAGGGCCAAAAGGCAAGGGCGGTAACCTGTCTCGAGACAGGCTTGGGTTTGGGTTTGTTTTGAGGTTGACCTGCCAGGTCAGAGGGGTCAGCCGAAGGTTAGCCTAGGTTAGCCTGAACCCGTGAATTTCGTTCAGACGGCATTCTTGAGCTTCTTGCCACTTTGTCAGTAGGAAAGGTTTGGAAAGTTTAAATTATGAGACAAGTGTTACTTGCCCCCCCATGTATATGAATATAAACGTCCCTTTCTAGGGCAGTGTAAACAATTCCTGCAGCTGCGTCCCATTTCCCCCCATTCCAAAGACCAGGTTACTGATGGATTACGGGCCTCGTAACAAATGATTTACATATGGATTACATACCTAGCTACTTACATAGAGATTACCGACCCAGTTACAGAGGGTTAACACACCTAGTTACAAAAGGTTACCGACCCAGTAACAGAGGTTTGACACACCTCGTTACATAGGGTTAACAGCCATAATTACAAACGCTTTAGAGCCCTAAGTACAGGGGGTTTACAGCCCAACGTACAGGGGGTTTACATAGCTCTGTAAACCAGAGTCTGTAACGACTCTAGAACAAAGTCTGCAAAATGCCTTGAATGCCAGACGAGTAATACCGGAGCAATGGAAGACTGATGTGGCTTGTACGAATCAAATGAGGAAGGAGCTCTGATAGTGATAGTCTTGCCTTAGGCAACTATAGACGTCACGAGCTGCCAGATACAATCACAGAGATCGTCCAATCACGGTGAAGGCGGCTACACAAATGTGATAAGCAAAGCAAATGCAATAGACACTACAAGCTTACTCCAGGAAACAATGTTGTCCAGCTCAGTGGCTCGATCTACCACCCGTTGAATCCGAGTGTGGAGGCAAGTGATACAAGATCAGAAGCCACTGCGTCTTACTTCTCAATTCCAGCAAGCACTTCACTTGACATCCAGTTCAGCGACTCGATCTACCGTCAGTGAGCCTTGGGAAAGATACAAACAGCGCAACAGCTCTAGGGTAAGCGGGAGATCTCGTAGATTCAGCGGCTAGTGCAGGAACGTTGGGATAGCTCGTGATGGGTCCCGTAACCTTTTATAATTACATTCGTTAGGAAGCAGAGAGGTGCACAGACATAAGTAGCAAGCACCTCGAGGAGGTTGGGGATAACCTAACCTTGGTAGCGGTAGGTATAACCGACTGGCATGGTCACAGTCACAAGCTGACTGGACAGGGTGGACACGTGGCCTCTACCTAGCAGGTACCTACGTGTGCCACAAGCTTTTTTTTTACAAGGGGGTAATCAAGAACAGGCGCACCTGATAAAACCCAACCCAACCCAAACCAAGGAGAAAAGACAGAAGAAGACAAGAACGGCTAAGAGAACAGCTAATGCCTACGGCATATAAGCCTCACTATAACACCATTAGGGGTGGGGGGGTGGGCATTAGTGTGTGAGGGGAGAGGGGGGGGGGGGGGGGGGGGGGGGGGGGGGGGGGGGGAGCTTAAAAAGCAAAGAGTAACGCTTACCCCCCCCCCCCCCCACCCACCCCAAAAAAAACACCTCCCCGGAAAGCATGAGTTGCTGGCTGCAATAAACGACATGCCAAAGCAAAGATGTCACAGACGGAAACGGAAGGCAGAGGCTGCATGGGAGGTCAGTTGCTGTATGCAAATGCTCCTTTTTGGCGATTGACC
This sequence comes from Chlamydomonas sp. ICE-L, assembly GCA_013435795.1. Taxonomy (NCBI): domain Eukaryota; kingdom Viridiplantae; phylum Chlorophyta; class Chlorophyceae; order Chlamydomonadales; family Chlamydomonadaceae; genus Chlamydomonas; species Chlamydomonas sp. ICE-L. The sequence continues at coordinate 52,049,681 of JACBWV010000610.1, read as the reverse complement.
AGTGACACAGAAGTAGAGAGAATCAAGGGTAGTGACGTTCACACAGACAGAAGCAAGGGAAGTGAAATAGACATAGACAGAAGCAAATGGCAAGGGCATTGGCAGCGACAGAGACATTGACATACATCTTTGGACATTTTCATACGCTGTCATACACCATCAGGGGTGGGGGTGCCATTAGTGTGTGTGTGGGGGGGAGGGCATCAGGGGTATCGCAATGACCCAGCCAACAAGATGCTCGCCTGATTCATATCATGATCAGAGAGTATAATGACGCTGATGCCCCGCCCTCTGAATTGATCCCTCATAAAACAAGCTGATACAAGCGCACAACCTTTGCTGGTCCTTCTAGTACGCCCTGCCCTCTGGGCCGATCCCCCATCAGTGTATGCATGGGCTGACATCTGGCGTGTAATGTGCGAAAAAGGCGATTGTGTATGTGTGTGTGTGTGGTGGTGGGGGTACACACAAAAGCCCCCCCCCCCCCCCCCCCCCCCCCCCCCCCCCCCGCCGAAAAAGGCGAAAAGGGAATTTTATATGCGGTGTGTGCATGCGCAACGTTTATAGTGTGACCTGTGAACGCGTGGTACGACGATATGTAGACTGGCCCCAGCACATACGTACTGTCTGTACATTGCAGGCGCCAACATGATTATATTATATGTATAGCTGCTAGACAGCTGCTAGGATAGTCTAGTGATCTGCTATATACAAAGCAGTCCAGCTGAATTAGTTATGTGCTCAGATTTCAGGCACCTGCCTAGTCTGGTGATCTGCAGGGTTCAAGTGCTTTGTTTAGATTGCACGCATGGCAGATGATATGTAGAGCGGATACTGCACTTACTGTCTGTTTATTGCAAGCGCCAACCTAATCATATTATATGTATAGCTGCTAGGCAGCTGCTAGTCTAGTGGTCTGCTACATGTAAAGCAGTCCAGCTGAATTAGTTACGTGCTCAGATTGCAGGCACCTGCGTAGTCTGGTGATCTGCAGGGTTCAAGTGATTTGTTTAGACTGCTTGTTTGACTCTAGTAATCTGAGCGTCTTGGTCTCTTGGGCCATAGCCCGAGATTATGATTGTTGCGTCATGTAGTACCCTGGATCATCATTCAGGGGAGCTGCCTAGACGCCGCCAGTCGTAGCCGGAAAGAAAAGCACTGATGGCTACTAATGACAGTAGTCCCAAAATTAGTATTATTTGCTATATTGGCACCTGTGAAAGCAAACGGGCTGGCCCCCTCAACCTCACGCCTCGTAACAAGGCATACTATTTATTTATTTATTGATTTCTAATTCGCTATCATAAGAGTACACGGGCCAGGCACTGATGGGTAGCTTCCTGCTGCTGCCGCATATTATTGGCGGAGCCCCCTCTTCAAGGAGGCGGGAGCCCCCAGTTTTGCCCATTTGTCTGTGCGTCTGACCGTCTGACTGAGACGAAGCCTAACACGTAGCCGAAAAGAAAATAACTGATGGCTACTGATGACAATAGCCCCAAAGTTAGTATTACTCGATCATACAAGACACGGGCAAAATCCTCATGGGTAGCTTCCTGCTGTTGGTGCATCGTATCATGACAAGGCCGTAGGTCCCCTTCTCATGACCAGCTTTTGACTGGTGGGACGTCTTCAAATTTTGCACCATTGAAAGCAGATCTTGGTGCAGGCGTGGATTCGTCCGGGCAATGCCAACCAGTGACATCACCCAGGATTCCTTAACCTGGGAGTGCAAAGGAGTTGTTCAAGGGTTTATGTATGTATGCATGTATGTTTGTATGTGTATATATGTGTATGCATGTATGTGTATGTATGTACATGTATGTAAGCTGGGAGTGTCAAGGAGTTGTTCAAGGGTGTATGTAAGTATGTATGTACGTAGCAGACGCAGACTATGAAGCGCACTCTCCTGGGGACCTCGGAGGAACCCAGTGGTGGACATGGCTTATGAGCACTGAATCCAGGCACTCAAAGCAAGCGTGGGGCTGCAACCACACTGTCGAAACCTGGTCAGCCTGCCACTACCTGTGCAAACCATGGATTCGTCACAGCACCTCCTCGCGATTCTTCCGCCACTACGGTATAACCAAAAACTTACACCCTGACAAAATATGTGAGGCAAAGCTCCACCCAACACACGGTGCCCCCGCACCCCCAGCTCGTTTACTTCACCTCACCTGTGGTAGCCAATACCAACCCTTACACATCACTTGCTGGCTAGGTAAACGCACACTAGACACCGACAATCACACCACCACAACTGTCCCCCATGTTCAATGGGCTCGGCAATCATGCACAATGACCGCATAAGCCTCTACACCCAAATTGGATACAGCATCCACCACAGCACACCTATTACTCCAAACACCTCCATCATCCACTGGAAACCTCAAGCCCACCTCACAACCCACCTCTGTGAAATGTTGGGACAACGGGTCTACGACCAGATAGCCAACTCATTCAAGACAACCCCACCAATAACTACCCACCGAAACCCTAGAAAAGACTCCCACCTCACTAACTCCCAACAACAAGGCCAATGGACCAACACCCCAGGATTCCAAGCTGACAACCATGCCCTTGTCTATCGACTGCTTTATGTGGACACCCAAGACAGACGCCCAGACTGGGATATTCAACCATCACTGGCCTGCGCCCTCCAAACTGGCATCCTCACCAATCAGGACGGGCAGGACACGTACACACACAATAACACCATATCTCCACTTTCCCACTGGAAAATGCTTAGGACACTCTCCCAACGACAAACTTACCTCCCGACGACACAACTATGAACACTTCAAAATAAACCACCCATCCACTTAGCAAAAAATAATCCGTGAAGGAACTTTTCACACAGACCTACCTGCTGTCTCCTCTAGGTACTGAGCTACTCCCACCTCCACCCGCACTCTCCCCCCTGCACTATACCAAGCAGCAGCACCTATTGACTTTACTCACCACCGCACCTCCAACCCTTTCAGCTACAACCAGAGACTTCCCAGCTACTCCTCTACTCATCGGGCCAACCAGCTCTTTGGAGCCAACCAAGACCCCTTCCACACCATCTGGTCAGGAGGCTCCCTGGTGGATATTCCCACTTCCACTACCCAAGCACACCAAGCACTCAGATGGGCCCTAGCAAGTGCGGATTGTGCTGAGACCCATCATATCCCCACATGCACGGTCATGATCATCCCTGTCACCTATCTTGCTCCTCACAAAGCTCATCCACCACCCACGGATTCACTATATTGACTCCAGACCCCACTCTGAACTATACACCACCTCTGACACCTGGCTGGGAAGCAAACTCCACACCTCCTCATCAACCCACAAGCTGCATCTTATCATAGTTTGCACCCCCCACAGTGAACCTACCTACTTCCCCAAGCTTCAATCATTTATAAACATCTGGAATGACCTCATGCTCAACCTTTCTCCCTACTGGGAACCTAGCACCATCACTCAACCACCCACACTTACGCCCTCTGACACTCAGATCATCTACCCCAGAAAACTCTGATCACTCACTACAAAAACATGGCAATCTTCCCGCTTCCAGTGCCCCCTCTCCCCCATCCTCCCGACCACAACCCATGCTCGTACCCAGCTACACCTTCCACAGGCCTCCACGTCTACACAGACGGTATTATGATTAAAGGTAACTCATATACCCCTAGTAAAATAGGAGCTGCAGTCTATGTCCCCATAGCTGAAATGAGCTACTCTATTAACCCAGGGGGACAGGGGGCCACCGGGACCAACAGCAGAGCAGAACTAGTGGCAATCCACCAAGCTATAAGTAACATGAGTCACTCGACAGACCTCGATGTACACACTTACAGTCTCTGCTCACATCAACTTTTCAAAAATATGATACACGACCCTACCACTGCCACACGTTCCATCCATGCAGAACTTTTACACTCAATTCGAGATCACCAAACTCAACGAATTATACATGGCGCACACACCACCCTTTGCAAAGTACGCTCACACACAGGCATCCCTGGAAACGACCGGGCAGACTGCCTGGCGCGCCGAGGTGCTGAGCACCCTGCCTCCACCAGTTTCACTGACACCACCGGGGAACCCCCCAGACACAATGTCTACTGGCCCACTGTCCAACCACCCCGCACACCCATGGGAGATACCCCCCACACATTTTAGCACCCAACTTCACCCACGGCATTAGCTCCAACCTCCCCACCAGCTGCCACCTAGGTCAACGCCCACTCAAAGGAATCTTTACCACCACCTTGGCCAATAACACACCTCAGACAGACTGTGGAACCGTAAACTTGCATACCGATGGAAACTTCCTTATATTAACAGCACCCACCCGGCCACAACCCCCTCATGCCCCATCTGCCACATCTGTGAGGACCGAGCGACCACATCCTGGCGGGCTGCCCACACCGGACCTTCAAGGGGCTCTATATCAACAGACATGACGCCGCTGTGCGACTCATCCACAAGGCCATCAGCAAGAGAGACCTGGGCTCCCGCAGAATGATTGTGGATGCTGGCAAGGAGGAGGACCTCCCTAGGAGGGTCCTAGGCAAACGTCTCCCTGCCTGGATACGGCCCCCCTCCATCACTCTCCAGGACTGGAATGAAATGAGACCAGACCTTGCCATTCTACCTGATACAGACTCCCCCACTTGCCTGGCTGATAAAATCATTTGGATCCTCCAGCTTGGTTACTGCTCGGATACCAACCATGCCACCAAGTTCATCACTAAACATGCCCAGCATGCTAGACTAGTGGACTGCCTTAAACGAGCTGGGTACCATGTTCACTATGAAATTATCACCATAGGCACAACGGGGACCATCCAAACCTCCTTTCTGACATCTATGACACATTTTGGACTTGACATATTGCGTTCCCTTAAACTGGCGGACGAAGTCCATTCTCACTCTATATCTAGTTTTTAAACTATTTGCAATGCCGTCGTTTTATGGAGACGTAACCCAGCTCAATACCCGGGGATTAGCACAGACCCTGTCCTTTGCTGCTCCAGTGACCACGGCTAGCTCCGGCTTACGCCTTACGCTATGGTGTCCTTAATTACACGTCCTGAGAGTGCCTTCATTACTCGGATGTGGAGATTTCAATTTCAATGTGTGTATGTCTGTATGCATGTACGTCTGTCTGTATGCATGTATGTATGTGTATGTGTGTATGTATGCATGTCTTTATGTATGTATGTATGCATGCATGCATGTATGTATGTATGTATGTAAGTATGTATGTATGTATGTATGTATGCATGCATGTATTTATGTGTGTATGTATGCATATGCGTATGTGCGTGTATGTATGTATGTGTATGTATATATGTATGTATATGCATGTGTGTATGTATGTGTATGTATGTATGCATGTTTGTATGTTTGTATGCATGTGTGTGTATGTATGTGTATGTATGTGTGTATGTATGTGTATGTATGTATGTATGTATGTATGTATGTATGTATGTATGTATGTATGTATGTATGTATGTACGGTAGCCCGTGTGGCCGTTGGCCACCCCCCACCCAGGCTTTGGGTAATGGTCTGGGTAACATAACGGGTTACGTCCTTGTATGTACCCCCCTACCCATATATATCACACAAATACCATTCCAACTGAACCCAAGCCAGACCCAAAGCGTCCACACATTTCTCTCTCTCCTTGCCCCTCACCCCACCCCACACACTTTCTCTTTCTTCCCCCTCCCCTCACCCCAGTCATCCCCACCCAGAGTGGGTCAACCTCGATCATCCCCCCCGACTCTCATCTTTTCCCAACCCCCAGCTCGCACGCGTAATCCCCTTCTTCCTACCCCATCCCTTTCACTCCAGCTGTTGGCCTAGATCATGCAGAAATACGAAGTGGATAAGGAGCAGACTGCGGATCCAACCTGCCAACAACTTGCAAAAGCAGACCCCGCTGAGAATACTGGGCGTGCGCAATCGCAATTTGCAAAGCGACATACCTACAGCCTCTTCTTTGCGAGTAACTTTGTCGGGTCTGCAGCTTTTGTTTTGACCAGGGAATTCCAGCCAGTCTTCTATCGCAACATGCTAAGCAACCGATGTATCAATGCTTGATACAATGAAAACATATTGGATGAGGGGTGTAAGGGCCATATCAGTAAGGGTAGGTAATGCCAGTGGAGGTCTCAAAATTCAAAAATATCTTGCGATAATTGCCTGCCAACCAGACAATGCGATGGCATGACTTTGGTGTAGAGAACGATAACAAATCAATTGTGAATTGAGCGCAGCAGCCTGCCTGGCAGCATGAGGTTCACGTCTTGTCTGATTATTAACCTGGCGTTGATTTTCAGAAGTGGTTGCATGAGCTTCCCGCCTGGCCTGGTTGTAAGTCGCGCGCTGCTGTGGGTTAGCAGCATCTTCTAAACATCAACGCTGGTTTGCATCGCTCCTGTCCTCGTTGTTCTGAAGAGCTCGCCTTTCGCGCTGATGAAGAGCTCGGCTTTCGCGCTGGCTGGCTGTGTGAAAAATCAAACGAACTTGACGAAGTATTCAGTTTTTGTTTGAAGCATGGTACGAAAAGCAGACCACGACAGCGAAACAATTGCAATCGCTTATAATAGATAAGCGCTCAGAATATGTTGAGCGACCAGAGTAGATTGAGCGTCGATATCGAATTTGCCCTAAGAAAAAAATATTCGAAAATGGCAGTACGTTACTAAAATTGTCCGTGTACACCCTCTGCCCCGCCTCTGCCCCCCCCCCCCCCCCCCCCCCCCCCCCCCCCCCCCGCCCCCCCTGTGACACGAGGACGATTAAAAGATAGCGAAATCTCTGTATGTTTACATATATATAGATGTATGTATGTATGTATGTAGGTGTGTATGTGTACGTAGGTGTATGTATGTACTAGTACATTGCCCGTGTGGCCGAGGCCACCCGCCACACCACCCACCCAGGTCCTGGGTCCTGTTCTGGCCTGGGTTACATAACGTGCATCGCCCTTGAACGTACACCCTCCCCCCCCCCCCCCCCCCCCCCTACTCACATGCACACAGTCAAGATATGTCCCCCTTTGCAAAATATCTAACACATGCCCACTTCCTTTCCTGACTAAAAATATACCCCCCCTACCCCACCCCCAGCCCCCAAGACCTGGGTAACATATCGGGTTACGTCCTTGTATGTACCCCCCTACCCAGATGTATCACACACAAACCATTCCAACTCAACCCAAGCCAGACCCACAGCCTCCACACATTTCTGAATCCCTCCTTGCCCCTCACCCCAACCCATGTACACACTTTCTCTTTCTTCCCCCTCCCCTCGCCCCAAGCATCCCCACCAATGGTGAATCAACCTGCAGCTGTTTCTTTGACCAGGAAGTTCCAGCCAGTCTTCTATCGTAACATGCTAAGCAACCGATGTATCAATGCTTGAACCAATGAACATAGATTGGATGAGGGGTGCAAGGGCCATATCGCGATTATATGGTAGAACTCTTCGACTTCCGTCCGATCAACACCTGCTGAATCAAAAATCGCAGCGCCGTGCTTAACGATCATCGATACAATGAAAAGAGATTGCATAGATAGGATTGCATAGATAGGAGCGGTCAAAGTGTGAGAAATGGGAAGGAAACGGCTGCTCGCATCCACTGGCTGCCAACCGTGACACAATTGATGCACAGGCATGGTGAAAGTGCGCATGCGTGAAGTGAATGGTGGCAACGCTCGCAGGCGGAAGAGCGCTGAGGATAGAATGGGCGCCTGACGAGAACAATGAGAACTCAGAATGTATTTTGAGAATTCGAATGCCCCTGGCTCTTCATGCGAGAGTCTGGGTGAGGAACAGGGGAGGGAGGTATGGATGCCTAGACACAAAGATCGCTGGTGAGAAAGAATTGCGCATGATTGGGGAAAGAGATTTGAAGTTCCGGGGTTGCGAGAAAGTTGCGAGTATCTATTTCCATTCCCAGCTCGTCCAGGCTGACCTACAGCATTTGCCAAACGCCATCTCTGATTTGCATCGCTCCTATGCTCTTCGGCATGTAGAGCTGGCCTTTCGCTGTGAAGAGCTTGCTGGCTGGCTGTATTCGTCGCCCGTCTGCCTACATCTTGTTGATTGTGCGCATTCATGGCATCGAGTAGCAGAGGATTATAGACAATTAGTCTGAGCGCCATACTTGGTCTATAGTTGCGCTCAGATCGAATGCGGAAGAAAATTGATCGCTTCGCATTCATCTTCTATGTCAGTTCGAAAATTTGGTATGGGGAAGGAGATTTATGGCTTTGCATTCATCTGCTCTTTCTTCCAAAATCTGTCTGGGGACTGGGGAGATGGGAGATACGCTATTACTAACCCGCGAATTCAGCCGCTAGCCAGGGTGGGTAGTTGGGTGATTCGCTATAAGTAACGCTAATTAAGTTGAAAGCCAGCTAGCGCCAGGTCGGAAATGAAAAGTTTGCGAACTTTTCTCAGAAATCCATGTATGTCTACATATATATAGATGTATGTTTGTATGTATGTATGTATGTATGTACTAGTACGGTAGCCAGGGTGGGTAGCAGGGTAACACCCTTGTATGCCCCCCCTCACCCCCCCCCCCCCCCCCTCCCTTACACACAGTCAAGAAATCAGCCGTCTCAGCCCTTGATCGACGCTCCCCCTGCCTCCCCCCCCCCCCCCCCCCCCACACACACACACACACACTTCTTCTCCCTACCTATTCCCCTTCTGCTTCAGGTGTGGCCTCCCACCCTGTCATACACACATACCACCCCCCCCTCCCCCCCCATTCTGACCTCTCCCTACCCCTCACCCTCCCCCTCCACCATGCACTCTCTTTCTCTCACCTTACCCCCCACCACCCTCCCTTCCCCCAACCACCAACACGCACACACAATCTTCTTCTCCCTACCTCGTACCCTTCACTTCACCCTGTGGAATTCAATCGTGCAGTAAGAGGGAACCGCTGTGCTTCGAACCTACCAACATTGCGAGCGCTCAGATTCCGATCGCCCCGAGAACACCGGACCGGTGCAATTGCATGGCTACAAACCTGCAGCTTCGTCTTCTCGTACAGTGCCCCAGTCGAGACTCGATCAACTCAGAACAGCAAAAGTCGCAGCAACGTACTTCATATTCTATACAACGAAAAGAGCTTGCAAAGATGGGATGGTCGTGGCAAGCGCGAGAGTGTCTAGGGGGACAGAATGGCCATGGCGATCTGAACAAAGGTAATTAATCGCTACTGGATGCCAATCACTACGAATGTGATGCGATGGCATGGCAAAATCGCGCATGTGTGAGATGAATGGTGGCAACGCTCGCAGACGGAGAAAAATGCATCACGATATGAAGGTCTGGCTTGATTATGATCCTGGCATAACTCCTCAGGCTGGGCAGCATAGTCTTCGCGCCTGGATTGGTTACCAGCTTCGTGTTCCTCCTCAGGCACGGTAGCTCGTTCCTGACTCCTTGCGAGATTACCAGCATGACGTAGCTCCTCGGATCGGGCAGCGCGGGCATCACGTCGACGCTTGTTGGCTATTTCCCTGTCTTCCTTGCTCTGGCAAGCTCGCTTTGAGCGCTGGCTGGCGGTTTTGCGGGCCCTCCTGTCCATTAGGACCGTTGCCATGCATCATGGTCGCATTATCCGTGAAGAACTGAAAGCTATTATTCCGAGCGCCATGCCAAGCCATATGAGGGTCGGCTGGTGACCTCCGAGGAGAGGATCTTCTGATTCTAAATGTCTTGCCGTCATAGTATCGGAGGCAGTTGTGGACATGCTATGAGCGCGCGCGCTTAGCTTAGCGAATCTGCAGTTTTGGTATTTGAAAATTCCGCTAGGCGGGGAGTTGCTAGTTGGGTGAACGAAAAGTCGGTTGCAAGTCGGTTACACTTCGCACGCCCATGGCACGTGGGCACGCGATGATGACACCACCACGACCACGACCATGATTTCTTTATATATATATATAGATGTATGTATGTATGTATGTATGTATGTATGTATGTATGTATGTATGTATGTATGTATGCATGTATGTATGTATGTACTAGTACATTGCCCGTGTGGCCGGAGGCCACCCCCCACCCCACCCACCCAGGTCCTGGGTCCTGTTCTGGCCTGGGTTACATAACATGCAACGCCCTTGAACGTACACCCTCCCCCCCCCCCCCTTACTGACATGCACACAGGCAAGATATTTCCCCCTTTCCAAATATCAAACAAATGCCCCCTTCCTTTCCCTACTATAAATATACCCCCCCAGCCCCAGCCCCCAGGACCTACATGATCCCTGCTTCCCCCTAAATGTTCCTGCCCCCCATCCCCTCCCCCTTGACACACACTATGTTTATCCACCTTGCACCCCACCTAACCCCCAGTCATCTCCACATCACCCAAATATACCCCCCTACCCCCCAGCCATCTCCACACCACCCAAATGTACCCCCCACACCACCTAGCCATCTCCCCTAGTACGGTAGCCCGTGTGGCCATTGGCCACTTCACGTGCCCCCCTCTCCCCTCCCTCCTTCTTCACCTCTCCCTCTCTCCCCCTCCCCCACCCCCTCCCTCGTTTCTGCCTCCTTTCCTTCTTTACTTCTCCTTCACCCTCCATCCACCTCCCCCCCTTCTGTGTTTTCTTTCTCCTATCCTCCTTGACTTCCCCTTGACTCTTGACCCTACCTCCATGTCTCCCTTTTCCAACTGTCCCCTGTCCTACCCCATACGCATAGGGCAGGGCTGGGAAAGATTTAGCGCTAAGCCACTTACCAGCCGGATTCGAGAAAGGATTGTAAGATTGCGATTAATTCTGTCCAGTTCCGAGGGACTCAGAAAGCGAACAAATCATCAATTCGAATTATTCTGGAGGCTCGCTGGCCCTCTCCTTTTATTTGCGCATGAGGCCCACGGATGAAGGAGTCAAATTGGCTCTTGGAGCTTCATTCTCAATACGCCTGAAGGACCCCCTGAAGCTGTTGATGTTTCTAGCATGCATGACTTGCAACTCTGATTACGATAACTAACTGCTTGCTGGGCAAAAAAGCACAGGAGCGGCAACGCAGGAAGCTGTCAAATCTCTAGTTTTTGAACTGAGGTCGTAGCCTACAACTCTGCAAGCGCTGAGGATAGAATGAGCTGAGGATAGAATGAGCGCTGAGGTGAATGTGCTCTCAGAACGAATCAGCGCTTATGATAGAATGAGCGCTGAGGTGAATGTGCTCTCAGAACGAATCAGCGCTTAGGATAGAATGAGCGCTGAGGTGAATGTGCTCTCAGAACGAATCAGCGCTTAGGATATAATGAGCGCTGAGGTGAATGTGCTCTCAGAACAAATGAGCGCTTAGGATAGAATGAGCGCATGGATAAGCGCTCAGCATAAGTTGAGCGATCAGAGTAGATTGAGCGCCGAGATCTAAGTTGCCCTGAGAAGATTTCGCCTGAGAACATTTTGCCTGAGAAGATTTCGAAATGGCAGTACATTACTAAAATTGTCCGTGTACACCCTCTGTGCCTCTGCCCCCCGCCTCTGCCAAGATACGCTATTAGTAACCCGCTAATCCAGCCGATAGCCAGGGTGGGTAGCTGGGTGATTCGCTATTAGTAACTCGCTAATTAAGTCGAAAGCCAGCTAGCGCCAGCTCGGGGAACGGGGGGCGGGGAAAAGTTTGCGAACTTTTCACAGAAATCCATGTATGTCTACATATATATAGATGTATGTTACAGTCCAGAGGTAGGCCAATTAGGCTACACGGACTTGCCCAACCGTGATAGGAAGGGCTTAAAAAGAAAAAGAATAAGAAAAAGCAAGGGTACATCAAAATCTACATTTCATGATCCAAAATCTACATTTCAAGGGCCAGAGTCTGTGTTTCATGAGAAGGGAACAGCAATATATCATATGATGTTGACCAAAGGGGAGTACGATGTCATATGATATCATACAAATTGCATCATATGATATTGTATATAAAAGGCAACTTTGGCATATTCAGACTGGCGGCATCATATGATATTGTATGCTATCATATAATGACATGATATAATATGTAGGGGGCGGCAAATAGATATATATTGCCCCAGCATATAGATATATATAGCAGAATACGAGAATATATCTATATCTGGTATATCGGTACCTCAAGGAGGCCTCTGAAAAATCTGGTATTTATTTTACATGTAGTCTGCAGGGGGGGGGGGGGGGGGGGCAACTTCAAACCAAAATGACACCATCCCTCAACTTTGTAGATATCATAGAGAGGATGAATAATCAGGTTTTATTTCTTAATTTGGCCCCCAAAAAATTCTTAATTTGGCCCAAAAGAAAAAAGTGTTGGTCCTCCAAAGTTTGGGGCTGCGGGGGGGGGAGGGGGGGGGGTTGAGGAGAACATCTGTAATTTTCAAAAAATTAGGTACTTTTCAGGCACTTTTTTGTAGCCCTCAGAATGACATGGGAGTGGAACTAGGGTGTTCCTCTACTAAATACCAGTCCATATATGCTATTGGGGGAGAGATCCACCACACATTATGCCCAGGGCAGAAGGGGGGAGGAGGTGGGTGGGGTGGGGTGGGGTGTGTGTGTGGGTGGGGGTCCACCACATGCAGTCTGTGCACCCAGGCCAGCAACTTAGCAACATTAATCAATTATCTCTGAAGGTGGCTGAGTTTGTGGGGGTGGTTGCCAAGGAGGTCAATGTCAGAGGGCGTGAGGAGTGTGTGCAAAGGGAGCGAGCTCAAGTGCGGCTTGAGGCATCTCTAGTAGACGCGTCGGCATTGTTCTGGATAATGGTGGTCGATGACGTCACCAATTTAGACCACAAGTTGTAAAGGACTACATTATGCTCTCCAGCCATACATACATTAGTGATTATTGAAGACCTGATTATTTAATGCCCGATTGAAGCTTGGAATGAAGACCTGGTTATTGAATTCCTGATTATTGAAGAGTATTGAAGATGGGCACATTAGGGGCCAAGGGGCCCTGACCCCCAAGCCCAACCAAACAATGTAACGTTGATGATGATGATTTTCTATGCTTCATACATCCCCAATGGGCTTGAGACCAATCTCAATGGATAATTAATAAACCCTGTAATATGAGCATAATTAGACATCATAACACTAAGTGGTGGCTGAAAAACTGGCTGTACAGTGGGTTCCGGGGCCGGGGGGGGGGGGGGGGGGGGGGGGGGGGGGTCAGCAGAAGGGTACCTCAGCACTTTTGGGGGATGGTGTATTTCACTTTTTTGTTTTCCCCCTTGGTAGTCTGCATCATATTAAGGTGCCTTGTGCCTTCAAAACAAATACAGGATTTAATTTTCGGTCAGTTATCACTTGTGAAGCTCACAGCCGGCACGGTCACATACTAAACGGTCACGATATAGCCTCCAAACCAACCCAGGCCTAGTACCCCCTACCCCCATCATCAGTCCATCACCATCAGCAGTTCAGCATACATGAGGTCCTAGAAAAGTCTTTAAGCTGTTTAATTTGTGCAGCTTCTAGGCAGTTCCCCTGGCTGGCTATTCAGCCAAAACCAAAGCAAGCTCGTGCACAGGTAGCTGCCTAGAAGATGCTACTGGTTGCCGAACAGTTCGTCATTATCATCAATTCATCATCATACAGCGATTGCTTTGCTAGGGTAGTAGACAAGTAGGGTTTCATGGACACATTGTGCAGTCGCCCTGAATCATCCCCTAAAGGCCATAGGCTAAAGCCCTATTCACTAGCAGGATGGGAGCACCGTTCCTTATGACTGTTAGGGGGCTTGCCCCTACCCCTCTTACGAGGGGCAATGGCAGTGGCAGCCCCCCCCCCCCCCCCCACCACACACACACACACCTCTCCACTGAGGTCTTGACCTTCCGCCTCCACTGCTGCCTAAGTTTCTTGAGCTCCACTCGCATGCCTTCATGTGTGCGTTCGTTGAGTTGCTAATGTTGTTGGGACTGACACCAACGCCAGAAACACGACAAAACAACAGGCAAGGTCCACCTTCTTCAATCCGCGCATCGAAGTTTGCTTTCCAGTTAGAAGCCGGTTGGACTTTCTCGAGAATGGCCAAGACGGCTGCAGGCGACTTCTGATCGCTCTTATAACTTTGTAAGCCGGCTTCATTCAGAAGGCTATTTACCGTTTTCATTTGGAACAGTGCAAAGAAAGCGAAAGGCAAGTTCGAGGAGCAGTCGACGGCTCAAACTGCCCATATAGATCCATATAGATATATCGGGACCCGGGGGGGCTTCGGACAAGGGATATTGATAGATCTATCGGCTTCGCGAATATATATCTACCGGTATATAGATCTATATAGACCAATATATCTATATAGATCTATCGGTCTTTGCCTTTCCCTAATAATACAATGATATCATATCATGTTGCCGTTCCCTACTTATGTAGGTTTTAGACGACTTTCACGCTAAAACACTATACAATTTATTACCGGCCACCCCCTCACCCCACCCACCCACATAAATACTCCGCCCCTACACACATACATGTACAAACTCACTCTGAAGTAGGGCTTTTTGTCCAGATACTCTGTGTCAACGTGAATGACATGAGTGTCCTTTTTCTTGTCGAGGAGGACGGCCGTCAAGTCCACAAGGAAGTTTTTTACCCGATCCAGCCACTTGTTCTCACGTTTAAGCATGAGAGCCACAGTGTCACCAGCTTCCTCCTGAAGGGTCTTCTGAAAATCCTTAATTTGTTTGCACCTGGGGGGGGGGGGAAGGTTGTTGTTGTTGTTGATGGTGGTGGTGGTGTTTGTGGTGGTGGTGATGGCGATGATGATGATGACGATGATCCAGTCACTTGTTCTCACGTTTAAGCATGAGAGCCACAGTGTCACCAGCTTCCTCCTGAAGGGTCTTCTGAAAATCCTTAATTTGTTTGCACCTGGGGGGGGGAAGGTTGTTGTTGTTGTTGATGGTGGTGGTGGTGGTGGTGATGGCGATGATGATGATGATGATGATGATGATGATGATCCAGCCACTTGTTCTCACGTTTAAGCATGAGAGCCACAGTGTCACCAGCTTCCTCCTGAAGAGTCTTCTGAAAATCCTTAATTTGTTTGCACCTGGGGGGGGGAAGGTTGTTGTTGTTGTTGATGGTGGTGGTGGTGGTGATGGCGATGATGATGATGATGATGATGATGATGATGATCCAGCCACTTGTTCTCACGTTTAAGCATGAGAGCCACAGTGTCACCAGGTTCCTCCTGAAGAGTCTTCTGAAAATCCTTAATTTGTTTGCACCTGGGGGGAAAGTTGTTGTTGTTGATGGTGGAGGTGGTTTCGGTGGTGGTGGTGATGATGATGATGGTGGTGGTGGTGGTGGTGGTGATGATGATGATGATGATCCAGCCACTTGTTCTCACGTTTAAGCATGACAGCCACATTGTCACCAGCTTCCTTCTGAAGGGTTTTCTGAAAATCCTGAATTTGTTTGCACCTGGGGGGGAAGGTTGTTGTTGTTGATGGTGGTGATGATTATGATTATGATTATGATTATGATTATGATTATGATTATGATTATGATGCTAATGATGCTGATGATGGCGGTGGTTACATTATTCTGGCGCCCTATTGGACTCAAAATGTGCCTGCAGCTTGGTAAGTTAAGAGGCGCCTATCTGAAGAGGTTAGGATAGGCAAGAAATGAACTTGTGGGTGAAGCCATAACTTTTCTTTTCCGCTACGAGCAGCAGATTCTAGACAGCTCCCTGAGCCATTCACTAGGCCAAGCCCCAAGAAGTCAACAAGACAGGAAAGCTGGTTGAGTCAGCTTCAAGGCGCACTAGGCTGCATCAGGTTTGGCTGACTAGCCAGTCGGGGGAGCTGTCTACAAGCTGCTGCTGGTAGCTGAACAGATACATTCTATGCAGAAGCGGAAAATTGGCGGAGTGTGTTGGCAACAGAACGACAGGTGGCAACGGACTGGAGCTGACCGAAGCCAGTTAGTTATGAGACAGTTGGCTGAATTGTCAGCCTTCAATTTAATTATCGGTCGGTCGCACAGACGGACACCGATGTGAACCTGGGGGCTCCTGCCTTCCAGGGGGGGGGGGGCTCTGCTCAAAACCTATCGGTGGAGTCCAAGGAGTAAGTCACAAGGGTTGCTTAAGGTGCCCTACAATCTACATTTATGATTTATGAACAACCCTAGTGAAAGTCAAGAAAAAATGCTTCCAGTATTCCGCTATTGTCTCTTGGAACTGTACATCAGGGTTCTTCAAGAGTACTTCGAAATCTACAGGTTTTGAGACATCACTGTTTTCAAAAGCTATGTTCCATAAACCAAAATCAACTTGTAGGCTGTAAGTTGTATTTCATACTCCGACTAATTCAGGCCGAATTTACGACAATTCTCCCAGATTGTTCATAATTAGTGGTATTTCAGGCCAAATCGAAGGTATGAACTACAAACTACGACCTGTTTGGAATGATCAAAATCCAAATCATATGCTAAATTGCTATAATGGAACATGTAATGGAACTATTATACTTGCGTGCTTTCTTGCCTCTTGGCTGCTTTGTGATTTTGAGGATGGTTGGGAGACCCCCCCTGGGTGGTGTGGACCTCCGTGGACCCCCCTGGATGGTTGGGAGACCCTTCCCTGGATGGTGTGGACCCCCATGGATCCCCTGGATGGTTGGGAGACCCCCCCCCCCCTGTGTTGTGTGGACCTCCGTGGAGCCCCCTGGATGGTTGAGAGACCCCCCCCTGGATAGTGTGGAGCATGTTTGTCTTGGGTGAACTCCCAGGGTCAACTCTGGCCTGTCTTTGACAATGTGATATCAGCACGTGCAGTCTGTGGTGATGGCCAGGCTTGTCTGAGGAAGGCATGACATTGCGATGACATGGTATTTGCTGGTGATGGCATGGCAAGTGGCAACATCATAGCATAACATTGTGAGAATAATCTCACCTGAATTTGTGGTCTGGCCAGTCTTTCTTCTGGCACTCCTTTCCGCAGTAAGACGACCTGCTGCAGATCGAGCAACATTTGATCTTCTTGCCCTGCGACTCAACCAGGCCGCAGACCTGACACTCTCTAGGTGCTTCGAAAGGCCTCCCGCGCGAAGAGCTGCCGCTTGGGGCACTCATCTACAAAGAAAGGAGGGATAAAGAACGCAAGAAGCCAGCAGGCGTGGCTTAAGGCTTACACAGGCGACTTGCTAACCGCTGAAGATGTTTGGGAATGAGCTCGGGTGAGCTCGCGTGGGGGAGGGGGCGGGGGGCGGGCCCGGCGGGGGCGGGGGTAAGGGACCTACCCTTTCTAGACAGACCCACCATTTCGAAAAATCGAATTCCAAATCATCCCCTAAATTGCTGATAGCGATTTTTGTGTCCAATTATCCCACGCATCTGTCTGAATCGCTGCTTGTGAATCGAAGGTACGAAAGGATTGGACAGATCAGACCAGATAGTTGCGGCTCTAGGGGACCCTGATCGGCACAGTAGCTCACTCAGTATACCGGGCCTGTGTCCATGAAAGCTTTTGTTCCCGTTTTGCCTTTGACACCGTTACGCCTTTAGACGACCTTTCATACCATCAACCTTGAAGCATACTGTTCGACCGTTGCCTAGAAATGTTCCGTTGAGCAGAATTGCAGAAATTGTAGCTACCCTGGTCGGCACTGTAGCTGCTTGCCTGCTTTCTGCCACCAAACCGAGATAATTCTCGATTCGAGGCAGTTCACCAGACCGGTCACATGCATGGGGGGCATAGCTGGGCCAGGTCACCAGGCCGGTC
This sequence comes from Chlamydomonas sp. ICE-L, assembly GCA_013435795.1. NCBI lineage: Eukaryota > Viridiplantae > Chlorophyta > Chlorophyceae > Chlamydomonadales > Chlamydomonadaceae > Chlamydomonas > Chlamydomonas sp. ICE-L. Next base: position 52,031,924 of record JACBWV010000610.1, on the reverse strand, counting down.
GCATGCATGGGGGGCATAGCTGGGCCAGGTCACCAGACCGGTCACATGCATGGGGGGTATAGCTGGGCTAGGTCACCAGACCGGTCACATACATGGGGGGCATAGCTGGGTTAGGTCACCAGACCGGTCACATGCATGGGGGCATAGCTGGGCCAGGTCACCAGGACGACACTTGATAGGTTGCCAAGTCCGGACCTCTGACTATGTCTAAGGTGGGCCCTGGAACACTAACATTGAGCCCATTGACAGGCGCCTGCCAGTCTGGAGCTTGGTGCCTGCCGGCCTGGAGATTGAGCCCATGTAATGTTATATTACTGTCTCCCCAAACCACACACTGGAGCATCGGACACCTTCGATAATTAAAGTTTAGGAACAAAAACTTAGGCAAGACGCTGCTGACAGAACTTGAACTTGGTTACATGGCTCCAGTGGTGCTTAAGGAAGCTCCTCAGGCCCTCGTCTTCAGCGGGAATTACAAAGGATCGCTAGGGTGAATAATAGAGCAAGACTTTTCATCACTTAAAGGAGACTTTCAAGTAACGACAAATCACTGAGAGCAGACTAAGCAATTTGGCTGCTTGCCGTCTTAGGCAGTTTAAAATCCCCTTGTAAACAAAAATGCTTTTCATTGCAGCTTATCTTCAAACTGTTTTGAACTACTGGTACTCTCTTGGCTGCCCCTGGGCTGTAAAAATATACACACAGCCGGGAGTATATAAAAAAAAGGGGGGACACCTATCCCTAAAAGACCTGAGAGGGGCGGACCCCCCCCCCCCCCCCCCCCCCATTTAAATCGAAATACCCCTTTTTTGAAAAACGTAGATATGGATTCTAGGGGTTGACAGTATGGCACACATAATGGCATCTTCGGAATTCCCCCGCAGGAATTGTCTGATAGTCATTATTCAGTTTTCAACCCCATTCACCCAACAACCCACCCACCCACCCAAGGGGTAGATAGTTATTGCATAAGGTCCAAATTGGTGCCAATTGACTGCTCTTGCCAAGGCCTACTCAAGGGTGGTCTCAGAATGCCATTTGGAGGTCTGAGTAAAAAGTTAGAAAACAACTGAGGAAGGCTGACCCCATTCACTCACCCACCCAAGGGGTAGATACTTATTGCATTCACCCACCCAAGGGGTAGGTACTTATTGCACAAGGTCCAAAGTGGTGCCAATGGACTGCCCTTACCAAGGCCTACACAAGGGTGGTCTCAGAATGTCATTTGGAGGTCTGAGTAAAAAGTTAGAAAAAAACCTGAGGAGGGCTGCCCCCCCCCCCCCCCCCCCCCCCCCCCCCCCTAAATGAGGTGCTCAGAATGACCTGAAAAATGTCTCATAACATCGCAATGATACATGCGATTACAGCCCCATTATCAGAAAAAATAAATCGGGAGAAGTTAATTTTGTGAGGCCTGGACACCTCCTGACACAGCCTTGTTTTTTGATACATTTGGTATGAGGTTTTTGTACAAGGGGGCATTCATTTTTTATTTGTGAAAGGAATATCTTGCCAGGAGGTGGGTCTCCCGAAATGAAGCAGTGACAACGAGGATTCATTTTGAATGGCGTTGCCGATCCGAAGAATAGTAGGTGCACTTAGGGCACACTGGGGCTATTTGCATGACAGCTTTCCTGGTTTTGCCACGTTCACCGGAACTCCAAACACATCAAAATAATTATGAACATTGTGACGCCTTTCCACGGGGTGTGATTTTGAAGGAAAACCCCTTCACAGTTGCTTGCACGGGGGAAGGTTTCTGAGGGTTTTAATTTCACAGACCGCTAAGGCATCTAAGCTCAGACTACCGCGCGAGAAACAGGAATATATTTGGTTGAACGCAGTGTTTTTATTTCCAGCTACGAGCAGCAGCTTCTAGGCAGCTCCCCTGACTGGCTATTCAGCCAGACCTGGTGTAACCTCGAACACCTTCAAGCTGGCTTAATCAGCTGTCCAGAACTGCTGAAATAGGTCGGTGTAGCCCAATGGCCGGCTCAGGGAGCTGCCAAGAAGCTGCTATGAAAAGTCAAAAAGAAAAACCCAGGTGGATTTTGTTTACATGTACACACTCATGCAGTAGCTCAAAACGAAACGCTCAAAGCATAACAGACCACTGCCTCAGTTGGTCAGCCCATGCAAATAAATGTGTAGCTTCTATACCACCCATCATACCATGTCTGCGGTCCCCAGCAAAACTTTGCCATCCATTTTTGATATTTGATTTATTGGGTGTCAAAAATATCGTCCAGAGCTGGTCAGCATGATGATGAGAGTACTGGTACGTAGAGATAGACAATATGATATCATATGATATCATGTCATCATATGATATCATATGATATCATATGATATCATATGATATCATATGATATCATATGATATCATGTCATCATATGATATCATATGATATCATACGATGCCGGTGGTCTGACTAGGTAACTTTGGCCTGGACCATCATATCATATGATATTAAGTCATATGATTTTTGTATGATATCATATGATATCATACTCCTCTTTGGTCAGCATCATATGATTTGCCGGTCCCTACTGGTACGTGACCAAGTTGTCGAGAACAGAAACCTAATAGCCTGGCAGTTCCTGATAGGAACAGAAACCTCACAGCCTAGCGGTTCCGAGTTGCCAGCTGCTGAGAACAGAAACCTCACAGCCTGGCAGTTCCGAGTAGGAAAGGCTCCGCCACATCACATCTAATCCTTCCAGTCTATGGCTAGTGTAGGGAGACCCACCCTTTGAGGCGGAAATCCTACTCGTCAAAAAACTAGAAGCTCCACCTTACATGGCCAAGGTGCCTTCAAACGCCATGTAATCGTGTAGGCGTGGTAGGATCTACAGCCTGGCATGGCAGTTAAATGGCTAGCTACTCCCCAAGACCAGTAAGGTAGCTAGTAGCACACCAGCAAGACCAGTAAGGTAGCTAGTAGCACACCAGCAAGACCAGTAAGGTAGCTAGTAGCACACCAGAAAGACCAGTAAGGTAGCTAGTAGCACACCAGCAAGACCAGTAAGGTAGCTAGTAGCACACCAGCAAGACCAGTAAGGTAGCTAGTATCACACCAGCAAGACCAGTAAGGTAGCTAGCAGCACACCAGCAGCAGCTTACTTGTAGACATATCGCATAATGATCCACTCGCCAACCCCTAAGATTTCATTAGCGCTTGGAAGCTGAGTATGTTAGCTTCCAGGTGCAACAGGTCTCTTTAGATTTTGCTAATTAGCCAGCCAGGTGAGCTGTCTAGTAGCTGATTTTGCTAATTAGCCAGCCAGGTGAGCTGTCTAGTAGCTGCAGTAGCTGAACACTTGCACCTCAGTATGTTGATGGGGTAAACACTTCAGCGACACAACGATCATAAGCTCAGGCTATCGCCTTAGAGGCCAGGACCACAATAATAATCTCAGGTTATCGCCTTACTAGAGGCCAAGACACCAATCATAATCGTAGGCTATCGCCTTAGAGGCCAAGACACCAATCATAATCGTAGGCTATTGCCTTAGAGGCCAAGACACCAATCATAATCGTAGGCTATTGCCTTAGAGGCCAAGACGCTCAGATTACTTCAGTATGTAATCACATTATCTTCTGTACCTCGTCTGCATCGCTAACGCTTTTGGGTTACCCATTTGCCCCAGGGTTACTCATTTGTCCCTTCATCTATCAACATTATATTGTACAATAACATACACACATGGTAAACCCTTTATTGATCAACACCATATTGTACAATAACATACACACATGGTACACCCTTTATCTATCAACACTATACTGTACAATAACATACACACATGGTACACCCTTTATCTATCAACACTATACTGTACAATAACATACAAAAATGGCACAGCCTCTGAACATCAATTAGTACACCCTTTATCTATCAAAAACATGTTGTACAATAACACTGTTAAAGGTGCCATCAAGAAACACACACAGTAAACTCTCAAAATACCTGAAATATGTTGTGCTATAATGCATTGAAAGAACCATCAACTTGCACACATGGTACACCCTCCATATACAAGAAATATGTTGTACAATACTACGGTGCTCTTTCTTAAACTACCGTTCCTATATGGAAGGTTGGGCAAGTCCCTGAAGTCTATTTGTCTACGCCTGGACTGTACAAATACAAACACACCACGGTGATGGTATACCACACCCTAGTTTTAACATGGAACCAAGCATCTATCAGTCGCGTTCGCTAGCTGTACAGCTGTACAGCTGTTTAGTTGTGGTGTGGCTAGTAGCTAGCAGCTATTAGCTATAATCTCCCAACTGGACGCAATGCCAGCTGCATAGCTGTTCAGCTGTTTAGTTGTGGTGTGGCTAGTAGCTAGCAGCTATTAGCTATAATCTCCCAACTGGACGCAATGCCAGCTGTACAGCTGTTAAGCTGTATAGTTATGGTGTAGCTAGTAGCTAGCAGCTAGCAGCTAGAATCTCCCAACTGGATGCAATGCCAGCTGTTTAGCTGTACAGCTGTTTAGTTGTGGTGTGAGCTCATACAGAAGAGGTAGAGCTGCAAGCGCCCAGGTATCTCCCAACATGCCACAACATCTGATGTATAGTGATCGTTAGCAGGCGTTAGATCAGCAAGAATGCTTGCAGGGTACTCTCTTTTAATGCGATAGTATCACCCAACTTGCCGCAACTTCAGATGCCTAGTGATCGCAAGTGTCGGCATGACCTCATCACCTCAAAAAAGCTCTGTTTAGTAGCTCATACAGGGGAGGTAGAGCAGCACGCAGCCAAGGTACTGTCTTTCAATGAGCTAGTATCTCCCAACTTGCCGCAACGTCTGATGTCTAGAGACCGGAGGTATTGGCATGAACTCAGCACCTCTAACAAGATATGTTTAGTAGCTCATCATACAGGGGAGGTAAAGCTGCAAGCATCAAGGATACTCTATTTTAATGTGATAGTATCACCCAACTTGCCGCAACATGATGTCTATGAATCACATGCGTTAGAGCTACAAGCTTGCTTGCAGGATACTCCCTTTCAATGCAATAGTATCACCCAACTTGCCGCACCATCTGATGTCTACTGATCGCAGGCATTGGCATGACCTTTGCACCTCCAACAGGATCTGTTAGGTAGCTCATACAGGGGAGTTAGGGCAGCAAGCAACCGGAATACTCCCCTTCAATGCAATAGTATCAACCAACCTGCCACAACGTCTTATTTCTAGTTATCGCAGGCGTTAGAGCTGCAAGCATGCTTGCATGATACTCTCCTTCAATGCAATAGTGTCTCCTAACTTGCCGCAACGTCTGATGTCTAGTGATCGCAGGTGTTGGTATGACCTTAGCACCTCCACACAAATAAGCTCTGGGATGCTTGAGTGTAGCTGCCTAGCTGTGTGGTTGTGGTGATAGCTCATACATAGGAATTAAGGCAGCAAGCAGCCAGAATACTCTCCTTCAATGCAATAGTATCTCCCAACTTGCCACAACATCTGTTGTCTAGTGACCGGAGGCCTCAGGATGACCTCAGCACCTCCACACTGACAAGCTCAGGGCTGTTTTTTGAGGGGTACAGGCTGCACAGGTTTTGACAGCTTGCCAGTGCTGCCTCATCTACCAGGCTGGCACTGGCAACACTGACAAGCTCTGGGATGCTTGAGTGTAGCCTTCTAGCTGTGTGGTTGTGGTGAGAGTTAGTTCATACGGAAGAGGTAGAGCAGCCCAGCAAGCAGCCAGAATACTCTCCTTCAATTCAATAGTATCTCCCAACTTGACGTTTCATCTGATGTCTAGTGATTGCAAGCGTTGGCATGACCTCAGCACCTAAACACTCACAAGCTTAGGACTGTTTTAGGAGAGGTAAGGGCTGCACAGGTTTTGACAACTTGCCAGTGCTGCCTCATCTACCAGGCTGGCTCTGGCAACACTGACAAGCTCTGGGCTACTTGAGTGTAGCTTTCTAGCTGTGGGGTGGTGGTAACTCATCTGCCAGGCTGGCACTGCTGGCAACATTGACAAGCCCTAGGCTGCTCGAGTGTAGCTGTCTAGCTGTGTGGTGGTGGTAACACATCTGCCAGGCTGGCACTGGCAACATTGACAAGCTCTAGGCTGCATGAGTCTAGCTGTCTAGCTGTGTGGTTGTGGTGGTAACACATCTGCCAGGCTGGCAAAAGCAATACTGACAAGCTCTGGGCTCCTTGAGTGTAGTTGTTTAGCTGTGTGGTTGTGGTGGTAACACATCTGCCAGGCTGGCACTGGCAACCCTGACAAGCTCTGGGCTGCTTGAGTGTAGCTGTCTTGCTGTGTGGTTGTGGTGGTAACTCATCTGCCAGGCTGGCACTTGCAACACTGACAAGCTCTGGGCTGCTTGAGTGTAGCTGTCAAGCTGTGTGGTGGTGGTAACACATCTGCCAGGCTGGCACTGGCAACACTGACAAGCACTGGGCTGCTTGAGTGTAGCTGTCTAGCTGTGTGGTTTTGGTGGTAACACATCTGCCAGGCTGGCACTGGCAACACTGACAAGCTCTGGGCTGCTTGGGTGTAGCTGTCTAGGTGTGTGGTTGTGGTGAAAGATCATTCGGAAGAGGTAGAGCAGCAAGCAGCCAGAATGATCTCCTTCAATGTAATAGTATCTCCCAACTTGAGGCAACGTCTGATGTCTAGTGATCGCAGGCATTGGCATGAACTCAGCACCTCCGACACGTCTGTTTAGTAGCTCATAAAGGGGAGGTAGAGCAGCAAGCATGCTTGCAGGATATTCTCTATTAATGCGATTGTATCTTTCAAACTACCGCAACGTCTGATGTCTACTGATCACAGGCGTTGGCATGAACTCAGCACCTCCGATACTCTCTGTTTAGTAGCTCATCATGCAGGGGAGGTAAAGCTGCAAGCATCAAGGATACTCTCTTTTAATGCTATAGTATCTCCCAACTTGCCGCAACGTCTGACTTCCTGTGACCGGAGGCGTTAGCATCACCTCAGCACCTCAACACTGGCAAGATCTGGGCTACTTGAGTTCAGCTGTCTAGCTATGTGGTTGTGGTGAGAGTTAGGTCATACAGAGGAGGTAGAGCAGCATGCAGCCAGAATACTCTCCTTCAATGCAATAGTATCACCCAACTTGTCGCAACGTCTGATGTCTAGTGACCGCAGGTGTGGGCATGACCTCAGCACCTCAACACTTACAAGCTCTGGGCTGCCTGATAGGTCTAGGCTGCACAGGGTTTGACATCTTGCCAGTGCTGACACATCTGCCAGGCTGGCACTGTGGCTCAGGTTGAGCTCTGCCAGTCTGGCACATGAGCCCAGAGGTGTGACGTCGGACAGCAGCTCACAGTCTGAGATGTTAAGGGTGTGGAGGCTGCCAGCGCCAGCTAGGGCAGACAGGTTACATAGCTTGGGGCAGTGGAAAAGCTTGAGCTCCTTCAGACCATCACATGATGCTAGTACAGACAGATCTGATAGATTGGGACTGTTGGATAGATCGAGGACCTGCAGGGTATAGGCAGAGGGAGGGGTGGGAGGGGTGTGTGGTGGGTGGGAGGGGTGTGTGTGTGTGTGGTGGTGGTGGTGGTAGTGGGGGGAACCGGGACAGTGGAACATCTTGAGCCTTTTCGGACCAGCACATGATGCTAGTACAGACAGATCTGATAGATTCTGGCAGTTGGATAGGTCGAGGACCTGCAGGATATTGACAGAGGAAGGGGTAATGAGGGGAGAGGGGGAGGGGGTTTGTGGAAAAGCTTGAGCTTTTAAGCTCAGCACAAGATGCTATTACAGACGTATCTGATACATATTGACTGTTGGATAATTCGAGGACCTGCAGTGTATAGGCATAGGAAGGGAGGGGAGGGGGTGAGGAGGGGAGGGGTGGAAGGGGGCAGTGGAAAAGGTTGAGCTTTTAAGACCAGCACAAGATGCAAGTGACGACAGATCAGCACAAGATGCAAGTGACGACAGATCAGCACAAGATGCAAGTGACGACAGATCAGCACAAGATGCAAGTGACGACAGATCAGCACAAGATGCAAGTGACGACACATCAGCACAAGATGCAAGTGACGACAGATCAGCACAAGATGCAAGTGACGACAGATCAGCACAAGATGCAAGTGACAACAGATCAACACAAGATGCAAGTGACGACATCTTAGGTGACTTCAGCTGGCTTTATATTTGCCCTCAATCCATCAGCACAATATGCAAGTAATGACAGATCTGATATATCCTGGCAGTTGGAGAGGTCGAGGACCTGCAGGGTAGAGGCAGAGGAAGGGGTAATGAGGGGAGAGGGTTAGGGTGGGAGGGGGTGGGTGGGAGGGGGGGGGGGGGGTTGGGGGGGAGGGGTAAGGAGGGGAGGGGGGGAAGGGAGCAGTTGAAAAGATTGAGTATATTGATACCAGCAGAAGATTCAAGTGACGACATGTCTGATAGATTGTGACAGTTGGATAGGTCGAGGACCTGCAGGGTGGAGGCAGAGGAAGGGGTAATGAGGGGAAAGGGTTAGGGTGTGAGGGGGGGGTGGAGGGGCGGGGTTGGGGGAGGGAGGGGGTAAGGAGGGGAGGGGGGGAAGGGAGCAGTTGAAAATATTGAGTATTTTAATACAAGCACAAGATTCAAGTGCCAACATATCTGATAGATTGTGACAGTTGGATAGGTCGAGGACCTGCAGGGTAGAGGCAGAGGAGGGGGGGGGAGAGGGGGAGGGGGGAAGGAGGGGGGAAGTGGTAATGGGGGAATGGTTGGGGGAGGGGGGTAATTACACTGCGAGGGAGGGGGGAAGGGAGCAGTTAAATATTTAGTATTTTAATACAACACACGATTCAGTGCAACAGATCTGAGATTGGGACATTGGAAGGTGATGACTTCAGGGTAGAGGCAAGAGGACGGGGGGCTGAAGGGGAGGGTGGAAGGGCGGGGGGAGTTGGGTATGGGAATGGAGGTGTGGAGTGTGTCAGAGGGGGGGGGGGTGGGGGGTGAGTGGGGGTCAGTGAACACTGTTTGATGCTTTTTTCAGCTCCATCAAACAAATCAGTCATATGTGTTTCCTGAAATGTTTCTAAAAGTGCCTGCAATGTTTCAAATGTTTCAAACAATGCCTGCAATGTTTCAAATTTTCACCCCACAATAAACAGAGTCAGGTCTTCTAGCTTCATGCAGGCAGCCAAGCCCAAGCCTTGCAAACTCACCCCGCAGCGATTCAGCAAACTAATGTCCTATAGAAGACATCAGTACTACTAACAGTACTACAGTATGCTCCCACAGACCTGGAGGTTGCTGCAAAGAGTCAATGGAGTCTGATCTTCTAGGTGTGCCAAGCCCAGGCTTCTCAAATCCCCCCGCAGCCCGTGCACTCAGGCAAGACCCTCCCCCTCCCTCCCCCCCCCCTCCCCCCCGTCCCCCCTCTCCCCCCGCCTCCGCTCCCCCCTCCCCCCCGTCCCCTCCCCCCCCCCGTTGTACCCGCCTACACCGACTCCCCCTCCCCCCCCTACCCACTCCTCCCCCCCCTCCCTCCCCCCGCCTTCTCTCCCCACTCAACCTAACCTCAAGGTAATTGCCACACAGCATCACGGAGACAGATCTTCTAGCTTTGTGCAGTTTAGCCAAACCACAGGCTGGGTCCAAACTGCCCCCCGCATCCATTCAGGTAATCCACTATCCTACTCAAGACGTCACCTTGGACTGTTCATCTCCCCTCAGGGCCCGGCAGACAGCTAGCACCGCCACATCCGCCAGCAGTGCGCAGTAGGATAGATCCAGGAAGGTGATAAGTGCACAGTCAGCTAAGGGAGAGATGTCGGTCAGAGCTCGACAGCCCTTGAGGGTAAGTGTTTTCAGCTTGGTGCATTTGTGGAGGGCGGCCAGGTGCTGCAAGGCGACGCCCTGAAGGTCCAGGGCATATGCAGGGTAGATGACACGCAGGCCAAGGGGGCGATTCTGGTCAGCGTAAAAGGATGGGGTACGCCGGGCTAGGGGTTGTGACAGTGGGGAAATTAGGTGGTGGTGGTGGGTCAGGGGTGTCGGTGTGAGTTGGTATTTTTGGTGTGTGTGTGTAGGGTGGGAGAGAGAGGGGCTGTTGTTGTTTTGTGTGTGTTGTGGTAGGTGGTTGTAGAGTGGGTGTGTGTGTGTGTGTGTGGTGGGGGGGGTGGGGTGGTGTGGGCTGGTTGGTATCGAACTAAATAAGTGCGAGGGCAAGGCTAGGTGCTGCATGGGCGATGCGCCTGATTAGGTGCAAGCACAGTCTAGGTGCGGCATGCGCACAGCCCGGGGGGCGGATGTTGGCCAGGGCCTTTTCCAGCGCCGTAGGAGGTTGGTAAGGTGAGGTAGAGGATGATGGAGGTGGCCATGGGAGGCTAGGCGGAGATTCTGGGTGTGTGGTGTGTGTTGTGGTGTGGAGCAATTAGTGAAAAGAACAGCGGGGGGGTCTGGTGTGGTAGCGTCAAATGGGGCAAATACGCCCATGAGAGAGAGGTGCATCAGGGGTTGTCTATTGTGGACAGAGGGGGGAGAGTGGTGGAATAGTGAAAGGGGTGTAGGGTAGGTTATATTGGTTAAGGAGGGGTGAGGAGGTGTAAGGTGGGGTGGGGCGGGGTGGAATCATGATGGAAGGGGGATTGACACGGAAATTGGGGGGGGGTGGGGGGATGGGGTGTAAATGAGGGGGGTCGGTATTGTTTTTGTGAGGTGCGGCCTAGTGTCTGCAGCTTGGTGCAGTTTGTTCTACGGGGGCAGGACTAGGTGCTGACATGGCCGGGGACACACGATGACAGTCTTGGTTCACGTACAGGGGTGCAATCGGCTACTCCAATAACATGTGAATGGGGGTCAGTGCCAGTCCAGGGTGCTGTGACGACACAGTAACATGTATAAAGGCATACAAAGAGGGAAGCTAAATGAGGCGTAGCACAGAATATGGTAACGATGCAGCCTCCTGTTTGCAAAAGTTGGAGATTCGCAACACCACTCTAAAAGGTATAAAGCGAAGTTAAAGGTGCTGGCTACGACAAGAAGTAAGTGATAGGAGGCCAAGTACATGGGTGGCTATGGACACTACGACACAGGCACGGACATACCAAAAGGCATGTGCAAAAAGTAGTAGATAGGCAAGCACAACACACACCGCAAAAACAAAAGACCACACTTACACCAAACAGGGGCATTAATCGCAATCACAGTACACTGAACATCACTTATAAATACAGACACAAAATGGTCCACTACGCACAGGCACAATCTACAATCATAGACATACAAACATCATACCACAACTGAATACCCAGAACACACACCTAAGATATGCACAATACAAAAGGCAAACCAGGGGAGTGCCATTCCTACCGCAGTTAGCACACACACGACATAATAGCATCAAACAACGGCAGCACACACACAAAACCCCATACCATCACAATAACCTGGGGCTGCGCCCCGCTTTGCATACTCAACACACTCCACAGACACACAGACACACACACTCATTAGTCACGAGACATATCACACTACACACCACAACACACATACAACACACCAATAAACACGTTGGAGGTGCAGTCTGCCCGAGCATGCAAATAGCGGACACCACTCACAGACGATCTGTCACCAGACCACACCACAGAATAGCGACGAGACATCACAGGTATGGACACACCCAGGCACGGGGGACTCGAAGAACAAATAAGCACACATAATAAGGGGGAGGGACAGGGGACAGACAAATAAAAGCAAGTATACCTTTCGCAGCCCTCCATGCATACACACCCGCAGACCACATACACACACATATATCACACGCATACACACGCCAAACATGGGCAGCCTGGCATGCATACACACACCACAAACAGGCCACAACAAACATGCCACAACACCCAACAACACACACATGTATACACACACACCGACAGCATAACAGAAATAATACAAACCCTCGTCTCACACAACATTCGCACAAGCAGCTTAATATCACCCACCACCTACAAACAAACCTGGTGCAGCCTCGTATGCATACACACACACTAGCACACACTAGCACACACCACAGGGGATGACATGCATGACACCCACCAAAATAGCCGACATACACACCACCTGGTGCAGGGTCCCCGCAATTTCAGTGTGAGGAGTCTCCCTGATTGGCCAACTGCAATGTGGGGATGTACTCTCCACAGAAGAACACATACTCAGGTTGAGCTGTTGCAGGCGGGTGCAGCACTAGGGGGTGGGGGTGGGTGGGTGGGTAATGTGTGTGTGGATGGTGCTGATGGTTTATGTGGCGGTTGGTGTGTTCTGGCGTGTGTGTTTTGGCAGGAAGACATATCATATTGCTGTTGCTAGACGCGGTGCAGCACTAGGAAAGGGGTCGGGGGGGAGGGGGGGGGGTATCATGGTGTTAAGCATGGAATGGTATCTAACTGATGGGGGTATGTTCCTGTTTGGTGGTTGGTCCTGGGTGTGTGGTGTGGAGAAGAATACACTAACTTCCAGGAAGATTGCGGCTTGTTGCAGGCGGATTGCGCAGCAGGGGGGCATGGGGGGGTGGAGAGGGAGGGAAGGGAAGGGGGGGGGGGTTGTAAGATTGTGTTGATTTTGTGTGCTTGAAGGGGGTGGTTTTGTTGGCTGTGGTGGAGTCGAGTCTGGACGTACAATGGAATAGAATTGTGTGGACGCGTAGGAAGAGAGCGAACTCACAAGTACTCGGGGAGTTGCGCTGACAGCTGATACTGGCATTGGGGCGGGGGTGTCAAGCACATGGGGAGGGAGGGGGGGGGGGGGGGGGGGAGTAAGTAACGGTCAAGCTCGATATGAGACGGAATGTGTGTAGGGGAGAATGAGGAATTGATTTGCTGAGACAGGGGGGGGTTAGAATAGCTGGGCTCGTCGCAGCAAGGGTGGACGGTCCACTGGGGGGGGAAGGGAGTGGCAAACTCCCACAGCATAGGAACATAACTACAGGGTTGAGCTGTGCAGGTACGGTGCGACGGAACCTGAGGTGATTGGTGGAAGTGAGAAGGGTACAGCGGGATGGGGGGTTCTGAGGTCCCGGCATTTAGAGAACAAGGGGGGGGGGACTGAAGGGATTCACGTCCTCAAACACGAGTATCACAATGTCAGTAAACAGCAACATTATGATCTGTTGTTACGTGGTTGCAGGACTAGCACGGGGGGGAGGTGGTTGGGGTGGTGGGGAGGTGGGGAGGTGGGAGGAGGAGGGTGGTGGTTGAGAGGTGGGAGGAGGGAGGCGGTGGTTAATGTTGGGAGTTGGGTGGGGGGGGGAGGGTGGGGGTTTGAGTTCACGGTGTTTTGAAAGGTGTTTTAGGTGGAGTTGTTTGGGAGGGATGGTTTCATGTCTTGCACCCGTATGAGGTACCTAAGGGGTGAGATGTCTGACAGCATGGCGCAGCCCAAGAGGTTGATGTTGGGAGGTGGATTGGGAGTGTGAGTTCAGGTGGGTTGGTTGGGTTGGGCCTTATGTTGAGGGTGGAGGTGGTTGGTGTATAGGTCTGAGGGTGGGCACGTGTATTGAAAGTAAGGGTTGTTGCAGGCACGTGCAGTATAAGAAAGCTGGTAGGGTGAGATGATCTGCACAGCATGGTGGCATCCCGAGGAGTGGAAAAGAAGATGGTGCTTGGGGGGTGGTTTCGGACAGGTAGTTGCGTTGGAGGGGGGGAGGTGATCTTGGAGGTGTTGGGAGTGAAGTGTGTAGGTGGAGTTACACGTTGGGGGTTTGTGGTGGATGTGTTTCCATGGCAGGTATCAGCCTGTGTGGGATGGAGATGTCCCATGACAGAATTGCACAGCCCAAGAGGTTGAGATGGTTGGGGGTGCTTGGGAGGTAGTTGAGGTTGAGGTGATTTGGAGGTGATTGGGAGGTGGTTGAGGTGGGGTTTGGTTGGGATTTGATTGAGTTGCTGCAGTCAGGTGCAGTAATTGAGGGGTGAGATGTCTGACAGCATTGCACAGACAGAGATGTTGAGGTGGTTGGGAGGTGGTTGGGAGGTGGTTGGGAGGGTCCAGGTCGGAGTTGTGTGGGATTTGTTTGAGTTCTGACAAGGCATGTGCATGACCTGAGGGGTGAGCTGTGAAACAGATTGCACAGACATGAGAGGTTGAGGTGCTTGGAGGGGTTGGGACAGGAGGTTGAGGGTAGAAGGTTGACATCTTGGAGTGTTGCGTAGGATAGTTGAGTGTCGAGTTGGTGGGAGGTTGGTTGTGTGTTCTAGGCAGGTACAGTACCTGTGGGGTGAGATGCCTGACAGCATGGCACAGCCAGAGAGGTTGAGGTGGTTGGGAGGTGGTTGAGGTGGGATTTGGTTGAGATTTGGTTGAGTTGCTGCAGGCAGGTGCAGTACCTGAGGGGTGGGATGTCTGACAGCATGGTGCAACACGAGAGTTTGAGCGTGCTGAGGGCAGTATTGTCCTGCAGGGTGGGTATGTTGGTTAGCTGCACACAGCCCTGCAGGTCAAGATGGGTTAGCCTAGTGCAAGCCTCCAAGGTTGATATGTCTGACAAGCGTACACAGCCTTGCATGTTGAGGCTCTCCAGGCTGTGTCTCTTGCAGCATAACCAGCCTTTGGGTGAGCTGCCAGCCTGGAGCCAGCTATAAGCTATGTCTCTTGCAGCATGACTAGCCTTTGGGTGAGCTTCCTAGCCTGGAGCCAGTCTTAGGTCTCTTGCCGCAAATGACCATCTTTGGGTGAGCTGCCAGCCTGGAGCCAGCTATGTCTCTTGCAGCATGACCAGCCTTTGGGTGAGCTGCCAGCCTGTAGCCAGACTGTGTCTCTTGCAGCATAACCAGCCTTTGGGTGAGCTGCCACCCTGGAGCCAGCTATAAGCTAGTCTTCTTTGCATGCAAAACCACCTTTGTGGTGAGACTGCCAGCCTGGACCAGCTATAATCATTCCTCTTGCAGCAGGACCAGCCTTGTGAGCTGATCTTCCAGCCTTGGAGCCAGTATAAGCTATTCTCTTGGCAGCATGACTTAGCCCTTTGTGAGCTTGCCAGCCTGACCAGTCTATAATCTATGTTACTCTGTGCAGCACGACACCGTTGAGGTGCTGCTGCAGGCAGCCTGGATCCACCTATGTCCCATTGCAGCATAACCAGCTTTTGGTGAGCTGCCAGCCCTGGAGCCATCTTGTCTCTGCAGCATGACCAGCCTTTGGTTGAGCTGCCAGCCTGTAGCCAGACTGTGTCTGCTACTGCATCGCATACAGCCCTTTGGTGAGTCTGCCACCCTGGAGCCAGCTAGAAGCTATGTCTCTTCAGGCATACCGCCGGTGGGTGAGCTGCCAGCCTGGTCACCAGCTATACTGTGCTACTGTCTCTCTGCAGCATGACGAGCCTTTGGTGGGGGAGCTGCACACCTGGAGCCGCTTATTCTCTTCCAGCATGGACCAGCCTTTGGTGTGACTGCCACGCCTGACCAGCTATGTCCTCCTTGCATCATGACCAGCCTTTGGGTGAGCTGCCAGCCTGTACCAACTGTGTCTCTTGCAGCATACAGCCTTTGGTGATCTGCTGAGCTTGCCAGCCTTGGAGCAAGCTATGTCTCTGCAGCATTGACCATGCCTTGGGTGAGCTGCCAGGCCTGTAGCCAGACTGGTCTCTTGCAGCAATAACCAGCTTGGGTGGCTGCCACCCTGGAGCCAGCTATAAGCTATGTTCTTGGCAGCATTATGGCCAGCCTTGGGTGACAGCTGCCCAGCTGGAGCCACGCCTTAGCTATGTATCTGCAGCATGACCAGCCTTGGGTGAGCTGCCAGCCTGAGCCCAGCTATAAGATAGGTATCTTGCAGATGACTAGCTTGGGTGAGCGGCCAGCCTGGAGCCGCTATAAGCTTATGTCGCTTGCAGCATGACCAGCCTTGGGGAGTGCCAGCCTGGAGCCAGGCTATGTCTATTGCAGCAGGACCGGCCTTTGGGTGAGATTGCAAGCCTGGAGCACAGCTATGTATCTGCAGCATGAACAGCCTTGGGTTGAGCTGCCAGCCTGTAGCCAGACTGTGTCTCTTGCAGCATAACCAGCCTTTGGGTGAGCTGCCACCCTGGAGCCAGCTATAAGCTATGTCTCTTGCAGCATGACCAGCCTTTGGGTGAGCTGCCAGCCTGGAGCCAGCTATAAGCTATGTCTCGGCAGCCATCGACCAGGCCTTTGGGTGAGCGACAGCCTAAGCCAGCTATAAGCTATCTGTCTCTTGAAGCATGGACCAGCCATTTGGGGTGAGCTGCCAGCCGGAGAGCGAGGCATCATGCAGCATGACCAGCCTTTGGGTGAGCTGCCAGCCTGGAGCCAGCTATGTCTCTTGCAGCATGACCAGCCTTTGGGTGAGCTGCCAGCCTGTAGCCAGATTGTGTCTCTTGCAGCATAACCAGCCTTGGGTGAGCAGCCAAGCGGAGCCAGCTATAGCTATGTCTCTTTGCAGCTCACGACCAGCATTTGGGGTGATGAGCTGCCCGCATGGAGGCCAGCTATATAAGCTATGTCTCTTGCAGCATGACCAGCCTTTGGGTGAGCTGCCAGCCTGGAGCCAGCTATAAGCTATGTCTCTTGCAGCATGACCAGCCTTTGGGTGAGATGGCCAGCTGCGAGACAGCTATGTATTCTCTTGCAGCATGACCCAGACTTTGGGTGGCTGCAGCATGGAGCCAGCTACCCTCGTTTCGATGCTCTTGCAGCATGACCAGCCTTTGGGTGAGCTGCCAGCCTGTAGCCAGACTGTGTCTCTTGCAGCATAACCAGCCTTTGGGTGAGCTGCCACCCTGGAGCCAGCTATAAGCTATGTCTCTTGCAGCATGACCAGCCTTTGGGGACTGCCAGACTGGAGCCCGTATAAGCTATGTCTCTTGCAAGCATAAACCAGCCTTTGGGTGAGAAGCTAGTCCAGCCTGGAGCAGCTAGAAGCTATGCTCTTGCAGAAAACCAAGCCTTGGGTAAGCTGCCAGCCTAAAGCCAGCTATAAGCTATGTCTCTTGCAGCATGACCAGCCTTTGGGTGAGCTGCCAGCCTGGAGCCAGCTATGTCTCTTGCAGCATGACCAGCCTTTGGGTGAGCTGCCAGCCTGGAGCCAGCTATGTCTCTTGCAGCATGACCAGCCTTTGGGTGAGCTGCCAGCCTGGAGCCAGACTGTGTCTCTTGCAGCATGACCAGCCTTTGGGTGAGCTGCCAGCCTGGAGCCAGCTATAAGCTATGTCTCTTGCAGCATGACCAGCCTTTGGGTGAGCTGCCAGCCTGGAGCCAGCTATAAGCTATGTCTCTTGCAGCATGACCAGCCTTTGGGTGAGCTGCCAGCCTGGAGCCAGCATGTATCTTGCAGCATGACAGCCTCTGGTGAGCTGCCAGCATGGAGCCAGGTAGGTCTCTGAGCATGACCAGCCTTTGGGTGGAGAGGTGCCAGCCGGTAGGCCAGACTGTGTCTCCTGGCAGAGAAAAACAGCCTTTGGGTCGAGTGCCACGGAGCAAAGCTATAAGCTATGTCTCTTGCAGCATGACCAGCCTTTGGGTGAGCTGCCAGCCTGGAGCCAGCTATAAGCTATGTCTCTTGCAGCATGACCAGCCTTTGGGTGAGCTGCCAGCCTGGAGCCAGCTATAAGCTATGTCTCTTGCAGCATGACCAGCCTTTGGGTAAGCTGCCAGCCTAAAGCCAGCTATAAGCTATGTCTCTGCAGCATGACAGCCCTTTGGGTGCGAGCTGCCAGCATGGTAGCAAGCTTATGTCTCTGTGCAGCATGACAGCCTTTGGGTTTGAGCTGCCCAGACAGGGGAACAGCTACTAGTCTCTGGCACAAAGGCCACCAGCCTTTGGGCGGTGAGCTGCCAAAGCCTGTTTGTAGCCAGGACTTGTGTCTCTTGCAGCATAACAGCCTTTGGGGTAGCAGCCGCTGCCCAACCTGGAGCCACCTATAAGCTATGTCTCTTGCAGCATGACCAGCCTTTGGGTGAGCTGCCAGCCTGGAGCCAGCTATAGCTATGTCTTCTTGCAGCATAAACCAGCCTTGGGTGAGTGCAGCCTGGAAGCCAGCTATAAGCTATTGTTCTGGCAGCATGAACAGCAGTTGGGTGAGGCCAGCCTGGAGCCAGCTATGTCTCTTGCAGCATGACCAGCCTTTGGGTGAGCTGCCAGCCTGGAGCCAGCTATGTCTCTTGCAGCATGACCGCTTTGGGTGAGCTGCCAGCCGTAGCCGCTATGTCTCTTGCAGAATGACCAGCATTTGGGTGAGATGCAACAATGGAGCCAGCTCTAAGCTAGTATCTTCCGAGGATGACCAGCCTTTGTTTAGGTAGCTGACAGGCATGGTCAAAGACAGATTATAAGCTAGTCTCTTGCAGGAATAACCAGCTTTGGGGAGCTTGCCAGCTTGGAGTTGCCAGCTTTAAAGCTATGGTCTATTGGCAGCATGAAAACAGCCTTTGGGTGAGCTCCACCTAGCCCAGCTATGTCTATTGCAGCAGACCAGCCTTTGGTGAGTGCCAGCCTGGAGCCCAGATATGGTCTCTTGCAGCAGACCCGCCTTTGGGTGAGCGCCAGCGGAGACAACTGTGTCTCTTGCAGCATGACATAATGCAGCCTTTGCGGTACGGGCCAGCTGGAGCCAGCTATGTCTCTTGCAGCATGACAGCCTTTGGGTAAGCTGCCAGCTGGAGCGCAGCATGGAGCCAGGCATGACCAGCCTTTGGGTAAGCTGCCAGCCTGGAGCCAGCCTGGAGCCAGCTATAAGCTATGTCTCTTGCAGCATGACCAGATGAATAAAACAATAGTATCCCCTCCCACACACACCCCACCCCACTCTACCCCACTCCAACCCAATTTTTCCTTCTCCCACCACACCATGCCCCACTCCAACCCAACGTTTTTCACCCCCAGCACACTCGTCCACACTCCAACCAAACGTTTTCCACCCTTATCCCACTCTACCCTATCCCACCCCAACCCAAACCAACATTTCATACATGCAGGTGCTGTACCTGAGGGGGGAAATGTCTGACAGCATGGCGCAGCCGGAGAGATTAAGCGTGCTGAGGGCGGTACAGTCCCGCAGGGTGGGTATGTCAGTTAGCTGCACACAGCCCTGCAGGTCTAGGTGAGTCAGCCTAGTGCAAGCCTCCAGCGTTGAGATATCTGATAGGCGTACACAGCCTTGCATGTTGAGGCTCTCGAGGCTCGGGCATGCCTCTAGGCTGAGGCGTTCGGAGCCCCGCAGGTTTCGGAGCTGCTCACAACCCCGCAGAGACAGGTGGCGGAGTGAGGGGCAGGCCCCCAGGGTGGAAAAGTCGTGGATGGGGGGAGAGGCGGGTCGCCTAAGGGTCCGGGGTGGGGTGGATGAGGTGAAGTGGGGTGGGGGTAGGCATGAGGGGTGATGTGGGGTGAGGTGGGCATGGGGTGTGAAGGATGGGTGGGGTTGGGGGTGACGGATGGGGTGGGGTGGCATGAGGGGTGATGGGTGGGGTGGGGGGGTGACGGGTGTGATGGGGTGGGGTGGGCTTGAGAGGTGACGGGTTGGCATGGGGATTGGGGTGGGTTGAATGAGAGACAGGTGGCGGAGGGAGGGGCAGGCCCCCAGGGCTGAGAAGTTGTGGATGGGGGGGGAGGCAGATCGCCTGAGGGTCGGGGTGGGGTGGGGTGAGGTTAAGTGGGGTGGTAGGCATGAGGGGTGATTGGGGTGAGGCGGGCATGGGGTGTGCAGGATGGGGTGGGGTTGGGGGTGACGGATGGGGTGGGGTGGGCATGAGGGGTGATGGGTGGGGTGGGGGGTGACGGTTGTGATGGGGTGGGTATGGGGTGGGCATGAGGGGTGACGAGTGGGGGTGGGGTGGGTTGCCTGAGACAGGTGGTGGAGGGAGGTGTTGGCACGGGGTTTGGGTTTGGCATGGGGGGTGACGGGTGGAGTGGGGTGAGGTGGGTTGCCTGAGACAGGTGGCGGAGGGAGGGGCAGGCCCCCAGGGAGGAGAAGTTGTGGATGGGGGGGGGAGGCGGGTTTATTTATTTATATTTTTTGTTTGTATTTATTTATTTATGGTTACTCGCCTAAGTGTTGAGAAGTAGCATGAGGCGCGCAGAGAGAAGTTGAAGATGTGCAGGAGGGTACAAGATCCCTTGGGGGATAAATCATGCACCTTATTGCAGTGTTCAAGGTGGAGGCTAGATTTGTTTTTTTTGTACTTCCAAGTGTGTTTCTTTAATTGTTATTTGTTTTTATTTTATGTGTCTCTATTTATTTATACATTCATTTTTCTTTTTTTTACTCGCCTAAGTGTGGAGAAGTAGCATGAGGCACGCAGAGAGAAGTTGAAGGTGTGCAGACGGGAGCAAGACCCATGGGGGATAGATCTTGCAACTTATCGCATTGCACAAGGTGGAGGCTTGATAACGCATGTTTATTTTATAACTTTTATTTGTTTGTATTCATTTTACTTTTTTACTTTATTTTATTTTATTTGTATTCATTTATTTTGTTTGTTTGTATTTATTTGTTTATTTATTTGTTTATTTATTTGTTTATTTGTTTGTATTTTTTATGTATTTATTTGTATATATTTCTGTATGGTTACTTGCCTGAGTGTGAAGAAGTACCATGAGGCACGCAGAGAGAAGTTGAAGTGTCGCAGTGCTCAAGGTGGAGGCTGGATATGTATTTTAGTTTTGTTTTATTTGTTTAATGTTTTATTTCTTTTATTGTATGTGTCTTTATTTATTTATTTATTTATGTGTTTATGTATTTATTTATTTTTGGTCACTTGCCTGAGTGTGGAGAAGTAGCATGAGGCACGCAGAGAGAAGTTGAAGATGTGCAGGCGGGTGCAGGATCCCAGGGGGGAGAGATCTTGCAGCTTATCGCAGTGCTCAAGGTGGAGGCTGGAGAGAGAGGCACAGCTGGCGAGGGGGGGGAGAGAGAGGAGGGAAGGGGGGGGAGGGGGGAGAGGGGGAGATGAAGTTTCTGAGTAGTTGGTTGGTCTTGGGTTTGGTTTTGGGTTTGGTGGGTTGATTTGTTGTGAGGAGGAGAGAGGGGCACAGCTGGCGAGGGGGGGGAGAGGGAGGAGGGTAGGGGGAGGGGGAGAAGTTTGAGAGTGTTTGGTTGGTTGGTTGGTTTAGTATGTTATGCGTTCTTTGGGGTTCCAGTTTGGGTTTGCTGGGTTGGGTTTGGTGGGATAGGTTTGGTGGGTTGGTTTTGGTGGGTTTGGTTTGGTTGGTTCTGTGGGATGATGAGGGGGCTGAGGGTGTGTGTGTGAGTGTGTGTGTGAGGGGGAAGAGGGTGGGGGGGTGGGGGTGGGGGGGGGGGGGAACAGGGAGGGGGAATATTGCTTGTGGAAGGGAATATTGC
This sequence comes from Chlamydomonas sp. ICE-L, assembly GCA_013435795.1. Taxonomy (NCBI): domain Eukaryota; kingdom Viridiplantae; phylum Chlorophyta; class Chlorophyceae; order Chlamydomonadales; family Chlamydomonadaceae; genus Chlamydomonas; species Chlamydomonas sp. ICE-L. The sequence goes on along the minus strand of JACBWV010000610.1, from coordinate 52,010,618 downwards.
TTGTGGACACACAGTAGTAAGGGGAGTATGCAGTTTGAATTTTTTCTCCCCACACACACACACCGCCCCCCCCCCCACACACACACACCCACACCCACACCCACACCCACACACACACACACACACACACCTGGCAAGGGGGGAGATATCTTCAAGTTGGCGGCAGTTGAAGGTGGAGGTGGGAGAAGGCCAGGCAGCCAGATAGACACACATCCTCACCTCCCCCCACACACACATACACACTCATACACACTCACACACACTCACATACCCCCCCCCACCCCCCCCCCCCCCACCCCCCCCACATCCTTCCCACCCCACCCCACCCCACCCCCGCCACATCTACATACACACACCTGGCAAGGGGGGAGATATCTTCATGCTGGCGGCACCAACCGCTTAAGGTGGAGGTGGGAGAGGGCCAGGCGACAGATAGACATACATCCTCACCTCCACCACACACCCTTACCTCCCCCCCAACCACCACCACATACACACACACACACACACACACATATACACACACACATCCTCCCCCCCCCCCCCCCCCCCCACACACACACACACACACACACACTCACACACACACACATCCTCCCCACCTCACCATACCCCACCCCACCCCAACCCACCACATCTACACACACACACCAAACACACACCTGGCGAGGGGGGAGATATCTTCCAGCTGGCGGCAGCGCTTCAGGTGGAGGTGGGATAGGGCCAGGCAGCCAGATAGGGCCGACACGTCCACCAGCTGCTCACAGCGCTCCAAGTGCAAGCTGGCGAGAGCGGTGAGGCCAGCTAGGGCTGACAGGTTGGTTGGGAACAGGTTGTTAAGGGCGGTGCCCCCTGCCAGGGCTGCCAGGTCAGAGTTCACCATCCATTTAAGGGGGCCTTCCATGGAGGAGGGCAGCTTCTGGAGGCGAGAGACCACATCCAGCAGCTCATTGGGAGAGGTGACCTGAAGGGCCTTCGTGTTTGTGTGTATGGGGGAGGGGAGGAGGGGCGAGGGGAGGGGAGGAGAGGGGAGGGGAATGAGAAGGGATGAAAGGGGGGGAGGGGGAAGGAGATTTAGGTAGGTGTGTTTGGGGGATGGGGGAATTGGGGGAGGAGTATATGGGGGAGGGGATGAGAGGGGATGAGGGGGGAGGGGGTCTAGAGGTGAGAGTGTCTGATTGGGGGAGGGCAGCTTCTGGAGGCAAAAGACCACATCCAGCAATTCATTATGAGAGGTGATCTCAAGGGCCTTGGTGCTTGTGTGTATGGGGGAGGGGAAGAGAGGGGGGGGGGGGGGGGGGGGGGGGGGGAGGGGGGGGGGGGGGAGAGGGGAGGGGATGAAATGAGGTGTTATTGGGGGAGGCGATGAGATGAGATTGTGGGAGGGGAGCTTCTGGAGGCGAGAGACTACGTCCAGCAATTCATTAGGAGAGGTGATCTCAAGGGCCTTGGTGTATGAGGGTATGGGGGAGGAGAGGGAAGGGGAGGGGATGGGCTGAGATGTTAATGGGGGGAGGGGTTCTAGAGGTGAGAGGTTTTGTTATTGGGGGAGGGCAGATTATGGAGGTGAGAGACCATATCCATCAGTTCATTGGGAGAGGTGACCTCAAGGGCCTTAGTGTATGTGGGTATGGGGGGAAGGGAAGGGAAGGGAAGGGAAGGGGAGGGGAGAGGAGGGGAGGGGAGGGGAGGGGAGGGGAGGGGAGGGGAGGGGAGGGGGAGGGGAGGGGAGGGGAGGGGACAAGAGGGGAAGAGAGAGGAGGTGTGATTAGGGGAGAGAATGAGAGGTGATAGTGTATGATTGGGGGAGGGTAGCTACTGGAAGCGAAGGACCACGTACAGCAATTCATTAGGAGAGGTTACCTCAAGGGCCTTGGTGTATGTGTGCAGTGAGGAAATGCGGTAGTGACGCATGTCGAGGGGTGGGGTCGAGGGGTTTGACCTGTCTGAGGTGTCCTGGAGGAAGAATAACGTTCGATAACTTCAGCTAATTGTTTTAACGTGCTTAACTTGTTTTTACTCTCTTTAATGTCATATCACGTCGCTTAACGTTGTTCAACGTCCAACCCTGTTTCCATAGTAGGTGGGTGGGTAGTCAAGCTGGGCAAGTGATCAGCAAGGGAGGCTGAGGGTGCCGGTGAGCAGTGTGGGTGGGTAGAAACTGGAAGGGGAAGAGGAATGGGCACACACACACACACATACACACACATATACACACACACTAACACACACACATACACCCATCTACCCCCCCCCCCCCACCCACCCACCCACCCACTCACACACACACACACAAACACACACACACATACACATACATACACACAGACACACATACACACACACACACACACACACACAGTGGGCAAAAACTGTAAGGGGAAGGGGATGGGAGGTGGGAGTTTATGATTGTGGTAGGGCAGCTTCTGAAGGCTACGCACCACTTCCCCATTTCATTGGGAGAGGTTACTTCAAGAGCCTTGCTTGGCCTATGTGTGCAGTGAGGAAATGCGGTGGGTGGGTAGTCGGGATGGGCAAGTGATCAGCAAGGGAGGCTGAGGGTGTCGGTGAGCAGTGTGAGTGGGCAGCGACTGAAAGGGCCTTGGTGTATGTGTGCAGTGAGGAAATGCGGTGGGTGGGTAGTCAAGCTGGGCAAGTGATCAGCAAGGGAGGCTGAGAGTGCGGGTGAGCAGTGTGGGTGGGCAGCGACTGAAAGGGCCCGGTTTATGTGACAGTGAGGAAAGCGGGTGGGGTGGGTGGGTAGTAAGGGATGGGCATGTGATCAGCAAGGGAGGATGAAGTGCGGCGTGAGCAGTATGGGGGCAGGCGGACTGAAAAGGATCTTTGTGTTCGTGTGTTATCGGAGAGAAGGGAGGAGAGGGGATGGGAGGGGAGGGGATGAGAGGGGGGAGTGGGAAGGAGGTGTGGTTGGGGGAGGTGATGAGGGGTGAAAGACAAGGGGGGTTGATTTGGGGAGAGGAAGAGAGGAGTGTATGTGATTGGGGGAGGGGGTGGGACAAGGCAAGGTGAACATGTTTGTAGGGTGGGTGGATTAGGGTAATGTGTGTAATATGGAGAGGATGAGAGGTGTGTGATTGGAGGAGGGGATGAGGGGGTGAGAGACAAGGGGGGTAATTGGGGGAGAGGAAGAGAGGAGTGTTTGTGTTTGGGAGGGGATGAGGGGTGAGAGAGGGTGGGTGGCTTGGGGGAATGTTTGCAATGTGGCAAGGGTGGGGTGTGGTGGGGTGTGGGGGGTGGGGGGGGGGGGGGGGGGGGGGGGGGAGATAAACAAAAGTGCCAAAATTTCATATTTGAAACGGACATTTAAAAATAAGCTACTTGAACTTGAACTTGTTTACATAGCTTCAGCCAGCGACTTGGCTGCTCGCCGTCTTCGGCAGTAAAGAACATTATTACCAGGAAAATATAAATGCAAACAAATCACTTATTGTGTCTTTCAGTTTTTTCTTATCTTTAAAACAAATATGCTAAACATATATATATTTTTCTATATATAACAATTTATTTTGTTCTTTATTTGGTTAGGTCCCTATCCAAAGCTATGCCCCCTGTATGTCCATTCGTATATGAAGCAAATATATATTTTTCTTTAAAACAAATATGCTAAACATACGTACCTTGATTTTTATTTTTATTTATTTTTATTTTTCTTTAAAACAAATATGCTAAACATACGTACCTTGATTTTGGTTAGGTCCCCATCCAAAGCTATGCCCCCTGCATGTCCATTCGTAAATGAAGCAAACGTACATTTTGATGTGTACATGCTGTATGAACGCATAAACGTATGAGCGTACACGTATAAACATTGAAATATGCAACACATACATACCTCGATTTTGGTTGGCAGCCCATCCAAAGCAATACCACCTGGTATGTCTAGGCGAACATGAAGGGAGCATATGTTTTTAATTGTATATGCCGTACGAATGCATAAACGTATGGACATATGACCTCCTGGGGTAAAAGTCCTTTCACAACTAAAAAACAAAATGTACCTTGATTTTGGTTGGCAGCTCATCCAAAGCAATGTCCCCGGGTATGCCCATGCATGTATGAAGCAAACGTACATTTTGATGTGTACATGCTGTATGAATAATGTATGCATAAACGTATGAACGTATACGTATAAACATTGAAATATGCAACACAAACATACCTTGATTTTGGTTGGCAGCCCATCCAAAGCAATGCCCCCGGGTATGTCCATGCGTATGTGAAGCAAGGCCGGGCAAGTGTGCAGTATGTTGTGTTGAGTTAGCTGAAAGGTCTCCATGCCCTACATATGATAGAGGGTTGGAAGTTTCAGTCACAAAGCGTGTGTGTGTTTGTGTGTGTGTGTGTGTGTGGATGGGGGGGGGGGGGGGGGGGGGGGATAAAGGTCTCCATGCCCTGCATAGGATAGAGGGTTGAAGGTGTGTGTGTGTTTGTGTGTGTGCAATATGTTGTGTTGAGTTAGTTGAAAGGTCTCCATTCCCTACAGAGGATAGAGGGTTGGAAATTTCAGTCACAAGGTGTGTGTGTTTGTGTGTGGATGGGGGGGGGGGGGAGGGTGTGTGTGTGTGGGGGGGGGGGGGGGGGGATGGATAAAGGTCTCCATGCCCTGCATATGATAGAGGGTTGAAGGTGTGTGTGTGTGTTTGTGTGTGTGCAGTATATTGCGTTGAGTTAGCTGAAAGGTCTCCATGCCCTGCATATTATAGAGGGTTGGAAGTTTCAGTCACAAGGTGTGTGTGTTTGTGTGTGCGTGTGTGTGTGGGATGGGGGGGGGAGGGGGGGGGGGGGGGGGGGGGGGGGATAAAGGTCTCCATGCCCTGCATAGGATAGAGGGTTGAAGGTGTGTGTGTTTGTGTGTGTGCAATATGTTGTGTTGAGTGAGCTGAAAGGTCTCCATGCCCTGCATATGATAGAGGGTTGACAGTGTGTGTGGGGGGGGGGGGGTGTTTGGGTGTTTGGGTGGGTGGGTGGGGTGTTACTGAGTGAGCTGAAAGGTCTCCTTGCCCTACATAGATAGGATAGAGAGGAGGATAGAGGGTTGGAAGTTCCAACCACTAGGTGTGTGTGTGTGTGAGAGTGTAGCATGGCGTGTTGAGTGAGCTAAAAGGTCGCTAAATTAAACGATTGTTTGGGGCTCAGTTCATCAGTGCTTTTTCTTTTTAAGCCCTTCCTATACGGTTGGGCAAGTCCATTTAGCTTATGTGGCCTACCCCTGGACAATAACGTACATGCATACAAGGTGTGTGTTTGGTGGTGGGTTGGGGGGGGGGGGGGGGGGGGGGGGGGAAGCTCTAAGAGAGGGGTGAAAATCCTTTCACAACCTAAAAAAAAAAAAAAAAAAAAAAGAGAGGTATGTTTGCAGTACAGGTGTTGAGTGAGCTGAAAGGTAGACTACCTCTGTTGTATATCGTGCAACAACTGCAAACCAGGTGCGTGTTTGTGTTTCAGGCGTGTTTACTATTATTATTGCGCTTTATATATTGTGCCAGGTGGGTGGGTGGGTGGGGTGTTACTGAGTGAGCTGAAAGGTCTCCATGCTCTACATAGGAAAGAGAGGAGGATAGAGGGATGAAAGTTTCAATCACAAGGTGTGTGTGTGTTCAACATTCAGTTGAATACATGGATTTTAAAACATTCAGCTGCATGCTTGAATTATAAAACATTCAGTAATATACATGGATTTAAAACATTCGGTTGCAAACATGGATTTTAAAACATTCAGTTGCATACATGGATTTTGAGATATTCAGTTGCATACATGGATGTTTATAAACATTAAAACCGTCAAATGTGTAATGTCAAATTATAGTTAAACCCCTTTAAAAAAAACGTCAAATGTAAAACGTCAAATTAGAATTAGACCCCTCAAAATGGCAGTCAAATCTTTCGAAGCTTAAATGCTATGGTATACAAGAACACGTAGACAAAATCATATATAAGCTGCACAGAGTATAGATTGCCTCCTGCACCAGCATTATTGCAACACGTCGCATTAAGGAGTCCCTACCGCCTGGAGGGTGACACTTAATCTGTTTGCCATGGTGACTTTCCCCAGCTGCGGCGTACGGGAGGGTCCCCTTAACACCATGCTCCTCATGGCGTTATCATTTTTGTAAGGTACCGTATACAATATATATGTGTGGATGTATTGTATAACGCATCACCGCAGCATTCAGGGGGTAACATATTAAGCTCAACGTACAATACTGATAATTACACATATATACACATATATATTACATTACACATATATATATATATATATATATATATAACACAGATAACATACAACACCGATAATTATATATATAAGGTTTAGGGTTGATATATATATATTATATATATATTATATATATATTAGGGTTGATATATGTATATATTAGGGTTGATATATGTATATATTAGGGTTGTTTATATGTATGTATATATTAGGGTTGTTTATGTGTATGTATATATTAGGGTTGTTTATATGTATGTATATAGATATATGTGTATATATTAGGGTTGATATATATATATATTAGGGTTGATATATGTATATATATATATATATATATATATATATATATATATATAACACAGATAACATACAACACCGATAATTATATATATAAGGTTTAGGGTTGATACATAAATAACATACATCACTGGTAATTTTGCATACTTCCCTCTATCAATACAAATACAATTAACTCCTTGCCCCACATATTATATTTTGAATTATTATTATATACGTATTGATATTGCACATTTCTCTTTCTCGCGATGTTCACTAGTCCTCCTTGTGTCTGTCAAGCCTTGGGCACATTCGGAGTCCAGTAGGGCATAATGGGCGTTCCTGCTTCCCGGCCGATTTCCATTCTTATGTTCACTTTTTAGAGGTCTTTTGATGTTTTACAAGTTCAATGTTATGATTAAAAACATAAGATTTTGTTCAATATGTTAAAATTTGACGAAATAGACATTCGAGTCTAGTAGGGCATCAGGAACAGGGTAATTCAAAGCGCACGCTTTTGCTCTTTTCAGCACTGACTTTTTGACCCCCTCTGCGCTTTAAGCGCAGTTTTTTGCAACCCCTTGTGGGCGCTGCAAGCAATTTTTGCGCTTTTTGCACTGCAAAGCGCAGTTTTTTTGTTTCAAGTGCGCTAAAGCGCTGGCAAATTTGGCCATTTGAAGTACCCTGATCAGGAACAAGGCCTCGGAAGCGTCGCAAGCGATGCGGAAATCGAGGAGCTGCCCAGAAGCTGCTACAAAAGGCCGAAAAGAAAGGCCCTGATAGTCTATAATCGAATTGCATGTTAATTATTTGAGGAAAGGCAAGTCCCTTTAGCCTACTGAGCTATCCCCTGGAATGTTACTTACATTTGAACAGGCCCAGGGTCAACCCGTTGTCCGTTTGACCAACGACCGTGCGACCGAAACGAAGCCTGGCACGTCAGCCAACAGTAAACAATGCACGGTCAACAGTGCAATGTGAACCTAACAAACACTACTCCTACTACTATGCATATTGTAGGAGTGGTGCCACCATTCGAACTGAATCCTCTGTGTCGCTGGTTTGTACCGGGAGACCCACCTCCTGGGGTGAAAGTCCTTTCACAACTGAAAATAAAAATGAGTGGTTCCTGAGGTGCTCCAGCCTTCGGACTGCTCACTATCAGGGTACTACATTTTGTCAAATTGGACAGCTCTTAAAGCGCACAAACGTCAAATTGGTCAGCGCTTTGCAGTGCAAAAAGCACAAAAACTGCGCGCTGCGCCCACATGGGGTTGGAAAAACTGCGCGAAACGCGCAGTGGGGCTCAAAAAGCGTGCGCAAAATCGCGCTGCCGGGCGAACTTTGTAGTATCCTGCTCACCACTAGGGTTTTTTGTACCGCTATGTCGAAGTATATTTGATCATCGCTACTTTTGACCCCCGTTGCCGGAAATATCGCTATATAAAGCAAAAACAACGTTTGTATTTGCCCAAAATGGCTTCAGAGAGGTACAACAGTTACAAAAACTATAGGAGGCACAAAGATGCTGTCCCTGGAGGAGGCCTAAAACCCAAAAGCTAGAATAACCCCACTTTATTTCAGATTTGAAAAACAACTGCTCACCATCTGCAGGCAGGGCAAACATGAGTAGTATAAATAGGGAACTGCATTAAGATATCATATGATGTCATGTCATCATAAAATATCATGCAATATCATATGATGCCTGCAGTCTGACTAGGCTAAAGTGACCATTTATGTGCAATATCATATGACGCAATTTGTATGATACCATATGATATCATACTTGCCTTTTGTCAAAATCATACGATATGCCGGTCCCTGAGTATAAACACTACTGCACTTCTATACCGCACTCCTAAATATGGAATGCAATCACGCGGTTCAATTGCAAGACCCACCTGGTGTGATTCCCCGTCCCAGGTTAGGGTGCGGGTACAGTCCTCCACTGCCTTCCGCGCGCTCCGACACACCAACCGCCACAACGACCTGCCTGGGGTGTCCAGCGAAGCCACGAAGGGGTCGCGGCAGTGCCACAGTACGTCCTCTATCACCAGGGAGCGCGGAACAAGGCCGCGCCGGGGCTTGGGGTAGCGGTGGGGCTCCTGTCCTCCAACGGCCTGGGGGACGGGCTCGTCGTCCGATGGCGTACACACGTGGCGGGGGGGGCTCATGGTTACCATTATTGGGTGGGTTGCATGTGCGTCTGGAGTCGTGCAACGATGATGGGTGGGGGTGCGGGGTTGATTTATCTTCTCTGACTGGAGGGTGGGCACTGCGTTGCTTCTTGGCGGAAGGGTCGGTCTAGGGGTTGGGAGGCTAGAGGGGTCAAGTCAGCAAGTCGTGTCAAAACGCGCCAATTTCTGGTCTGGTCGTGGATGGCAGGGCGATTAAGGCATGCGGGGGGAGTCAGGGAAGCATTTGCTGATCCAGGGGGGTCGGAATGGGCGATGCGCGTTTCGATTGATAAAACAACCAAGCCCTAGTAGGGGGTGACAGAAATGAATGCGTCGGATGTGAAACCCTTGTCCCGGCCACTCCATCAGCGATGGAATTATGGGGGGCGTAGGTTTCGGATATGACGAGGCGAATCATCAGGGGATGAGCTTGAGAGGGACTTGCACCGCCGGGGGCCCTACAGACAGGGGCGGCCTACAGATGACCGATAGGTACATTGGTAGAGTAGTATGGTCAACCCGTCAGAAATGATTTTCATCCTTCGGCATCCCTCCTCATCACGCACCCCTGTCCACTCTCCTTTCCGCCTCTAGTTTGTTTACTCTTTTTGACTAACCTAGTTTTTTTCACTTTTGTGGGGGTGCCTTAAAAAACCTCGTGCTTCCTGTAATAAAATGATAGTCGGCAGGCTGTGCTGCTGTCCTGTCTCGGCAGTGGGAACCCTTACACCTCTCGCCTTTTATTTTTAGCCCTTCCTGTCACGGTTGGGCAAGTCCCTAAGGCCTATTTGGCCTGCCCCTGGACTGTAACATATTTACATAGAAACACTAAACAGCGCCACAGAGGGTTCAGACATAAAGGCGGAGAACATCCTACCCCTAATTGACATGGTGCGATTCCACCCAGGGCCTTGTCGTCAAACTAGAGATTTGGGGTGCGATGAGCAAGGGCCAGAAACGACATAAAATTGCACCAGGCCAAGACGGATAAGTCTAAAAATCGCACTTTCCATCGAATCGCACCCTAAGAAAAACCCGGCTTCCTACATAGGATAAGTACCAGGGTTGTTCAGGATGCTGCATCCTCCGACGCAGTCGCAACGTCGCAGGGTCCGTTGCGTCACAGGAAGCAATGTGGGGATGGTCCGTTGACCAGAAGGAAGGGTCCGTTGCGTTGCAGGACGCAGGCTATACAGTTGGTTGCGTCTCAGCAGGCAGCAGAGCGGGGGGTCCTCATGAAGTACCCTGGTCCCAAGCAACGCGGCTCGATCCCGCCCCCCAGAAGGGGTCTCCGCCAAGAATGGCACAGGTCAGCCTAAAGCCTATTTGTAGGGATAGGCAATATGATATCATGTCATCATACGATATCATATGATATCATATGATGCCGGCGGTCTAACTAGTTAACTTTGGCCTGGGGCATCATATCATATGATATTAAATCATATGATTTGTGTATGAAATTGAAATTGAAATTGTTACATCCGTGTAGAACCGTTACTCACAGGACGTGAAGTTAAGGACACCATAGCGTAAGCCGGAGCTAGCTATAGTCACCGTAGGACCATCTCAGTAAAAAGAATTACCAACTACATCATACCAGTGCAGCTTAATACGGGGGTTTTTCACCCCGGTTGGGAAGCACCGGCACAATACAGCTGGTAAGACAAAACCTGAGAGGGGGGACGGTCTGTGTGCTAGTCCCCGGGTATCGACCCGGGGTGTGCTTCCATAAAGCGTTTGCACTGTAAAATACTCTGAAAGCTAGTAATGGTGTGAGAGTGGACTGTGTCTGCCAGTTTGAGGGCACAGGTTCTCTGGAGTCCAAGAATGGTCACAGAAGTCAAAAAAGAGGCAGGAATAGTACCAGTTGTTCCAACGGTGATAACTTCATAATGAACAAGGTATCCAGCCGATCGGAGGCCATTTACTAATTCAACATGCTGGGCGTGTTTAGTGATAAACTTAGTAGCATGGTTGGTATCAGAGCAGTATCCAAGCTCAAGAACCCAGAGTTCTTTATCAGACATACAGGTAGGGGAGTCTATGTCAGGTAGGACGGCAAGATCAGGTCTCATTCTCTTCCAGTCCGCTACAGTAATAGTGGAGGGGCGTAACCAGTCAGGGAGACGTCTGCCCAGGACCCCCCTGGGGAGGTCCTCTTCCTTGCCAGCGTCCATGATCATTCTGCGGGATCCTAGGGCACCGGTGCAAATGGCCTTGTGGATGAGTCGCACTGCGGCGTCATGCCTTTTGATATAAAGCCCCTTGAATTTGTGTATGATATCATATGATATCATACTCGTCTTTGGTCAGCATCATCTGATTTGCCGTTCCCTACCTATTTGGCCTACCCCTGGACTGTAACATACATACAGGTCAGCTCCTGGGCTGACGCTGACTGAAGGTGAGAGCAAGGGGCGGTGACCCATAGTCCAGCAGAGAAGTAGGGTACCGAAAATGATTAATGCTGAAATATTGGATCCCCCCCCCCCCTTTTTCTCGTTTACATGTTTCTTTTTTTTACTGCTGCAGACGGCGAGCAGCCAAAATTCTAGCTGAAGCAATATAACCAAGTTCAAGTTCAAGTAGAGGACCGAACAGACAGCCTGGCAGCTAGGGGGACTTCATATCAGGGCACTTCCATTGACCAAATTGGCCAGCGCTTTGGGGCACTTGTAAACAAAAAAACTGCGCTTTGTAGTGCAAAAAGCGCAAAATTGCTTGCTGCGCCCCAAGTAAAAAGAAAAAGCGCTTGGAAGTACCCTGCTTCATATAGCAGGAGGTCCCCTACGTACTTCGATATATTTCACCAACAGCTGCCTTATGTCCTTATGTTATAATGATACTCGATAGTGATTACAACTGAGAGCTTGTACATATAGGCCAGTATCATTGGTCAGGGCCTGCCGGGTTCCCCCTACAGGTAGCACTGGCTAGCACACGGGTCGTGGCTGGGCCCTGTTAGTCATCCAGGCTGGCCATTCAGTTGTCACGCGTGCTGCTGTGCTTAATATCACGTCATGCTACAGCTACATGCTGTAGCATAACACCGTATTCCACTCCAACAGACTCTATTTACAGGGGCCTCATCCATCTGGTATTGTCTTTCCCTGAATAAACGCTTCCAGGTCAATTGTAGAGGGACTCGACCAAGCCTACGTCCCATTTCCATGGAGTTTCCTGAACGCAGCCTCCAGCGCAGGCACAGGTGCTCCAAAGTATAACTCTGGCGCGTGGGTTTTTTCTAGCTTGATGGTTTTAGGCCTTCTTCAGGTACAGCGTTTTAGTGCTGTATGTACGGTAGCTTTTAAGCCTTCTATAGCTTTTTGGGCAATTGTTTAATTTATTTTTAACATTTGTATAGCGATAATTTCGCTAAAACGAGGTCAACACTATCGATCGCTATATAAAAAAGCCTTGAAGTACCTTCTTGAATGAACCACTCTGGTGCGTAACAATAAGCTCGCGGCGGAAGGCCAATTCTGACTATTTATGCCAAAACCATGCCCCGCCATGCGTCAACGGATTGGTGAGGCAGTGGCGATGAGACGTCGTAAAATAAATGTGCTTAAATGACCCCCCCTTGGTGTGTAACAATCTACCTAGGATGCTTCACTCGGTCTGGCAGGAGATAGATAGATAGAAGAGATAGAGATAGATAGTCACCCAGGCCGGCCACGCAGCGCACACACGTGCCTTGTAACACGCCATGGTACAGCTATATGCAGTAGCATAACAGACTTAGCCCCGTTTGATCCCCGCTCTGACGAATGGCTCAATGGTTGGGCACCTAGAAAGAATGAAGAAGTTGCTGGGTTCGAATCCCCGCCCACGGGGGCGATTTAGTGTTAGCGGTCGCTGTAAGTCAACCGCCATGGTAGCTTTGTCCAGCAGGTAAAGTAGCAGCCCATTCCCTACCGCCGTATGACGGGGCTCCCTTAATATCACGCCCCACCAGGCGTTATCATTACAGACTTAGCCTGCGTCCCATTCCCATGGAGCTTTCTGAATGCAGCCTTCAGCTCAAGTACGGATGCTTTAATACCCCCCCCTGGTGTGTAACAATCTACCAGGGATGCTTCACTTGGTCTGGAGGCAGGGTCGGTAACAACATAAATAATTAGTACGCCTTTTTACGAGGCAATTGTTTTTGGGGGTGGGGGGGGGCTGTCATCCCCTTGCTCCCTTGGGCAAAGTAAAATATCCAAGTAATGTAAGAGCATCCATCAACAGCTCCCATTTGACCTTCTTCCTCCCCAACAGACTCTCTTGCCAGGGGCCTGATTCATTTGGCATGGTCTTTCCCTTTAGAAACGCCTTCAGCTCTTGTACAGTTACACTCAACTTTGCCTGTGTCCCATTCCCTTGGAGCCGGCAGTACGTAGCCACCATTACAGGCTCCAGAGCTTTCAGTTTAGCCTCCACAGCCTTCTCTTGAGCCTCCAGAGGGGTGTCTCGCGGTACGCCTCGTGGGGTGTCTTCCGGAGCGTCTCGAGGGTTTCGTGGGGCGGAAGCCCTCTGTTTCACGGGGCGGAAGCCCTCTGTCTGTTTCTCACGGGGTTTGGGGAGCCCTCTGTCTGTTTCTCGCAGGGCCCGGGGAGCCCTCTGTCCATTTCTCGCGGGGCGGGAGCCCTCTGTCTTGCGGGGTGGGAGCCCTTGTCCCATCTGTTCGAAACGTGCAAAAATCAGCAAGTCGCTTTCAGAGACAGTCGTTTTCAGAGCAAGTCGCATCTCTGCCAGGTCATCCTCCAACTCTCCAGTACATCTATCTATCTTTTTGACTAGCACCTCTGTTGATAGCTGAGTCTGGATCCCTGCCCATCGACCTGTTGCAGCGTGTGGTACAAACATTAACGTGGTGGGGGTGGTGGGGTTGGGGTTGGGGTTGGGGTTGGGAGTGGGAGTGGGAGTGGGAGTGGGGGTGGGGGTCGGAGTGGGTTTGGGTTTGGGTTTGGGAGTGGGGGCTGGGGTCATGGTCCAGATATCTATCTATCTGGATAACATATCCAGATAGATAGATAGATAGATAGATAGATAGATAGATAGATAGTTAGAAAGATAGATAGACAGATAGTTGTTACAGTCCATAGGTAGACCAAATCGGCTGAAGGGACTTGCCCAACCATGACAGGAGGGGCTATTACGAAAAAACAGTGATCAACTGAACCCCAAACAATCATATTACCCACGGGGCCCTGAGTTTGTGCTACAGTGAAAAGGCTAAAAGGGACCCAGCTAGTTAGCTAGGCATCAAGCAAAGTAGGCCACGATCATCTAGCTAGCTAATTTGGGGGGCCAATACAACCTTTCATTGGGCTTGAAAAGTTAATTTATGGGTTGAAAAGGGTGCCTAAGACCCCAGTAACTTGCAGTGCACTAATAAAAGAGGAGCTGCAAGGGTGCAGAAAAGGGTATCACAGATCCCCTAAATGTGCAGCGACACCTGCTCTGGTGGAAATGTGCCAGATTTATGTGGCCCCACATAGATCTGCCATTACCATGAGCCATTATTGAGTTGGTTGCCATGACCTGCTACCGAAGTATCTACCCAATTACCAGTACTTGGACATCTAAAAGTCCCCTGCACCCCCCTGCAGGAACTCACTATGAGACTCAATGTTGTGGTGGAGGCATTTAGGCAAGGACGCTCTGTCGACAACTCCTGCTCTATACTCCTCCTCTTATAGACAGCTATGAAAGCCCGAAAGGTCTGTCGAGTCTCCGAGTCCATGGCGGCAAGCACAAGGTCGACTCAGGAACTGAGGATGTACTCGATTAGCCCTACTTCGGTGTCGAGTCTCCTGCTTGGCGGTGCCGACCTCCAGACCGGATTCTTGCAAGTTATCGAGCGTCATCCTGCAGATTCGGTCCGAATCGATAATGATCTCGGTTTGGTGGCAGAAAGCAGCTACAGTGCCAACCAGGGTAGCTACAATTTCTGCGTTGGATTCTGCTCAATGGAACATTTCTAGGCAACAGTCGAGCAGCACGCTTGAAGGTTTATGGTTTGATAGGTTGTCTAAGGGCTTGACGGTAAGGTGTCAAAAGAAAACAGGAACTACTGCTTTCATAGACAAAGGCTCGGTACACTGAGCAGCTACAGTGCCGATCAGGTCCCCTGATGCCGCAACTACCTTATCTGTTAAATCTTTCATACCTTCGGTTAAAAAGCAGCGATTCAGATAGATGCGCGAGATGATTGAACACGAAATTCGCTTTCAGCAATTTTAGCGGATGATTTGGTATTCGATTTCGTAATGGTGAGTTGGAAATGGTCCCTGCTAAGAAACCCCTGAATCGCAACCCTAGCTGGCGCAGCGGCTATCGGCGCTTTTACTTTTTTGTTGCTTTCGAATAGCAGCAAACCTTCGTAAGGCTGCTGAAGGCTCGGTAGCGCAGTGCGCGTGGGAAAGCAGGGTTCGCCAACAGATATTCGCTTTAGCCCCCTCTGGACCCCCTAAGTTCCACCCGTGTCTCTCTAGTCTGTCTGTCTCTCTGTCTCCTCCGTCCGTCTCTCCATGGCATGAGCTGTTTGAATGATTCCGACCACGTCCACACCCAAACATCTGGCTTATTCTTGGAGTGCGCATGACTTGAGTTATCAGCATCGCAGCAGCCAAGATCCTTCGCACAAGTTGTTCAATGTTTTGTAGCTACGAGTAGCTTCTTACTCCTCTACTTTCGGAACTCCCAGCCTCCCTCGTCGCCAGGGACCTGCTCCTCGACCATTCTCGCTGTCTGCAGATCAAGTTTCTGAACTATTCGAAGCCCCTTCATACCTTTCCCGCTGTTCGCGAGGAGATTTGCCTAGCCCTTGCTTGTATTCCCTCCGTTGCTACAAGAACCCAAATGCATTCCATCCGCATGCTTTCCGGACTCTTCCGTGCTTGCGAGAGCCCTAGCTTCCCCAAGGTGAGTCAACGAGGCAGATACTGCATACACGTTGGGGCAATTCAGTCGTATGCAACCAGGTCAGCTATCCCCCTCCTTCTCTGATGCCCTGTCAGCTCGAAATCTTTCGCCTAGTTTTGAAATCTTTCTAGGACAGATCTCCCGGCCGAGGCATGACAGCTGCAGGTTGACCAGGAATTGGGAAGCCCTAGTTGTGTGTGGGGGGGGTGGGGGGTGGGGGGGACCTCATACACCATGTGATTGAGTTCTGCACTCATGCGCCTTGTGTACCTGTGTTTATTCTACCCATATACACTCCACATGCAGACGGTGAGCAGCTGATGCACCATGCAATGAAAACAAAAACGAGAGTGCACCCCTGCATGAAAATGTGCAACGCTGCATGGACTGCATGCTGATGGCAAGCTAATAGTAACATGCACCATGATCACGCCTCACCACACGTGCTAACGCATATGCCGACGTGGTTACGCATATGCGTGGATACACAGAAGTATGGCTACACGCATGCGTGGTTACACACCTGCATGTGTTATGCAGATATTCACGGTTACGTACACCGGCATGTGTAGTTACACATATGCGTGGTTACACATCAGCATATTTGCACGTATGTACAGTTACGCAAATGTGTGGTCATACGCCTGGCTATAATGAACTATCCAGCTGTTTAATGGGTGCCCCACTCCAACTTGCTAGATTTAAAATAGCAGGGTGCCCAGGGCCCTGGTGCGTGCCTAGACTTGGGGGGTGCTGGTACATGATTAGCGAGACCAAGACTGATATCAGGTGATAGGGGTGGGTCGCGGCCGATATCAGGTGACAGGTGCATATGCGGCCAATATCAGGTGACAGCTGCACATGTGGCCGACATGACAATCAACTGCAAATGCGACAAGTCCCCAAAACGATTTTCACCTCTTCACACCTCTTTACACCTTTCATGATTCACTCACATTCCCCAGTTTTTGAAGCAAGTTATTTCATGCCTGGTTGCTCAAGTGCAGTGAATGCCACAGCTCATTTAATTAGGTCAAATACTTATTTAATCAATCAATCAATTTGACTCATTTAATTAGGTGAAATACTCATATAAGCAATCAATCAGACTCATTCAATTGGGTCAAATACAGAAATTCACTATACTACATTTATCAAATACATCACTTGTATATAGTAATGCACTGATATATTAATTAGGCTAATGCAGACTTGAAGTCATACAAAAGTTTGGCATACAATAGTCACGCCATTTGGAATATGAATACATGTTCTTATGCACACCATAAACATACATTGAAGAGAGTTGTGTGCATAAGATCCCATGCACAACATAGAAATACAAACTTGGGCGCATACAATCCTATATACAACGTGCAAATAATACGCTGTTTGCATATGATCCCATATACAATATACAAATATGAACTTGGGCGCATACGATCCTATATACAACCATAGAAATAATATGATGTGTGCATATGATCCCATACACAACATACAAATATATAGGGTTGTGTGCATATGATCCCATACAAAACATATAAATACGAACTTGGGCGCGTACTTTCCTATGTACAAAATATAAATTATACGTTGTTTGCATATGATGCCATACACAACATATAAATATGAACTTGGGCGCATACGATCTTATGTACAACATAGAAATAATACAGTGTGTGCATATGATCCCACACACAACGTACAAATATATAGAGTTGTGTGCATATGATCCCATACACAATATATACATACAAACTTGGGCGCATACAATCCTATATACAAAATATAAATAATACGTTGTATGCATATGATGCCATAAGCAACATATGCATACCAAATTGGTATACAGACCCAGAGGAGAACAAGACAAAAATCAAATTCATAATGGCATTGAGGTATTGTTTTCTTCCGATGTACTGAAAATGTACTGTAAATTGCAGCCCTGCCCTCCAGCCAGCCTTGCTCCCTTGCCCGTGACTGCTGACGCGTTTTCCGTGTCGCTTGCGACACGCGCTTAGGACTTGTCGACATTAGGCGTTGGTTGTACTTCGTACCTCAGATTTTGCCTGGTATGGCATGGTGTAGTGTAGCATGGTATGGTTTGTACCTGCATGCATTGTATATTGGTATGGCATGGTGCAGCATAGCATGGCATGATATGGTTTATACCTACATGCATGGTATATTGGTATGGCATGATGCAGCATTGCATAGCATGGTATGGTTTATACCTACATGCATGGTATATTGGTATGGTCTGGCAGGGTGTAGCATAGCATGGTATGGTTTGTACCTACATGCGTGGTGTATTGATATGGCGTGGTATGGTTTATATTATATATATATACATATATATATATATATATATATATATATATATATATATATACGAGGGGGGGGCAAAGAAAAATATTTCGTACCGCACGTTCGATATGGATAGAGAACCGCGAGCAATAGTCGATACAATAAAATCATGTCCATACACCCACGGGCGGCCGAGATACGAGGGGGGGGGGGGGGGGGGGGGGGGGGGGTCCGACTGTTTTCCCAATTGTATTTGTACCTCGTGTAACTTTCTTGCCAGTGCGAATTTTTGAGCGTGACGTATACCATCGAGAAGGTCTCGACGAGAGGAGTACAAATCTGAAGTCGTTAGTTAGTGACACCAAGGGTGTAATTGGTGAATCTCCTGGAAGGTACATCCAGGCTGGACGCCAGGCTGGACGTCACCCAGACCTTCGCGTCCAGCTTGGAACGAGCGGCAGTTGGGCGGAAAAAGGCGCGCGCGCAACGCGTTCTGAATTCCGGTCCCCTACCGTACGAAGTTCCTAAAGCAGTCGAGCCTGGGGTCAAGCACTCGAGCCCCCCACCCCCCACCCCCCCACCCCCCACCCCTCCACACCCCACCCCCCACACCTTCCCCCCCTCCCCAAAACACACAGACCACCCGAGCCGACCATCAGGCTCCAGAATACAAGTTGAGTAGATCAAGCCATGATAATGATGATGATAAAGATAAAAAGACAGATAAATAACGCCCTCAGTCGATTTCGTGATCTCCTCCTAGGGCGCGGACGACTGCTGAGCGCCCAAGAAAGTTGTAAAAATACTAAAATATAAATAACTTTGTCCAAACTTGATATTTATAATTTTTGGTTGTATGGTTGGAAAGGCCTTGCCGAGATGATGCTCATGGACCCCCCTTTCACTATGTAATACTGTCTGGGTGTCTAGATATGAGGTCTCAAAGAGGGGGAGGGGGGGGGGGGGGGGGGGGTCCCCGGGGGTCAAAATAACAACTTCCGAACGTGCGGTCAGCCAACTTTATTCCTGCCCCCCCCTCGTATATATATATATATATATAATATGCTTTAGACCCCTCTGGACCCCGTAGGGTCTCAGGGCTGAAGCCTTTAGTTCCACCCATACCTCTCTGTCTCTCCGTCTCTCTAGGAGCTGTTCCAATAATCCCGGGAACCTGCGCACCCAAACATGTTGCTTATAGTTGGAGTGCGCATGACTGGAGTTACCAGCATTGCAGCGATCAAGATCCTTAGCAAAAGTTGCCGAATGTTTTGTAGCTTATTCCGCTATGAGTAACTACTTGATCTTCTACCTTCTAAACTCCCAGCCTCCCTCCTCGCCAGGGACCTGCAGCTCCTAGCCCTTTCTCGCAGTCTGCAGATCAAGTTTCTTAACTATCCGCGGAACAATTCCCCCCTGTCGTGCCCATGACTGCTAAAGCATTTTTCTGTGCCGTTTGCGATCCCATGTATCACACACACACAAATACACACACACAAAACATTCTCACCTAGCCTCTCCTCTCCCTCTTCCACCTTGTTTAGGCTGACTGACATCTACCCCCTGCTGGTCACGTCCATGCACCTGCACTGCCTGGACCTGTCTGGCATAGCTATGCAGCACCTAGCCGCCCTCCACTGTTTATCCCCCCCCCCCCCCCCCCCCCCCACCACCACCACACACACACACACACACACACACACACACACAAACACACACACTTTCACACACACACAACACACAGCCCCCCCTCCCCTCCCCCCCCCCCACGCCCCTCCCACACCCTCTCACACACTCCCCCACATGCTGCCCCAGGCTAACCGTCATCTACCCCCCATGCACCTGCACTGCCTGGACCTCTCAAGCATTGCCATGCAGCACCTGGCCGCACCCACTGTTTATTTCAATACCCCCCCACACACACCACCACCACCACACACACACACACCACACAGCCCCCCTTCACCCCTACCCACCACCACCGACACCACCTACCCACCACACCTACCCACACATTTCCCCACATGCTGCCCCAGGCTGTCCAACATCTCCCCGCTGGCTGTGTGCATGCACCTGGACTGCCTGGATCTGTCTAGGGTAGCCATGCAGCACCTAGCCGCCCTCCAATGTTTATTTCACCCCCTTCACACACACCTACCCCCCCCCCCCCCCCCCCCCCACACACACACACACACACACACACACTTTCACACACACTTTCACACACACACAACACACAGCCCCCCCCCCCTCCCCACACACACACACGCCCCTCCCACACACACTCACACATTTCCCCACATGCTGCCCCAGGCTGACCGTCATCTCACCCATTGGTCACGTGCATGCACCTGCACTGCCTGGACCTCTCAAGCATTGCCATGCAGCACCTAGCCGCTCCACACGAATGCACCAAGCTGCAAACCCTTACCCTCAAGGGCTGTCGAGCTCTGACCGACATCTCTCCCTTGGCTGACTGTGCACTTCTATCCTCCCTGGATTTATCCTACTGCGCACTGTTGGCGGATGTGGTGGTGCTAGCTGTCTGCCGGGCACTGAGGGATTTGAACATATCCAAGTGTGACTGCTTAACGGACATTGCTTTCATGCATGGGTGTGGGGGAGGGTTGAAAAGCCTGGGTATGGCTAACTGCACACAGATAGAAGACCTGTCACCCTTGATGCTTTGCAGCAAACTCCAAGTCAGTGGGCTTGTACTGTGGTACTGTTGGTTGTATTGATGGTTTATATGGGCAGTGGTTGGCTGCATAGCTGCGCAGGGGGAGTTTGCTAGGCATGGGCTTGGCTGACTGCATGATGCCTAAACACCTGTTTCCCTTGATGCTGCGCAGTAACCTTCACGTCAGTGGGATCGTACTGTGGTACTGTTAGTTGTACTGGTGGTTTCTATATGACATTAGTTGGCTTCATGGCTGTGGGGGGTGTTTGAAAAGCCTGGGTTAGGCTAACTTCGCACAGCTAGAAGACATGTCTCCCTCGATGCTGTGTGGCAAATTTCAGGTCTGTTGGTGGTGGTGTGTGTGTGTGGGGGGGGGGGGGGGGGGCTTGCCGAATATTACTCGCCTGCATGGCTGTGGGGGGACTTTGACCAGCCTGGGCTTGGCTTACTGCACACAGCTAGAAGACTTGTCTCCCTTGATGCTGTGTGGCAAACTTCAGGTTTGTTTGTGAGGGAGAGGGGAGATGGAGGGGGGTGGGGGGGGATCTTGCTTGCGTGCATGGCTGTGGGGGGGGCAGTTCGAACATGCTGGATGGGCTTGGCTATCTGCACAAAGCTAGAAAACCTGTTTCCCTTGATGCTGTGTAGCAAACTTCAGGTTTGTTGGTGTGGATGGGTGGGTGGGTTTGTCGGACGGACAAATAGGTAACCCTGGGGGCTCCCACCCCCTTGAAGAGGGGGCTCTGCCAAAAAACTGTAGGTATGCATACGAGGTACATAAGACGGTGTGACTACGTACGGAAGTAATCTGAGCGTCTTGGCCTCTTAGGGAAACCGCCCCCCGCCCCCCCCCCCCCCCCCTCCAAAAGCTCCGGTTTTGCCAGCACTTGTTGTTTTACACACGAGACATAAAGCTCATTGGAATCAAGAACTTGGAGCCATGAGTTGGGTGCAAACCCTGTAACTTTCAAACCATACATAAACTATAAAATGTGCCTCATAGCACCCCCAATTCATACATAGCTGGGCTACTGGCTCACCCACAATACATTTAATTATGTTATATCTCTTATACATCGTACTAAGAGTGGCAAAGTGCGCCCTCGGCAAGAGTCCTCATAGAACTCTGTACCGCTTGCTCGGCAGTGGCAAAGCCAGCTACCGCTATGCGCACTACAGTTGCAGTACTAGTTGTATCTAGGGTCGTGCAGGACGCGCGTCCTTGTGTCCCGGGACGCAACATGGGGAGGGTCCGTTGCGTTTCAGACGCAACATGGGAGGGTCCGTTGCGTCCTGGACGCAGGTTTATGATGTTGGTTGCGTCCCGGACGCAGGTTCGGGATTTTGGTTGCGTCACCCATCAGTTGATTGGCCCACCACCACTCCATTGCCTTGTGCTGTGGGTTCTGTTGATACTATGACGCAGCCTGCAGAGTCCCCGGACGCAACCTACCGAATTAGGGTGTGTCCTAGGACGCAACCCCTGGGATCCGTTTGAAGTACCCTAGTTGTATTGCTACGCTATCTCCTCTAGTCTAGTCTGCAAGTCCTACTTGCTAGTATCTTTATCTCTGTAATAAAGAGTCTAACCGATTAGAGTCTGCAGTTCCTGATTTCACTATATAAAAAATTAGGCTATAAGGCCACATATTGCAGTCAACTTTGATCAACTAATCTAGGTCTCGGTAATAAGCTGCAAACCCATGTGCGAATGTGCCTTACAACAGCCCCAATTCAAGTATAGCTGAACTCCTGGGTCACATACATGTCATCAGCTTGGGAATAGATCTGTCTGTCACCTAAGAATCAGACGTAATAATGTGTGAGTGGGTGGGTGGGTGGGTGTGGGGGGCTGTGTGGGTGTGTGAGATAGATTTTGTGTGTGGGGGGGTGGGGTGGGGGGGGTATGTGTGTGTGAGAGTTTGTGTGTGTGTTTGTGTGGTGGTTGGTGGGGTAGGGTGGGGTGATGGTGATCACCTACGAATCAGACGTAATAACCTGGTAGGCTACGTAGTAAGATTAAAGTTTATCTAGACAAAATAATTCCTAGACTTTTACTACTTGGAATAAGCTGCAACACCTACAGTCCCACAAGGAAAGGGTCCCCTTAGTCACCATTCACCAGGGGAGGCATGCCGGCAGCATTTTTATCGTCATCGGATGCAAGGCCTTCTAGGTCCCTGTCAGACTCTTCACTCAGCTCAGCTCCTCATAATCATCCTTATCTGCACCAGACCCCAGCTCAGACTCACTCACAAACTCGTCGTCATACCCCTCCTTGTCAAAGGCGGCAAGGTCATCGAACGAGGGAACGACAACCTGATTGACTGCACTAAACAGCTGCTAGATGTTTGTCATCCCTGCTAGTCCCTGGTAGAGGACCCCCCCAGGCCCCTGGCTAACGCCATATCAAACCTGTCGACTCTTCTGCCCAGCATCTTGACCCTCATGAGGGAGTCCATCGTCACTGCCTTGAGTCTGGACATCAGCCGATGCTTGATCACCCTCTTGTTGGTGACTAGTGGTGTTATACCGCGGGCTAACTGCAATCCATTTCCCTCTTAGTGTAAGCAGCCTACCCTGTTTGCTGTTTGCCTTCCTGGTCCCGAGTTGACTGCCGCCATGTCACAGGCTAGCTGTGGCCTACACGTGTCTGCAAGATCTTGCAGCTCACTCTCATCTTCTATATAAGCGCACTTGTTGCGTCCATTATCTATCTTCTCTTCAGTCCTCTACTGTGTAAATACTCTACAATTGAAAGTTTGCAAGCCCATTTGCTGCAATTGAGTGATAAGCTGGTTACAAAGGGCTCGCAAGCGGGCTGACATGAGGCTTGCAGCAAGTGCTTGCAGGGTCGCTCTAGACACCGACGCTGTGTAGAGGAGCCTGTCATCGCCACTGTGGGTGTCGCAATGCAACAACCCTCCGCAGGTTAGGGAAAGAACCCAGTGCAGGCACGTCCACAAGATTGCAGCAACCAGACACGTCCAGTGTCTCCAGGCTCGGGCAAGAACCCAGTGCAGACACGTCCACAAGATGGCAGCAACCAGACACGTCCAGTGTCACCAGGCTAGGACAAGAACCCAGTGCAGACACATCCACAATCTTTAAATTAGACAAGTCCAGTGTCTCCAGGTTAAGGCAAGAACCCAGTGTAGACACGTCCAAAAGCTTGCCGCAACCACGCAGGTTAAGAGTCTGCAGGTTAGGGCAAGAACCCAATGCAGACACGTCCAAAAGCTTGCCGCAACCACACAGGTTAAGAGTCTGCATGTTAGGGAAAGAGCCCAGTGCAGACACGACCGCAAGCATGAGGCAATAAGATAAGTTTAGCGTCTGCAGGTTAGGGCAAGAGCCCAGTGCAGATATGTCCTCAAGCTTGTTGCAAGCACCCAGGTTCAGTGTCTGCAGGTTAGGGCAAGAACCCAATGCAGACACGTCCAAAAGTATGTCGCAATCATGCAGGGTTAATGTCTGCAAGATAGGGCAAGAACTCAGAGCAGACACGTCCACAAGCTTGCGGCAGCCACTCAGGTTTAGTGTCTGCAAGTTAGGGCAAGAACCCAGTACAGACACGTCTACAAGCATGTAGCAATTATGCATTTTTAGTGTCCGCAGTTTAGGGCAAGGACCCAATGCAGACACGTTCACAAGCTTGTCGCAACCAAGCAGGTTCATTGTCCGCAGGTTGGTCAAGGAACCCAGTGCAGACACATCAGTAAGCTGGAAGCAATTATATAGGCTGAGTGCCTGCAGCTTGCTGAAGCCAGCGAGAGACGTCGGCATTTGTAGCAAATCGGAACACCAATGCAGTTTGAGTTCCTCCAGGTCAAGCAAGTCCCCGTTGTCGAGGCGGTTGTAAACAGTCAATGCTATCTCCAGGGAGCGAAAAGTTGGGAAAGGACTTTCAAAGCCCTTGCCGTTGAAATGGTGAATGTCCAGGCTCCTGACATTGGGGCAGTTGGGGAGGTGGATGGACTCCAGCTGCCTCTGATCGTTCTGCATGTGTGAAAGTAGTTGGTTGCAACATCAGCGTACATGATTAAGGGGGAGAGTCAAGTTTAGGGTAGTAAATAAATTAATTAATATTGTCCCTTACTGCGAGTCCTGAGGTTGAGGGGGCCAGCCAGTTTGTTTTTAACATGGCCAACCACCAATTGGATAGGGGGAGGGGGGCGGTCAGCCCCCCAGGGTGAAGGTTTTGGGCCTGGTCCATATGTGGGCTGAGTCATAATATCTAGCACATTGGAAATATGAGATTTGTATGGAAACGAGTGTTTACATGGTGGACTCAGGTAAAGGAAATCATGGATATCAGACACAAAAAAGAGAGGGGTCAGCCAGAAGGTCAAACCTTAGAGACATAACTGATTGTACTACTTACCAGGGTACTACAAAGCGAGCGCGGCAGCACGATTTTGTGCACGCTTTTTGAGCCCCATTGCCCGTTTGGCGCAGTTTTTTCAACCCCCTGTGGGCGCAGTGCACAGTTTTTGCGCTTTTTGCACTAAACAGCGCTGACCAATTTGACAAAATGTAGTACCTTGCTACTAACATGACTAGATAGTACTAACTGACACAGACACGGTAGACATACAAATCCTGTGAGGCTGCACACGACAATGATCTTGAAGGAGGCAGTGGCATGAAAGTGAGGTTTGGTGCCGCACTTGAGGGCAGCTCCTTTGAAGATCCCAAAACGGGTGAGGTTGGGAAGTGCATCGATGGGTATGGTCGCTGTAGTACTCAATGTGATAACTGAATAAATGAGTCTGTGTGTGTTGGTGTTTCGGTATGTCTGTGTGCGCGTACGTGTGTAAGGTTAAGGGGAGTATGTTGATGGGTATGGTCCCTGTGGTACCCGACACAAAAACTGAATACATGAGTCTATGTGTGAGTATGTGCGTATGTGTGGTGTTTCGGTGTATGTATGTTTGTGCGTGTAAGGCTTAGGGAAGTCTTCGGGTTACAGTCCTGTGTAAATGAAGGCTAGATAGATAGATAGATAGATAGATAGATAGATAGTTGTTACAGTCAAGGGGTAGACCAAAGGGGCTTGCCCAACCATGACAGGTGGGGCTATAACGAAACAAGTTCTATGCAGTGTCGCCTGCGACGCTAAAAAATGGCGGAGAGTGATCGCGAGGGAGCGACGTGGCAACGGAAGCAAGTTAGTTACGAGACCGTTGGCTGAGGTGTCGGGCTTCATCACGGTAAGACGGATAGATGGATGGATGGACGGACAAATGGGTAACACTGGGGGCTCCCGCCCCCCCAGAAGGGGGGGCTCCGCCAAAAAATTCTGATGAACTGAACCCCAAACAATCGTTTTACCCACGCCCCGTGACGGGGCCCTGAGTTTGTGCTACTGTGAAAAGGCTAAAAGGGGCCCAGGTAGTTAGGCACCAAGCCGAGTAGGCCACCATCATCTAGCTAGCTAATTTGGGGGGACTATGACACACTTGTATTGGACTTGAAAGGTTGAATTCTGGGTTGAAAAGGGTGCCGAAGACCCCATGAATTTACAGTGCGCTAATGAAAGAGGACCCGCAGTGTAAGATCATGGACGGTGTACAAATCATAGACGGTGTACATGATCAATTCTGTAACCTTCCAGCCCCACATTAAAACCTCTAACGGTTCCTCCTACGGGCCCTTGGTCCCGAATTGATCATGTACACCGTCCATGATCTTAAACGCAGGGTGCAGAAAAGTGTGTCACAGATCCCGTAAATGTGCAGTGACAGCTGCTCTTGTGGAAATATGCCAGATTTGTGTGGCCCCACATAAATGAGCCATTAGCCTGATCCTGAAGTATCGGTACCTAAGAACCAAGTTGGTTCTCATGATCTACCGAAGTACAAGCACTTAAGAATCAGGACTTGGACACCTAAAAGTCGTACCCTTGCAGGAACTCACATTCGAGGGTTTGAGACTCAATGATGTGGTGTAGGCAAGGACGCTCTGTCGGCAACTGCTGCTCACAGCCCGAAAGGTCTGTCGAGTCTCCGAGTCCATGGCGGCAAGCACAAGATCGACACAGGAACTGAGGATGTACTCGATTAGCCCATCTTGGGGGGACTGTCGAGTCTCCTGCTTGGCGGTGCCGACCTCCAGACCGGATTCTTGCAAGTTATCGAGCGTCATCCTGCAGATTCGGTCCAAATCGATGATGATCTCGGTTTGGTGGCAGAAAGCAGCTACAGTGCCAACAAGGGTAGCTACAATTTCTGCGTTGGATCCCGGTTGGATTATGCTCGATGGAACATTTATCGGAAACGGTCGAACAGCAAGCTTCAAGGTTGATGGTTATACAGGATGCCATAGGATGTGACGGCGTCAAAAGCAAAACAGGAACTAAGGCTTCCATGGACAAAGGTACACTGAGCAGCTACAGTGCCGATCAGGTCCCCTGGTGCCGCAACTACCTGATCTGTTTAATCCTTTCATACCTTAGGTTCAAAAGCAGCGATTCAGATAGATGCTCTAGATGATTGAACACGAAATTCGATATCAGCAATTTTAGCGGATTTGATTGGGAATTCGATTTTTCGATATGGTGGGTTGGAAATGGTCCTCGTTGTATAAGAAGACCTGAATCGCAACCCTAGCTAGCGCAGCGCCTGTTGGCGCTTTTTCTTTTTCGTTTCTCTTTCATATAGCAGCAAACCTTCGTAAGGCTGCTGAAGGCTCGGTAGCGCAGTGCGCGTGGGAAAGCAGGGTTGGCCAACAGCTATTCGCTTTAGCCCCCTCTGGACTCCCCAAGTTCCACCCGTGTCTCTCTAGTCTGTCTGTCTCACTGTCTCCTCCGTCCGTCTCTCCATGAGCTGTTTGAACGATTCCGACCACGTCCACACCCAAGCATCTGGCTCATGCTTGGAGTGCGCATGACTAGAGTTATCAGCATCGCAGCGACCAAGATTCTTCGCAAAAGTGTATTCAATGTTTTGTAGCTACGAGTAGCTACTCACTCCTACACTTTCGGAACTCCCAGCCTTCCTCGTCGCCAGGGACCAGCTCCTCGCCTATTCTCGCTGTCAGCAGATCAAGTTTCTGAACTATTCGAAGCCCCTTCATACCTTTCCCGCTGTTCGCGAGGAGATTTGCCTAGCCCTTGCTTGTATTCCCTCCGTTGCTACAAGAACCCAAATGGATTTCATCCGCATGCTTTCCGGTCTCTCCCGTGCTTGCGAACAGAGCCCCAGCTTCCCCAAGGTGAGTCAACGAGGCAGATACTGCATACACGTTGGGGCAATTCAGTCGTATGCGACCATGTCAGCTATCCCCTCCTTCTCGGATGCCTTGTCAGCTCGAAATCTTTCGCCTAGTTTTGAAATCTTTCGAGGACAGATCACCCGGCCGAGGCATGACAGGTTGACCATGAATTGGGAAGCCCCAGTTGGGTGTGTTTAGAGGGGGTAGGGGGGGGGGGGGGGGGGGGGGGGGGGGGGGGGGACCTCATACACACATGTGATTGAGTTTTACACACATGCTCGTTGTGTACCTGTGTTTATTCTACATATATACACTCCACATGCAGACGGTGAGCAGCCTAAACATGCAGATAGTGAGCAGCTGATGCACCATGCAATCGATACAAAATGAGAGAGTGCACTCCTGCATGAAATTGCGCAATGCTGCATGGACTGCATGCTGATGGCATGCTCATCTGTGAGCGCATATGCACACGTGATTACGCCTCTGCACACTAGCTAACGCATATGGAGACGTGGTTACGCATATGTGTGGATACACAGAAGCATGGCTGCACACATGCGTGATTACACACATGCATGCAGATATTCACGGTTACGTATACCGGCATGTGTAGTTACACATAAGGATAGCTACAAGTATGTGTAGCTACACATCAGCATAGTTACACATTTGCGTGGTTTCACATAAGCATAGCTACATGTATGTGTAGTTGCGCATCAGCATATTTGCACATAAGCACGGTTATGCAAATGTGTGGTCATATGCCTGGCTATAATTAACTATCCAGCAGTTTATTGGTGCCCCACTCCAACTTGCTAGATTTAAAATAGCAGGGTGCCCGGGGCCCTGGTGCGTGCCTGGTGGCACTTGGGGGGTGCTGGCGCATGATTAGCAAGACCAAGACTGATATCAGGTGATAGGTGCAGGTCGCGGCCGATATAAGCTGACAGGTGCATATGCGGCCGATATCAGGTGACATGACACCTCTTTACACCTCTTCACACCTCTTTACACCTTATCTTAATAGAAGACACGGGAAACACGACCCAATGAACTAGGCTTGTTGGTAGCGATGCATTATTCGGCCAAGGCCGACCAATCATGATTCACTCGCATTCCCCAGTTTTTGAAGCAAGTTATGTCATGCCTGATTGCTCAAGTGCAGTACGTGCCACTGCTCGTTTCAATAGGTCAAATACTGATTTAACCAATCAAACAATCAATCAGACTCGTTAAATTAGGTCAAATACAGGCATGTATTAAAGGCGCATACGATCCTGTATACAACATTTGAATAATACGTTGTGTGCATATGATGCCATACACAACATATACATACCAAATTGGTCCATAGACCCAGAGGAGAGCAAGACAAATTCATGATGGCATTGAGGTACTGTTCTCTTCCGATGTACTGATAATGTACTGTAAATTGCAGCCTTGCCCTCCGCCCCCTTCCCCCTGCCCGTGACTGCTCAAGTGTTTTCCCTGTCGCTTGCGACACGCTCTTAGGACTTGTCAAAATTAGGCGTTGGTTGTACTTTGCACCTCAGATTTTGCCTGGTATGGCATGGTGTAGCATAGCATGGTATGGTATGTACCTGCATACATGGTATATTGGTATGGCATGGTGCAGCATAGCATACCAATACACCAGGCATGTAGTTACAAACCATACCATGCTATGCTACACTATGCCATACCATACATATAGACCATGCATGTAGGTATAAACCATACCATGCCATGCAATGCTGCACCATGCCATACCAATATACCATGCATGGTCATAATATGGTTTACATTATATGTAAACCATATTATGCCATGCTATCCGGTCCGCACCCAAACAGTTGGCTCATAGTCAGAGTGTGCATGAGCAGAGATACCAGCATCGCAGCGGTCAAGATCCTTAGCAAACGTTGCCAAATGTTTTGTAGCTTATTCCGCTACGAGTAGCTATGTACTCTTTTTTTGAAAACTTCCAGCCTCCCTCCTCGCCAGAGTCTACTTGACACCGCGAGGGTGTATGAGATTCTGTGCTTGAAGCATTACATAGCCTCTTCATACTCTTTTATAGCATTTGATTTGGCTTTGTTTTTTTATTCAAGCATTACATTGCCACTTCAGACTCTTTTAGTAATTATGAGTTTGCGTCCCGGTGTGCATACCACTAATTTAGTACTTATGAATTTGCGTACCACTAATTTATAACTTGTGACATTCCGTACCACTACTTGCAAGCTAAGTCAAACGCAGCTACAGCTCATACCTGCTCATTGTACATCAAGCGGACAAGATGCTCTGCAGCAGGCAACCTGCACGCAGAAAAAAGCTGGTCAGCAGATGATACAGTCAGTCGTTCTTCTTCTGCTGCTGCTGCTGCTGCTCGAGACTGCTCTGAGGTAGGGCAAGAGGTGACACGCCACACACACACACACACACACCTCGCCCTTTCTCACAGTCTACAGATCAAGTTTCTACAGATCACATTCAGTCTACAGATCACATTTTACAGTTCATTTAGATAGAATTATATTGGATAGTTTAAGGTTTTGCAGCCACCTCAAGGCTCCAAGTTGCTGATACTGAAGTTATAAAATATCATATCT
Organism: Chlamydomonas sp. ICE-L; assembly: GCA_013435795.1. Classification (NCBI taxonomy): domain Eukaryota; kingdom Viridiplantae; phylum Chlorophyta; class Chlorophyceae; order Chlamydomonadales; family Chlamydomonadaceae; genus Chlamydomonas; species Chlamydomonas sp. ICE-L. The sequence goes on along the minus strand of JACBWV010000610.1, from coordinate 51,980,189 downwards.
TGTAACCTATGATGATTCCGATGTGCTTAATGTACTAATGTCTCATACCGGTATACTGCAACGCGCTTATTATATTTTTTTGAAAAAGAATGCCCCCAAAATGTCTTCCCGGGAGGTTAAAAAAAGTGCGACCATACCTTACTTTTTTGGGGGGGGGGGGGGGGGGGGGGGGGGGGGGAATAAAAAGAGCGGTTTAAAAGCTGCCCCCTAAAGTGCGCCGGAAGGGTTAAAAAAAGAGTGCGGTTACACATTTTAGGAAGGCCTTAGTCCTACCCTGTGTATATAGGGGGTGGGGTGAGTGGGGATCCCTAAGGAAACAGGCATTTTGCATATGGATGACATACGCAACCCACGTTTGTGTTAAGACGGCAATCAGCTAAATTGCTGGCTGGAGCCATGTAACCAAGGTCATGGTCAAGTAAATATGCAATACCGGTACCAAAACGTTTGAGTCGAGGGGGTGGGGAATTCAGGACAATAATGGTGGGGACTGGGGAAATGGAGAGGGGATCAAGGCCTGCAAGCTGCAAAACATATGATGTATGGGACACATGCATGCTTACCGCCAGAGTCAGAAGTGATTAGTCATTAAATGACTATGACTAATCGCGGCCCCGCGTGCATTCCGCTGCGCTCGTACGCATTTAGCGATCTGTCGACTTCCCCGAGTGATGGTCCCTTAGCCTACTTGGTTACCCCTGGACTGCAAACTTTCTTGACAACAAGGATGTTCACCTCAGCGGGTGGTTCCCCCCCACTTGCAGGCACCACCACCTACCCTCCGCCCCCCACCCATCACCCCCCTACACACACTCCGGCCCCCCACACCCACACCCCACACCCATGCACCACACACCCACTGGCCAGATGTCAAGAATGTTTAATCTTCAACTCTTGACAATTACGAATGTCCCGTCAGGGCGTCACCAACAGGGTAATTCAAAGCGCGCGCTTTTGCGCTTTTGAGCGCTGACTTTTTGACCCCCTCTGCGCTTTAAGCGCAGTTTTTTGCGACCCCCTGTGGGCGCAGCAAGCATTTTTTGCGCTTTTTGCACTACAAAGCGCAGTTTTTTTGTTTGTAAGTGCGCTAAAGCGCTGGCCAATTTGGCCATTTGAAGTACCCTGGTCACCAAGTGGTTCCCCTCGCTCCTGGGGTGAAAGTCCTTTCACAAGTTAAAAACAAGGATTTAGGCGCTAGCCTTGGACTCAAGGATTTTGTCGATGTGACCAGCAGACTCACTGTTACATCAGGAGGGAGTACCCATCCGTACGTCCACCTACGACCAGTCACACCTGCACCACTGGCCAGAGTGTGAGTCCCGTATGCCAGTCAGTATTCACGGGGCCAAGCCTTGTAAAGAATTTGATAGGATTGTAACATGGTTTTTCATTCAAGATGATCAAACGTCGCTGAGCAAGATTGACTTCGAAAACATTGATGAAGGCATCTCAAAAATAACTGACATTGACTGGAAATCCCTGAGTACATTGAACCCCAGGAATCTTGGCGATAACCAAGGAACCGGTATTAAAACTATTACGTATGCGAATGGGATGATGTCAGAGGATAGAAACCATAGTTCAACGTACACTAACTTATTAAACAATAGGGATGATATTAAATGCATAGCAAGACTACGTCTTCGAGCTCACAACTTAAACGTCGAATCAGAAGTGAGTACCTCTCGTTCTAGTAGAATTTGCAGGTGCTGTGATATGATGGTTGACGGTAGAAGAGTAGTCGAAGATGAAATGCATTTCATATTACAATGTCCGTTATACGCTGAGGATAGAAAACATATTTAAATATTTTTGATAATACGAACATTGAACCAGAATTGTTGGATAAAAACTCGCGTATGAAGCTGGTCATGAATCCTGATTCCTTTGAAGGATGGAAATACTTAGCCCTCATTTGTTCTGAAGTTTGCCCTCGAAGCACTGAAGGGCCAGCAAGGTATAGCTCAGTTTTTACGTCCTAAGACTAAAAACTGCCCCTGACCCTGATTTTAATTGAATTGTTACATACTAGATGGTCAGCCAGCCCACCTCTACTCCTGATTTCATTCCATTGTTACATGGATTCGCTCCAAGCACTGAACGGCCAGCCAGCCCACCTCTGCTTCTGATTTGAATTGTTACATAGTCAAGCTTGGGCAGACTACTCGTGTAGTTTTTGGCGAAGCCCCCCCCTTCTGGGGGGCGGGAGCCCCCAGGGTTACCAATTTGTCCGTCCATCCATCTAACCATCCATCCATCCATCCATCTGACCGTGATGAAGCCCGACACGTCAGGTGGTTTTCCTTAGCTTCTCGTAGACGATAGAGCAGAGGCACGGTAGGTAATGACACAGTTGTTACACTCGTGTAGTTTTCTTCGTGTAATTTTCCTCGTGTAGTTTTACTCGTGTAGTCTTACTCGTGTAGTTTTACCCGTGTAGCTTCTCATAGACGATAGAGCAGAGGCACGGTAGGTAATGACACAGTTGTTACACAGTGTTCAGATAAGCGCAAGCCTAATCTTGCTGGAGCTAAGTAGTCAACACAGATGGCGGCCTCGGGGCCTACCTGTAGTACCTGTAGGGGCCTGTAGTACCTGTAGGGGCGCTAGCTGGCTGGCGGTACCAGCCGCTAGCTGTCCTGCGGTACCAGCCGCTAGCTGTCCTGCGGTCCAGGGTCACAGACCCGGCCGGACTGCATACATACAGGGTCAGCATGATACACTAGATAAGATGTATCATAACAAATCGTGAACATGCAACAAGGACATGTCACAACAACATGTCACAAGAACATGTCACAAGGACATGTCACAAGAATATGTCACAAGAACATGTCACAAGGACATGTCACAAGAAACATGTCACAAGAACATGTCACAAGGACATGTCACAAGAACATGTCACAAGAACATGTCACAAGGACATGTCACAAAACATGTCACAAAACATGTCACAAGAACATGTCACAAGAACATGTCACAAGGACATGTCACAAAACATGTCACAAGAACATGTCACAAGAACATGTAAACAAAACAACGAGTTGCCAACTGGATTTTAGGTACCAAACTACCAACTTGAGTCAGTTCCAGTCATGGACCCCTTTGCCAAGTAAATTGCCTTTTATGATACTCATTTTAAGGAAAATGGACCCATTTGCCAGTACTAATTATTGCCATGACTTGGCGTGTATATGTATTGTAACCCTACGATGTTATCCCATAAACCAGGGATCCAACTAAGCGTCCAAGCCCTGTATAGCGCTCATCACCAGGTACGACATAGCATCTGCGTCAGGAATAGGAAGCTCGCCACTGCAAGAAGGAAGGGCGTGGGGTGAGGGTGGGCGTGGGGGTGAGGGTGAGTGTGGGGGTGGGCGTGTGGGTGAGGACCTGGGGGTGGAATGGAAATGGGGGGGGGGGCGGAATAGGAAGCTCTCCACTGCAAGAAGGAAGGGCATGGGGTGAGCATGGGCGTGGGGGTGGGGCCTGGGGGTGGATTGGAAATGGGGGCGGGATAGGAAGCTCGCCACTGCAAGAAGGAAGGGCCTGGGGTGTGGGTGTGGGTGTGGGTGAGGGTGAGTGTGGGGGTGGGCGTGGGGGTGAGGACCTGGGGGTGGATTGGAAATGGGGGCGGAATAGGAAGCTCGCCACTGCAAGAAGGAAGGGCGTGGGGTGAGGGTGGGCGTGTGGGTGAGGGTGAGTGTGGGGGTGGGCGTGTGGGTGAGGACCTGGGGGTGGATTGGAAATGGGGGCGGAATAGGAAGCTCGCCACTGCAAGAAGGAAGGGCGTGGGGTTGGATTGGAAATGAGTTTGGGTTTTACTTGGCAATGTTGTGCTCTGTTTTGTTTCATTTAATCTCATTTATATTCATTCCATGCCATTACATTTCATTTTGCCTTGCTTTGATTTTCTTTGTTTCGCTTTTTCTTGCTTAGTTAATCTGGTACCTAGGTTGCTATCAGGGTATTTTAGGAGGACACCCGGCTCAGCTGCTGCAGACGCAACCAACCCTGGTTGCAACCAGGGTACTTCCAAGCGTGCACTTTTTGAGCCCCACTGCGTGTTTCGCGCAGTTTTTTGCACCCCTCTGTGGGCACAGCAAGCATTTTTTCGCTTTTCGCACTACAAAGCGCAGTTTTGTTTTTTTCAAGTGCGCTTAAGCGCTGGCCAATCTGGCCAATGGAAGTACCCTGGTTGCAATAGACAGAGTCGGCACACAATTCATGCTACGCGGCGGGCTTGCAAGAGGTCGCGGGTTCGATTTCCCCGTTGTGAACAACACTAGTTGGTACCCAACTGCAAGCACACATAGCTATGAACCGGCACATCATATGATTTTGACAAAAGGCGAGTATGATATCATAGGATATCATACAAATTGCATCATATGATCGTGTATATAAATGGTGACTTTAGCCTAGTCAGACTGCCGGCATCATATGATATTGTATGATGACATTGCCGTTCTCTACACGTAGCACAGCAGGACAGACCACTTTAGGACACACCATACACCCAAAGAATCACACAGATCGATATACCCTTCTACCCACCCACCAACCCACACCCATCCCTCCCACCATCAAAGTACGACGTCTACCCTGTACCCTGTGCCCTCTCGCACCTTTTAATTCGTGGCCCCAAGATTGGATGGACTGACCACTTTCGCACGGTCTCCTCTGAATATTCCGTCGTCATCAGCTCAGTCAGGAACTTTATAAGCAGCACATCCTGAGTGAGTTGATGGGTCGATGGGTGGGCGGGCGGTTATGTTGCTGGGAGGGTGGGTTGCTGGGTGGGTGGGCGGTTAGGTTGCTGGGAGGGTGGGTTGATGGGTGGGTGGGCGGTTAGGTTGCTGGGAGGGTGGGTTGATGGGTGGGTGGGCGGTTAGGTTGCTGGGAGGGTGGGTTGATGGGTGGGTGGGCGGTTAGGTTGCTGGGAGGGTGGGTTGATGGGTGGGTGGGCGGTTAGGTTGCTGGGAGGGTGGGCTGATGGGTGGGTGGGTCGAGGGGTGTTACGTCGTCATCAGCTCAGTCAGGAACATTATGAGCAACACATCCTGAGTGAGTTGATGGATCGATGGGTGTGTGGGTGGTTCGGTTGATGGAAGGGTGGGTTGATGGGTGGGTGGGCGGTTAGGTTGATGGGAGGGTGGGTCAATGGGTACTCGCCTTTGGTCAACATCATATGATATGCCAATCCCCACATATATACCTATCAGATCCCTTGCATTGATGATGATGATGATGATGATGATGATGATGATGATGTTGATGATGATGATGATGATGATGATGGTGATGATGATGATGATGATGATGATGGTGGTGATGATATTGCATTTTTCCTTTTGCTTTACTGGACTGCAAATGTTTGGCTTGACGGTGTCAAGAGGGACTTATGCACATCAGTAACAGAACAAGAAAAGCAATGGATGATGACCTATACAGGTGATCAAGGCAGCGGTGGTGTTGGTGTTGGTGGTGGTAGAGGTGGTGATGATGATGATATTGCATTTTCATGGTACCCTACTAGTCTTCAAATGTGTGGCTTGACAGAGTCAGGGGGGACATTTGAACATTATGAACCCCCAAAATAAATAAAAACATAAAATAAAAACATGGATGATGACATAATCAAAACATGGATGATGCAGGTGATGAAGGCTGTGGTGGTGGTGATGATGATGATAATGATAATACATTTTTCATGGTGCCCTACTGGACTCCAAATGTGCGGCCTGACAGTGTCAAGAGGGACTTATTAACATCAGGAAAAAGGTAATGATAACGCCTGGTGGGGCTTGGTGTTAAGGGAGCCCGTCGTACGCGGGTGGGGAGCGGTCTCCTGCCTCAACTAGACAAGCTACCATAGCGGTAACCTGCAACGCCAAGAGCGACCAAAGGGGGAGTCGTACCCCCGACTCTTCGTCCTTCAGCAATCTGGTCTACCACTAGACCATTGTATATCACTGAGAGGGGCTTCCTTAATCAGGAATAGAACAAGAAAAAAATGGATGATGACCTATGCGGGTGATCACGGCAGTAATGGTGGTGGTGGTGGTGGTGGTGATGTTGATGATGATGATATTACATTTTTCCTGGTGCCCTACTGGACTCCTAATGTGCCATTGCCAGTGCCAGACCCTGTAATGCTAATGCAAATGCTGATAATACTTTCCTGGTGCCCTACTGGTCTCTTAATGTGCCATTGCCAGTGCCAGACCCTGTAATGCTAATGCTGATAATATTTTCCTGGTGCCCTACTGGTCTCTTAATGTGCCATTGCCAGTGCCAGACCCTGTAATGCTAATGCTGATAATACTTTCCTGGTGCCCTACTGGTCTCCAAATGTGCCAGTACCAGTACCAGTGCCAGACCCTGCGCTGCTGCTGCCGCTGCTGCTGATGATATTACATTTTTACTGGTACCCTACTGGTCTCTTAATGTGCGATTGCCAGTACCTGTGCCAGACTCTGTGATGCTGATGCTGATAACATTTTTCCATGTGACCTACTGGACTCCGAATATGTGTCAGCGACAGTACCAGTGCCAGACCCTGTGCTGCTGCTGCTGCTGCTGCTGATATTACATTTTCCTAGTGCCCTACTGGTCTCCAAATGTGCCATTGTCAGTACCAGTGCCAGACCCTGTGCTGCTGCTGCTGCTCCTGCTGCTGATATTATATTTTCCTAGTGCCTTACTGGTTTACAAATGTGCCATCGCCAGTACCAGTGCCAGACCCTGTGATGCTGATGCTGCTGACAACATTTTTCCTGGTGCCCTACAGGACTCCAAATGTGCCATTGCCAGTACCAGCGCCAGACCCTGCGATGCTGCTGCTGCTGCTGCTGCTGCTGATATTGCATTTTTCCTGGTGCCCTAACGGTCTACAAATGTGCCATTGCCAATACCAGTGCCAGACCCTGTGATGCTGATGCTCATAATATTTTCCTGGTTCCCTACTGGTCTCAAAATGTGCCAGTGCCAGTACCAGTGCCAGACCCTGTGACGCTGCTGATGCTGCTGACATGTTTCCTGGTGCCCTACTAGACTCCAAATGTGCGGCTTGACGGTGTTAAGAGGGAGGATGAACAGCATGAAAAGAAAGAAAACAGAAAAGAAAAAAAACATTATCAGTGTTAATCACTGCCCCTCTCATTACTGACTCCAAGAAGACAAGCGACCACAAGCCCCCCCCCCCCCCCCCCCCCCCCCCCCCCTCCCCCCTGTTAATCACTTCCTGTCTCACCACTGACACCAAGAAGTCAAGCCTATCTTGATCAGCAAAGACTAGGTCAGGGTTCAGTCGCAGCTCCTCCTCCTCCTCTACCGACAATGACGAGGGAGCCTTCAGCCACCAGGTTCCCTCTGCCTCCTCCAGAGCCTAGTGTAGGGTTTAGGGTTTAGGATTTAGGGTTTAGGGTTCTTAGGTGTGGTGTTAGCGAGTTCATGTTGGTGTTGGTGTTTGAGTGGGTGTTTGAGTGGGTGTTTGAGTGTGGGTGTTAACATTTCTGGTGTTGGTGTTGGAGTGTTGGTGTCGAAGTGTGGGTGCTGGATTGTGGGTGTTGAAATGTTGGTGTTGGTGTTGACATCTTGGTGTTGGTGTATGAGTGTAGGTGTTGCAGCGTGGGAGTTGGAGTGTGGGTGTTGGTGTTGCAGTGTGGGTGTTGGAGTGTTGGATTATGGGTGCTGCAGAGGGGGTGTTGGAGTGTGGGTGTTGGTGTTGGAGTGTCGGTGTCAAAGTTTGGGTGTTGGGGAGTTTGAGTGTTGGTGTTGGATTGTGGGTGTTGAAATGCTAGTGTTCGTACTGTCGTCTTGGTATTGGTGTTTTAATGTTGGTGTTGCAGCGTGGGTGTTGGATTGTGGGTGCCCAGCGTTGAGCCACCAGGTTATCTCTGCCTCCTCCAGAATCTAGTTTGGGGTTCAGGGTCTATGAGTTCCCCAGACACAACTACTTACATGGCTACTACTTCAGCTACTACTTCAGCTACAAGTTCAGCTACAACTCACCGCAAGGGCATCAGCAGCCACCCCCACATCAGAGCCATTAAGCTAAACACACACATATACTAAAATGGCTACTATTTAAGGTACAAACTACTACTTAAGCTACTACTTCAGATACAGGTTCAGCTACAAGTTCAGCTACAAATCACCGCAAGAGCATCAGCAGCCACCGCCACATCAGATCCCCCAAAATCCACAGACATAACTACTACCATGGCTTCTATTTCAGCTACTATTGCAGCTACATGTTCAGCTACAACTCTAGCTACATCTCATGGCAAGAGCATCAGCAGCTACCGCCACATCAGCCGCAATCTCCATATCATACTTCTTCCCCAGTCACAACTGCTTGCATGGCTACTACTTCAGCTACAAATTCATCTACAACTTAAGCTACAACTCACAGCAAGAGCATCTGCAGCTACCGCCACATCAGATCCTCTGAGTTCCACTGACACGACTACTAACATGGCTACCACTTTAGCTACAAGTTCAGCTACAACTGACCGCAAGAGTATCTGTAGCTACCGCCAAATCAGCCACAGCCTCAGAATCAGTCGCACCCTCCAAATCATTCTTCCTGAGTTCCACAGACAAAACTACTAACATGGCTACAACTACTTCAGCTACACATTCAGCTACAACTCACCACAAGAGCATCTGTAGCTACTTCCAAATCAGGCGCAGCCTCTGAATCAAGCACACCCTCCATACCAGGCTTCCTGAGTTCCACAGACAAAACTACTAAAATGGCTACTACTTCAGCTACAATATCAGCTACAACTCACAACAAGAGCATCTGCAGCAACTGACAAATCAGATCCCCTGATTTCTAGACACAACTAAGATCATCCATTAAGATCCACATACACATTTACTACCATGGCTACTATTTAAGCTACAAACTACTACCATGGCTACTACTTCAGCTACAAATTCAGCTACAAGTTTGGCTACAACTCACCACAAGAGCATATGCAGCTACCGCCATATCAGAATTTTTAGTTCCACAGACATAACTACTACCATGGCTACGTTTTCAGCTTCACGTTCAGCTACAAGTTCAGCTACAACTCACCGCAATAGCATCTGCAGCTACCGCCAAATCAGGCGCAGCCTTTAAATCAGGCTTCTAGAGTTCCAGACACAACTACTAACATGGCTACTATTTCAGCTACTATTTCAGCTACAATTTCAGCTGCAAGTTCAGCCACAACTGACCGCAAGAGCATCAGCAGCTACCTCCAAATCAGGCGCAGCCTCTGAATCAGGCGCAGCCTCCAAATCAGATGCACCCTCCAAATTAGACCTCCCGACTTCCACGTAGGTCCGCAAAAAAAGGAGGTACTCGAAATAGTTCTCCGCCGCAATAATGAACTGTTGAAGCCTGGTAGGTGACGGGTGGTGGTGGTAGGTTGTTGGTGGTGGTGTGTGGTGGGTGTGTAGTGGTGGACGTAGGTTGAGGTAGGCTGGTGGTGGTGGTGGTCGGAATAGTTCTCCGCCGCTATAATGAACTGTTGAAGCCTGGCAGGTGATGTGTGGTGGGTGTGGTGGGTAGGTTGGTGGTGGTGGTGGGTGGTGGGTGTGTGGTGGTGGACATAGGTTGAGGTAGGCTGGTGGTGGTGGTGGTCGGAATAGCTCTCCGCTGCTATAATGAAGTGTTGAAGTCTAGCAGGTGATGGGTGGTGGGGATAGGTTGGTGGTGGTCGAGGTGGTAGGTTGGTGGTCGTGGGTAGTTTGGGTGGTGGGCGTAGGTGGTGGTAGGCTGGTGGTGGTGTAAACTCGAAATAGTTTTATGCTGCTATAATGAACTGTTGAAGCCTGGTAGGTGATGGGTGTGGTGGGTGGTTGTAGGTTGGTGGTGGTGGTGGTAGATGATGGGATGGGCAGTTGTGGTTGTGGTGGCAGGTAATAGGTTGGCACTGGACATGGTGGTGGGTGGTGCTGATGGCAGGGGATGTGTGGTGGTCGTGGTGGTAGGCGGACGGATGGTGGTCATCTTGGGTGGTGGTGGTAAGTGGTAGACAGACGGATGGTGGTGGTCGTGGGTGGTGGTCATGCGTGGTGGTAGGCTGGTGGTGGTCGTGGGTGGTGGTCATAGGGGGTGGTAGGCTGGTGGTGGTGACGGTACTATAAATAGTTCTATGCTGCTATAATGAACTGTTGAAGCCTGTTAGGTGATGGGTGTGGTGGGTGGTGGTGGGTTGGTGGTGGTGGTCGTAGGAGGTAGGCTGGTGGACGGGTGGGTGATGGTGGTGGTCGTGGGTGGTTTGGGTGGTGGGTGGTGGTGGGCTGGTGGTGGGTTACAGTACTCAAAATAGCTCTCCGCTGATATAATTAACTGTTGAAGCCTGGTAGGTGATGGGTGGTTGGTGTGGTGGGTAGGTTGGTGGTGGTGGTGTGTAGTGGGTGTGTGGTGGTGGACGGACAGATGGTGGTGGTCGTAGGTGGTGGTAGGCTGGTGGTGGGTTACGGTACTCGAAATAGTTCTCCGCCGCTATAATAAACTGTTGAAGCCTGATAGGTGATGGGTGTGGTGGGTGGTGGTGGGTTGGTGGTGGTGGTCGTAGGAGGTAAGCTGGTGGACGGGTGGGTGATGGTGGTGGTCGTGGGTGGTTTGGGTGGTGGGTGGTGGTGGGCTGGTGGTGGGTTACAGTACTCAAAATAGCTCTCCGCTGCTATAATTAACTATTGAAGCCTGGTAGGTGATGGGTGGTTGGTGCGGTGGGTAGGTTGGTGGTGGTGGTGTGTGGTGGGTGTGTGGTGGTGGACGGACAGATGGTGGTGGTCGTAGGTGGTGGTAGGCTGGTGGTGGGTTACGGTACTCGAAATAGTTCTCCGCCACTATAATAAACTGTTGAAGCCTGATAGGTGATGGGTGTGGTGGGTGGTGGTGGGTTGGTGGTGGTGGTCGTAGGAAGTAGGCTGGTGGACGGGTGGGTGATGGTGGTGATGGTGGGTGGTTTGGGTGGTGGGTGGTGGTGGGCTGGTGGTGGGTTACGGTACTCAAAATAGCTCTCCGCTGATATAATAAACTGTTGAAGCCTGGTAGGTGATGGGTGGCTGGTGCGGTGGGTAGGTTGGTGGTGGTGGTGTGTGGTGGGTGTGTGGTGGTGGACGTACGGATGGTGGTGGTCGTGGTTGGTGGTCGTAGGTGGAGGTAGGCTGGTGGTGGTGCAAACTCGAAATAGCTCTCCGCTACTATAATGAACTGTTGAAGCCTGGCAGGTGATGGGTGGTGGGTGGGTGGTGGGTGGGTGGTAGGTTGGTGGTGGACATGGTGGTAGGTGGTGGTGGTGGCAGGTGATGGGTGGTGGTCGTGGTGGTAGGTTGGTGCTGGTGGTGGTGTAGGTGGTGGTGGTAGTCGTGGTGAAATACATAAACATACAATTCTACACCTACTGAGCCTCATGTATCTCTTTACACAGCCACGCGTCCAGAGCCAAGTTATATATTTAAATACATAAATATACAAGTCAACTCATCCCGAGCCTACCTGTATATGTCAGTAGCTTCAGTAGTCAACTCTGCAGATCCTCTCAGCCTATTTGATGCACATACCGATATAAATACATACACATACAATTCTACACCTCCTGAGCCTCATGTATCTCTTTACACAGCCACGCGTCCAGAGCCAAGTTATGTATTTAAATACATGAACATACAATTCAACACATACAGAGCCAAGTTATATATTTAAATACATAAATATACAAGTCAACACATCCCGAGCCTACCTGTATATGTCAGTAGCTTCAGTAGTCAACTCTGCAGATCCTCTCAGCCTATTTGATGCACATACCGATAAAAATACATAAACATACAAGTCTACACCTACTGAGCCTCATGTATCTCTTTACACAGCCACGCGTCCAGAGCCAAGTTATATATTTAAATATATAAATATACAAGTCAACACATCCCAAGCCTACCTGTATATGTCCCTCGCTTCGGTAGTCAACTCTGCAGATCCATCTTCCTTTTCAACAATCATGAATGTGCTGATGAAATCGATGATAGATATGGCGGCTGGGTCCTGCAAAAATATTGAGTTTCTGTTTTTTTTTGTATCTGTGTTCATATTTATATTCGTATCTGTGTTTATGTTTACAATTGTATCTACGTTAATGTTTATATTTGTATCTGTAATCATGTTTATATTCCGTTTATTTATTTATGTATTTATTTATTTATACAATCGAAGATACCCACCCACCCACCCACTCACCCACCCCAATGGATAATAGAAATTGCGACTGGATACTGCACAGTGTTTGTGTGTATTCATATTATGTTTTTTTAATCTCTTCCCCACCCCAACCCACCCACCCACCCACATATCCCCACCCAACTCCTCCCAAGGCGGTGACCAGTATACACATAACCACCCACCCACCCAACCCACCACCCACCACCCAACCCACCACCCACCCACCCAACCCACCACCCACCCACCCAACCCACCACCCACCCACCCAACCACCCACCCACCCACCCAACCCACCACCCACCCACGGAACCCCACCCACCCACCCAACCCCCACCACCCACCCAACACCCACCACCCACCCACCCCACCCACCCACCCCCACCCACCCACAACCCACCCCCACCCAACCAACCACCACCCACCCCAACCACACACCCCCACCCAACCACTAACCCACCACCCACACCCCCCCCCCCTCCCCCCACACCACAACCACCCACCCAAACCCACCACCCACAACCAACCAACCCAACCCACCACCAACCAAGAACCCCACCTACCTGCCACCCACCCACTCAACCAAGCACCCCACCCACCACTCTGCATATGCTCAACCCAGAAGCGAGAACTTGAGTTCCTCATTCACCTCAGGAAGCGTGATTGGTTGACACCTAACCCTGAACCCCACCACTCACCCATCCACTGCATAACCCACCCAACCCACTCACCCCCCACCCTAGACCTACCCTCACCCACCTGCACATGCCGACACACCCACGACCCACCCACCTGCATATGCACCACCCCACCCACGCACCCCCCCACCCTAGGTCACCTCACCAACCCCACCGGCAACATGGGCCCCCCACCCCACTCACCACCCCCCTAGCGCCCACCACCCAACACCAAACCTACTACCCATGCAGATGCCCAACCCACCACTCTCACCCACCCACCTAGCCACCACCCACCCACACCTGCATATGCCCACCCACCCACTCACCCACCCAAGCACCCACCCCACAAACCCACCTACCCACCTACCCACCTGCATATGCCCCCACCCACCCACCCACCCACCCTACCCCACTCACCCACCTATCACCCACTCACCCACCTACGCACTACCCACTCACCCATCCACCAACCCAACACTGCAATATGCCCCACCCCAGAAGCACCCATCTACCCACCCACCCATCACCAACCCCACCCTCCTACCCACCCACCAACTCACCCACCTGCCGACCCACCCCACCCACCCCAAAGCATCCACTCACCCACCCACCCCACATACCCACTCACCCAAGCACCCACCACTCATCCAGTCACCCACCTACCCACTAACCCATCTACCCACCCACCCACCTGCATATGCTCCACACCAGAAGCGATGAACTCGAGTTCCTCATTCACCGCTTGAAAGCGTGCCTGGAAGGAGCCTTGCTTAGGGTCATTCCCCTCCTTCAACACTCTATCCCCTTCCTCCTCAGTCCCGGAGCTTTTCTTAGGCTCCTCCCCCTCCTCCCCCTCCTTAACCACGGAGCCTGGCTTGGGCTTGTCCCCCTCCTCCAACTCTCTGTCCCCTTCCTCCTCAGTCACGTAGTTTTTCTTAAGCTTCTCCCCCTCAACAATCACGGAGCCTGGCTCGAGCTCTTTCCCCACTACCTCCTCCACCACCTCCGCACTTTGCTTGGGGGACTCCCCTTCCACCTCCTCCACCTTCTCCACATTTTTCTTGGGGGCGCCCTCCTCCACCTCCTCCACCTCCTCCACCTCTTGGTTTGGGCTATCCCCCTCCTCCTCCTCCAGCTCTTGCTCCGGTTTGGATTTGTTGCTCTCCGTTACCTCCTCAATCACCTCATCTGCAACTTGGAAAAACAGGTCCTGCAGGTCCAATGACAGCCTGGCACACATGCAACATGGCAATTAGTTGTATTGGGATCGTCGGCAACTTGGAAAAACAGGTCCTGCAGGTCCAATGACATCCTGGCACACAAGCAACATGGCAATTCGGTATGGGAAGAGATTGTGTCAATCAGGAAGGCAGGCTCGCCTGCTTTCACAACCTATCTATGCAGTCGTCGCAGGGGACGCTACCACTTGGCGGAGGAGCGGGCCAGAGCCCGACAGGTGGAAACGGAAGCGGTTAGTTAGAGCCGTTGGCTAGATGTCAAGCTTTTCCTCGTGGAGCCGGCTGGTCCGTCGGTTGTCGGCGGCGTTTGGAGGAAAATGGGTAAAACGGGGGATCCGGCCCCCTGCAGAGGGGACTCGGCAACGAATACAAGTCCTATGTCAGCTTCAGTGCGTTCCGAAAATTGGCTGGAGTGTTGGCAGCTAGTGGTATGAGCCGTTGGTGAAGAGTTGTTGGCCGCTAGTTGGTTTTTGAGATAGTTGGTGCGAGGTGGCAGTCTAGTTCGTATGCGGGACCTTGGGTGCGCGTGTTGGCGCTCGTTAGTTATGAGCCCGTTGCTGGAGCGTGTTGGCAGCTAGTTAGTTATGAGGACAGTTGGCTCTGAGCGTGTTGGCGCTAGTTCGTATGAGATCAGTTGGCTGAGGTGTTGGCAGCTAGTTAGTTATAGACCAGTGGCTGCTGAGAGGTGGCAGATAGTGGTTTGAGACAGTTGGTGCGCGTTTGGCAGCTTAGTTAGTTATGAGACAGTTGGCGCGAGTGTTGGCAGGTAGTAGTAGTATGCGGACAGTTGGCGAGAGTGTGGAGCTCGTAGGTTATGAGACGTTGCTGAGAGTGTCTGGCATCTAGTTAGTATGAGGACAGGTTGGTGAGAGTGTTGGCGCTATTTAGTTAGCGGACAGTGGCGAGAGTGTGGCAGCTAGTTAGTTATGCGACGTTGGCTGAGAGGTTGGCAGCAGTCTCGTTAGGCGACCAGTGGCTGAAGGGTTGGCCGCTCGTTGGTATGAGACAGTTGGCTGAGAGTGTTGGCAGCTAGTTGGTTATGAGACAGTTGGCTGAGAGTGTTGGCAGCTAGTTAGTTATGAGACAGTTGGCTGAGAGTGTTGGCAGCTAGTTGGTTATGAGACAGTTGGCTGAGAGTGTTGGCAGCTAGTTAGTTATGAGACAGTTGGCT
The DNA here is from genome assembly GCA_013435795.1 of Chlamydomonas sp. ICE-L. NCBI lineage: Eukaryota > Viridiplantae > Chlorophyta > Chlorophyceae > Chlamydomonadales > Chlamydomonadaceae > Chlamydomonas > Chlamydomonas sp. ICE-L. Next base: position 51,964,877 of record JACBWV010000610.1, on the reverse strand, counting down.
GAGAGTGTTGGCAGCTAGTTGGTTATGCGACCAGTTGGTGAGGTTTTGGCAGCTAGTCGTATGAGGAAGTGGCTGCGTCGTGTTGGACCAGTCGTTAGTATGAGGACGTTGGCTGAGATTGTTGGCAGCTAGTTGGTTATGAGACAGTTGGCTGAGAGTGTTGGCAGGGCTCGTTCGTATGAGAAAGTTGGCATGAGCGTGTTGGCAGCAGTTAGTATGAGGACCCGTTGGCTCGAGAGGTGTGCAGCTAGAGTTATGAGACAGTGGCTGAGAAGTGTTGGCCGCTAGTTGGTTATGAGCCATTGGCTGAGAGTGTGTGGAGCTAGTTAGTATGAGACCGTTTGGCTGAGAGGTTGGCAGCTAGTTAGTTATGCGGGACAGTTGGTGAGAGGTGTTTGCGTAGTTCTTATGAGACAGTGGCTGGAGTGTTGGCTCTGAGAGTGTTGGCAGCTAGTTAGTTAGAGACAGTTGGCTGAGAGTTTTGCGCAGTAGTTAGTTTGAGACAGTTGGATGAGAGTGTTTGCAGCTAGTTAGTTATGAGACAGTGCTGAGCGGTTGGCAGCTAGTTAGTCATGGGACAGTTGGCTGAGAGTGTTTGCAGCTAGTTAGTTATGAGAAAGTTGGTGAGAGTGTTTGGCAGCTAGTTTAGTAATGAGACAGTGGCTGAGAGTTGGCGTCTAGTTGGTTATGAGCAGTTGGCTGAGGTGAGATTGTTTTGTTGGCAAAGCTATTTGGTTATGAGACAGTTGGTGAGAGTGTTGGCGTAGTTGGTTATGAGAACAGTGGCTGAGATGTGTTGCAGCTAGGTTAGTATGATACAGTTGGCTGAAGAAGTGTTGGCAGCTATTTAGTTATGAGACAGTTGGCCTGACGGTCAGCTCGCACCGGTCATGGGTTAGGACGGTTGGACAGACGGTCAACCGGTGAAACTGGGGGCTCTTGCCTCCAAGAAGGGGGGGCTCCGCAAAAAAATGAAATTCATATGCCCTACCACGTGAGGTTGAAGGTACCCTCATGTTTGAAAGCACCGTACATACTGGAGAATTGTTACTATGTTGGGTTTTTGGTTTCACAGACCGCTACTGCGCCAGAGCTTGGACTACCGTTCTCCTTCCCACACCCTCCCCCCACTCACCCTCCCCCACCCACAACGCCACACTACAACCGCACCCACACCCACACCCCTAGTCACACATAAAAAATACAATGTCGATACCATCCGGCCTACAGCTGCCTTTTCAACAACACCATTTATGGGGAGCCCCCCACCCCCACCCCCACCCCCCACCCCCACCCCCCACACACACCTGACACACACCACCCCACCCCCACTCACCCTCTCCCACCCACAACCACAACCACATTGCAACTGCAACCCGCACCCCTAGCCACACCTAACAAATAAAATGTTGATACCATCCGACCTCCAGCTGCCTTATCAACATCACCTTATAAGGGAACCACCACCCAACAATCCTGCATCAGCTGCCCCCCCCCCCCCCCCCCCCCCCCCCCCCCCCCCACACACACACACACACACACACACAAACACAAACACACACACACACAAATACACACACACACACCACCACCACCACACACCAACTCCCCCACCACCACGCACCCTCCCCCGACCACCCCCCCACACTACAACCACACCTGCACCTGCACCCCTAGCTACACTTAACAAATTAAATTTCATTACCATCCTGCCCCCACCTACCTTTTCAACGCCACCATTTCTGGGGAGTCCCCACCCACACCCACCTCTCCCCACCTCACCCACGCCCACTCACTCTCTCCCACCCACAACCACACTGCAACCGCATCCGCACCCATAGCCACACATATCAAAAAAATGCCTATACCATCTGGCCCCCACCTACCTTTTCAACGCCACCATTTCTGGGGAGCCACCACCCAACAATCCCTCCCCAGCCAAACCACGGGCGGATGCGTGTTGATCAAAGCTTGATGTAAATCTGCAAGAAACATGACGTGGTGTGTGAGTGCCACATGCCAATATATGTGTGTATGTATGTGTGTATTTGTATATGTGCATGCTTGTGTGTGTTTGATAACGTGTGTGCATGAGTGCATGTGTGCTTGCGAATGTGTGTGTTTGATGCAACCCAACAATCCCTCCCCAGCCAAACCACGGGCGGATGCGTGTTGATCAAAGCTTGATGTAAATCTGCAAGAAACATGACGTGGTGCGTGAGTGCCACATGCCAATATATGTGTGTGCGTTTGTGTGTGCGAGTTGCATTGTGCACAAAGAAGAAAATCAAGAAAACACGGAGGTACTAGTCGCATCGTGTGCAAAGAAGGAAAACAATAAAACACAAAGGTGCATGTTCAATTGTGTGCACTAGTGTGTGTGTGTGTGTGCATGTGTGTAGGCACGTGTTGCCTTGAATGCATTCGTGTGTGTTGGCCACAGCCCCCCTCAAGCTCCTCACGCCCCCCTCTATAAACTCAGCTCCCCCCTGGATAAACTCACTTCTCAACAATATCTGTCGCCCCTTTCTGTGGCATGCCAACGATTGTGTGTACGTGTGTGTGTGTGTGTGTGTGTGTGTGTAGGGGGGGGGGGGGGGGGGGGGGGGGGGGGGGGGGGGGCTTGTACATCAAATCTGCCAGACACACTCACTTTTCAACAACATCTGCAAACTCATTCTGTGGCATGCCCATACCAGCAGCCGCCCCCATCATGGCCTATAAATAAACGTGTTTTAGCATCGGGTACAAAAATACTTTATGTTGGTCCCATGAACAAAGCCACTCACCTCCCAACAATACCTATCTCACTAACCCACATACCAACTATATCTGCAAAACATTCTCACGTAGCAACAACATCTGCAACCTAATTTTGTGGCATGCCAATACCAGCAGCCACCCCCATCATGTTTTAGATTTAGGAGAAAACAATGTTCTGTTGATCCCATGAACAAATCCATGTACCTCCCAACAATACCTGTCTCACAAACCCACCTCCCGAACAAGATCTGTCAAACACACTCACTTCTCAACAACATCTGCAAACTCTTTCTGTGGCATGCCCATACCACCAGCTGCCCCCATCATGGCCTGTCGCAGTGCATCAGACGGCTTATAAGCAGATTTACCGCTGCTGCTGCTGTCGCTACTGATGTCGCTACTGCCAGCATTCATATTCCTGCTGCTGCTGCTGCTGTCACCCTTGCCACTGCCACCATCGCTGACAAGACCAGACCACGTGCTAGGAATAGGCAGGCCCTTCTCGGAAGCCATGCGGAGTACGCGGTACATGGCAATACGGAAATGGGGGTCTTGAAGGAGGACCTTGGGGTCTGGTCCCATGAGGGTCGTTTCCAGGCCGCCGAGCAATGTCATGAGCTTCGGGACCTTCTGCTGGTCAGCACGGGAGAGGAATAGAAGACGCCTGGTTGGGTGGTGGGTTTGGGGGGGTTGGTGGGGTGTGGTAGGGTGTGTGTGGTGGGGTTTGGTCCTATGAGGGTCGTTTCCAGGGAGGCGAGTGTTGTCATGAGCTTTGGGACCTTCTGCTGGTCAGTGCGGGAGAGGAATAGAAGACACCTGGGTGGTGGTGGTGGTGGTGGTGGTGGTGGTGGTGGTGGTGGTGGTGGTGGTGGTGGTGGTGGTGGTGGGGCTGATGCTGGTGGGGATTATATATAGCTTACTAACCATAGTACAAGTTTCCATGGAGGCGAGTGTTGACATGAGCTTTGGCACCTTATGCTAGTCGGCACGAGAGAGAAATAGAAGAAGCCTGATTGGGGGGGGGGGGGGGGGGGGGGGGGGGTGGTGGTAGGTATGTGTGGTGGGGTGTGTGGTGGGGTGTGAGGAGGCGAGTGTTGACATGAGCTTTGGCACCTTATGCTAGTCGGCACGAGAGAGGAATAGAAGAAGCCTGATTTGTTGGCTGGGGGGGGGGGTAGGGGTGTGTGGTGGGGTGTGTGGTGCGGTGTGGGGAGGCGAGTGTTGACATGAGCTTTGGCACCTTACCCTGGTCGGCACGAGAGAGGAATAGAAGACGCCTGGTTGGGGGTGGGAGGGGTGTGTGTGTGTGGGTAGGTTGGGGGGGTAGGGGTGTGTGGTGCGGTGTGATGAGGCGAGTGTTGACATGAGCTTTGGCACCTTACGCTGGTCGGCACGAGAGAGGAATAGAAGACGCCTGGTTGGGGGTGGGAGGGGTTGGGTGGGTGGGTGGGTGGGGGTAGGTTGGGGGGGGTAGGGGTGTGTGGTGCGGTGTGGGGAGGCGAGTGTTGCCATGAGCTTTGGGACCTTCCGCTGGTCGGCACCAGTGAGAAATAGAAGACGCCTGGTTGGGTGGTGGTGGTGGTGGTGTGTGTGTGTATGGGGGGGGAATTGGTGTGTGTGTGAGTGGTGGTGGTGGTGGTGGTGGTGGGGGGGTGGGGTGGTGGTGGGGTGGTGGGGTGGGGGTGGGGGTGGGGGGGGGTATGCTGGTGGGGATTATATATAGCTTATTAAATATAGTACAAGTATCCAGGGAGGCGAGAGTTGTCATGAGCTTTGGAACCTTACGCTGGTAAAAAATAAATAATGCATAAATAAATAAATAATACAAAAATAAATTAAAAATTACGCTATAGAATGAGACGTGAGGTTGAGGGTACCAGCCTGTTTGCTTGCACTGGGGCCCACCACTAATAGAGGGGGGCGGGGGGGGGGGGGGGGGGGGGGGGGGGGGGGTCCATGTGTCGTCTGCACACGACGATGGACTGGACAGAGACAGTGGCATGGTTGTGAAGTTTGGTGCAGAGCTTGAGGGTGGAAAGGTCACACAACAATGTGTTCTCACTTTTTCATCTCATTTGAAGACATGCCGGTGCTAGCTATCCCACTGGTGTCAAACAGCTTGGGCATCAGCCGTGCATATGCTGGCCCTAGCTTTCTTCGCACCACATCCCGAGTCACTTGGCCCATGAAGGCTTCGTGCCTCAGGGCATCTAAGGAGCTCATGTCAGCAGCATCGTCGCTGCCCCCCTCTTCATCCTCGGATGTTGGCGGCAGCTGGCTTGGCCCCCCCGTTGCATCGTCCACCCCCAGGGCAGACAGGAAGCGACCTCGCTGGTCTGCAGGGAGTTGCTGGTATAGCTGCTCTAGCTGGCTCATCTTCTCAGCAGCATCAGGAGGGGAGGTAGACTCTGGACCTGACCCCCCCCCTGAGGTCCCCTTGGGAGGAAGGGCAGATGTGGACACTGACCTGGGGGACCCCCTTCGGCCGGGGGGCAGGGCTGGGGCGCATCGCTCGACTCTTCCGCTGAATTGCGCGCCGTAGGAGCTTGCGGCTCTCCCGATTTCAGCGTCAGGAGCAGTGCGAGGGGTTAGTGAGTTGGGAGCTAGGGAGGGAGCGGTAGGTGGCTTGGCTTGGCGAGGGCAGGCCGTCCAACCGGTCCTTTGCGGCGCGAGTGATCTGACACTGCTCATGGCATGCAACAATAATGGGGGGCTGCTTTAATTTAGCTGCGACTAGAGGCTATTGAAATTGCCACAAGGAAGCGATGGGCGATCCTTAAAGCGACGAAATGTCCAGGCTAGCTTTCGAACTGACAGAGAGAAGCGCCAATAGATTTATACGAACATTTCTGTCGGTGCGGGTAACATGTTACGTGCTTTGATACATCGCGTCCACTACAGACTTGCATGGGGGCAATTGGTATCGGGTCGGGTTACGACCCCCGCCCCTGTGGATTTCGTGAACTGGAAGAAATCCGGGATCACGTGACCAAGGTAAGGGGGACCAATGGGCTAGGGGGGCCTGTCATAAACCCGATTAGCGCCTGCGCCAGCAGTCCAGTCTACTCACGCCCCTGCGCCTCCGGCGTTCCCATTGCAGCTACTGGCTCACCAATCAAACCTTATTCGCTATACGATTAACAGCCTAGAACCGCTGACAGTTGACGTGGTTGTCGACTCCGTCGAACCACGCCACCTGTGCTGAGCTGTGCACCACCACACATCACTTCTGCTCACAACCCCAATAGGAGGATATATATACACACCATAAGCATCAGAAGAGCCCCCTGATAACACCATTCATTAGCATAGGAGTAGCGCAGCGGTTGCAGCAGCACCATTACCACCACCACCACCACCACCACCACCACTCGCCTCCAGCAACAGTAACAGCACCATTCATCTACAGCAGAAGCGTAGTCAACCCCTACTGGCGCATACCCCCCCCCCCCTCCCCCCCCCGTCCAGCCTACCCCCCCGCCTACCCTTCCTACGCTCTCCCCACCACCCGCCCACCCTCCCTACATCGCCCCACCCTTCCGCCTACCCTCCTGTCCTGCCATGAATCCCCTCCACCTCAGCCAGATCAGCGCCCCCCCTTGCTTGAGCCCTCACCCCCGCTCACCCCTGCATCACTCTCGACCTCACTCCCTGCACCACCCACCTCTCCACCACTCTCCACCTCGCTCCGACCACCACCCCAACAGTTCGCCCCCCTACTCGGACCACCCCCAGCGCCTGAGGCCCCTCTCTGCCCTCCCCCTTGGTTTTGGCCCTGGTCAGCCCTACCCAACCAGGCTCTCTCGTTCTCTGAGTCACACTTTTGGGCAGGGCCCCCTCTCTAGACATCGATACTGCTGTGGGCTGGGCCCCCCCTCAGTGGTCCCCTGTGTCTATGGCCCCAGGCAGAACCACCCCGCCAGCTATACAGAGGACCCCCCTTTTTCAACGCCACTCAGACACCTGAACTCTGAAGAAGCTAAGGAGAAGCTGCTAACAAAGTACTGCCATGCAAGCAAGGGGGCCCACTCTGGCAGTGTTGGCAGTACAAATTTTGGCCAGGCTGTCAGCAAGGGCTGCGGTACAGGCACAACAAGCACCAGTGCCAGGGAGAACAGTGAAAACTGCACAAGTACAAGCACCAGCATCTATCCCAGAGGTAGTGGAAGAAACAGCAGTGGCAGCAACATAGACAGCAGTGACAGCAATAGCAACAGCAGCAACATCAACAGCAGCAACTGCAATAGCAGTAGCAGCAACATAGACAGCGTCAGCAACAGCAGCAACAGCAACAGCTATAGCAGCAGCAGCAACATCGACAGCAGCAACAGCAATAGTAGCAGCAGCAGCAACGTTGACAGCAGCAACAACAATAGCAGTAGCAGTAACATCACCAGCAGCAGCAACATCATCAACATCGATAGCAGCAACACCAACAACAGCAGCAGCAACAGCAGCAGCAGCAGCAGCAGCAACATCGACAGCAGCAGTAGCAGTAGCAGGGGCACTGTCGACAAAAAGAGAGACTCCTTGAGATTTCGTATGGCTCCCGATGATGCGGCCTTCATATTCCCAGATGATAAGTAAGTGTTTGGCTTGGTCTGATTACATGTTATTTATTCCCCCCCCCCCCCCCCCCCCCCCCCAGTTTTCAATGTTTTATTACATTATTTAATTTTCTTATTCCGATGATGAAGCCTTCATCTTCCCAGATGATAAGTAAGCGTTTGGCACGGGCTGGTAACATGCTATTCAATTTATTAATTTTATTATTTTATTATTTTATTTCATTATCCCGATGATGCGGCCTTCATCTTCCCAGATGATAAGTAAGTGTTTGGCATGGGCTGATAACATGCTATTCATTTATTTAATTTAATTGTTTATTTAATTGTATTATTTTGTTTCATTATCCCGATGATGCGGCCTTCATCTTCCCAAATGATAAGTAAGTGTTTGGCTTGGGCTGATAACATGCTATTCATTTATTTAATTTAATCATTTATTTTATTTTATTATTTTATTTCATTATCCCGATGATGCGGCCTTCATCTTCCCAGATGAAAAGTAAGTGTTTGGCTTGGGCTGATCACATCCTATTTACTTATTTTATTTAATTAAAGTATTCAGTTTATTTTCATGATTTAATTGACTTATCCCGGGCTGTCATCTTCTTAGATGACAAGTTAGTGTTAGGCTTCTGCTAATCACGATATGTTATTTACTTCTTTTATTTGATCAATTAATTTACTTTTTCGCTTTTATTTTGCTTCCGAGATACTTATTTGGATGTTGCGGATTTCATCTTACCAGATGAAAGGTAAGTGTTTGGCTTGGGCTGATCACAATATGTTATTTTCTTATTTATTTCCCTGTTTTCAATGTTTTGTTCCATTACTTTATTTACTTATTCCGATGATGCAGCCTTCATCTTCCCAAATGCGCTCTAGCCTCAAAAGCTGTTCTTGTTGTGAAGGAGATATTGGAGGCGGTCGAGTTATATGATGACTAGGCAAACACTCATTTTATGATGACAGGTCCCTGCTACATGGATTTGGCCGCACTCTAGCCTTACAAGCTGTTGTTATGAAGGAGATATTGGAGGCCATCGAGTTCTTTCATGACTAAGCAAACACTCCTAATATGATGACTAAGCAAACACTCCAAACACTCTTCTCTGATGGCAGGTCCCTGCTGCATCGATTTGGCCGCGATCTAGCCGTAGAAGCTGTTGTCCATGTGAAGGAGATGTTGGAGGCCATCGAGTTCTTTCATGAATAAGCAAACACTCATTTTATTATGGCGAAGCAACCACTTATTTTATCAGGGGAGCAGCCTAGAAGCTGTTTCTTTTGGCTGAAAAGAAAGACACTGACTCCAAACAATCCAAACACTCTTGTATGATGACAGGTCGCTGCTACATCGCTTTGGCAATGCTCTAGCCTTAGAAGCTGTTGTTGATGTGAAGGAGATTTTGGAGGCAGTCGAGTTCCTTAATGACTAAGCAAACACTCCTTGTATGGTGACTAAGTAAAACAAAGCACTTTATTATGACAGGTCGCTGCTGGATTGCTTTGGCCGTGCTCTAGCCGTAGAAGCTGTTGTCGATGTGAAAGAGATTTTGGAGGCGGTGGCGCTGTAGTCGATGTTCAGGAAATATTGGAGGCTATCGAGTTCTTTCATGACTAAGAAAACACTCCTTATATGATGACTAAGCGAACACTCATTGTATGATGACAGGTCCCTGCTGCATCGCTTTGGCCGCGCTCTAGCTTTGTATGATGACTAACCAAACACTTATTTTCAGGGGAGCTGCCTAGACGCTGCTGCTTCTAGGTAAAAAGAAAAACACTGACTCCAAACACTCCAAACACTATTGTATGATGACAGGTCGCTGCTACATCGCTTTGGCCGCGCTCTAGCTATAGAAGCTGTTGTCGATGTGAAGGAAATATTGGAGGCGGTCGAGTTCTACGAACGTGTTAGGAAGCGGCTCAGAAGGCCCTTGATGTTGGACCTGGCTTGTGGACACGGCCTAGTGGGCGTTCTCTTCGCCCTGATGGAGCGGTCTGTGGATAGAGTATTGCTGGTGGACAGGTTCCGGCCAGCTTCCCACGACAAGATCATGCAAGCTGCTGCTACGGTGGCGCCTTGGGTGACTGAGAAGGTGGGGGTTGGTGGGTGGCTGGGTTGTGTGTGTGTTGGTGGGTGGATGGGTATTGCTGGTGGATTGGTTCTGGCCAGCTTCCCACGACAAGATCATGCAAGCTGCTGCTATGGTGGCACCTTGGGTGACTGAGAAGGTGGCTGGGTTGTGTGGGTGGGTTGTGTGTGTGTTGGTGGGTGTGTGTTGGTGGGTGGATGGGTATTGCTGGTGGATAGGTTCCGGCCAGCTTCCCACAACAAGATCATGCAAGCAGCTGCTACGGTGGCACCCTGGGTGACTGACAAGGTGGGGGTTAGCGAATGGGTGGGTTTTGTGTGGGTGGGTGTTGGTCGCTGGGTTGTGTGGGTGTTGGTGGCTCGGTGTTGGTGGGTTTTGGTGGACGGATGGGTATTGTTGGTAGACAGGTTCCGGCCAGCTTCCCGCGACAAGATCATGCAAGCTGCTGCTGTGGTGTCGTCTAGGGTAGCTGACAAGGTGTTTGGGGGTTGTTGGGTAGGTGGTGTGGTGTGGGTGGGTGTTGGTCGGTGGGTGCGTTAGTGGATATAGTATTGTTGGTGGGTGTTGGTGGGTTGGTGGATAGAGTAGTGTCGATGGGTGTTGGTGAGAGGGTGGGTTAGGGTTGAGGATGGGTGGGTGTTGGTGGATGGCTGGGTTGTGCGGTAGGTGGGTGGCTTGGTGTTGATGGGTGCGTGGGTGGTTGTGGTTGTGGTTTTTGTTGGACAAGCCGCTGCTACGGTGGCGCCGTGGGTCACTGACAAGGTGTGGGTGGGTGGGTGGGTGGGTGCCTGTGATCATATGGACACAGCCTAGTGGGTGTTGGCGTGTGGTTGGCTGGGTGTTGGTGGGTGGGTGGCTTGGTGTTGATGGGTGCGTGGGTGGTTGTAGGTGTGGTTTTTGTTGGACAAGCCGCTGCTACGGTGGCGCCGTGGGTCACTGACAAGGTGTGAGTGGGTGGGTGGGCAGTTTTTTTTTTTTCAAATCAAAAAGAGGAAATCTTATTCCTTTTTATTGTATTCCTCCCCATTTTTCTCCCAAAACAGGATCCTTGCTCCGATTTGGGTCGATTTGGATCATTTTTTAGTCAATTTCAGTGAAAACAAACCTTTTTTTTAGTGTTCATATTCCGGCAATTTTGTAATTGTAAATATCCCTGTGGGTGGGTGCCAGTGATCATATGGACACGGCCTAGTGGGTGTTGGCTTGTGGTTGGCTGGGTGTTGGTGAGCATTTGGACACGGCCTAGTGGGTGTTGGCTTGTGGTTGACTGGGTGTTGGTGAGCATTTGGACAGGCCTAGGGGGGTGGTTGGGGCTGTGTGGTTGGCTGGGTGGGTTTGTGAGTATTTGGACACGGCCTTAGGGGGGGTGTTTGGTTGTGGTTGGCTGGGGGGTGTGGGAGATTTGAAAACGGCATGTGGGTGTTGGCTGGTGTTGGATGTGGTGTTGGTGAGAATTTGGGACACGGATAGTGGGTTGTTGGCCTTGTGGTTGGAACGGGGGGTGTTGGTGAGCATTTGGACACGGCCTAGTGGGTGTTGGCTTGTGGTTGGCTGGGTGTTGGTGAGCATTTGGACACGGCCTAGTGGGTGTTGGCGTGTGGTTGGCTGGGTGTTGGTGGGGGGGTGGCTGTGTGGCTGGGGGTTGAAGGAGGTTGGGTGCTGGATGGACATGGTGTGTTGTTTTATTTTATTTGGCATTTTTTTTATTTAGCATTTGTTGTCTTTGACCAATTTATTTATTGTTTAATTTGTTATTGTATTTTTGTATTTATTTTATCGAACAATGATTTGTTTGGACATTTAATGTTTTCATTTGTATCAACACGTGTTCTTGTCATGAGCTTCTCATACTGCGTAATATAAGGATGATTTTATATTTATTTTATCGAACAATGATGTGTCGACATTAATGTTTTCATTTGTATCAACCGTGTTTGTTTTGTCATGAGTTCTTCTCATAATGCGTATATATCGTATTGATTTTATATTTATTTTATCGAACATGATTTGTTTGGACATTAATGTTCTCATTTGTATACAACAAGCGTTTCTTTGTCATGAGCTTCTCATACTGCGTAATATTTATTGTATTGATTTTATATGTTTATCGAAACAATGATTTCTTGGACATTAATGTTTTCATTTGTATCAACACGTGTTCTTGTCATGAGCTTCTCATACTGCGTAATATTTATTGTATTGATTTTATATTTATTTTATCGAACAATGATTTGTTTGGACATTTAATGTTTTCATTTGTATCAACACGTGTTCTTGTCATGAGCTTCTCATACTGCGTAATATTTATTGTATTGATTTTATATTTATTTTATCGAACAATGATTTGTTTGGACATTTAATGTTTTCATTTGTATCAAACACGTGTTGTTTCATGAGCTTCTCATAGCGTATAATATTATTGTATGATTTAAAGTTATTTTATCGAACAATGATTTGTTTGACATTTTAATGTTCATTGTATTCCACACGTGGTCTTGTCATGAGCTTCTAACTGCGCGTATATTTATGGTAGTGATTTTATATTTATTTTTATCGAACATGATTTGTTTTGGACACTTAATGTTGTCATTTGTATCAAAACGTGTTTCGTGTCCTGAGCTTCTCATACGCGTAAATATTATTTATTGATTTTATTATTTATTTTATCGAAGAATAGAATGATTTGTTTGGAATTTAAGTTTCATTGTATCAAACGAGTTTCTTGTATGAGCTTCTCATACTGCGTAATATTTATTGTATTGATTTTAATTTATTTTTATTCGAACAATGAGTTGTTTGGACATTTAATGTTTTCAGTTAGTATCAACAACGTGTTTTGTCAGGAGCTTCTCTATGCGTAAATTTATTGTATGATTTTTATGTATTTTATCGAACAATGATTCGTTTGGACATTTCATGATTTCATTTGTATCAACACGTGTTGTTGTCATGAGCTTCTCAATGGCGTGAATATTATGATTGAGTTCATATTTATTTACGAACAATGTTTGTTGGACATTTAATGTTTTTCATTTGTATCAACAAGTGTTCTTGTCAGAGATTCTCATACGAGTAATATTATTGTATGATTTGTATATTTATTGTACGAACAATGATTGTACTATGGACATTAATGTGTTTCATTTGGTATCAACACGTTTGTCTTGTCATGAGTTCTATTACTGGTAATATTTATTGTATTGATCTTATATTTATTTTATAGAAACAATGATTTGTTTGGACATTATGTTTTCATTGTATCAAAAGTTTGTTTTGTCATGAGCTTCTAATACTGCTAATATTTATCGTATTGATTGTATATTTATTTATCGAACAATGATTGTTTGGACATTGAATGTTTATTTTATCAAAAACGTGTTCTTGTTCATAGCTCTCATATGCGTAATATTTATGTATGATTTTATATCGATTTATCGAACAAGGATTTGTTTGGACATTTAATGTTTTCATTTGTATCAACACGTGTTCTTGTCATGAGCTTCTCATATGCGTAAAGTTATTGTAATGATTTTATAGTATTTTATCGAAACCAATGATTTGTTTGGACATTTAATGTTTTCATTTGTATCAACACGTGTTCTGCATGAGCTTTATTATGCCAATATTATGTATGATTTTATATTTATTTTATCGAACAATTGAGTCGTTTGGACATTTAATGTTTCATTTGTATCAAAAAGTGTTCTTGTCATGAGCTTGTCATGACTGCGTAATAGGTATGTATGATTTTATATTTATTTTTATCGAACAATGATTTGTATTGGCATTTAATGTTTCATTTGTATCAAACACGTGTCGTGTCATGAGCCTCAATCTGCGTTACGTAAATTATGTATTGAGTTTATATTTATTTATCGAACAATGATTTGTTTGGACATTTAATGTTTTCATTTGTATCAACACGTGTTCTTGTCATGAGCTTCTCATACTGCGTAATATTTATTGTATTGATTTTATATTTATTTTATCGAACAATGATTTGTTTGGACATTTAATGTTTTCATTTGTATCAACACGTGTTGTTGTCATGAGCTTCTCATACTGCGTAATATTTATTGTATTGATTTTATATTTATTTTATCGAACAATGATTGTTGGCATTTAATGTTTTATTGATCAACAAGTATCTTGTCATGAGCTTCTCATTACTGCGTAATATTTAATTCGTTATTGATTTATATTTATTTATGAACAATGGTTTGTTTGGAAATTTAATGTGTGATTTGTATCAACCCACGTGTTCTCTCATTGAGCTTCTAATACTGCGAATATTTATTGTATTGATTTTATATTTATTTTATCGAACAATGATTTGTTTGGACATTTAATGTTTTCATTTGTATCAACACGTGTTCTTGTCATGAGCTTCTCATACTGCGTAATATTTATTGTATTGATTTTATATTTATTTTATCGAACAATTATTTGTTTGGACATTTAATGTTTTCATTTGTATCAACACGTGTTCTTGTCATGAGCTTCTCATACTGCGTAATATTTATTGTAGATTTTATATTCTGTTAACGAACAATGATTTGTTGGAATTAAGTTTCATTGGTATCAACGCGTGTTTGTCATGCAGCGTCTCATAATGCGTAAATGTATGTATTGATTTATATTTATTTTATCGAACAATGATTTGTTTGGACATTTAATGTTTTCACTGTATAAACAAGTGTCTTGTCATGAGTTCCATATGGAATATTATTGATTGATTTTATATTTATTTGATCGAACAATGATTTGTTGGACTTTAATGTTTCATGGTACAAACACGTGTTCTTGTCATGAGCTTCTATATGCGTAAATTTATTGTATTGATTTTATATTTTCTTGATCGAACAATGATTGTTGGACATTTAAGTGTTTTCAATTTTGTATCAAACGTGTTCTCGTCATGAGCTGCTATACTGCGTAGATTATTGTATTGATTTTATTATTTTATAGAACAATGATGTGTTTGGAACATATAATGTTTCAGTTGTATCAACAAGTGTCTTGCATGGCTGCTCATACTGGTTAATTTATAGATTGATTGCATATTTATTTTACGAACAATGATTCGTTTGGACATTTAATGTTTCATTTGTTCACACTGTCTTGTCATGAGCTTCTCATACTGCGTAATATTATTGTATTGATTTGATATGTAGTTTATCGAACAGACTTGGTTTGGACATTTAAGTAGTGTCATTTGTATCAACAAGTGTTCTGTCATGGCTTCTCAGGAACTGCAGTAAATTATTGTAATTTGATTTACATTTATTTTATCGAAACAATGATTTGTTTGGACATTTAAGTTTTAATTGGTCTCAAACACGCTGTTATTGTCAGAGCTCTCATATGGTAAATGTATTGTATTGATTATATGTATTGATCGAACATGATTGTTTGGACATTAATGTTTTAATTTGGATCAACAAGTGTTGCGTCTCATGAGCTTCTCATATGCGTATATTTATTGTCTGATTTTTATTTATTTGATCGAACAATGATTTGTTGACAATTAATGTTTTCCTTGCTCAACACGTTTGTTCTTGTCATGCGTTCTCATACTGCGGAATACGATTGTATTGATTATATATATTGATCGACAATGATGGTTTGGACATTACTGTTTCATTGTTCAACACGTGTTCTATCATGAGCTATCATACTGCGTAATATTTATTATTGATTTTATATTCTTTTTATCGAAATGATTTGTCTTGACATTTAATGTTTCAGTTGTATCAAACGCGTTATGTCATGAGGCTTCTCATACTGCGTAATAGTTATGTATGATTATATGGTCTTTTAATTCGAACAATGATTGTTTGGACATTAATGTGTCATTGTCAACAAGTGTCTTGTCACGAGCTTCTCAACTGCGTAATATTATGTATTGATTTTATTTATTTTATCGAACAATCGATTGGTTTGGACATTTAATGTTTCATTGTATACAAACACGTGTTCTTGTCATGAGCTTATCATTACTGCGAATAGTTATGTATGATTTTATACTTATTATAGAAACAATGATTTGGTTTGGACATTTAATGTTTTCATTGGTATCAACAACACGTGTTCTGTTGGCTTCTCATACTGCGTTAATATTTATTGTATTGATTTTATATTTACTTTATCGAAACAATGATTTTTGCTTGGACATTTATGTTTTCAGTGTATCAAACACGTGTCTGTCGTGAGCTTATCATATGCGTATAATACTGTATTGATTTTATATTTATTTTATGCGAACATGATTTGTTTTGACATTTAATGTTTTCATTTGTATCAACACGTTTTCTTGTCATGAGCTTCTCATACTGCGTAATATTTATTGTATTGATTTTATATTTATTTTATCGAACAATGATTTTTTGGACATTTAATGTTTCATTTGTATCAACACGTGTTCTTGTCATGAGCTTCTCATACGCGTAATATTTATTGTATTGATTTTATATTTATTTATCGAACATGATTTGTTTGGACATTTAATGTTTTCATTGTATCAACACGTGTTCTTGTCATAGCTTTCTCATACTGCGTAATATTTATTGTATTGATTTTATATTTATTTTATCGAACAATGATTTGTTTGGACATTAATGTTTTCATTTGTATCAACACGTGTTCTGTCATGAGCTTCTCATCTGCGTAATATTTATTGTATGATTTTATATTTATTTTATCGAACATTATTTGTTTGGACATTTAAGTTTTCATTTGTATCACACGTGTTCTTGTCATGAGCTTCTCATACTGCGTAATATTTATTGTATTGATTTTATATTTATTTTATCGAACAATGATTTGTTTGGACATTTAATGTTTTCATTTGTATCAACACGTGTTCTTGTCATGAGCTTCTCATACTGCGTAATATTTATTGTATTGATTTTATATTTATTTTATCGAACAATGATTTGTTTGGACATTTAATGTTTTCATTTGTATCAACACGTGTTCTTGTCATGAGCTTCTCATACTGCGTAATATTTATTGTATTGATTTATATTTTTTTATCGAACAATTATTTGTTTGGACATTTAATGTTTTCATTTGTATCAACACACGTTTTCTTGTCATGAGCTTCTCATACTGCGTAATATTTATTGTATTGATTTTATATTTATTTTATCGGACAATGATTTGTTTGGCATTAATGTTTTCATTTGTATCAACACGTGTTCTTGTCATGAGCTTCTCATACTGCGTAATATTTATTGTATTGATTTTATATTTATTTTATCGACAATATTTGTTTGGACATTTAAGTTTTCATTTGTATCAACACGTGTTCTGGTCATGAGCTTCTCATACTGCGTAATATTTATTGTATTGATTTTATATTTATTTTATCGACAATGATTTGTTTGGACATTTAATGTTTTCATTTTGTATCAACACGTGTTCTTGTCATGAGCTTCTCATACTGCGTAATATTTATTGTATTGATTTTATATTTATTTTATCGAACAATGATTTGTTTGGACATTTAATGTTTTCATTTGTATCAACACGTGTTCTTGTCATGAGCTTCTCATACTGCGTAATATTTATTGTATTGATTTTATATTTATTTTATCGAACAATATTTGTTTGGACATTTAATGTTTTTCATTTGTATCAACACGTGTTCTTGTCATGAGCTCCCTCTACTGCGTATATTTATTGTATTGATTTTATATTTATTTTATCGAACAAATTTTGTTTTGGACATTTAATGTTTTCATTGTATCAACACGTGTTCTTGTCATGACTTCTCATACTGCGTAATATTTATTGTATTGATTTTATATTATTTATTCGAACAATTTTTTTGGACATTTAATGTTTTCATTTGTATCAACACGTGTTCTTGTCATGAGCTTCTCATACTGCGTAATATTTATTGTATTGATTTATATTTATTTTATCGAACAATGATTTGTTTGGACATTTAGTTTTCATTTGTATCAACACGTGTTCTTGTCATGAGCTTCTCATACTGCGTAAATTTATTGTATTGATTTTATATTTTATTTTATCGAACAATGATTTGTTTGGACATTTAATGTTTTCATTTGTATCAACACGTGTTCTTGTCATGAGCTTCTCATACTGCGTAATATTTATTGTATTGATTTTATATTTATTTTATCGAACAATTTTGTTGGACATTTAATGTTTCATTTGTATCAACACGTGTTCTTGTCATGAGCTTCTCATACTGCGTAATATTTATTGTATTGATTTATATTTATTTTATCGAACATGATTTGTTTGGACATTTAATGTTTTCATTTGTATCAACACGTGTTTCTTGTCATGAGCTTCTCATACTGCTTAATATTTATTGTATTGATTTTATATTTATTTTATATCGACAATATTTGTTTGGACATTTAATGTTTTCATTTGTATCAACACGTGTTCTTGTCATGAGCTTCTCATACTGCGTAATATTATTGTATTGATTTTATATTTATTTTATCGAACAATATTTGTTTGGACATTTAATGTTTTCATTTGTATCAACACGTGTTCTTGTCATGACTTCTCATACTGCGTAATATTTATTGTATTGATTTTATATTTATTTTATCGAACAATATTTGTTTGGACATTTAATGTTTTCATTTGTATCAACACGTGTTCTGTCATGAGCTTCTCATACTCGGTAATTTTATTGTATTGATTTTATATTTATTTTATCGAACAATATTTGTTTGGACTTTAATGTTTTCATTTGTATCAACACGTGTTCTTGTCATGAGCTTCTCATACTGCGTAATTTTATTGTATTGATTTTATATTTATTTTATCGAACAATTATTTGTTTGGACATTTAATGTTTTCATTTGTATCAACACGTGTTTCTTGTCATGAGCTTCTCATACTGCGTAATATTTATTGTATTGATTTTATATTTATTTTATCGAACAATGATTTGTTTGGACATTAATGTTTTCATTTGTATCAACACGTGTTCTTGTCATGAGCTTCTCATACTGCGTATATTTATTGTATTGATTTTATATTTATTTTATTCGAACAATGATTTGTTTGGACATTTAATGTTTTCATTTGTATCAACACGTGTTCTTGTCATGAGCTTCTCATACTGCGTAATATTTATTGTATTGATTTTATATTTATTTTATCGAACATTATTTGTTTGGACATTTAATGTTTTCATTTGTATCAACACGTGTTTTGTCATAGCTTCTCATACTGCGTAATATTTATTGTATTGATTTTATATTTATTTTATCGACAATGATTTGTTTGGACATTTAATGTTTTCATTTGTATCACCACGTGTTTCTTGTCATGAGCTTCTCATACTGCGTATATTTATTGTATTGATTTTATTTTATTTTATCGAACAATATTTGTTTGGACATTTAATGTTTTCATTTGTATCAACACGTGTTTGTCATGACTTCTCATACTGCGTATATTTTATTGTATGTTTTATATTTATTTTATCGAACAATTATTTGTTTGGACATTTAATGTTTTCATTTGTATCAACACGTGTTCTTGTCATGAGCTTCTCATACTGCGTAATATTTATTGTATTGATTTTATATTTATTTTATCGAACAATGATTTGTTTGGACATTTAATGTTTTCATTTGTATCAACACGTGTTCTTGTCATGAGCTTCTCATATGCGTAATATTTATTGATTGATTTTATATTTATTTTATCGAACAATGATTTGTTTGGACATTTAATGTTTTCATTTGTATCAACACTTGTTCTTGTCATGAGCTTCTCATACTGCGTAATATTTATTGTATTGATTTTATATTTATTTTATCGACAATTATTTGTTTGGACATTTAGATGTTTTCATTTGTATCAACACGTGTTTTGTCATGAGCTTCTCATACTGCTAATATTTATTGTATTGATTTTATATTTATTTTATCGAACATTATTTGTTTGGACATTTAATGTTTTCATTTGTATCAACACGTGTTCTTGTCATGAGCTTCTCATACTGCGTAATATTTATTGTATTGATTTATATTTATTTTATCGAACAATATTTGTTTGGACATTTAATGTTTTCATTTGTATCAACACGTGTTCTTGTCATGAGCTTCTCATACTGCGTAATTTTATTGTATTGATTTTATATTTATTTTATCGAACAATGATTGTTTTGGACATTTAATGTTTTCATTTGTATCAACACGTGTTCTTGTCATGAGCTTCTCATACTGCGTAATATTTATTGTATTGATTATATTTATTTTATCGACAATATTTGTTTGGACATTTAATGTTTTCATTTGTATCAACACGTGTTCTTGTCATGAGCTTCTCATAATGCGTAATATTTATTGTATTGATTTTATATTTATTTTATCGAACAATGATTTGTTTGGACATTTAATGTTTTCATTTGTATCAACACGTGTTCTTGTCATGAGCTTCTCATACTGCGTAATATTTATTGTATTGATTTTATATTTATTTTATCGAACAATTATTTGTTTGGACATTTAATGTTTTCATTTGTATCAACACGTGTTCTTGTCATGAGCTTCTCATACTGCGTAATATTTATTGTATTGATTTTATATTTATTTTATCGGACAATTATTTGTTTGGACATTTAATGTTTTCATTTGTATCAACACGTGTTCTTGTCATGAGCTTCTCATACTGCGTAATATTTATTGTATTGATTTTATATTTATTTTATCGAACAATTATTTGTTTGGACATTTAATGTTTTCATTTGTATCAACACGTGTTCTTGTCATGAGCTTCTCATATGCGTAATATTTATTGTATTGATTTTATATTTATTTATCGAACATTATTGTTTGGACATTTAATGTTTTCATTTGTATCAACACGTGTTCTTGTCATGAGCTTCTCATACTGCGTAATATTTATTGTATTGATTTTATATTTATTTTATCGAACATTATTTGTTTGGACATTAATGTTTTCATTTGTATCACACGTGTTCTTGTTCATGAGCTTCTCATACTGCTGTAATATTTATTGTATTGATTTTATATTTATTTATCGAACAATGATTTGTTTGGACATTTATGTTTTCATTTGTATCAACACGTGTTCTGTCATGAGCTTCTCATACTGCGTAATATTTATTGTATTGATTTTATATTTATTTTATCGAACAATATTTGTTTGGACATTTAATGTTTTCATTTGTATCAACACGTGTTCTTGTCATGAGCTTCTCATACTGCGTAATATTTATTGTATTGATTTTATATTTATTTTATCGACAATTATTTGTTTGGACATTTAATTGTTTTCATTTGTATCAACACGTTCTTGTCATGAGCTTCTCATACTGCGTAATATTTATTGTATTGATTTTATATTTTATTTTATCGAACATTATTTGTTTGGACATTTAATGTTTTCATTTGTATCAACACGGTTTCTTGTCATGAGCTTCTCATATGCGTATATTTATTGTATTGATTTTATATTTATTTTTCGAACAATGATTTGTTTGGACATTTATGTTTTCATTTGTATCAACACGTGTTCTTGTCATGAGCTTCTCATACTGCGTATTTTATGTATTGATTTTTATTTTTTTATTCCGACTTATGTTGTTTTGGACTTTAATGTTTTCATTTGTATCAACACGTGTTCTTGTCATGAGCTTCTCATACTGCGTATATTTATTGTATTGATTTAATTTATTTATCGAACATTTTGTTGGCATTTAATGTTTTCATTTTATCAACACTGTTCTTGTCATGAGCTTCTCATACTGCGTAATATTTATTGTATTGATTTTAATTTATTTTATTGAACATTTATTGTTTGGCATTTAATGTTTTCATTTGATCAACACGTGTTCTTGTCATGAGCTTCTCATACTGCGTATCTTTATTGTATTGTTTTCACCATTTCTTTTCTTGCTTTTTTTGATTTTGGCATATTTGTTTTCATTTTATCAAGACATTGTGACAACGTGTTCTTGTCATGACTTCTCATACTGCGTAATATTTATTGTATTGATCAATTTTTTTTATTGAACATTTATTTGCTTTGGGCATTTATGTTTTCATTTTATCCCGGTTCTTGATCAAGTACTCCGTAACGTTGTCGTCTCTGGTCTTTGTACATTGTTTCTTTTTTTGCTTTTTGTGGACATTATGTTTTCTTTTTCTCAGAACTTATTTTTGTCCGAGCTAAGAATATGTATGACATTTAGTGAAACATTTTGTTTATTTAACATTTAATTGTTTACATTTTTTATCATAATGTATTGTTGTCACGAGCAGGTCATCAGGTGTAACATTGATTATATTTAACATTTAATTGTTTACATTTGTTTCATAATAATGTGTTGTTGTCACGAGCAGGTCATAAGGTGTAACATTTATTTAATTCAGCATTTAATCGTTTACATTTGTTTCATCATACTGTGTTGTTTTCAAGAGCAGTTCATAAGGCTTAACATTAATTTTATTTATTTCACATATATGTATATATACTTTATTGTATTTTACATTTAATTGCTTACATCTGCTTCATCATAATGTGTTGTTGTCACGAGCAGGTCATCAGGCATAACAGTTACTTTATTTATGCCACATTTATTCATTGGATATTTGCTTTATTTAACACTGCAAAAAGGTTGGGCTTTTTTGGTTTTCTAATCAACGTGTTTTGCTTATTGTTGTCGACTAGAGCATGTCATCATACGTTAACATTGTTTTGTATTACTTTTACCATCCCTTTTTTTTCTTCTTGAGTCAACATGTTTTGTTGTCACGAACAGGTCCACTTCGTTTCCGCTGACATCAGTGTGGTCCTCAGGGAGATTCGTGAGGTGGAGAACTTCGAGGTGAACTTCGGAATTCAAGGTGAACTTCAAGGTGGAGAGATTCAAGAGGTTCGCAAGTTTGTGGAGGGGTAACGAAGGATGAGGGAGGGAGGTAAGGTGCAGAAAAGTCACTAACACAGAGGCGATGCAGCACGGTATCTGTGACCCACACAGAGCAGTAGTGACAGCAATGACAGCAATGGTCAGCTAAAACAGAGACAAATGCAGCGACAGGTTATTGGGAGCAGCCAGAGCAGTGTGGCAGCAATGACAGCAATGACAGCAATGACAGCAATGGTCAGCTGAAACAGAGACAGATGCAGCGACAGGTTATTGGGAGCAGCCAGAGCATTAGTGACAGCAATGACAGCAATGGGCAGGTGAAACAGAGGCAGGTGCAAAAAGAGATCAGTTCTCTATTAGGTAGCAAGATCAACAGTGGGGGTCGCAGTAGCGATGCAGATTCAGCAATCTTGACCCTTCCTCATACCTCTCCAGCTTCTACTCAGATTCCCAGTGAGCTCTCTCCAGCTTCAACTCAGCTTCCCAGTGAGCCCTCTCCAGCTTCTATCCAGCTTCCCAATGCGCTCTCTGGACCTTCTAGGCAGCTCCTGAATGAGCTGCGCAGTGTGACCGGTGTTGGGGTGCTTGCCCTCCATGCTTGTGGGTCCCTCACAGACACTGTACTGGAGCTGGCTATGACTCCACTGTTTGACGCAGGTGCGATAGTACCTAGTACAATAGTACAATCATACTAGTATGATAGTAAAACAGTACCTAGTACAATAGTACAATCGTACTAGTACTATATTACCTAGTACAAAGAGTGCGATATTAAGCTGCTGCTTGCTTTCTTGTTCTTCTAGTCTTTCATACCTTGGTTCGTTAATCAGTCTACATGTGTTAGGGTGCTCACCCTCCATGCTTGTGGGTCACTCCCAGACACTGCATTGGAGCTGGCTATGTATCCACTGTTTGACGCGGGTAAATATTCTGGGATAGTGAGCTGTTGTTTGATTGTATTCTTGTATGAACGAGTTTCACAGTGTGAGCTTCACAATGTTACCGGTGTTGGGGTGCTCACCCTCCATGCTTGTGGGTCACTCCCAGACACTGCATTGGAGCTGGCTATGTATCCACTGTTTGACGCGGGTAAATATTCTGGTATAGTGAGCTGTTGTTTGATTGTATTCTTGTATGAACGAGTTTCACAGTGCGAGCTTCACAATGTTACCGGTGTTGGGGTGCTCACCCTCCATGCTTGTGGATCACTCCCAGACACTGCATTGGAGCTGGCTATGTATCCACTGTTTGACGCGGGTAAATATTCTGGGATAGTGAGCTGTTGTTTGATTGTATTCTTGTATGAACGAGTTTCACAGTGCGAGCTTCACAATGTTACCGGTGTTGGGGTGCTCACCCTCCATGCTTGTGGGTCACTCCCAGACACTGCATTGGAGCTGGCTATGTATCCACTGTTTGACGCGGGTAAATATTCTGGGATAGTGAGCTGTTGTTTGATTGTATTCTTGTATGAACGAGTTTCATAGTGTGAGCTTCACAATGTAACCGGTGTTGGGGTGCTCACCCTCCATGCTTGTGGGTCCCTCACAGACACTGTACTGGAGCTGGCTATGTCACCGCTGTTTGAAGCAGGTACGATAGTATCTAGTACTACAGTGCTGTAGTACGATTGTTCTAGTATGATATTACCTAGTGCACAGAGTGTGATAGTATCTAGTGCTGTAGTACGATCGTACTAGTATGATATTACCTAGTACACAGAGTGTGATAGTATGTAGTACTATAGTGCGATCACACTAGTATGATATTACCTGTTTTCACTGAGTGTGATAGTATGTAGTACTATAGTGTGATCGCACTAGTATGATATTACCTGGTACACTGAGTGCGATAGTAAGCTGCTGCTTGCTTTCTTGTTCTCCTAGTCTTTCATACCTTGGTTCTTTAATCAGTCTACATGTGTTGGGGTGCTCGCCATCCATGCATCCCTCACAGACACTGTACTGGAGCTGGCTGTGTCACCACTATTTGAAGCAGGTACACAATACGTGATACTGAGCTGTTCTGTGATTGCTTTCTTTTATTAACGAGCTTCGTAGTGCTACAAGTGCTGGGGTGTTTGCCCTCCATGCATCCCTCACTGACACTGTACTGGAGCTGGCTATGTCACCACTGTTTGATGCAGGTACAAAGGGTGGGATAGTGAGCTGCTGTTTGATTGTATTGTTGTGCAGACCAGCTGATCATTGTGACCCGTGTTGGGGTGCTTGCCCTCCATGTGTGTGGGTCCCTCACTGACACTGTACTGGAGCTGGCTATGTCACCACTGTTTGAAGTAGACACACAGGGCGTGAAAGTGTGCTGCTGTTTGATTGTATTCTTTTATAAACCAGCTTATGCTACACAGGAACCACCTGCAATGCACCCTATGGAATCGAATTACAAATTCTTATATTCATACCTTTTTAATCCTACCTTTGCTGCTGCAGCATGTGCGCAGGTGGCTTTCTACCCTTGCTCCTAAACAGGCACCGCCCCCAATGCATCCTAGGGAATCAAGCTAGAATTCATTATATCCGTACACTTAAATCCTACCTTTTTGCTGCTGCAGCATGTGCGCAGGTGGCTGTCTGCCCTTGCTGCTCAACAGGCACCGCCTGCAGGGCATCCCTTTGCATTCAAACTCGAAGTATGTATGGAATCAGGCTATAACTCGTATAAATCCTGTCCCCAGTGTGCCCAGGTGGCTGTCTGCCCTTGCTGCTACACAGGCACTGCACGCAACGCACCCTATACACTCAAACTATAATACATTATACTCATACATTTAAATCCTGCCTTGTTGATGTTGCAGCATGTGCGCAGGTTGCTGTCTGCCCTTGCTGCTACACATACACTGCACGCAACGGACCCTATTTAATCAAACTATAATTCATTATACTCATACATATAAAGCCTGCCTTTTTGCCATTGTAGCATGTGCGCAGGTGGCTGTCTGCCCTTGCTGCTACCCAGGCACCACTCGCAATGGTACCTCTGGAATCAAGCTATAATGTATAATTGAAATTGAAATTGAAATTGTTACATCCGTGTAGAACCGTTACTCACAGGACGTGAAGTTAAGGACACCATAGCGTAAGCCGGAGCTAGCTATAGTCACCGTAGGACCATCTCAGTAAAAATAATTACCAACTACATCATACCAGTGCAGCTTAATACGGGGTTTTTCACCCGGGGTTTGGGGAGCCCGGCACAATACAGCTGTGTAAGACAAAACCTTGAGAGGGGGACGGTCTGTGGGCTAGTCCCCGGGTAATCGACCCGGGGTGTGCTTCCCATAAGCGTCTGCACTGTAAAATACTCTAAAGCTGTAATGGTGTGAGAGTGGACTGTGTCCTGCCAGTTTGAGGGCACAGTTCTCTGAAGTCCAAGAGTGGTCATAGAAGTCAAAAAGAGGGTAGGAATATTACAGTTTGTTTCCAACGTGATAACTTCATAATGAACAAGGTATCCAGCTGATCTGAGGCCATTTACTAATTCAACATGCTGGGCGTTTTTAGTGATAAACTTAGTAGCATGTTGGGTATCAGAGCAGTATCCAACTCAAGAACCCAGAGTTTCTTTAATCAGACATACAGGTAGGGGAGGTCTATGTCAGGTAGGACGGCAAGATCAGTATCATTCTCTTCCAGTCCGCTACAGTAATAGTGGGGGGCGTAACCAGTCAGGGAGACGTTTGCCCAGGACCCCCCTGGGAGGTCCTCTTCCTTGCCAGCGTCCATGATCATTCTGCGGGATCCCGGCGCCGGTGCAAATGGCCTTGTGGATGAGTCGCACTGCGGCGTCATGTTCCCTTGATATGAGCCCTTGAAAGTCCGTGTGGTCAGCCCGCCAGGATGTGGCCCGCTCCGTCCTCACAGGTGTGGGCAAATGGGCTATGGGGTTCGTGGGGGGGTGAGTGCTGGTAATATAAGGGAGTTTTCCAGCGGAATGCAAGTTTACGGTTCCACAGTCTACCCCAGCGGGCTTTAGATGTGGAATTTAGTCTTATGTGGATAAGGGTTGAGGTCCAAAAATTTGTTATTACGCTTGCTTGAGGAAGTTGGTGGGGAGTGTTATCACCCAGTGTGTTGCATAGATCCCTTTAAGAGGGTGTGTTGGCCAAGGTGGCAGCTAGTGGGCAGTTAGAGGTGATACCTTGTGTAAGTTAGGTTGCTAGGATGCGTGGGGTATATCTCCCATGGGTGTGCGAGGAGTTGAACTGTGGCCAGTAAACATTGTGGGGGGATTTCCCCGTGGTGTCAGTAAAATTGGTTAAGGTGGGGTGCCAGCTGCTTTGCCGTGCCAAGTGTCTGCTCTGTCATTTCCAAGGATACCTGTGGGAACGGACTTTACAAAGAGTTGTGTGTGAGCCATGCAGGATGCGTTAATGAGGTTGTTTTTGAATGATTGCAGTAATTCAGTATGAATAGAACGGGTTGTAGTGGTAGGGTCGTGAATCATTTTTTTATAGTTGAGAGGCAGAGGCTGTCTGTATGGAGGGTAAGAATTTGTCATAATCAATGTTGAGAAGGCTTGGTGGATGGCTACCAGTTCTGCCCGGTTGTTAGTTTGGGTGCCCCTATTCCCCCAGTTGATGGTGTAACTTTGCCCTGCAGCCGGGACATAGACTGCAGCACCTATTTTGCTAGGATGCCCTGGTTTACCTTTTATTAGACTGCCATCTGTGTAGACCTGGAGGCCTGAGGAGGGGGTAGCTAGGTAAAGACAAGGGTGGGTAATGGTAAGAGGGGAGGGAGGAGGGTGTTTGGTGGAGTGGAGTTTGCCAGGATTTTTGGCAAGAGTCAAGTTTCCGAGGGTAGGTGATGACAATGTCAGAGAAGTAAGATGGGATGTGGTGTGATAGTAGAGGGCTCCCAGTGAGAAAGGCTTTGCATGTAGTATGTCCATTGGTCAATAAAATCTGGATTTAGGAAGTAAGTAGCTTGGCTGTGGGGGTTGCATCATAAAGTGAGATGTAGTTTTTTGAGTGGGGGTGGAGTGGTGAGATTTGCTGCCAAGGCCAAAAAGGTAGTATAAAATTCAGACTGTGGTCTGAATTAAAAAAAAAAAGGTAGTATAAAAAAAGTATAAAAATTCAGACTGTGGTCTAGAGTCCAATTGTGATCTCCAGGAGTGACGGAGAAGAGTTTGTAAGGGGCAGCAAGATCATCAGGGAGGGCATCAGGTGCAGGTAGGGCTGAGAGTATTTTCGCATGGTCAGCACTGGCTAGGGCCCACCTTAGAGCTTGGTGTGCTTGTGTGGTGGAGTTGGGAACGTCCACAGTGAGCCCCCAGTCCGATGGTAGAAAGGGGTCTTGGTTGGACCAAAGAGCTGGTCAGCTGGCTGGTAGAAGAGAAGCTGGTGAGGCTTTGGTCGTAGCTAAGGGGGTTAGAAGTACATGGTGATTATGCCCGGGCTTCTGCTGCTTGTGAGAGAAAGGAGAAAGAATGTTGGTGGCGGCAGGGGCAGCTCTGTATCTGGTGAAGAGGGCAGCTAAGTCAGTGTGGTATGTCCTCCTTGAGTCAGTTGTTTCCATTTGTTAGGTGGTGGTTTTTTAAAATGGTCATAGTTTGTTTAAAGAGAGGAGTCTGTCCGTTGAATGTGCCCAAACAGTGACCAGTGGGGTTATAAAGATTGAGGCGTTGGTGTTGTGTGTTGTGTGGATTGGCCATCCAGAGTAGTGAGGATGCCTGTTTTGTATAATGTAGCTGAGGGTGGTTGAATGTCCCAGTCTGGGTGCCTGTCGTGTGTGTCAATTTTCAAAAGTTTGTGAACAGGTTATGGTTGTCAGCATTAAATCCTGGAGAGGTGGCCCATTGGCCTTGTTCGGATGGAGTTGTGAGGTGGATGTCCTTCCTGGGGTTGAGGTGTGTGGTTGTTGGGGAGTGGTTTTAAAAGGTTAATTGGGCATATGCTGGTTGTCCCACCAGTTCACAAGATGAGCCCGCATGTGAGATTGGGGTTTCCAATATAGGTGGAGTAGGGAGGTAACGAGTTGTGCTGTGGTGGAATGCTGTATCCCATTTGTGTGTACGAGTTGATATGGTCGTTGTGTGCATAATTGTTGGGGCCCATTGGACGTGGACAACGGTAGTGGTGGCAAGTTTGTCGTCGTTTGTAAGAGCGCTTGCCCCGCCAGCTCGTAAGTGCAGAGCTTTGTACTGGGATCCGTAGTAAGGTGGAGCGGCGCGCCGGTTGCAGGTGCGGCTGTGCTGTCGGGGAATGTCATGGCCTCGCGGATCCTGTCAGGATGTGAAGTGGGAGTTTTTTATAGGCGCGGTAAAATTTTGAAGTGGAGGAGTGTCGAATCCAAGATTTGCACAAGTATTGGCGTGCTGACCAGTGGCATCACTGCTGGGGCAGCCCCATGCTTGGTGCGCGTGCTGGCTGCTGGCGATCTGCGTTGGGCCACCCCACCATTGGTTTCCTTCCAGGTCCCAGTGGGATCCGCCTCGTAGTCTGAATCAGTAACGGTGGCGTGAGGTTGGTAGCGCTGGTGGTGGAGTGGAGGGTTCGTTAGGAGCAGGAATTTAACGTTGTCTGTTTTGTTCTGCTCAATGTGCGTAACCAGGCGCAATTGTCGGTGGAGAGGGAGTGGGTCAGAGTGTATTGGAGGACCGACGTTTGGAGGGAAGAGAGGTTGAGCGGTGAGGCGGTTCAGAGATCGTTTGTGGTGTTTATATTTTGTGTAAGGTGATAAGGGAGAGACTGTAGTGCTGATAGAGATGGGTTCCCATAGGGTGACCAGGTCATGGTATGAGTAAATGTCGCAGCTGAAATGGAGTCATGAGTGAGACATGAATTGCCTGTGGGGGGAGAGGGAGAGAGTGTATGCTAAGTTTGTCAAGAAGTTCTTTGTCATTCCAAGAAATTATTATGTCAGATTTTTAATAATTTCCAGCTGGCGGCTAGGACATATATTTAAGTTTCTTGCGGGAGAGAAGAGAGGATCTAGAGTGGTCATGGTGGGAGGTTGATTTGTTAAGAAGAGCCCTGTGAGGATTCCCAGGTGACCTTGGTCGTTCATGACTGGGTGAGGGCTGTTGCAGTAAATCTGGTGTATATTCGTGAGTAGAGGGCAACCCCTAGTCCTGCCTCTGTTTTGGGGAGGTGGAGTGCTCTTGTCGGAAAAGATCTAGGAAGGAGCAGCAGAGTTTAACTGTTTTTATAGCTGCTCTGTCAATGACATGAATGTCGGTTAGTAAGAAGGGGCTACTACTATCATGGGGTATTTAATAGCTGCTCTGAGACATTGTGAAATTATTCGTAAGCATTGAGTGGGGGTTGCCCTGTTTTTAGCTTAGTGAGGATGCTCAAGCCTTTGTTTGTGAATGGTTTCAAAGTAGAGTGGAGTTGAGTTTCCAATTTAGGTAAGTGAGATGTGAACCCCCAAGTTTTGTAGGCTTGGTCTGGAGGCTGGTAGGTAGCATAGGATTTTTTTTCCAAGGGAACATAGTGGGAATTTTTTCTAACCTTTGTTTAAGAGTGTTGTTGTGAGTAGGTTGTGAGGGTGTGATTTGTGGAGTATGCCACGACCACACATTTAGTGGCGTTAAAGGAATGCCCGCCAGAGCTAAAAGTTTGGACTTTACCACGTTGGATACGAAGGTCCTCTGAGCTGCCGGTTAGGACGGCATTGTGCGTCAGCATACCCAAGCTGCAAGTGTGATTTTCTCTGCTGTTTTGGGGGTAGGGAATGCTGCTCGTATCCTCGTCCCCCGAAACGACCATCTGTGTAGGGTTTCTAGAAAAATAATGAAGAGTAAGGGGGAGAGAGTGTCTCCCTGGATAAGTGCCCTGGTGATGGGGATAGGGGAGCCAATGTTATTGTTGAGAGGATATTGTGTAGTAGAGTTTGTGTAAAATTCCTTTAATATGGTCTATATGTCGTGGTGTAACCCAAGCTGTGCATGATGCAAAGAAGTTTTTGGTGGTCAATCATGTTGAAAGCAGAGCTAAAGTCAAAGTAGGCAGCTAAGAGGTCCTGTGGAAGAGGGCAGCATCCTCAATGTTGTGGAGAAGGGTCAAGAGTTGTCTGATGTACTTTTGTCTTTTTCTGAAACCCTCTTGCAGGCACTAAGAATGTGGTTGGTTTCAGAGTAGGTAGTAATAGTGTTAGTGACAAGAGAGGTCCAGAGTTTGGCTACAGCATGTGTAATGGCCTATTGGCCCTGTAGTTTTAGGCAGCAAGGAGCTGATTTTTTGTAGAGCATGACTGTGTGTGAGGTTTTCCAGCAGTCTGGTGTTTCTCCCAGGATCCATACTAGCTCATGAGTTTGTGTATGGTAGGTGCATTTCTGTGGGAGGCACATAAGTAGTTCATTAGGTTGCCGTCTGGGCCTGTGGCTTTGTTGGTGGAGAGTTTCCTAATACTTCATTATAGGTGGTTAGAGAGGAGAGATAGGTGTAAGGGGAGGCAGTGTTTTGGGTATGGAGTTGGCTGGGTTTCAAGGTGATATTTATCTTGTGTGTTTTCCCATGGGGGGGGGGGGGGGTGGTGGTGGTGGGGGGTGTGTGGTTGCAGACACATATATTTGCTAGGGTTACTAGGGAGCCCTTTGGTTTACCTTTATTCAGGGACCTACCATCTTGATGTAAATGACCTCGTAGGCACCGATGAAGTGTAGGTCTATGAGGTAAGCTAGAGTGAGAACATGGGGGAGTTAGTGGTAAAGAAGAGAAGGGAGGAAGAGGGTCGTTGGTGGAGTAGAGATTTATTGCGGTGGTTTATTGAGCAAGGAGAGATTGAGTTTTAAAGCTGGGTAGAGGAATTATTTACAATGTAGAGAGAAGTAAGAAGTGAGGAGGCTGGTGTCACAGGAATGATTAAGTATTTGTGATAGTAGGAGGGCCTCCCAGGATGAGCGGAGAGGGTTTGCATGCTCATAGTATGTCCATTGGTAATAAAATCTGGGGAGTTTTTTAGGAAAGTAGGATATCTTCTCTGTTGGGGTGGGCATATAATGGATTGAGTCCGACAGTTTTTGGGATGTGATGGGTGTCTTGAGTGTGTGAGAATTTTGCTGCCCAAATAGCCGAGATATTTATGACCGGTCTAGCATAAAATTTCAGACGTGGTCTAAGATGTCAATATTTAGTGATCCATAGTGTGGTAGAGAGAGTTTGGTAGGGGCAGCCAAGCGTCGTCAGGGAAAAGTAGCATCAGGGTTGACAGTAGGGTACCTAGAGCATATTTACACGCATGGTCAAGCCAACTGGCTAGCTTCTAGGGGGCCCACGTAGAGCTTGTTTGCTGCTGTGTGTAGTGGAGTTAGGAATGATCCACCAGGGAGCCCCCTAGTCCAGCATGGCTAAGAAAGCAGGGTCTTGGTTAAGAAACAGCCAAAGGCTGATCAGCAGGGGCTGGTTAGAAAGAAGAAGCTGTGCAGGCCTATGTCGTAAAGCTAAGAGGTTAGAAGTTACGATGGTGAGTAATGCCCCAGCGGGCAAAGCATGCAGCTTGGTAAGTAGAGGCAGGGAAAAAAGAGTGTTTGTGGCTGGCAGGAGCAGACTCTGCATATCTGGTGGAAGGGGGCAGCATTAAGTCAAGTGTGATATGTCCCTCTGGGTCAATTAGGTTTCCATGTGGTAGGGTGGTGCATTTGAAGTGAGGCGTAATCATTAGTTTGGTTTGAGGTGAGAAGGAAGTCTAAAGCGTTGGGGAATGTTGCCAAAGACCTTTTTTACCAGTGGGGTTTTCTAAAGATATAGAGGAGACGTATGGCTTAAGTGTGAAATTAACACTGTGTGGGATATAAATGTGTGTGGGATTGTCATAAACGAGTGGTTGAGGATTGCCTGTTTGCTATAATGTAGGCTGAGCGCGTGGTTGAATGTCCTGTCTGGGTATGGCCTGGTCGTTGTGTAAGTTCAATTTTCAGAAGTTTGTAGAACAAGGTTGTGGATTGTCAGCATTGAAATTCCCATAGGGGGGATGAGGTGGCCCATTGAACTTGTTGTTGAAGGTTAGTAGGTGGGTGTCCTGCCTAGGTTGAGGTGTTTGTGGTTTAATGGGGAGAGTAAGGTTTTAAAAGGGGGTTAATTGCGTTCGTATGCTGAGTAAAGTCCAAAAGTTTCAAACCAAGGTTTGAGACGACTCGTTGAGGATTGCCGGTTTTCCAATGTATGGTGGAATACTGGGCAGTAGTGGAGGTAAGACGGCTGTGGATGTGTAGATGACCTGTATTCCCAGTGGTGTGTGTAGGACGTTGATATGTTCGTCTGTCATGATGGGTTGACCGGGCCACTTAGAATCGTGGAACACAGGGAAAGTATGACTAAGTTTTGTCGTCGTTATAGAAAAGCCGCTATGCCCCGCCAACTAGGATTTATAGTTGCTCGAGGTATTCGTATTAGGGATCCGTACGGTATTAAGTAGAAGAGGACAGGAGCAGCCGGTGCGGCTGACAGGCTGAGCTTCTGTCGCGGGGATGTCATGCGCTCGCGGATCATGTCAGGTGTGACAGGTGGGACGTGTATTCTATATGCACGCGTTTTTAAAAAAATTTAGAGGTGTGAGAGGAGTGACGGATTCCAGGATTTTGCACAGTGTCGAGTGGCGTAAAGCCTGCCCCAGGTCGGCATTCCACCTATTGGGCCAAGCCCCATGATTGGTCTTGCGCAGTTGACTAGCTTCGGTCTCGTGCCCACGCCCAACCATTGGTATTCCTTCCAGGGAGTCCCCAATGGGAATCCGACCTTCGTCAGTTGCGTCAAGTAACAGTGGCGTGAAGGTTGGTAAACGCCTAGGGTGGGTGGGGGTGGGGGTTTACAATAAGGAAGGCAGGGCGAATTTAATCGTCTATCGTTATGTGTTATGCGCAATTGCGATAACCGGGCGCAAAGTTGGTCGGTGTTTGACGTGAGAGGGGAAGTGGGTTCAGAGTTTATTGGGGAGAGCGGCACGACAGTTTGGAGGAGGAGAGGTGAGCGGTGGGCCGCGTCAGGGTCCGTTTGTGGTGTTTAGCTAAACTTCTAGTGTAATGGAGGATAGAGGAGAGGATCCTGAAGTGCCTTGGGACAAGTTGAGTTCCCATAGGGACGGTGACTCCAGGGTCATAGAGTAGAATAGATGTACCTAAGGTACATGGAAAATTGAGTCATGAGTGATACGGGATTGCCTTTGTACTGAGAAGCGGTAGCGAGAGGAAGGAGAGTCCAAGACGATGTGTATTTGTTAAAGTTGTCAAGAAGTTTCTGTGTCATTCAAGAAAGGTTATGTCAGCTTTTTTACTAATTCACAAGTCATTGGAGGGCTAAGGAGAATTTATACATTAAGTTGCTTCGCGGGATAGCATGAAACAGGAAGCAGGATCTAGAGTGGGCGTTCATGGTGAAAGCTGATTTATTAAAGGGAGAGCTCTAGTTGTAGGATTCCAGAGTGAACTTGGTCGTCATGGAAACTGGGTGAGAGGCTGTTGCCAGTACGAAGTAAATCTGGTATATTAAGTGCAAGAGAGCAGGGCAGGGCACCCCTAGCTATCCTGCCTATGTTTTAGGGGTGCCGTGGAGACAGCTTCTTGTCGAAAAGGATCTGGAATGTTGAGGCCAGCCAAGGTTAACTGTTTTTAATTTACTTTGCTCTGTCAATGACATGAATGTCGGTTTATTGTTGTCAGAAAGGGAAAGCTACTATCATGCCAGGGCTCAATATTAATAGTCTGCTCTGACCAACATTGTTGAAAATTATTCGTAAGCATTGGGTTGCGGCGGTCCCCTCGGCCTTGTTTTTAGCTCTTGGTTGAAAGCGCACTTATCACAGCCTTTATTGTGAATAGGTTTTTTCAATAGTAAGGAGTGTGGAGGTTGAAGTTTTCATACCATTTAAGGTAAGTTGCAGGCATTGTTGATTACCCCCAAAGATTGTAGGCTTGGTCTAGGCGCGCTGGTATGGGTACGCAGTAGGTAGGTTTTGACCCTAGTGCGCGAATTTATCTTAGCCCTTTGTTTGATGCCAAGGTGTATGTTGTGATGTAATGGTTAAGCAGAGGGGTGTGATTTTGAGTAGCCCAACTGACCACACATGTTGGTGTGGCGCAGTCAGCAGGAATATGACCCGGACCAGATTGCTAACAGTTTGAACTTTTACCAAAATTGGGATTTGACCGAAGGTCTCTTGAAGCTAATGCCGGGTTATTAGGACAGCAGTTCGTCAGGCCCTACCCCAAAGCTTGATGGTTGTGTTGCGGTGTTTCTCTGAAGCAACTGTTTTGGCAGGGGATAGGGCATGCTGCTACTTAGTATTACCCCTCGTCCCCCAAGAACGGGAGCAATATGTGTAGAGGGATTCTAGCAAAGGAATAATAGACGAGGTAGGGGGGAGGAGTATCTCCCGTGGATTGGATTATCCGTGCCCCACCTAGTGAATGGGATGGGGGAGCCAGGATGTATGTTAAGGAGAATATGTGTAGTAGAGTTCGTCTGATATATTTTCCTTTTAATAGTGTCTATTTAGTGTCGATGGGTGCTAACCCACCCAAAGCTGTAGACATGCAATCAGCAGATGAAGTTTTTGTGTCAATCATGATTAAAAACCAGAGCTAAATAGTCAAGGTAGACAGCATAGAGCGTCATGGTGGAAAAGAGGGCAGCGTCCTCAATGTTGGGAGTAGGCTCAAGAGTTGTCGTATAAGGTACTTTTGATCTTTTCTGAATAACCTTTTGGGCCAGCCGCTAACAGAAGTGTGCGTTGCGTTTCAGAGTAGGTAGTTAATAGTGTTAGTAACGAGGAGGCATGTATCCAGGAGTTGTAGGCTTTACAGCATTTGTATAAGTATATTAGCCCTAGTTAGTCTTATGAGTAAGCAAGGATTCTGATTTTTTGTAGAAGCATGAACTGTGTGTGAGAGGTGGGCCAAGCCAGTCTGGTGTATGTAGTATACCTTAGGATACCAGTACTAAGCTGCATGAGTTGTGTGTATTATGATATGCAGGTGCATCGTGCGACTGATTTCTGTGGAGGCCATATAAGAATTCATTAGGTATTAGCCGTCTGGGGCCAGTGGCTTTGTTGGTAGAGAGTTTCCTAATACAGTCAGCATATATAGGGTGGTTTGAGAGGAGAGAAAGGGTTGTAGGGAGACGCAGTCTTTGTATGAGAGTGGCTGGAGTTCCCAAGATTAGCGTAATTGTATGTGTAGTGTTTATCCCATGGGTGGCCCAAGGGGAGGGTCGGGCGTGTCTTGTAGTAGTCATTGAAATTGTGTGGCAGCGGGGAGGTTGACATGAAGATTTACCATATGCTATTAGTCATAAACTTCCAGGAGGACTGGGTGTAGTGCCTGACGTGTGTGTGCTTGGACGCGTCCAGTAGGCATGTGTTGATGTGTTTGTGAATTTCAGAGTGAGAAAAAAAAGAAAAATATCCTGTGAGTTTTTGTCGTGCTGTTGCGCTGAAGGCTTGGCGTCGGAATTTCATATAATGGAAAGGCGCAGTTAGTATCTCCTCTTGAGTGCAAAAAACCTGCATCTGTGACGTAGATTCGGTAAATACATTTGTTTAAGTTCCAGCAGTAAGGAGAAGGACAATAGTCAGAGAACGGGAGTAAAAAAATTTGAAAGTTGACTGCGATTTTTAATTTTAGTGCGTGTGGTTGGAGATATGTGCGTCTTGCCGGAGAGACAGTTGTACCCAGCGATTTTAGCGTGTAGAGGTCAATAAGGTTTACCCGAGGATAGAGGTGTTTGAATAGTGTGGCCGTAGCTTCTAAGTCCCATGTGTATATGTTGTTGAGTTCAAGGGGGTTGGAAGCTGTTCGGAGTGCTTAATGTGTTTAATATTTGTAGTTAAGTCTCCTGCGTAGTTTTAGCAGTTGCTCAAAAAACATTCTTCATGGCCACAGATATAACTAGGTCTATACTGTTATATTACATTAATTGCCCCCAAAAAAGCACAACAAACATCGTCATGCCATGACAAACGAGGCGGCCATTATTACTGTTATCATTACAAGAATTATACAAACCATTTTAGAGGGGGTAGTGATACAGTGTAACACTCAAAATTGGCATTCTTACAATCTTTATACTTATCCTAGGTTGCCTGATATTTCTACATGATCGAACCTTACCTGTCTCGTCATGCTACATTCAGGGTTACCTCCTCAGCTGGGTTGCGGAATGAGTGAAAAAAAAACACCTCCTCCTCAAGTAACGCCTCTTCGGGCCGGCAAACCAAGTCTCAAGGCGCCTTTTAGGCAGCGTCAGATTTGGTGGAGAAGGCTACTGAGATCCCACCAAATGAGACGTTTAAGCAGCCATGTGCGCGTTTCATGCATCAGCCCTTGTGGTTTGCAGGAGAAGCTGGCCACTGTGCAGTGTGAAGTGTTGCCCCAGGTTTGGCAAGACCGCCAATATCTTCGATCCCAGCTACTTTAGACCCCTTATTTCATCGGTTGCCTCCATTCATTCACTATGAACTTAAGAAACGAAGTAAGGCTGAGGTCTGTTAGAGACCCCTCACCCCTGATGCCTGAGATAAAGCTCTAACGGACGCTGCCAGCACTATGATTGCGGTTTGCTACCTTGTGCCGCCATGAAGCATCAAAGGGGAGATAGCATGCTATCTAAGACCTCAGTTCTTGTATAGTGAATGTATTATGTACACTGATAGCTGCTTCATTGTAAGCGGCTGCAGTGAAGCACGCCACTCTGTAAAGCAGCGCAAGCTAGCCACAACTTTTTGCAGGCCACATCTAGTTTAATAAAGCAGGATCTGTCAAAGATAATTGGTTATTTTGAGCCCGTTTTTGTGCTTATATCTTGGAATCAGGTGTTGTACAATTGGGCATCGAGATACATGATCCAGATTGGCAGTAATTGAATCAACTGTGTTGTGTACATTGGTCATGCAATGCTTACTGTTCCAAGGACACCATGAAAAACATTTATTTCATGTATAAAATATATTCTGCAAATAATTCTTGTATTAAGTGTTCAAGGCTTCATTGTATAATTTCAAAGCTTCCTCCACTTACTAGTCACAATAGTCTGATGGAAATTTAGTATAGTTGCCACCCACACTGAGGTTGTCGTATTGTGTTGGTTGTAGTTCAAAGCGTTATTGGGGAAAATAGTTTGCGTCAGATCAGTTTGCTAAACAATGCTTCAAACGACTATGCACATCAATCTCTTTCCATCTGCCTTCCCCATGTAGCAACAGGAGAACCAATTAAACTGGCTGGTAGGAATCTTGTGTGATAAGTTGCATTCAAACTCTTGTTAAGCTGGAAGATTCGGCAACAGACACGTCGAACTGAACTTCTTTCGACCTCGTTACTGCATTATAGAGGATCTATTGTTTGATCTTAAGCAGTCCTTGATACGAAAATTGTTGGAATCTGATAGCAAAGCATTAGCAATTATGGCCGAATTGAACCATCTGTGTAGATAGTATAGTTGATGGAGGTTGCAGTCCCTATATCCCTCACTTTTAGTTTTACAGTATGGGAAAGAACTAATTTATGATTATATACCAACTAACAGCTTGTGGATATCAGCTCCCAGCTTGGCTCGGGAAAAAGGAAAAATGAAAACGAAGGAAAAGATCCTTATAATGGAAATATGCACGCGAAGGGGGAAGAAAAAGCAAAAATAACAGGGCTAAGAGCAAAAAAACAGGAGCCGAAGGTTCAAAAGGCATGGAGAAAAAAAAACAAGACGGAGCAAGTGTATATTGTCGTATAGGCCACCAGAGTTTGCCGTAGTGGCCCAATGAGCAAAAATTTCCACAGAGTAAGCGAAAAAACAGGGACAACAAATAAATAAAAATATTCCACGAAAATAAGGGGCAGGTAGTACGAGCTCTGAAGAGAAGGCTCGTTTACATAGCTCATCTGAGGAAGAAAGGGTTCGTTTCACAACCTCGCAAATCATTGGCGAGACAGGACAGCAGCACACCCTGCCGATCATTAAAAATTTTAACAGGAAATGCGAGGGTTTTGAAGGCACCCCAACAAACCGTGAAAACAAAGAAGAAAGATTAGAAGGGCATTCTATGTTGAAAATGATGTCTCTGCTTCTCAGCGCCTCCTAGCGTGAAATATATAAGCATCGCACCCGAACGTCGAACTCGAGGGAAAAAAAAGCCACCCGCTTGCCGGAATTGAAGAACGGCCCAGCGCCAGCGGGCACTTGAAAACTCTAGTTCTGCCGAATGCACAAAAAACACGGGGTCTGCATCATAACCACACTCCCACACCGCCTA
Source organism: Chlamydomonas sp. ICE-L (assembly GCA_013435795.1). Classification (NCBI taxonomy): domain Eukaryota; kingdom Viridiplantae; phylum Chlorophyta; class Chlorophyceae; order Chlamydomonadales; family Chlamydomonadaceae; genus Chlamydomonas; species Chlamydomonas sp. ICE-L. The sequence goes on along the minus strand of JACBWV010000610.1, from coordinate 51,926,344 downwards.
AAAAACAAAAAAAAATGACCTGCATAATGGGGCTGAGTTCAAACCAAAAACAGCTATTTTTGAGAGAATATGGTCGTTAACATAGAGCGCAGCAGTATATAGTACCATACTCAGCAAACAATCCAACTACGGACATAACTCAGACTAAGCATACTATTTTTCTCGCTTATTTAAACTTTTCCTGTTATATTCGTGTAAAAATGGACCGTTTATGACCGTCTTAGAAACGTTCGGGGAAATTAGCTCAGTGGTGGGTGCAGCGGTCGCTTTGCATGCCGACAGGTCAGGGGTTCGTCCCCCCTATTCTTCACTAGTATTGGTCGGTTATGCGCATATCTCGACTCTCTAACATTTTTTATGCTGGGCACCAGGGGGCAACATGCAGAGTGACAACCTCGCCCAACTCTTTTTTTAGCGGAAAGTCCCACCTTCCGAAGGGCAGGAGCCCAGGGTCACCCCGTTGTCCGTTGACGGTTTTGACCGTCCGGCCCGACCGACAAATTGAAATTGAAATTGTTACATCCGTGTAATACCGTTACTCACAGGACGTGTAGTTAAGGACACCATAGCGTAAGCCGGAGCTAGCCATAGTCACCGTAGGGCCACCTCAGTAAAAAGAATCACCACCGATGCCTGACCGGCAGGCATCGTGGCCACATCATGCCGGTGCAGCTTAATACGGGGGGTTTTCACCCCGGTTGGGAAGCACCAGCACAATGCAGCTGGCAAGACAAAACCTGAGAGGGGGGACGGTCCGTGTGCTAGGCCCCGGGTATCGACCCGGGGTGTGCTTCCATAAAACGTCTGCACTGTAAAATACTCTGAAAGCTAGTGATGGTGTGGGAGTGGACTGTGTCCGCCAGTTTAAGGGCACACGGTCTCTTAAGTCCAGGTGTGGTCATAGAAGTCAAAAAAGAGGTTGGAATAGTACCAGTTGTTCCAACGGAGATAACTTCGTAGTGAACGAGGTATCCAGCAGATCTAAGGCCATTTACTAATTCAACATGCTGGGCGTGTTTAGTGATAAACTTAGTAGCATGGTTGGTATCAGAGCAGTATCCAAGCTCAAGAACCCAGAGTTTCTTTATCAGCCATACAGGTAGGAGAGTCTATGTCAGGTAGGACGGCGAGGTCAGGTCTCATTCTCTTCCAGTCCTCTACAGTAATAGTGGAGGGGCGTAGCCAGTCAGGGAGACGTTTGCCCAGGACCCCTCTGGGGAGGTCCTCTTCCTTGCCAGCGTCCATGATCATTTCTGCGGGATCCCAGGGCTCCGGTGCAAATGGCCTTGTGGATGAGTCGCACTGCGGCGTCATGTCTCTTGATATAGAGCCCCTTGAAAGTCCGGTGTGTGCAGCCCGCCAGGATGTGGCCCGCTCCGTCCTCACAAGTGTGGCAGATGGGGCATAGGGAGTTCGTGGGTGGGTGAGTGCTGGTAATATAAGGGAGTTTCCAGCGGAATGCAAGTTTACGGTTCCACAGTCTACCCCAGCGGGCTTTAAGGCTGTGGAATTTAGTTTTATGTTGGATAAGGGTTGAGGTCCAAAATTTGTTACTTGCATGAGGAAGTTGGTGGGGAGTGTTATCAGCCCAGGTGTTGCATAAATCCCTTTAAGAGGGTGTTGGCCAAGGTGGCAGCTAGTGGGCAGGGTTAGAGGTGATACCTTGTGTAAGGTTAGGTGCTAGGATGCGTGGGGGAATATCTCCCATGGGTGTGCGAGGAGGTTGAACTGTGGGCCAGTATACATTGTGGCGGGGGATTTCCCCAGTGTTGTCAGTGAAATTGGTGGAGGCAGGGTGCTCAGCTGCCTTGCGTGCCAAAATGTCTGCCCTGTCATTTCCAAGGATACCTGTGTGGGAACGGACTTTACAAAGAGTGGTGTGTGAGCCATGCAGGATGCGTTGAATGAGGTGTTTTTGAATTGATTGCAGTAGTTCAGTATGAATAGAACGGGCTTGTTGTGGTAGGGTAATGAATCATTTTTTTAATAAGTTGAAGAGAGCAGAGGCTGTCTGTATGGAGTGTAAGAGATTTGTCATAGTCAATGTTGAGACGGGCTTGGTGGATGGCTACCAGTTCTGCCCTGTTGTTAGTTTTGGTGGCCCCTATTCCCCCAGGGTTGATGGTGTAGCTTTGTCCTGCAGCCGGGACATATACTGCAGCACCTATTTTGCTAGGGTGCCCTGGTTTACCTTTTATTAGGCTACCATCTGTGTAGACCTGGAGGCCTGAGGAGGGGGTAGCTAGGTGGAGACATGGGTGAGTAGTGGTAAGAAGAGAGGGAGGAGGGTGTTGGTGGAGTAGAGTTTGCCGGGGTTTTTTGACAAGAGATTTGAGTTTCCGTGGGTAGGTAATTACAATGTCAGAGGAGGTAAGAGTGGGAGGTGGTGTGATAGTGGAGGGCTCCCAAGATGAGGAGAGGCTTTGCATGTAGTATGTCCATTGGTTAATAAAATCTGGGAGTTTAGGAAAGTAGGTATCTTGGCTGTTGGGGTTGCATATAAGGATGAGGTGCAGTTTTTGGGTGGAGGGTGGAGTGTGAGATTTGCTGCCAAGCCAGATTTTAGAGGTAGCATAAAATTCAGACTGTGGTCTAGAGTCAATATAGTGAATCCATGAGTGATGGAGGAGAGTTTTGTAGGGGGCAGCAAGGTCGTCAGGAAGGAGCATCAGGGTGCAGGTAGGGCTGAGAATATTTTCAGCATGGTCAGCACTGGCTAGGGCCCACCGTAGAGCTTGGTGTGCTTGTGTAGTGGAGTTAGGAATGTCCACCAGGGAGCCCCCAGTCCAGATGGTAAGAAAGGGGTCTTGGTTAGAGCCAAAGAGCTGATCAGCAGGGCTGGTAGAAGAGAAGCTGGTGAGGCCTTGGTCGTAGCTAAGAGGGTTAGAAGTACGATGGTGAGTAATGCCCAGGGCAGCTGCAGCTTGGTAGAGGAGGGGGGAAAGAGTGTTGGTGGCGGCAGGAGCAGCTCTGTATCTGGTGAAGAGGGCAGCTAAGTCAGTGTGATATGTCCCTCCTTGGGTCAATTGGTTCCATTTGGTAGGGTGGTGATTTTTGAAGTGGTCATAGTTTTGTTTGAGAGAGGTAAGTCTGTCGTTGGGAATGTGCCCAAGACAGTGACCAGTGGGGTTTTTATAAAGATATGAGACGTTGGTGTGTGTGTGTGTGTGGATTGGTCATCCAGAGTGGTGAGGATGCCTGTTTGTATAATGTAGGCTGAGGGTGGTTGAATGTCCCTGTCTGGGTGCCTGTCGTGTGTGTCAATTTTCAGAAGTTTGTGAACAAGGTTGTGGTTGTCAGCATTGAATCCTGGGGAGGTGGCCCATTGGCCTTGTTGTTGAAGTTAGTAAGGTGGGTGTCCTTCCTAGGGTTGAGGTGTGTGGTTAATGGGGGAGTAGTTTTAAAAGTGTGGGTTAATTGGTCGTATGCTGGTTGTCCCAAAAGTTCAACAAGGTGAGACGCATAGTGAGATTGGGGTTTCCAATGTATGGTGGAGGTAGTGGAGGTAAGAGGTGTGCTGTGGTAGATGCTGTATCCCATGTGTGTGTAGGAGTTGATATGTTCGTTGTGCATGATGGTTGGGGCCCATTGAACGTGGACAACAGTGGAAGTGACTAGTTTGTCGTCGTTATAGGAGCGCTTGCCCCGCCAACTCGTGATGTGCAGGGCTTTGTATTGGATCCGTAGGTAAGGTGGAGCAGGCGCGCCGGTGGTGCAGGTGCGCTTCTGTCGGGGGATGTCATGGCCTCGCGGATCCTGTCAGGGTGTGAGGTGGGAGTTATTCTATATGCACGGTAAAATTTAGAGGTGGAGGAGTGACGGATCCAGGATTTGCACAGGTAGTGGCGTGCTGCCCAGGTGGCATCACTGTTGGGGCAGCCCCATGCTTGGTGCGCGTGACTGCCTTCGGTCTGCGTGGGCCACGCCCACCATTGGTTTCCTTCCAGGTCCCCAATGGAATCCGCCTCGTAGTCTGCGTCAGTAACAGTGGCGTGAGGTTGGTAACGCTGGGTGGGTGGGGTGGAGGGTTCAATAGAAGCAGGGGATTTAACGTTATCGGTTGTGTTCTGCGCAATTGCGTAACCGGGCGCAAGTTGTCGGTGTGAGAGGGGAAGTGGGTCAGAGTTTATTGGGGAGGCGACAGTTTGGAGGGAGGAGAGGTGAGCGGTGAGGCGGTTCAGGGTCCGTTTGTGGTGTTTAGTAACTTTGTGTAAGGTGATAAGAGAGAGATCTGTAGTGCTGACAAGGTGAGTTCCCATGGGGGTGACCAGGTCATGGTATGAATAGATGTCTAGGTCATGGAATGGAGTCATGAGTGATACAGGGATTGCCTGTGGAGGGAGCGAGAGGAAGAGAGTGTATGTTAAGTTTGTCAAGAAGTTCTGTGTCATTCCAAGAAATTGTTATGTCAGATTTTTTAATAATTTCCAGCTGGCGGGCTAGGGACATATACTTAAGTTGCTTGCGGGATAGAGAGAGAGGATCTAGAGTGGTCATGGTGAAAGTTGATTTATTAAGGAGAGCTCTAGTGAGGATTCCCAGGTGACCTTGGTCGTTCATGGACTGGGTGAGGGCTGTTGCAGTAATCTGGGTATATTCAGTGAGTAGAGAGGGCACCCCTAGTCCTGCCTCTGTTTTAGGGAGGTGGAGTGCTCTTGTCGGAAAAGATCTGGGAAGTGAGCAGCAGAGTTTAACTGTTTTTAATACTGCTCTGTCAATGACATGAATGTCGGTTAGTGAGAAGGGAGCTACTATCATGGGGTATTTAATAGCTGCTCTGACACATTGTGAAATTATTCGTAAGCATTGGGTGGGGGTCGCCCTGTTTTTAGCTTTGGTGAGGATACTCAGCCCTTTATTGTGAATGGTTTCAATAGTAGAGTGGAGTTGAGTTTTCCAATTTAAGGTAAGTGAGATGTGAACCCCCAAGTATTTGTAGGCTTGGTCAGGCGGCTGGTAGGTAGCATAGGAGTTTCCTAGTGGAATTTTATCTAGCCTTTGTTTGAGAGTGTTGTTGTGAGTAGGTTGAGAGGGGTGTGATTTGTGGAGTATGCCACTGACCACACATTTGGTGGCGTTAAGAGGAATGCCCGACCAGATGCTAAAAGTTTGAACTTTACCACATTGGATGCGAAGGTCCTCTGAGCTGCCGGTTAGGACAGCAGTGTCGTCAGCATACCCCAAGCTGCTGGTGTGGTGTTCATCTGCTGTTTTGGAGGGTAGGGATGCTGCTCTGTATCCTCGTCCCCCAGAACGGAGCCATCTGTGTAGGGGTTCTAGAAAGATAATGACGAGTAGGGGGGAGAGAGTATCTCCCTGGATGGTGCCCCTAGTGATGGGGATGGGGGAGCCAGGTGTATTGTTAAGGAGAATATGTGTAGTAGAGTTTGTGTATATTCCTTTAATAGTGTCTATAGTGTCGTGGGTGTAACCCAAGCTGTGCATGATGCAGAGAAGTTTTTGGTGGTCAATCATGTTAAAAGCAGAGCTAAAGTCAAAGTAGGCAGCATAGAGGTCCTGGTGGAAGAGGGCAGCGTCCTCAATGTTGTGGAGTAGGTTCAAGAGTTGTCTATAGGTACTTTTGTCTTTTCTGAAACCTTCTTGGCAGGCGCTAAGAATGTGGTTGGTTTCAGAGTAGGTAGTAATAGTGTTAGTAACGAGGGAGGTCCAGAGTTTGGCTACAGCATTGTTAAGGCCTATTGGCCTGTAGTTTTGAGGTAAGCAAGGATCTGATTTTTTGTAGAGCATGACTGTGTGTGAGGTTTTCCAGCAGTCTGGTGTGTCTCCCAGGATCCATACTAGCTGCATGAGTTTGTGTATGATGAGGTGCATTTCCTGTGGGAGGCATATAAGTAATTCATTAGGTATGCCGTCTGGGCCAGTGGCTTTGTTGGTAGAGAGTTTCCTAATACAGTCAGCATATATAGGTGGTTGAGGAGGAGAGAAAGGTGTAGGGAGAGGCAGTGTTTTGTATGGAGTTGGCTGGAGTTTCCAAGTGGTATTTGTCTGTGTGTGTTTCCCATGGAGGGGGGGTGGCGTGTCTTGTATAGTCATCTGAAATGGGTGGAGTGGGAGGTGACATGAGATTTCCCATATGTTTAGTCATAACTTCCAGGAGACCCTGGGTGCTAGTGCTGAGTGTGTGTGTGGATGCGTCCAGTAGAGCAGTGGGTGTGTGTGTGATTTTCAGGAGAGAAAATATACCTGTGAGTTTGTCGTGCCTGTGCGCTGAGGCGGCGTCGGAATTTCTTAATGGAGGCGGTTGCTCTCTCCTCTTTGAGTGCAACCTGCATGTGACGTAATTCTGTAATACTTTGTTTAATGTCAGCAGTTAAGGAGAGACAATAGTCAGAGAGGAGTAAATTTTGAAAGTGCTGTTGTATTTTAATTTTAGTGGTGGGTGAGTATGTGCCTGCCGTGTGTGGCGTGCTTCTAAGTTCCATGTATTGTTGTTGGTCAAGGTGGTTGGAAGCTGTTCGGAGTGCTTTAATGTGTTTAATATGGTAGTTAAGTCTCCGGTAGGTTTTAGCAGTTTGTCACAAAACATCTTCATGGCACAATATAACATAGTCTATACTCTGTTATCATACAATATTGCAAAAGCACACAACATCGTCACTGCAGAACAAACATGGGCCATACTGTTATCATACAAGAATGTACAAACCATTTTGGGAGGTGTACAGTGTAACCTCAAAAATTGCATTCTTAAATCTTTTACTTCCCTAGGTTGCGCTATTCTACATGATCGAACCATTACTCTGTCTGTTCCCTGTACATTCAGGGTACCTCCCTCCGCTGAGGTGCGAAGTGAAACACCTCCTCCTCCAGTAACGCCTTCCGGCGGCAACCAAGTCTTCAAGGCGCCTTTTGGCAGCGTCATGGATTTTGGTGGGAAGGCTCCTGAGATCACCAATGGACGTTTGGCCATGTTGGGTTTCATTGCTGCCCTGGGTGCAGAGCTGGCCACTGGCGAGTGGGTGTTTGCCCAGTTGCAAGACGCTCCCATCTTCATCCCAGCTACCTTTGCCCTTTTCATCGTTGCCTCCATCATCCCTATGAACAAGAACAAGAAGGCTGAGTCTGTTGGACCCCTCACCCCTGATGCTGAGCTAGTCAACGGCCGTGCAGCTATGATTGGGTTTGCTGCCTTGTTGGCCATTGAAGCCATCAAGGGAGATGCATTGTTCTAAGCACCTCATTTCTTGTATAGTGAATGTATTATGTACACTGATGCTGTCATGCAGCTGCTGGTGAAGCACGCACCTTGTAGCAGGCAGCTGCACACTTTTTGCAGGCCACATCTAGTTTATAAGCAGGGATCTGTCAAGATAATTGTATTTTGCCGTTTTTCGTCTTCTATTGGAATCAGGTGTTGTACACTTGGGCATGGAGCTACATGTCCAAGATGCAGCTACATTGGTCCACGTGTTGTACACTTGGTCATGCAGCTACATGTCCAAGACACCATGAAAACATAATTTCCATGTATAAATATTATTCTGCAAATAATTCTTTGTTAGTTGTCAGCTTCATTGTCATTAATTCAAGCTTCCTCCACTAGCTAGTCAATAGGTTGTTGGAATTAGTATAGTTGCACACACGGGTTGTGTATTGTGTTGGTTGTAGTTCAAGTGTTATTTGGAAAATGTTTGGTCAGATCAGTGTAACAATGTTCAACGACTTATGCACTCAATCTCTTTCCCTCTGCTCCCTGTGCAACAGACCAATTAACTGGCTGGTAGGATCTGTGACTAGTTGCATCAACTCTTGTGTGGAGATGGCAACGCCAGTCGAACTGACTCCTGTTACTGTATAGAGGTCTATGTTGATCTAAGTCCTTGTATAACTAAAAGTTTGGAATCTCTGATGCAAAGCATGCAATCTTGGCGAAATTGACATCTGTGTAGATAGTATCGTTGATGGGAGGTGCAGTCTTATATCCTCACTTTTGTTTTCAGTATGGGAAGACTAATTTTGTATACCAACTAACAGCTTGTTGGATTCAGCTCCCAGTTGCCTCGGGAAAAATAGAAAGCAAAACGAAGGAACTTATTAATGAATATTCACGGGAGGGGAAGAAAAAGCATAATAAAGGGCTAAGAGAAAAAACAGAGCGAGCTTCAAAAGCATGGAGTAAAACAGCGGAGCAAGTGTATATTGTCGTAAGGCACAGAGTTGCCGTGGCCCAATGAGCAAACTTCCACAAGGAGTCGGAACAGGACAAAAATAATAAAATATCCACGAAAATAGGGAGAGTACGAAGCTCTGAGAGAAAGGGCTCGTTACATAAGCTCAGAGAGAAAGGGTTCGTTTCACAACCTCGGCAAATCATTGGCGAGACAGGACAGCAGCACACCCTGCCGATCATTAAAAATTTTAACAGGAAATGCGAGGGTTTTGAAGGCACCCCAACAAACCTGAAAAACAAAAGAAGAAAGATTAGAAGGGGCTTCTTATGTGAAAATTGTCATGTCCTAGGCTCCTAGCAGTGAAATAACATCGCCCGAACGTCGAACTCGAGAAAACCACCCGCTGCCGGAAGAAGACGGCAGCGGGACTTGAACTCTAGTTGCCGAAGCCCAAACAACGGGGTCTGCATCATACCACACTCCACACTGGGCTAAAACAAAAAAATGACCTGTAAGGGGCTGAGGTCAACAAAAACAGCTATTTTTGAGAGATGGTTCGTTACATAGAGAGAGTATATAGTTACATACTCAGCAAAAATCAATACGTTACATAAACTCAGCTAAGCATTACTATTTTCTCGCTATTTAACTTTTCCTGTTATATTCGTTGTAAAAATTTGGACCGTTTGATGACGTCTTGAACGTTCGGGGAATTAGCTCAGTGGTGTGAGCGGTCGCTTTGCATGCGACAGGTCAGGGGTTCGGCCCCCCTATTCTTCACTAGTATTGGTCGGTTATGCGCATATCTAGACTCTCTAACATTTTTTATGCTGGGCACCAGGGGGCAACATGCAGAGTGACAACCTCGCCCAACTCTTTTTTTAGCGGAGTCCCACCTTCCGAAGGGCAGGAGCCCAGGGTCACCCCGTTGTCCGTTTGACGGTTTGACCGTCCGGCCGACCGACAAATTGAAATTGAAATTGTTACATCCGTGTAATACCGTTACTCACAGGACGTGTAGTTAAGGACACCATAGCGTAAGCCGGAGCTAGCCATAGTCACCGTAGGGCCACCTCAGTAAAAAGAATCACCACCGATGCCTGACCGGCAGGCATCGTGGCCACATCATGCCGGTGCAGCTTAATACGGGGGGTTTTCACCCCGGTTGGGAAGCACCAGCACAATGCAGCTGGCAAGACAAAACCTGAGAGGGGGGACGGTCCGTGTGCTAGGCCCCGGGTATCGACCCGGGGTGTGCTTCCATAAAACGTCTGCACTGTAAAATACTCTGAAAGCTAGTGATGGTGTGGGAGTGGACTGTGTCCGCCAGTTTAAGGGCACACGGTCTCTTAAGTCCAGGTGTGGTCATAGAAGTCAAAAAAGAGGTTGGAATAGTACCAGTTGTTCCAACGGAGATAACTTCGTAGTGAACGAGGTATCCAGCAGATCTAAGGCCATTTACTAATTCAACATGCTGGGCGTGTTTAGTGATAAACTTAGTAGCATGGTTGGTATCAGAGCAGTATCCAAGCTCAAGAACCCAGAGTTCTTTATCAGCCATACAGGTAGGAGAGTCTATGTCAGGTAGGACGGCGAGGTCAGGTCTCATTCTCTTCCAGTCCTCTACAGTAATAGTGGAGGGGCGTAGCCAGTCAGGGAGACGTTTGCCCAGGACCCCTCTGGGGAGGTCCTCTTCCTTGCCAGCGTCCATGATCATTCTGCGGGATCCCAGGGCTCCGGTGCAAATGGCCTTGTGGATGAGTCGCACTGCGGCGTCATGTCTCTTGATATAGAGCCCCTTGAAAGTCCGGTGTGTGCAGCCCGCCAGGATGTGGCCCGCTCCGTCCTCACAAGTGTGGCAGATGGGGCATAGGGAGTTCGTGGGTGGGTGAGTGCTGGTAATATAAGGGAGTTTCCAGCGGAATGCAAGTTTACGGTTCCACAGTCTACCCCAGCGGGCTTTAAGGCTGTGGAATTTAGTTTTATGTTGGATAAGGGTTGAGGTCCAAAATTTGTTACTTGCATGAGGAAGTTGGTGGGGAGTGTTATCAGCCCAGGTGGTTGCATAAATCCCTTTAAGAGGGTGTTGGCCAAGGTGGCAGCTAGTGGGCAGGTTAGAGGTGATACCTTGTGTAAGGTTAGGTGCTAGGATGCGTGGGGGAATATCTCCCATGGGTGTGCGAGGAGGTTGAACTGTGGGCCAGTATACATTGTGGCGGGGGATTTCCCCAGTGTTGTCAGTGAAATTGGTGGAGGCAGGGTGCTCAGCTGCCTTGCGTGCCAAAATGTCTGCCCTGTCATTTCCAAGGATACCTGTGTGGGAACGGACTTTACAAAGAGTGGTGTGTGAGCCATGCAGGATGCGTTGAATGAGGTGTTTTTGAATTGATTGCAGTAGTTCAGTATGAATAGAACGGCTTGTTGTGGTAGGGTAATGAATCATTTTTTTAATAAGTTGAAGAGAGCAGAGGCTGTCTGTATGGAGTGTAAGAGATTTGTCATAGTCAATGTTGAGACGGGCTTGGTGGATGGCTACCAGTTCTGCCCTGTTGTTAGTTTTGGTGGCCCCTATTCCCCCAGGGTTGATGGTGTAGCTTTGTCCTGCAGCCGGGACATATACTGCAGCACCTATTTTGCTAGGGTGCCCTGGTTTACCTTTTATTAGGCTACCATCTGTGTAGACCTGGAGGCCTGAGGAGGGGGTAGCTAGGTGGAGACATGGGTGAGTAGTGGTAAGAAGAGAGGGAGGAGGGTGTTGGTGGAGTAGAGTTTGCCGGGGTTTTTTGACAAGAGATTTGAGTTTCCGTGGGTAGGTAATTACAATGTCAGAGGAGGTAAGAGTGGGAGGTGGTGTGATAGTGGAGGGCTCCCAAGATGAGGAGAGGCTTTGCATGTAGTATGTCCATTGGTTAATAAAATCTGGGAGTTTAGGAAAGTAGGTATCTTGGCTGTTGGGGTTGCATATAAGGATGAGGTGCAGTTTTTGGGTGGAGGGTGGAGTGTGAGATTTGCTGCCAAGCCAGATTTTAGAGGTAGCATAAAATTCAGACTGTGGTCTAGAGTCAATATAGTGAATCCATGAGTGATGGAGGAGAGTTTTGTAGGGGGCAGCAAGGTCGTCAGGAAGGAGCATCAGGGTGCAGGTAGGGCTGAGAATATTTTCAGCATGGTCAGCACTGGCTAGGGCCCACCGTAGAGCTTGGTGTGCTTGTGTAGTGGAGTTAGGAATGTCCACCAGGGAGCCCCCAGTCCAGATGGTAAGAAAGGGGTCTTGGTTAGAGCCAAAGAGCTGATCAGCAGGGCTGGTAGAAGAGAAGCTGGTGAGGCCTTGGTCGTAGCTAAGAGGGTTAGAAGTACGATGGTGAGTAATGCCCAGGGCAGCTGCAGCTTGGTAGAGGAGGGGGGAAAGAGTGTTGGTGGCGGCAGGAGCAGCTCTGTATCTGGTGAAGAGGGCAGCTAAGTCAGTGTGATATGTCCCTCCTTGGGTCAATTGGTTCCATTTGGTAGGGTGGTGATTTTTGAAGTGGTCATAGTTTTGTTTGAGAGAGGTAAGTCTGTCGTTGGGAATGTGCCCAAGACAGTGACCAGTGGGGTTTTTATAAAGATATGAGACGTTGGTGTGTGTGTGTGTGTGTGGATTGGTCATCCAGAGTGGTGAGGATGCCTGTTTGTATAATGTAGGCTGAGGGTGGTTGAATGTCCCTGTCTGGGTGCCTGTCGTGTGTGTCAATTTTCAGAAGTTTGTGAACAAGGTTGTGGTTGTCAGCATTGAATCCTGGGGAGGTGGCCCATTGGCCTTGTTGTTGAAGGTTAGTAAGGTGGGTGTCCTTCCTAGGGTTGAGGTGTGTGGTTAATGGGGGAGTAGTTTTAAAAGTGTGGGTTAATTGGTCGTATGCTGGTTGTCCCAAAAGTTCAACAAGGTGAGACGCATAGTGAGATTGGGGTTTCCAATGTATGGTGGAGGTAGTGGAGGTAAGAGGTGTGCTGTGGTAGATGCTGTATCCCATGTGTGTGTAGGAGTTGATATGTTCGTTGTGCATGATGGTTGGGGCCCATTGAACGTGGACAACAGTGGAAGTGACTAGTTTGTCGTCGTTATAGGAGCGCTTGCCCCGCCAACTCGTGATGTGCAGGGCTTTGTATTGGGATCCGTAGGTAAGGTGGAGCAGGCGCGCCGGTGGTGCAGGTGCGCTTCTGTCGGGGGATGTCATGGCCTCGCGGATCCTGTCAGGGTGTGAGGTGGGAGTTATTCTATATGCACGGTAAAATTTAGAGGTGGAGGAGTGACGGATCCAGGATTTGCACAGGTAGTGGCGTGCTGCCCAGGTGGCATCACTGTTGGGGCAGCCCCATGCTTGGTGCGCGTGACTGCCTTCGGTCTGCGTGGGCCACGCCCACCATTGGTTTCCTTCCAGGTCCCCAATGGAATCCGCCTCGTAGTCTGCGTCAGTAACAGTGGCGTGAGGTTGGTAACGCTGGGTGGGTGGGGTGGAGGGTTCAATAGAAGCAGGGGATTTAACGTTATCGGTTGTGTTCTGCGCAATTGCGTAACCGGGCGCAAGTTGTCGGTGTGAGAGGGGAAGTGGGTCAGAGTTTATTGGGGAGGCGACAGTTTGGAGGGAGGAGAGGTGAGCGGTGAGGCGGTTCAGGGTCCGTTTGTGGTGTTTAGTAACTTTGTGTAAGGTGATAAGAGAGAGATCTGTAGTGCTGACAAGGTGAGTTCCCATGGGGGTGACCAGGTCATGGTATGAATAGATGTCTAGGTCATGGAATGGAGTCATGAGTGATACAGGGATTGCCTGTGGAGGGAGCGAGAGGAAGAGAGTGTATGTTAAGTTTGTCAAGAAGTTCTGTGTCATTCCAAGAAATTGTTATGTCAGATTTTTTAATAATTTCCAGCTGGCGGGCTAGGGACATATACTTAAGTTGCTTGCGGGATAGAGAGAGAGGATCTAGAGTGGTCATGGTGAAAGTTGATTTATTAAGGAGAGCTCTAGTGAGGATTCCCAGGTGACCTTGGTCGTTCATGGACTGGGTGAGGGCTGTTGCAGTAATCTGGGTATATTCAGTGAGTAGAGAGGGCACCCCTAGTCCTGCCTCTGTTTTAGGGAGGTGGAGTGCTCTTGTCGGAAAAGATCTGGGAAGTGAGCAGCAGAGTTTAACTGTTTTTAATACTGCTCTGTCAATGACATGAATGTCGGTTAGTGAGAAGGGAGCTACTATCATGGGGTATTTAATAGCTGCTCTGACACATTGTGAAATTATTCGTAAGCATTGGGTGGGGGTCGCCCTGTTTTTAGCTTTGGTGAGGATACTCAGCCCTTTATTGTGAATGGTTTCAATAGTAGAGTGGAGTTGAGTTTTCCAATTTAAGGTAAGTGAGATGTGAACCCCCAAGTATTTGTAGGCTTGGTCAGGCGGCTGGTAGGTAGCATAGGAGTTTCCTAGTGGAATTTTATCTAGCCTTTGTTTGAGAGTGTTGTTGTGAGTAGGTTGAGAGGGGTGTGATTTGTGGAGTATGCCACTGACCACACATTTGGTGGCGTTAAGAGGAATGCCCGACCAGATGCTAAAAGTTTGAACTTTACCACATTGGATGCGAAGGTCCTCTGAGCTGCCGGTTAGGACAGCAGTGTCGTCAGCATACCCCAAGCTGCTGGTGTGGTGTTCATCTGCTGTTTTGGAGGGTAGGGATGCTGCTCTGTATCCTCGTCCCCCAGAACGGAGCCATCTGTGTAGGGGTTCTAGAAAGATAATGACGAGTAGGGGGGAGAGAGTATCTCCCTGGATGGTGCCCCTAGTGATGGGGATGGGGGAGCCAGGTGTATTGTTAAGGAGAATATGTGTAGTAGAGTTTGTGTATATTCCTTTAATAGTGTCTATAGTGTCGTGGGTGTAACCCAAGCTGTGCATGATGCAGAGAAGTTTTTGGTGGTCAATCATGTTAAAAGCAGAGCTAAAGTCAAAGTAGGCAGCATACAGGTCCTGGTGGAAGAGGGCAGCGTCCTCAATGTTGTGGAGTAGGTTCAAGAGTTGTCTATAGGTACTTTTGTCTTTTCTGAAACCTTCTTGGCAGGCGCTAAGAATGTGGTTGGTTTCAGAGTAGGTAGTAATAGTGTTAGTAACGAGGGAGGTCCAGAGTTTGGCTACAGCATTGTTAAGGCCTATTGGCCTGTAGTTTTGAGGTAAGCAAGGATCTGATTTTTTGTAGAGCATGACTGTGTGTGAGGTTTTCCAGCAGTCTGGTGTGTCTCCCAGGATCCATACTAGCTGCATGAGTTTGTGTATGATGAGGTGCATTTCCTGTGGGAGGCATATAAGTAATTCATTAGGTATGCCGTCTGGGCCAGTGGCTTTGTTGGTAGAGAGTTTCCTAATACAGTCAGCATATATAGGTGGTTGAGGAGGAGAGAAAGGTGTAGGGAGAGGCAGTGTTTTGTATGGAGTTGGCTGGAGTTTCCAAGTGGTATTTGTCTGTGTGTGTTTCCCATGGAGGGGGGGTGGCGTGTCTTGTATAGTCATCTGAAATGGGTGGAGTGGGAGGTGACATGAGATTTCCCATATGTTTAGTCATAACTTCCAGGAGACCCTGGGTGCTAGTGCTGAGTGTGTGTGTGGATGCGTCCAGTAGAGCAGTGGGTGTGTGTGTGATTTTCAGGAGAGAAAATATACCTGTGAGTTTGTCGTGCCTGTGCGCTGAGGCGGCGTCGGAATTTCTTAATGGAGGCGGTTGCTCTCTCCTCTTTGAGTGCAACCTGCATGTGACGTAATTCTGTAATACTTTGTTTAATGTCAGCAGTTAAGGAGAGACAATAGTCAGAGAGGAGTAAATTTTGAAAGTGCTGTTGTATTTTAATTTTAGTGGTGGGTGAGTATGTGCCTGCCGTGTGTGGCGTGCTTCTAAGTTCCATGTATTGTTGTTGGTCAAGGTGGTTGGAAGCTGTTCGGAGTGCTTTAATGTGTTTAATATGGTAGTTAAGTCTCCGGTAGGTTTTAGCAGTTTGTCACAAAACATCTTCATGGCACAATATAACATAGTCTATACTCTGTTATCATACAATATTGCAAAAGCACACAACATCGTCACTGCAGAACAAACATGGGCCATACTGTTATCATACAAGAATGTACAAACCATTTTGGGAGGTGTACAGTGTAACCTCAAAAATTGCATTCTTAAATCTTTTACTTCCCTAGGTTGCGCTATTCTACATGATCGAACCATTACTCTGTCTGTTCCCTGTACATTCAGGGTACCTCCCTCCGCTGAGGTGCGAAGTGAAACACCTCCTCCTCCAGTAACGCCTTCCGGCGGCAACCAAGTCTTCAAGGCGCCTTTTGGCAGCGTCATGGATTTTGGTGGGAAGGCTCCTGAGATCACCAATGGACGTTTGGCCATGTTGGGTTTCATTGCTGCCCTGGGTGCAGAGCTGGCCACTGGCGAGTGGGTGTTTGCCCAGTTGCAAGACGCTCCCATCTTCATCCCAGCTACCTTTGCCCTTTTCATCGTTGCCTCCATCATCCCTATGAACAAGAACAAGAAGGCTGAGTCTGTTGGACCCCTCACCCCTGATGCTGAGCTAGTCAACGGCCGTGCAGCTATGATTGGGTTTGCTGCCTTGTTGGCCATTGAAGCCATCAAGGGAGATGCATTGTTCTAAGCACCTCATTTCTTGTATAGTGAATGTATTATGTACACTGATGCTGTCATGCAGCTGCTGGTGAAGCACGCACCTTGTAGCAGGCAGCTGCACACTTTTTGCAGGCCACATCTAGTTTATAAGCAGGGATCTGTCAAGATAATTGTATTTTGCCGTTTTTCGTCTTCTATTGGAATCAGGTGTTGTACACTTGGGCATGGAGCTACATGTCCAAGATGCAGCTACATTGGTCCACGTGTTGTACACTTGGTCATGCAGCTACATGTCCAAGACACCATGAAAACATAATTTCCATGTATAAATATTATTCTGCAAATAATTCTTTGTTAGTTGTCAGCTTCATTGTCATTAATTCAAGCTTCCTCCACTAGCTAGTCAATAGGTTGTTGGAATTAGTATAGTTGCACACACGGGTTGTGTATTGTGTTGGTTGTAGTTCAAGTGTTATTTGGAAAATGTTTGGTCAGATCAGTGTAACAATGTTCAACGACTTATGCACTCAATCTCTTTCCCTCTGCTCCCTGTGCAACAGACCAATTAACTGGCTGGTAGGATCTGTGACTAGTTGCATCAACTCTTGTGTGGAGATGGCAACGCCAGTCGAACTGACTCCTGTTACTGTATAGAGGTCTATGTTGATCTAAGTCCTTGTATAACTAAAAGTTTGGAATCTCTGATGCAAAGCATGCAATCTTGGCGAAATTGACATCTGTGTAGATAGTATCGTTGATGGGAGGTGCAGTCTTATATCCTCACTTTTGTTTTCAGTATGGGAAGACTAATTTTGTATACCAACTAACAGCTTGTTGGATTCAGCTCCCAGTTGCCTCGGGAAAAATAGAAAGCAAAACGAAGGAACTTATTAATGAATATTCACGGGAGGGGAAGAAAAAGCATAATAAAGGGCTAAGAGAAAAAACAGAGCGAGCTTCAAAAGCATGGAGTAAAACAGCGGAGCAAGTGTATATTGTCGTAAGGCACAGAGTTGCCGTGGCCCAATGAGCAAACTTCCACAAGGAGTCGGAACAGGACAAAAATAATAAAATATCCACGAAAATAGGGAGAGTACGAAGCTCTGAGAGAAAGGGCTCGTTACATAAGCTCAGAGAGAAAGGGTTCGTTTCACAACCTCGGCAAATCATTGGCGAGACAGGACAGCAGCACACCCTGCCGATCATTAAAATTTTAACAGGAAATGCGAGGGTTTTGAAGGCACCCCAACAAACCTGAAAAACAAAAGAAGAAAGATTAGAAGGGGCTTCTTATGTGAAAATTGTCATGTCCTAGGCTCCTAGCAGTGAAATAACATCGCCCGAACGTCGAACTCGAGAAAACCACCCGCTGCCGGAAGAAGACGGCAGCGGGACTTGAACTCTAGTTGCCGAAGCCCAAACAACGGGGTCTGCATCATACCACACTCCACACTGGGCTAAAACAAAAAAATGACCTGTAAGGGGCTGAGGTCAACAAAAACAGCTATTTTTGAGAGATGGTTCGTTACATAGAGAGAGTATATAGTTACATACTCAGCAAAAATCAATACGTTACATAAACTCAGCTAAGCATTACTATTTTCTCGCTATTTAACTTTTCCTGTTATATTCGTTGTAAAAATTTGGACCGTTTGATGACGTCTTGAACGTTCGGGGAATTAGCTCAGTGGTGTGAGCGGTCGCTTTGCATGCGACAGGTCAGGGGTTCGGCCCCCCTATTCTTCACTAGTATTGGTCGGTTATGCGCATATCTAGACTCTCTAACATTTTTTATGCTGGGCACCAGGGGGCAACATGCAGAGTGACAACCTCGCCCAACTCTTTTTTTAGCGGAGTCCCACCTTCCGAAGGGCAGGAGCCCAGGGTCACCCCGTTGTCCGTTTGACGGTTTGACCGTCCGGCCGACCGACAAATTGAAATTGAAATTGTTACATCCGTGTAATACCGTTACTCACAGGACGTGTAGTTAAGGACACCATAGCGTAAGCCGGAGCTAGCCATAGTCACCGTAGGGCCACCTCAGTAAAAAGAATCACCACCGATGCCTGACCGGCAGGCATCGTGGCCACATCATGCCGGTGCAGCTTAATACGGGGGGTTTTCACCCCGGTTGGGAAGCACCAGCACAATGCAGCTGGCAAGACAAAACCTGAGAGGGGGGACGGTCCGTGTGCTAGGCCCCGGGTATCGACCCGGGGTGTGCTTCCATAAAACGTCTGCACTGTAAAATACTCTGAAAGCTAGTGATGGTGTGGGAGTGGACTGTGTCCGCCAGTTTAAGGGCACACGGTCTCTTAAGTCCAGGTGTGGTCATAGAAGTCAAAAAAGAGGTTGGAATAGTACCAGTTGTTCCAACGGAGATAACTTCGTAGTGAACGAGGTATCCAGCAGATCTAAGGCCATTTACTAATTCAACATGCTGGGCGTGTTTAGTGATAAACTTAGTAGCATGGTTGGTATCAGAGCAGTATCCAAGCTCAAGAACCCAGAGTTCTTTATCAGCCATACAGGTAGGAGAGTCTATGTCAGGTAGGACGGCGAGGTCAGGTCTCATTCTCTTCCAGTCCTCTACAGTAATAGTGGAGGGGCGTAGCCAGTCAGGGAGACGTTTGCCCAGGACCCCTCTGGGGAGGTCCTCTTCCTTGCCAGCGTCCATGATCATTCTGCGGGATCCCAGGGCTCCGGTGCAAATGGCCTTGTGGATGAGTCGCACTGCGGCGTCATGTCTCTTGATATAGAGCCCCTTGAAAGTCCGGTGTGTGCAGCCCGCCAGGATGTGGCCCGCTCCGTCCTCACAAGTGTGGCAGATGGGGCATAGGGAGTTCGTGGGTGGGTGAGTGCTGGTAATATAAGGGAGTTTCCAGCGGAATGCAAGTTTACGGTTCCACAGTCTACCCCAGCGGGCTTTAAGGCTGTGGAATTTAGTTTTATGTTGGATAAGGGTTGAGGTCCAAAATTTGTTACTTGCATGAGGAAGTTGGTGGGGAGTGTTATCAGCCCAGGTGGTTGCATAAATCCCTTTAAGAGGGTGTTGGCCAAGGTGGCAGCTAGTGGGCAGGTTAGAGGTGATACCTTGTGTAAGGTTAGGTGCTAGGATGCGTGGGGGAATATCTCCCATGGGTGTGCGAGGAGGTTGAACTGTGGGCCAGTATACATTGTGGCGGGGGATTTCCCCAGTGTTGTCAGTGAAATTGGTGGAGGCAGGGTGCTCAGCTGCCTTGCGTGCCAAAATGTCTGCCCTGTCATTTCCAAGGATACCTGTGTGGGAACGGACTTTACAAAGAGTGGTGTGTGAGCCATGCAGGATGCGTTGAATGAGGTGTTTTTGAATTGATTGCAGTAGTTCAGTATGAATAGAACGGGCTTGTTGTGGTAGGGTAATGAATCATTTTTTTAATAAGTTGAAGAGAGCAGAGGCTGTCTGTATGGAGTGTAAGAGATTTGTCATAGTCAATGTTGAGACGGGCTTGGTGGATGGCTACCAGTTCTGCCCTGTTGTTAGTTTTGGTGGCCCCTATTCCCCCAGGGTTGATGGTGTAGCTTTGTCCTGCAGCCGGGACATATACTGCAGCACCTATTTTGCTAGGGTGCCCTGGTTTACCTTTTATTAGGCTACCATCTGTGTAGACCTGGAGGCCTGAGGAGGGGGTAGCTAGGTGGAGACATGGGTGAGTAGTGGTAAGAAGAGAGGGAGGAGGGTGTTGGTGGAGTAGAGTTTGCCGGGGTTTTTTGACAAGAGATTTGAGTTTCCGTGGGTAGGTAATTACAATGTCAGAGGAGGTAAGAGTGGGAGGTGGTGTGATAGTGGAGGGCTCCCAAGATGAGGAGAGGCTTTGCATGTAGTATGTCCATTGGTTAATAAAATCTGGGAGTTTAGGAAAGTAGGTATCTTGGCTGTTGGGGTTGCATATAAGGATGAGGTGCAGTTTTTGGGTGGAGGGTGGAGTGTGAGATTTGCTGCCAAGCCAGATTTTAGAGGTAGCATAAAATTCAGACTGTGGTCTAGAGTCAATATAGTGAATCCATGAGTGATGGAGGAGAGTTTTGTAGGGGGCAGCAAGGTCGTCAGGAAGGAGCATCAGGGTGCAGGTAGGGCTGAGAATATTTTCAGCATGGTCAGCACTGGCTAGGGCCCACCGTAGAGCTTGGTGTGCTTGTGTAGTGGAGTTAGGAATGTCCACCAGGGAGCCCCCAGTCCAGATGGTAAGAAAGGGGTCTTGGTTAGAGCCAAAGAGCTGATCAGCAGGGCTGGTAGAAGAGAAGCTGGTGAGGCCTTGGTCGTAGCTAAGAGGGTTAGAAGTACGATGGTGAGTAATGCCCAGGGCAGCTGCAGCTTGGTAGAGGAGGGGGGAAAGAGTGTTGGTGGCGGCAGGAGCAGCTCTGTATCTGGTGAAGAGGGCAGCTAAGTCAGTGTGATATGTCCCTCCTTGGGTCAATTGGTTCCATTTGGTAGGGTGGTGATTTTTGAAGTGGTCATAGTTTTGTTTGAGAGAGGTAAGTCTGTCGTTGGGAATGTGCCCAAGACAGTGACCAGTGGGGTTTTTATAAAGATATGAGACGTTGGTGTGTGTGTGTGTGGATTGGTCATCCAGAGTGGTGAGGATGCCTGTTTGTATAATGTAGGCTGAGGGTGGTTGAATGTCCCTGTCTGGGTGCCTGTCGTGTGTGTCAATTTTCAGAAGTTTGTGAACAAGGTTGTGGTTGTCAGCATTGAATCCTGGGGAGGTGGCCCATTGGCCTTGTTGTTGAAGGTTAGTAAGGTGGGTGTCCTTCCTAGGGTTGAGGTGTGTGGTTAATGGGGGAGTAGTTTTAAAAGTGTGGGTTAATTGGTCGTATGCTGGTTGTCCCAAAAGTTCAACAAGGTGAGACGCATAGTGAGATTGGGGTTTCCAATGTATGGTGGAGGTAGTGGAGGTAAGAGGTGTGCTGTGGTAGATGCTGTATCCCATGTGTGTGTAGGAGTTGATATGTTCGTTGTGCATGATGGTTGGGGCCCATTGAACGTGGACAACAGTGGAAGTGACTAGTTTGTCGTCGTTATAGGAGCGCTTGCCCCGCCAACTCGTGATGTGCAGGGCTTTGTATTGGGATCCGTAGGTAAGGTGGAGCAGGCGCGCCGGTGGTGCAGGTGCGCTTCTGTCGGGGGATGTCATGGCCTCGCGGATCCTGTCAGGGTGTGAGGTGGGAGTTATTCTATATGCACGGTAAAATTTAGAGGTGGAGGAGTGACGGATCCAGGATTTGCACAGGTAGTGGCGTGCTGCCCAGGTGGCATCACTGTTGGGGCAGCCCCATGCTTGGTGCGCGTGACTGCCTTCGGTCTGCGTGGGCCACGCCCACCATTGGTTTCCTTCCAGGTCCCCAATGGAATCCGCCTCGTAGTCTGCGTCAGTAACAGTGGCGTGAGGTTGGTAACGCTGGGTGGGTGGGGTGGAGGGTTCAATAGAAGCAGGGGATTTAACGTTATCGGTTGTGTTCTGCGCAATTGCGTAACCGGGCGCAAGTTGTCGGTGTGAGAGGGGAAGTGGGTCAGAGTTTATTGGGGAGGCGACAGTTTGGAGGGAGGAGAGGTGAGCGGTGAGGCGGTTCAGGGTCCGTTTGTGGTGTTTAGTAACTTTGTGTAAGGTGATAAGAGAGAGATCTGTAGTGCTGACAAGGTGAGTTCCCATGGGGGTGACCAGGTCATGGTATGAATAGATGTCTAGGTCATGGAATGGAGTCATGAGTGATACAGGGATTGCCTGTGGAGGGAGCGAGAGGAAGAGAGTGTATGTTAAGTTTGTCAAGAAGTTCTGTGTCATTCCAAGAAATTGTTATGTCAGATTTTTTAATAATTTCCAGCTGGCGGGCTAGGGACATATACTTAAGTTGCTTGCGGGATAGAGAGAGAGGATCTAGAGTGGTCATGGTGAAAGTTGATTTATTAAGGAGAGCTCTAGTGAGGATTCCCAGGTGACCTTGGTCGTTCATGGACTGGGTGAGGGCTGTTGCAGTAATCTGGGTATATTCAGTGAGTAGAGAGGGCACCCCTAGTCCTGCCTCTGTTTTAGGGAGGTGGAGTGCTCTTGTCGGAAAAGATCTGGGAAGTGAGCAGCAGAGTTTAACTGTTTTTAATACTGCTCTGTCAATGACATGAATGTCGGTTAGTGAGAAGGGAGCTACTATCATGGGGTATTTAATAGCTGCTCTGACACATTGTGAAATTATTCGTAAGCATTGGGTGGGGGTCGCCCTGTTTTTAGCTTTGGTGAGGATACTCAGCCCTTTATTGTGAATGGTTTCAATAGTAGAGTGGAGTTGAGTTTTCCAATTTAAGGTAAGTGAGATGTGAACCCCCAAGTATTTGTAGGCTTGGTCAGGCGGCTGGTAGGTAGCATAGGAGTTTCCTAGTGGAATTTTATCTAGCCTTTGTTTGAGAGTGTTGTTGTGAGTAGGTTGAGAGGGGTGTGATTTGTGGAGTATGCCACTGACCACACATTTGGTGGCGTTAAGAGGAATGCCCGACCAGATGCTAAAAGTTTGAACTTTACCACATTGGATGCGAAGGTCCTCTGAGCTGCCGGTTAGGACAGCAGTGTCGTCAGCATACCCCAAGCTGCTGGTGTGGTGTTCATCTGCTGTTTTGGAGGGTAGGGATGCTGCTCTGTATCCTCGTCCCCCAGAACGGAGCCATCTGTGTAGGGGTTCTAGAAAGATAATGACGAGTAGGGGGGAGAGAGTATCTCCCTGGATGGTGCCCCTAGTGATGGGGATGGGGGAGCCAGGTGTATTGTTAAGGAGAATATGTGTAGTAGAGTTTGTGTATATTCCTTTAATAGTGTCTATAGTGTCGTGGGTGTAACCCAAGCTGTGCATGATGCAGAGAAGTTTTTGGTGGTCAATCATGTTAAAAGCAGAGCTAAAGTCAAAGTAGGCAGCATACAGGTCCTGGTGGAAGAGGGCAGCGTCCTCAATGTTGTGGAGTAGGTTCAAGAGTTGTCTATAGGTACTTTTGTCTTTTCTGAAACCTTCTTGGCAGGCGCTAAGAATGTGGTTGGTTTCAGAGTAGGTAGTAATAGTGTTAGTAACGAGGGAGGTCCAGAGTTTGGCTACAGCATTGTTAAGGCCTATTGGCCTGTAGTTTTGAGGTAAGCAAGGATCTGATTTTTTGTAGAGCATGACTGTGTGTGAGGTTTTCCAGCAGTCTGGTGTGTCTCCCAGGATCCATACTAGCTGCATGAGTTTGTGTATGATGAGGTGCATTTCCTGTGGGAGGCATATAAGTAATTCATTAGGTATGCCGTCTGGGCCAGTGGCTTTGTTGGTAGAGAGTTTCCTAATACAGTCAGCATATATAGGTGGTTGAGGAGGAGAGAAAGGTGTAGGGAGAGGCAGTGTTTTGTATGGAGTTGGCTGGAGTTTCCAAGTGGTATTTGTCTGTGTGTGTTTCCCATGGAGGGGGGGTGGCGTGTCTTGTATAGTCATCTGAAATGGGTGGAGTGGGAGGTGACATGAGATTTCCCATATGTTTAGTCATAACTTCCAGGAGACCCTGGGTGCTAGTGCTGAGTGTGTGTGTGGATGCGTCCAGTAGAGCAGTGGGTGTGTGTGTGATTTTCAGGAGAGAAAATATACCTGTGAGTTTGTCGTGCCTGTGCGCTGAGGCGGCGTCGGAATTTCTTAATGGAGGCGGTTGCTCTCTCCTCTTTGAGTGCAACCTGCATGTGACGTAATTCTGTAATACTTTGTTTAATGTCAGCAGTTAAGGAGAGACAATAGTCAGAGAGGAGTAAATTTTGAAAGTGCTGTTGTATTTTAATTTTAGTGGTGGGTGAGTATGTGCCTGCCGTGTGTGGCGTGCTTCTAAGTTCCATGTATTGTTGTTGGTCAAGGTGGTTGGAAGCTGTTCGGAGTGCTTTAATGTGTTTAATATGGTAGTTAAGTCTTCGGTAGGTTTTAGCAGTTTGTCACAAAACATCTTCATGGCACAATATAACATAGTCTATACTCTGTTATCATACAATATTGCAAAAGCACACAACATCGTCACTGCAGAACAAACATGGGCCATACTGTTATCATACAAGAATGTACAAACCATTTTGGGAGGTGTACAGTGTAACCTCAAAAATTGCATTCTTAAATCTTTTACTTCCCTAGGTTGCGCTATTCTACATGATCGAACCATTACTCTGTCTGTTCCCTGTACATTCAGGGTACCTCCCTCCGCTGAGGTGCGAAGTGAAACACCTCCTCCTCCAGTAACGCCTTCCGGCGGCAACCAAGTCTTCAAGGCGCCTTTTGGCAGCGTCATGGATTTTGGTGGGAAGGCTCCTGAGATCACCAATGGACGTTTGGCCATGTTGGGTTTCATTGCTGCCCTGGGTGCAGAGCTGGCCACTGGCGAGTCGGTGTTTGCCCAGTTGCAAGACGCTCCCATCTTCATCCCAGCTACCTTTGCCCTTTTCATCGTTGCCTCCATCATCCCTATGAACAAGAACAAGAAGGCTGAGTCTGTTGGACCCCTCACCCCTGATGCTGAGCTAGTCAACGGCCGTGCAGCTATGATTGGGTTTGCTGCCTTGTTGGCCATTGAAGCCATCAAGGGAGATGCATTGTTCTAAGCACCTCATTTCTTGTATAGTGAATGTATTATGTACACTGATGCTGTCATGCAGCTGCTGGTGAAGCACGCACCTTGTAGCAGGCAGCTGCACACTTTTTGCAGGCCACATCTAGTTTATTAGCAGGGATCTGTCAAGATAATTGTATTTTGCCGTTTTTCGTCTTCTATTGGAATCAGGTGTTGTACACTTGGGCATGGAGCTACATGTCCAAGATGCAGCTACATTGGTCCACGTGTTGTACACTTGGTCATGCAGCTACATGTCCAAGACACCATGAAAACATAATTTCCGTGTATAAATATTATTCTGCAAATAATTCTTTGTTAGTTGTCAGCTTCATTGTCATTAATTCAAGCTTCCTCCACTAGCTAGTCAATAGGTTGTTGGAATTAGTATAGTTGCACACACGGGTTGTGTATTGTGTTGGTTGTAGTTCAAGTGTTATTTGGAAAATGTTTGGTCAGATCAGTGTAACAATGTTCAACGACTTATGCACTCAAACTCTTTCCCTCTGCTCCCTGTGCAACAGACCAATTAACTGGCTGGTAGGATCTGTGACTAGTTGCATCAACTCTTGTGTGGAGATGGCAACGCCAGTCGAACTGACTCCTGTTACTGTATAGAGGTCTATGTTGATCTAAGTCCTTGTATAACTAAAAGTTTGGAATCTCTGATGCAAAGCATGCAATCTTGGCGAAATTGACATCTGTGTAGATAGTATCGTTGATGGGAGGTGCAGTCTTATATCCTCACTTTTGTTTTCAGTATGGGAAGACTAATTTTGTATACCAACTAACAGCTTGTTGGATTCAGCTCCCAGTTGCCTCGGGAAAAATAGAAAGCAAAACGAAGGAACTTATTAATGAATATTCACGGGAGGGGAAGAAAAAGCATAATAAAGGGCTAAGAGAAAAAACAGAGCGAGCTTCAAAAGCATGGAGTAAAACAGCGGAGCAAGTGTATATTGTCGTAAGGCACAGAGTTGCCGTGGCCCAATGAGCAAACTTCCACAAGGAGTCGGAACAGGACAAAAATAATAAAATATCCACGAAAATAGGGAGAGTACGAAGCTCTGAGAGAAAGGGTTCGTTACATAAGCTCAGAGAGAAAGGGTTCGTTTCACAACCTCGGCAAATCATTGGCGAGACAGGACAGCAGCACACCCTGCCGATCAATAAAATTTTTAACAGGAAATGCGAGGGTTTTGAAGGCACCCCAACAAACCTGAAAAACAAAAGAAGAAAGATTAGAAGGGGCTTCTTATGTGAAAATTGTCATGTCCTAGGCTCCTAGCAGTGAAATAACATCGCCCGAACGTCGAACTCGAGAAAACCACCCGCTGCCGGAAGAAGACGGCAGCGGGACTTGAACTCTAGTTGCCGAAGCCCAAACAACGGGGTCTGCATCATACCGCACTCCACACTGGGCTAAAACAAAAAAATGACCTGTAAGGGGCTGAGGTCAACAAAAACAGCTATTTTTGAGAGATGGTTCGTTACATAGAGAGAGTATATAGTTACATACTCAGCAAAAATCAATACGTTACATAAACTCAGCTAAGCATTACTATTTTCTCGCTATTTAACTTTTCCTGTTCTATTCCTTGTAAAAATTTGGACCGTTTGATGTCGTCTTGAACGTTCGGGGAATTAGCTCAGTGGTATGAGCGGTCGCTTTGCATGCGACATGTCAGGGGTCTACCCCCCTATTCTCCACTAGTATTGGTCGGTTATGCGCATATCTAGACTCTCTAACATTTTTTATGCTGGGCACCAGGGGGCAACATGCAGAGTGACAACCTCGCCCAACTCTTTTTTTAGCGGAGTCCCACCTTCCGAAGGGCAGGAGCCCAGGGTCACCCCGTTGTCCGTTTGACGGTTTGACCGTCCGGCCGACCGACAACATTACACCCTAACTGCCCCCCCCCCCCCTCCCAGAATGGCCCCTGGCCCTGTCGCAAACCCTGGCTTCGGTGTGCTGCACCCGATTCCTTTGCCACCTGTCGCTCTGATAGCCAACACGCTCCGCCAATTTTCCGTGGCGCTTTGGACACGCCTGCGACTTGAATCCTCTACATTGAACCCGTCCACAACTCCACACATGGCTCAACCGCTCAAGTCTGGAGGTAGGGGATACAAACCCACCAACAGGCAACAAGACCAGCATATTGGATCACACAGTAGTCCTCAGTCCCTCACCCACACTGTGTGTAGGACCGAAGACCAGCATATTGGATCACACAGTGCCCAAGAGTCAAAAATCCAGCCAGTGGGCACTGGGCAGGCCTACCTCCCCCCTTAATAATGGCAGTACAAGTTTGGTGTCTACCGGTAGTATAGGATGTGCAGAAGAAGAAAAAAAGATAACGCCTGGAGGGGCGTGATGTTAAGGTGACCCTCCCGTACGCCGCAGCTGGGGAAAGTCACCATGGGAGATATAGTAAGTATCACCCTCCAGGCGGGAGGGACTCCCTCATGCGACGTGTGGCAAGAATGCTGGTACAGGAGGCGATATATTCTCTGTGCAGCTTAGAGATGAGTTTGTCTACGTGTTCGTAGGATGTGCAGACTATTGTGAAAGGTCTTATCAAATGGGTCACTCCTGGATGCACTCATTTGTGTTAGGCTCGTGTTTCATTACTCAGCGTGGATTCTTCTGCCTACAGTATTTAAATGGGTGGTGACATATGGTACCCATCAAGGACTTCAAGATACCCATGGTTTAACATCTAATTGTCTTGGGTCAAATATGGCCTGTCTACGACAAAGCAATCCTCCGCTCGCGCATGCTGGACAGCCTGGCGGTTGATATTTGTTTTGTTTTTATTACATGGTCTGTCAGCCTTTAGTCTGCTCACCGTCATCCTACCCAGTTTACTCAGCCAGCAGTCGATGAGCAACCTAATTGCTAAGCAGTTTAAACAATATAACCATACACCACACCCCAGAGAACAGAATATAATCACATGGTTGCAGAGAGTTGAAAAACATGTCAAGGTCAGCTCATACGGTGTAATATGTAGCAACAGCACATATACTATGTAAGCTACCGTAGGCTTCTGAATTGTTGGCTGCTTATTTGGCGGTAGGGGTACAGCCAAATGCCTGCAGGTTGGCGTGTAGGTCGACATGTGGTTGGAGCCCAAACCCACTAGTATTTGTGTTCGAGCACTACAATAATGCAGGTCACGCCCAAGGCACTCAGCAATCCTGCAGTGCGGTTCAAAATATAGCCTTTTAGGTTCGATTCAGCCACCGAATTAATGGATGGTCCAAGGACGTTGGGCGCTCAAGCGCTCCTACAGGCCTACCCTGGCTCGGCTCCTTCCTTCAAGGTGGAGGCAGCTGCAGCTAGCAAGACCCAAGTGGTTGTAGCTAAGAGGGGGAGTGCAATTGCAGCTAGCAAGACCAAAGTAGTTGTAGGAGTGTAGCAGTTTGGGGAGTGCTGTTGTAGATCTGATGGGAAGACGGGTAGCGCAGCTAACCTACACTCCATCTCATCCAACACACAGTCCACCATGTCCAACACATGCATGCACACTCCATCCCATCCAACACACACACGTTCCGCCATGTCCAATACATACACGCATACGCCATCCCATCCAACACACATATACTGTTCCTCCACATCCCCTCACTACCAACCTACCCGGCACAACCTTGGCGGCGCTACGTTGATGCTACGTTGATGCTACGTTGACGCTACGTTGATGCTACCCCCCTTTTGTGCGACTCTGATTATTAGTCATGGATCCACGCTGTCGCCTGCGGACTATCTAAAGCAAATCCGCTTGGCTGTCGCCACGCTGGCCACGCTTGTCTGGGTAATCTTTGAGTAATCTAGAGACATTCCAAGATATTCCGCCTGAACTTGACTGGGTATGGGTACCCCAATCTTGGGATCCTCGCTGGTCCTGCAGACGACCACGCCTGTCGCCTGAGGACTAAATCTATAAATATCCGCGTAGCCTCTAGATAGCCGTCTGGCCGGTATGGAGCAATCTACTATATCCTCGCCACCTAATGGCTCGTGGTGGGTCTCGTTATTACCCACACTGATAACCTGCCTTCCAAATCACTTTCGAAAGCGATATCGCTGTTGCGTTTGTCTAGAGAATTATCATAGCCTTGCCACGTGCATTTGGCAAGATGCAAGATAGCCAGAGTGGCAGTGCGAGGAGTCAGTCGAGGAGGGTGTCGTCATTGTCATTGCCCTAATCGTCTTCGGGGTTCGACCCGCCTCGAAAATTGTGCGGTAACGAGCCAACGCCTACGCCAAATATATCTGCATAATATCTGCATATATCGAGTTGCTTCCTGCCAGCGTGGACAATTGATGAAACCCTGTTCTCACAACGCCCTGGTGACCTGTCGGGTTTGTGGTGTCCGCCGAAATTAACACAATTCTCGCTCCATACTGGGTACCTTTTCTTTCAACACAGAATTACACCCGCTGGCTTCCCGTTCCCGTGACCCGCCAATCAATCAATCAACTAGCCTTTCATATTTGGCGCCTCATCATTTCAATTGCAGAGATAGTTAATGCATGCAGCCCGGGGCAGTTATTGCCTGGCTTCGAATGAGCAGCGTTAGACTAATCCCCTCGCCAGCTCCTTTGCGTTGGATGTAGATGGCCGATTCAACTAAATTGTATGACGCCGTCCCCCAACGGCATAGCGGCGACGAAAGCCATCACTCCACAGCTCCTCAACAGCCAGAGTGTTCCGAGCAAGGCGCCAATTCGCTGAGTGGTTCGAAGCGAACCACGAAAGAGCCAATGGCCGAGCCTGTTCCCAAGAAGACTTCAGATGCCGCTAATCGAAGCAGGTAGACTGCGAAAGTTGAATGAATTCTCCCGAATACTCTCTGCAGTACTTGTAGTTCAGACTGCTTATTTTCGAATGTCATTGAATCCAACCGCGCACTTGATTTCGCAAGTACCTGGACCAAAACCAGCTTTGACCTCGACGATAGTGCTCATCTACTGTTCCCCCTTCTCATGGTGTGCTAGGAAGCGGCAAGTGGCCGAGCCGAACAAGCATGCAGCTAACACGTCGGCGCAGAATGTAGGGGAGCTGCAAGCTAATCTCAAGGCTGTCACAGACAAAAGCCAAATGTTGGAAAACATGTTAAGGGAGAGAGAAGCAGAGCTGGCTTCACTGAAGGACAGGGCTAGAGGTACAGGTACACCCCCCTTTGCTGCCAATTATTCATAGGTGTTGTAAGCGTGACTTTTCAGCATTATTTCTGCCCACCAACCGGTTTGTTGCTTTTCTCTTAAACCCTCCTACTTCTCATTCCCTCCCCTTCGCTCCCCTCCCCTCCCCTCCCCTCCCCTCCCCTCCCCTCCCCTCCCCTCCCCTCCCCTCCCCTCCCCTCCCCCTCCCTTCACTCTCGTGTTTCATGTTCTCAAGCACATTCACGTATCCATATGCACTTATATGAACAGCCCCACTGCACCATCACATTTATGACTGTCATCCCCCCACCCACCCCACCCCACCCCCCACCCCACCCCACCGTCACCCCCACGACCATCATAACCACCTCTTTCTTTCTTTCTCCATTGATAGCCTTACGTCCCCGTTCCCATGACAAGCGCGATAACACTTACTACCACCATTACCATCACCACCTACCTAAACCTCCACAAGATGCTAGTATCGAAACTTTGACTGAACTACCAACTGAGCCTAAACCGCTGCATGAAACTGAAGACAAGGCGTTCTTTAAACCTCGTCCAGATCTGAAACTGTACGTCAACTAAAACCTCAAGATAGAGCTGCCATAAAAGTAAAGCCTAAACGATAACTGACATGTCACGCAGTTGGTGTTAGTGTTGGTGGTGGGTGTTTGCAGTGGGTGTTGGTGTTGGCAGTGGGTGTTGGTGGTGTTTGCGGTGGGTGTTGCTGGTTGGCTTGGTGGTGCTGGCTGTAGGTGTTGGCGGTGGTTGATGGGTGTAGGTGGTGGTTGGTGTTGTTGGCGGTGGGTGTTGTTGGTGTTGTTGTGTGGTTTTGTGCTGTGGTGGGTGTTTGCGGTGCTTTGCGGTCGTGTTGGCCGGGGGTGTTGTTGTGGCTTGGCGGTGGTGGGTCGTGGCGTTGGTTGTTGTGGTGTATTGGTGGTGGTGTTAGTTGGTTTTTGTTGTTGGGGTTGGTTGCCCGGGTGTTGTTTGTTTGGCGGTGGGTTAGCGTCGTTGGCGGTGGTCTGGTGGTGGTGTTTCTTGGCTATTTTTGTGGTGTTGGCAGTGAGTGTCGGTGGTGGTGTTGGGGGTGGTTGTTGTTGGTGGTGTTGGCAGTGAGTGTTGATGGTGGTGTTGGCGGCTGTTGTCGGTGGTGGTGTTGGCGGTGGTTGGGGGTGGGTGTTGGTGGTAAATGTTGTTGTTGGCGGGTGTTTGTGGTGTTGGTGGTGTAGCCACTCATTTGAACTCTGCTTCCATTCATTCATGATCGTCAGGATGCTAGTTAATCCCCCCTACTGCTTTGTCGCTGCTCACCCACCGAAGTTCAACCCATCCTCCCACCCTCCTCCTGTAGAGATTTTGACACCAACAGTTTCGGAGAGTGAGTTGAAGCATGCTTATTGCAACTCTGTGCAAGGCCTTAAGGACTACATCGCCAAGTCTAACTTGATGATGTACGACATCTCAGGTGCGTAGCATGCATTGTGTGTGTTAGTGTGTGTGATAGGGTTTCTTCGCTGTCCTGCGATATCTCAAAGCTGTGGTATCGCCGTCCTGTGGTAGGGACCTGTGGTCCATAGGTGTGTGTGATTCTGTCTGTGGTAGGGTGCTGCAACTCTGAGCAAGGCCTCAAAGACTACATCGCCATGTCTAAATTGCTGGCAAACAACATTTCAGGTGCGTAGCATGTATTGTGTGTGTTTGTGTGTGTGATAGGGTTTGTTCGCCGTCCTGCGATATCTCAAAGCTGTGGTATCGCCGGCCTGTGGTAGGGACCTGTGACCCATAGGTGTGTGTTTCTGTCTGTGGTAGGGTACTGCAACTCTGAGCAAGGACTGAAGGACTACATCGCCATGTCTAAATTGCTGGCAAACCACATTTCAGGTGCGTAGCATG
This sequence comes from Chlamydomonas sp. ICE-L, assembly GCA_013435795.1. Lineage (NCBI taxonomy): Eukaryota > Viridiplantae > Chlorophyta > Chlorophyceae > Chlamydomonadales > Chlamydomonadaceae > Chlamydomonas > Chlamydomonas sp. ICE-L. The sequence goes on along the minus strand of JACBWV010000610.1, from coordinate 51,894,875 downwards.
CATTGTGTGTGTTTATATGAAAGACTACCCCGCCATGTCCACCTTGCTGGCAGACAACATAAGACATTTCAGGTGCGCAGCATGCATTGTGTATGTTAGTGTTTGTGGTAGGGTACTGCAACTCATTGCAAGGACTGAAGGACTACATCGCCATATCTAACTTGATAATGTACTACATCTCAGGTGCGCAGCATGCATTGTGTGTGTTTATGTGGAATACAACATCGCCATGTCCATCTTGCTAACGTGCGACATCTCAGTTGCGCAGCATGCATTGTGTATTTTAGTGTGTGTGGTAGGGTACTGCAAGTTAGTGACAGGTCTGCAATATTACATTGCCATGTCTAACTTGATGACGTACGACGTCTCAGGTGCGTAGCATGCATTGTGTGTGTTTGTGTGGAAAACTACACCGCCATGTCCATCTTGCTGACATACACCATTAGACATCTCAGTTGCTCAGCATGCATTGTGTATGTTAGTGTGTGTGGTAGGGTACTGCAAGTTAGTGGCAGGTCTGCAATATTACATTGCCATGTCTAACTTGATGACGTACGACGTCTCAGGTGCGTAGCATGCATTGTGTGTGTTAGTGTGGAAAACTACACCGCCATGTCCATCTTGCTGACCTACACCATTAGACATCTCAGTTGCTCAGCATGCATTGTGTATGTTAGTGTGTGTGGTAGGGTACTGCAAGTTAGTGGCAGGTCTGCAATATTACATTGCCATGTCTAACTTGATGACGTACGACGTCTCAGGTGCGTAGCATGCATTGTGTGTGTTTGTGTGAAAGACAACATCGCCATTTCCATCTTGCTGGCATATAACATACAACATCTCAGGAGCGTAGCATGCATTGTGTGTGTTTGTGTGAAAGACAACATCGCCATTTCTATCTTGCTGGCGTATAACATACGACATCTCAGGAGCGTAGCATGCATTGTGCGTGTTTGTGGAAAAAACAACATCGCCATTTCCATCTTGCTGGCATATAACATACAGCATCTCAGGAGCGTAGCATGCATTGCGTGTGTTTCTTTGAAAGACAACATCGCCATTTCCATCTTGCTGGCATATAACATACAACATCTCAGGAGTGTAGCATGCATTGTGCGTGTTCGTGGGAAAGACAACATCGCCATTTCCATCTTGCTGGCATATAACATACGGCATCTCAGGAGCGTAGCATGCATTGTGTGTGTTTGTGTGAGAGACAACATCGCCATTTCCATCTTGCTGGCATATAACATAGACATCTCAGGAGCGTAGCATGCATCGTGTGTGTTTGTGTGAAAGACTACCTCGCAATTTCCATATTGCTGGCATACAACATAAGACATCTCAGGAGCGTAGCAAGCACCGTGTGTGTTTGTGTGAAAGACTACCCCGTCATGTCCATTTTGCTGGCATACAACATACGACATTTCAGGTGCGCTGCATGCATTGTGTGTGCTTGTGTGTGTTGTAAGGTTTCTTCGCTGTCCTGTGATATCTCAAAGCTGTGGTGTCGCAGAACTGTAGTAGGGACCTGTGGCCCATAGGTGTGTGTTTGTGTGTGTGGTAGGGTTTCTTCGCTGACCTGTGGTATCCCAAAACTGAAGAAACCAGGCCTTGCGGTGTGACTTGACTTGGCCTTGATGCCTTGAAGCTTGAGCTTGAGGCCTTGATTTGAGCTTGAGCTTGCGCTTAATGCCTTGAAGCTTGAGCTTGAGGCCATGATTTGAGCTTGCGCTTGAGGCCCTGACTTGAGCTTGACATAAGCTTGAGCTCGAGCTTGAGGCCTTGACTTGAGCTTGACATAAGCTTGAGCTCGAGCTTGAGGCCTTGACTTGAGCTTGACATAAGCTTGAGCTCGAGCTTGAGGCCTTGACTAAAGCTTGAGCTCGAGCTTGAGGCCTTGACTTGAGCTTGGGCTTGAGTTTGACTTGAGGTTGAGTTTGACTTGACTTGAGCTTGAGCTCGAGCTCGAGCTTGAGGCCTTGCCTTGAGCTTGGGCTTGAGTTCGACTTGAGCTTGAGCTCGAGCTTGAGGCCTTGACTTGAGCTTGAGTTTGACTTGACTTGAGCTTGAGCTCGAGCTTGAGGCCTTGCCTTGGGCTTGAGTTTGACTTGAGCTTGAGCTCGATCTTGAGGCCTTGACTTGAGCTTGGGCTTGAGTTTGATCCCTTCAATTTCTCCCGGCTAGAACATCTTGCCATCGCCATATTCATATGTGAGGATAAGGACAGAGAGCACCAGCCCTGGCTAATCCCTTCATTTCTCTTCCGGCTAGGACAACTTGTCATCACCATATTCGTATGTGAGGAGAATGGGCGAGAGCACCAGCCCTGGCCTTATCCCTTCATTTCTCGTCCGGCTAGGACAACTTGTCATCACCATATTCGTATGTGAGGAGAATGGGCGAGAGCACCAGCCCTGGCCTTATCCCTTCATTTCTCTTCCGGCTAGAACATCTTGTCATCACCATATTCATATGTGAGGAGAATGGGCGAGAGGGCCAGCCCTGCCCTTATCCCTTCATTTCTCTTCCGGCTAGAACATTTTGTCATCACCGCCATTGGCTCATTGCACAATAAGTCTCCAAACTCTCCTCAAATCTTCCAACGCCTCCCCAGACCACACCTGTACCCCCTCCTCCTAAGGCTCTAACCCCTCCCCACATCCTCCAACACATCCTCTATACACACCTCCATCCTCCAACCACTTCTCCATCCTCCAACCACACCTTCATCCTCCAACCACTTCTCCATCCTCCAACCACTTCTCCATCCTCCAACCACTCCTCCATACTCCATCCTCCAACCACTCCTCCATACCAGTATAACGGATTGGGATCGTTACACCATAGCGACATTCGGCAAAGGAGTTCATATGATGTCCGAGTACTCATTCTCTAGTACATATACCGAGCCATACCGTTACACTCTTCCCTCCTCTAGGAGTCCGTCACGGACTCTTCGAGTAGTAGTAGTAGTAATCGGTATGTGTATCATGTACCACGTGATGACGTCGTACGTTTTCCGACAGATTCCGTTCCTTGCCGCGTATAGCGGAGCCTTGGTCTCCAGGTCGTGAGGACCTGTTGGCTTTGGGAAATATTACTTTGCTCGCCGTCCCAGAACCTGGGCACCGACGAAACCGCTTCCTCAGCGATTCGAACTCGCGTCGTAAACCAGCTTCGAAACCAGTATAACGGATTGGGATCGTTACACCACACCTCCGTACTCCAACCACTCGCAGGCAAAAACTTGCCAGAGAAGGTAACCACCGACATTAAGACTCTGATACACCTAATCAGCAAGGTCTGTCTGCAAGTGATCAAGCCTGAAACCCCGTTTGTTCTTGAGCTTATCTCCAAGGACCATGACCGTGCTACAGCCAACAACTGGGAAGTGGATAAGGAGCACTGGTTTAATGTAATCACGCAGCTGCAGCTGAATGATCAGCAGGTGGGCTTGTTACCATAGATAATATCATTGTAATGCCTGTTGGATGAGAATTAACGTAATTAATGTTCAACGTAATCACGCAGCTGCAGCTGAATGATCAGCAGGTGAGCAAATACTCTGACTGAACCTTGGTGGAGAGTGTTGGCTATCAGAGCGGCAGGTGGCACCAAAATTGAGTGCAGTGGACCAAAGCTAGTGTTTACGATAGGGCCCGGTTCCATTTAGGGCTAGGGTAACGTGCTGACAACACGGCAAACAGACAACACTATAAACAGACAACACGGCAAACAGACAACACGACTAACAGACAACGAGGTGACTTTGGGGACTCTCGCCCCCTAGAAGGGGGAGCTCTGCCTAAAACTCTGCTTGCTGTCAAACCCATCTTGCCCCAAACAACTCCACCTCCCTAGTACAGTAATTCCCTTTCTCTACTCTTCCCCACCTCAAGCTATCATGTCACCCTCTAAGTCGCCTTCCACGAGAGTTGAGATGGGGGTGGGGGTGGGGCGGGGGGGAAGTGTTTGTGTGTGTGTGTGTGTGTGTGGGGGGGGGGGGGTAGGCCGGGTTGTGGGGGGGGAAAGTGTGTGTGTGTAGGGGGGTCCATATAACGTGTGTGGGTGTGCAATACTGTGCTTATGGCTGATAAGAGATAACTGATGGAATTAGCACTGCCACAGGCAGGAAGACTGATAGGAGATTGATATACTCGGACAAGTTACAGTATGGACTGGAGGCTATCAAGTCTACGGAGACGCCGGAGGCGCCACTACAGATGAGGTTACGGGCTTAGACTGTGAGTGAGACTGACCTACCGGACAGCTACTTCTGACAATAACTGAGTTATACACTTATATTTAGGGACGGGCAGATTACATGATGTTAAACAAAGGCGAGTTTGATGTTATACAAATTGCATCATGTAGTGTTGTATATTAGTGGTAACTTGGACCCAGTCAGACTTCCAGCATCATATGACAGCATGATATCATATTGCCGTTCCCTGCTTATATAAATCTACAGTAGAGGACCACCCCTGCTCACCCTTGCTCCGCTCTGGGTGTAACACCTGGGGGTCAGCTCACCACTACCTGACCCAATAATTCCAAACTCGTTTTTTACTCTTGTCCTCTTGGCTACTGCTTGTTTTAAACCATATCTAACCATATCTAACCATATCTAACCATATCTAGCCATATACAAAGTCTTGGGATAAACTAAAAATGCATGGGGACTCTCATCCGAAATTCCTCTTTAATTACCTGCTCTGGCATTACAGGTGGCCACTATCCTGAGGTCTCGTCAGCAGCACATATCTAAGATGCTGGTGCTGTATCAGCAGAGGGCCAACCTCTCGCGCCAGCTAGCGGAGATGTCCGCCAGATCCTACAGTGTGGGCCCTAATGGCCCAGGTGGACGAGAAGATGGGTACAACATTAGCATGCTCATGCGCCATGGCTACTTGTACTGCGCCCGGAGCCTGGTGTCTGTACATCAGCTGGTGGAGAGTATCAAGGTAATTGTTTTTCCTCGGTGTCGCTGGTTTGTGTCCTGAGACCCTCCTCCTGGGGTGAGATACCTTTCACAACTTTTAAAGAGTGGGTAAATAAATAGTAAGCCTTATAACAAGGCGTGTGGTTTTGGGGCCAGGCTGTTTGCTTGCACTGGGGCCAACCACCATCGAGGTGTGTAAGCTCAGGTTTCAATGTTCAAGTGGACACCAAGTTTCTGGTTCAACCGGTGGTTAAGTAGACCTTGCCCTAGTGTGACCTACCATGTTCAAATTGGTGTGATCTGCCACGTTCAAATTGGAGTAACCTGCCACGTTAAATTTGGTGTAACCTGCCACGTTCAATTTGGTGTAACCTGCCATGTTCAAATCTCCAGGTGTACAAAGAGCAGCCTCTTTTTATTGGTGGTCAAGTACCTCTTGGCTTGATGCGACCTTGCATGTTCCAATCCCCAGGTGTACATAGAGTAACCTCTCTCCATTGGCGGTTTAGTAGCCCTTGGCTTGGTGTGACCTGCCATGTTCCAATCCCCAGGTGTACATAGAGTAACCTCTCTCCATTGGCGGTTTAGTAGCCCTTGGCTTGGTGTGACCTGCCATGTTCCAATCCCCAGGTGTACATAGAGTAACCTCTCTCCATTGGCGGTTTAGTAGCCCTTGGCTTGGTGTGACCTGCCATGTTCCAATCCCCAGGTGTACATAGAGTAACCTCTCTCTATTGGCGGTTTAGTAGCCCTTGGCTTGGTGTGACCTGCCATGTTCCAATCCCCAGGTGTACATAGAGTAGCCTCTCTCTATTGGCGGTTTAGTAGCCCTTGGCTTGGTGTGACCTGCCATGATCAAATTGGTGTTACCTGCCGTGTTCAAATTGCCAGGTGTACATAGAGCAACCTACTTTTTGTGTGTGCTGCAGTAGCTCTTGGCTTGGTTTGACCTGCTGTTGGTTTGGCCTGCTGTTGGTTTGATCACCTACTGTTGGTTTGATCACCTGCTGTTGGTTTGATCACCTGCTGTTGGTTTGATCACCTGCTGTTGGTTTGATCACCTGCTGTTGGTTTGATCACCTGCTGTTGGTTTGATCACCTGCTGTTGGTTTGATCACCTGCTGTTGGTTTGATCACCTGCTGTTGGTTTGATCACCTGCTGTTGGTTTGATCACCTGCTGTTGGTTTGATCACCTGCTGTTGGTTTGACTTGTTGGTTTGATCACCTGCTGTTGGTTTGATCACCTGCTGTTGGTTTGATCACCTGCTGTTGGTTAGATCACCTGCTGTTGGTTAGATCACCTGCTGTTGGTTTGATCACCTGCTGTTGGTTTGATCACCTGCTGTTGGTTTCACCTGCGGCGAGCTGAAACCTGTGAGACTTCTTTGTTGGTCGTTTGAATTCTAAATTTCTCACTGCTAATCAAGGAGGGAATTGTTTAATTTTATATGTTAGGTGGTTTGCCCCAGTGCAAACAAACGGGCTGTCTCCCCCCAACCTCACGTCTGATTGTGAGGCGGACTATTTATTTGTTGATTTATTTATTTGGTATGGGTTAGGATATTTCTCAGGTCTTGATTACCCTGCCCTGGTGACAAGGTAGTGAATATATGGATCAATGCATGAATTTTCTCGAGAAATGCACTCTTTAGCGCATCAAAATGGCATTTAAATGCTCAAGCTTCAGAGCTAGTGAATTGTTTACTAGCTTTAATAATAAGTAATGGATGTATGAAAATAATGGTTGAGTGAAGTAAAAGAAGTCATGGAAACTTGAAGGAATGGATGAAAATGATAGGTAGACATAGATGAAAATAATGGGTGAAAATAATAGATAGATATTGATGAAAATAACGGGTTGAATGAAGTAAAATAAGTCATGGATACTTGAAAGAATGGATGAAAGTGATAGGTAGACGGGAGATGAAAATAATGGGTGAAAATAATAGATAGATATTGGTGAAAATAATAGATATATATAGATAAAAATATCGGGTTGAATGAAGGTGAAGAAGTCATGGATATATGAAGTAATGGATGAGTGAAGTAACGGATGGATGAATGGAAAACTGGTATTCTGTCAGTGTCAGTGTGCTCACTTTTTTGGCATGGCACATGGACTGCAGGAGTATCTACAAATGTAATGTGGGGGGTGGTCTTCTGTTAGTGTCAGTGTGCTCACTCTTCTGTCAGTGTCAGTGTGCTCACCCTTTTTCATGGCATGTGAACTGCAGGAGAACCTACAGATGTAATGTGGGTGGATAATCTTATGTCAGTGTCAGTGTGCTCACTTCTTTGATAGTGTCAGTGTACTCACTCTTCTGTTACTGTCAGTGTGCTCACTTTTTTGTTAGTGTCAGTGTACTCACTCTTCTGTTACTGTCAGTGTGCTCACTTTTTTGTTAGTGTCAGTGTACTCACTCTTCTGTTACTGTCAGTGTGCTCACTTTTTTGTTAGTGTCAGTGTACTCACTCTTCTGTTACTGTCAGTGTGCTCACTTTTTTGTTAGTGTCAGTGTACTCACTCTTCTGTTACTGTCAGTGTGCTCACTTTTTTGTTAGTGTCAGTGTACTCACTCTTCTGTTACTGTCAGTGTGCTCACTTTTTTGCATGGCATATAGACTGGTAGTAGAACAAATGTAATGTGGGTGGATGGTCTTCTATCAGTGTCAGTGTGCTCACTCTTCTGTCAGTGTCAGTGTGCTCACCTTTTTCATGGCATATGAACTGCAGGAGAACCTACAAATGTAATGTGGGTGGATAATCTTCTGTTAGTGTCAGTGTGCTCACTTTTTTGCATGACATACGTATTGCAGGAGAACCTACAAATGGAGCAGAAAACTGTGATGGAGTTGTTCCTCAAGGTCGTTTACCAAGTGCTGACACCCGTCCAAGCCGCCCTCTTTGTGGTGGAGTCCTTCCCATGCCACTGCGACGTCTTGGCGCTGGCAAACGTGTTGAACACCATGCACGAGCAGTCTGGTGGGGGTGGGGGTGTGAATGGTGGGGGCGTACTGCACGAGCCTGCCGGAATGCAGGGTAATCCCATGCCTGTAGCCAGCATGGGGATGTGGGAGGGCTGCAGCCTGAACAGCAGCTTAACCGGTGTCGGTTCTGCCGGTGGTGTGGTTGGCCCTGGTGGTCCTATGGCGCTAGCTGGTGCCAACATGGGCATGGGGGGTCCTCATGGAGGCTCCATGCCTGGGATTTCGGGTGCGCTTCCCAACGGAGAAAGTATGTACGGCGCACCCATGACGTCAATGGGACCTGGCTTCAATTCGGGAAGCATGGGCCGAAGGGGCAGTATGGGCTTGTCCAGCCATGTAACTCCCATGTCTGGGTTCATTGGGCCCAACGGAGGTATGGGCAATGGGCCTGTGGGCAGTGATTCGATCAAAGCTGGTAGACCTGATGGTGGTGGTGGCGGCGGCCTCGGTGTGGCTGGCAGCAACATGTTCGGAGCTGGTGGGCCTGGTAGGGGAGGCACGCCTGGGTCCATGCAGCCAGACGCTAGAAACATGCAGCGAGGTAGGAGTGGATCTTGGACTGTGACATACATACATACATTTATACATTTAAGTGACAAGTTGCAGGCAAGATACGGACACACATACGTAGGTACATACACACATACATTTAAGTGACAAGTTGCAGGCAAGATGCATACACGCATGCATTTAGTTGCAATCAAGATCAGACAGTGCAACAGAATGCACAAAGCAGGTATGCGCCCAAGGTGCTCGTATCAATGAGGCCTGGTTGTGTTGTCTGCAGACGTAGGGTATATACATAAGATGCATACATACATAGGTGAATGCGCAAGTCAAGAGATGCCACAAGCATTAAACACTTGCCCTCCTTCTGAACTTGAACTTGGTTACATGGCTCCAGCCTTTAAGACTGCTCGCCGTCTTCGGCAGTAACATAATCAATTCAAACCACCCTCCTTCTTGAACTCGAACTTGGTTACATGGCTCTAGCCTGCTGCTTGATGTCTTTGGCAGTAACATAATCAATTCAAACGACCCTCCTTCTTGAACTTGAACTTGGTTACATGGCTCTAGCCTGCTGCTTGATGTCTTTGGCAGTAACATAATCAATTCAAACGACCCTCCTTCTTGAACTTGAACTTGGTTACATGGCTCTAGCCTGCTGCTTGATGTCTTTGGCAGTAACATAATCAATTCAAACGACCCTCCTTCTTGAACTTGAACTTGGTTACATGCCTCTAGCCTGCTGCTTGATGTCTTTGGCAGTAACATAATCAATTCAAACGACCCTCCTTCTTGAACTTGAACTTGGTTACATGCCTCTGGCCTTTAAGACTGCTTGATGTCTTTGGCAGTAACATAATCAATTCAAACGACCCTCCTTCTTGAACTTGAACTTGGTTACATGCCTCTGGCCTTTAAGACTGCTTGATGTCTTTGGCAGTAACATAATCAATTCAAACGACCCTCCTTCATCACCCTCTAGCCACCACTCTCCACCTTAACCCACCCACCCCCTTCAACACCCTCTTTCCGTCTCCGTAGGACAACCCTCTGGGGGCGGTGGTGAAGATGAGATTGCCGGCAGGATGCAATTGCAACAGCGACAATCACAGCAACAACAGCAACATAATCAGCTCAAACCACCCTTCAACCACCACCCTCCTTCACCACCCTCTTTCCCTCTCCACAGGACAACCCTCTGGGGGCGCTAGTGATGACGAGGTGGCTAACTGGATGCAACAGCAACAATTGCAACAGTAACAACAGCAACAACAGCAACACAATCAATTTAAACACCCTCCGTCATCACCCTTTTCCGTCTCCACAGGACAACCCTCTGGGGGCGCTGGTGATGACGCGATGGCTAGCTGGATGCAACAGCAACAGCAGCAACAGCAGCAACAACAACAACAGCAGCAACAACAACAACAGCAGCAACAGCAGCAGCAACAACAACAACAGCAGCAGCAGCAAGGTATGGGCAGGAATCCAGAAGGGTTTGTATGAATGTATGTTACAGTAATGGGGTAGGCCAAATAGGGTTAAGGGACTTGCCCAACGGTGATAGGAAGGGTTTGATAATGGTCAAACGATGTTGTTGATATTGTTGTTGATGATGTTCCAGTCATGCGTTGGTCAATGTTACATTCATGTGTTGGTTGATGTTACACTCCTAGGTGCAGAGGAGAAAGCTTAAAACCACTCGTAGGGGAAATGTAAAAAAAAAACGGTTTTGTTTGGGACGGCGCAAATGTGTGCCACAATGAAGGGGGGGGGGGGGGGGGGGGTTGAACATGAGCAGAAAAAATCGAAACATGGCTCATTAAATCAGAAACATCGAAACATGGTTCATTAAATCAGAATTGCAATTTGGCAGCTCGCCGTCATCGGGGCTTGAGTGTGAACTCAACAGAATTTTTCAAGGCCAACATGTTTCGACAGCAATCGGCTCTCCTTTCACATCCGGGCACTGTTCTTACACGTACCCCAAGTGCTGGAAAAGTAATTTTAATAGCGCCCTCCTAGTTAGTAGGGAACGGCAACTAATAAAAGTGTTTGAAAAATTAATATTAACTAATATTATGACTGTGTCACAATAATATTAGTTTTTCAAATAAATTCAAAATTCTGGTGGGATGGCTCGTCCGACTAATGTTATAAAATATTGTATAATATTATTTATTCACTAATATTATATAACATAGCCGACCCCTACTGGTCAGCATGACATGACACAAATGTTTGGTTTGTCAATGCAGCCTCGTGTCCCCAGTGCGATTGCCAGTTTTTTTTATTATCTGAAAGTGGGTTTTTCTAGCTACATGGTTTTAGGCCTCCTCTGGGGACAGCGTTTCAGAGTTTTGTATAGTTTTAATTGCTTTTAGGGCAATTTAGGCAAAAAAAGGAAAAACACTTTTGAATAGCGATAATTTCGCTTAAACGGGGTCCTAAACTAGCGACCGCTATATACAGTGGGGGGGGAAAAGAAAAAGAAAAAACCCTCATTATCCCTCCCCATCATTTTCCCTCCCCATCCTCATGTCTTGAAAAATCTCTCAGAAATATCCTTCATTATCCCTCCTCATCCTCATCTTTCGAAAAATCTATCAGAAGTAAACCTCATTATCCCCATCATGATCCCTCACCATCCTCATCCACCCCCCCCTCGTTATCCCTCCCCATCCCCCTCCCCCTCGTTATCCCTCCCCATCCACCTCCCCATCATGATCCCTCACCATCCTCATCCCCCTCCCCCTCGTTATCCCTCCCAATCAGCAGAACTGACAAGAGGCGGCACTCCGGACTCTCTCAAGAAGTTATTCGACGCAAATGCTCGCGTGAGTTTGAACGGCCCACCTCAGACAACCAAGCTGGGCACGCCCAATGGAAGTGCTTCCGTTCCAGGAATGGCTAGTCCTGCAATGCAAGGCCACAATGCTACCAGGGAGCATGCCTCTGGGGGGCATGCCAATGGGGAACAATATGATAAGCGGGGGTGGCATGATGGGGGCCATGCCCAGTGGGAGTGTCCCCATGAACAATGTGGGAGGCATGCCCCAAGCAGGCATGGTACCAGATGGGGGATTGGGTGCGGCTGGCGGCGGAAGGATCAACAGCACTAGTGGCTCTAAGTCTGGTGGGCCTGGAACTCCAGGTCTGAAATCCAACGTGTTCCAGGCTCAGATTCAAGGCGGAGGGCAAGCATGGAATTTGCAGCAGCAGCAGCAGCAGATGCAACAACAGATGGTGATGATGATGCAACAGCAGCAACAACAGCAACAGCAAGGACGGCAGGGAGCTGGTAGCACAGGTGGTGTCTACCAGAATACCAGCGGTTGGCCAACAATAACGCCGGCAACAACATGTCCGGAATGATGATGCCCATGGCTGGTGGCGGCGTGATGCAACCCCAGTCGATAGCTGGCCTGGGTCACATGCCTGGTAATGAGCTAGGCAACCTGGTCGGAGGGGGGAGCATGCATCCCAACATGCCGATGATGCAGGGCTCTGTTGGGAACGGCGCAATGGCTGGGGTAGATATGGGTGAGTTAGACAGTGCGAGCAGACAGCAGCACCAGTCACCCAGAATGGGGAGGGGTGGCGGTCAAGGGCCAGGAGGCATGGGTGGTCTCGACCTCTCAGGACCAGCCTTGTTGCAGTGAAGGTGGGCCCAAACCAAAAGTCGAAAAAAAAAAAAGAAAAATCTCAAAAGAAAAGGAGAGAATCTCACTGACACAACAGCTTACAAGAAAACTATTGATGCTTGATCCCCCTGTAGTTATGTTGGATGAACTCTTACACCCAATTCCATGCCTAATTGGATTGGATTGTTACATGTTTGTTCAGCCGGCTATGGGCTGCTCACCGTCTGCAAAATATGTGGGTGACAGAATCGTGACTTTTTTTTTTTGCTACGCATAGTAGCTCCTTTCACCCACACTTGGGCCAAACCTGGATCTAGATCGTCTGTCTGAAAGCTGACATGACAGGCATCCCAATGCAGCTGCAAGCTTTGTGATTGACCCCGTGGCTGGCTATTGGAGCTGGCTGGAAGCTGCCATGAGAAGCCCCCAAAAGAATCAGCTGTAGTTACGTGGATAGTGAGGCAATCAAGAACATTCACAAAATGCTATTCATGAATACCATATCCAGTCAATTGAGCGTTAATGAATTTGCACACTTGTGCATTATGTAGTGTGCGCGTGGGGCGATTGCTGGTTGTCAATGGGGCACGATGGTTGCTGGTCGTCAAGGAGACACCACGATCGCTGTCTCCTGCGGGCAGCATAATTGGTCGAGCGAAAAATGATGCCCCTAGTTTAAAGTGACACCCTCAGCTAAAGCTCGAGGTGCAGGGCCAGGCGGAAAAGTCCTATGCAGCGTCGCAAGCGACGCGGGAAATTGGTGGAGAGTGTCGGCAACGGAACGACAGACTGTGGAAACAATGTCCAAAGCCAGTTAGTTATGAGACAGTCGGCTGACGTGTATGGCTTTGCCTTAATCGTCGGTCAGTCGGACGGACCAAGGGGTGAATCTGGGGGGCTCCTACCCCCCAGGAAGGGGGGCACAGCCAAAAAGCTGTGACTAAACTACTACTGCTCAGCAGCTTAGGCTCAACTCCCATCAAGTGGTGCTCCCTAAAAGTTGCCTTCCAGCTGAGAATAAAAGCCTGGGTTGTGTTTTCTCATTTCCCCTTCAGAGTCTTTGCCTTGGTTCGTTTGATTTCATGGTTGTCGGCCATCAGGCTGCTCACCGCGTGCGAGATGAGGAAACATGGATAGTATGAACGGGTTAATCAGCCATCTGGCTACTCACTGCGTGCGGGATAAGGAAATATGGATAGTATGGACGGGTTTATCAGCCATCTGGCTAGTCAATGCGTGCGGGATGAGGAATTATGGATAGTATGAACGGGTTAATCAGCCACCAGCACCAGCTTCTAGGCAGCTCCATGAGGAAATATGGATAGTATGAACGCTACAACTCAGCTCCCCTGATGTGCTATTATTCTTTTCGGCTACCAGCTCCAGCTTCTAGGCAGCTCCATGAGGAAATATAGATAGTATGAGTGCTACGACTCAGCACCCCTGATGTGCTGTCTTTCTTTTCGGCTACCAGCACCAGCTTCTAGGCAGCTCCATGAGAAAATATGGATAGTATGAATTCTACTACTCAGCACCCCTGATGTGCTGTTATTCTTTTCGGCAACCAGCACCAGCTTCTAGGCAGCTCTTGGCCCTGTGGCAGGAGACTGCCACCGGGCTAAGCCCAAATATTCCAGGATCACTGGAAAGCTGACCAAGTCAGCCCCCTAGGGCTTATGTTGCTTAAGGTTTGGATCAAGAGATAGCCCAGGGAGCTACCTAGAAGCACCCTGTATACATCCCAGAAGTTAGGGTGGAAATATTGAGTTTCTGGTTTGGCCCAACTTTCACAAATGTTGACGTGGAACCTGTGGAGGTCATCTCTCAAGCTCTACCTTGAATTTTTTACTCAATGTTAGAAACGAGCACAGATTTGGACAGCTCTGCTCAAGCCGCTTTCAGCGGTTGCCTTATCTTAGTCCGATTCCACCTAGCGAGGAAGTTACAAAGAATTTTCCGAAACCGGCCCGCCCTCCCCCCCTCCCTTTTTTGAGGGTCGATATCTACCCCCTCTGAAATTCGATTTCGATTTTCTCGGTAGTTTCAGGGCTTATGGCCCCTTCAGCATGCGTACGCAATATACGAGCAACTTCCTAGACCCACCCTGGGCAGCCATTTTCTTTTCAGCTGTGAACAGTAGCCTCTAGGCAGCTCCCTGAGCTAGCCACTGGTCAATCCCCAATATTTAAACAGTGCTGGACATCTGATTTTGTCAGCTTTCAGATGCACTTTGTTGCGTTAGTTTTGACTGAATAGCCAGTCAAGGGAGCTGCCTAGAAGCTGCTGCTCGCAGCTGTAAAAAACAAGCCCTATGCAGCATCGCAAGCGACGTAGAAAATGGTGGAGTGTGTTGGCAACGGAACAACAGGTGGCAACGGAATGGAGCGGAGCGAAGCCAGTTAGTTACGAGACAGTTGGCTAACATGTGAGGCTTCATGTTGGATGCACGGTCGTCTGTCGCACAAACAAACAGGCAGCGGGGTGACCCTGGGGGGGGGGGGGATGACCCTGGGGGCTCCCGCCTCCCAGAAGGGGGGGCTCCACCAAAAACACTGCAGGCAGCAGCCAGTCTCTATGCTTCCTTATGATTGGCTTACACTGGTTAGATGGAATTGAATTGATTAACTTGAACTTGGTTACATAGCTTCAGCCAGCAATTTGGCTGCTCGCCGTTTGATCTGTAGCCAGCTGTCTAAACAGTTCAAACCAATTAAGATAAGCCACCATCTCATACAGTTTTTCAAGAATAATGAGATGAAGACATGACTGTTTGCAGAAGTAAGGCTCTGAACCTTAGCTGACTGCATTGATTCAATTGATTACATGGTCTGTCAACCTTCGGGCTGCTCACTGTCTGCTGGTGGAGTAAACATAAACGCTACGGCACCACACTCCTGAGTACAGAATGCAATCAGATGGGTGTAGATAGTTGTAAGATACGTCCAGGTCATAACATTGATTTGTGCATATGCACATTATTATCATCAGGTAGGTACAGACAGTATTAGGTAGGTGCAGACAGTATGTACAGACAGGCAGGTATCGTTTATCGGGCAGGTACAGACAATATATCCAGATATTAGTATGAGCAGGCAGGTACAATTAGTATTACATAGTTGCGGGGGACAGCGCCCCGAGAGCTGGGGGAGGGGGGTGGGAGGTCACGTATTGAACATTTCGGCAAAATCGGGGTCTCGGGTAGCGATCGAAATAAGTAGCGGGGGGGAAATCTCATGGAGCTCAGGCACTGCCTTCCCTTTTGCTCAAGAAGAGCATGCCCCAGTGATAGCACCCGGAAGACGGAGTGCAAGATTGGAGGGTTTAGGTGGAGCTCCTGTGCTGTGCTTTGATCCCATCAACAGGTCCATAATGTCATAGTATGTATGTCATAGAAGTAGCATCCTGCATCTTATAGGTCCCTAATATGCGTCCTACATCCTACTATCCCATCTCTAGGTGCACCCTATTTCCTCTGTGGATGGGTAAGTACCTCCAGGCTACCATAAAATAAAAATAATTGCTTGGTTGTACCGCCAACTCTGGGCTGCTTGCCATATGAGCTACGGTGTGAGACTGGATCTGTTGCTCCCTGTCCATGGTCCGCCGTGTTAGCGAGATTCAGCATCAACTCTGGGGGGATGAATCTGAATTGTACATGGTTTTTAAGCCAACTCTGGGCTGCTCACCGTCTGCCCATTCTAAGTCCCCTGTATAATACCCACAGAAACCAGGGATCACACTAAGCGGATTAGCTGGTTTAAAGACTTGTCCAGGGGCGATTGGTTGTAGTTGACTTTCCCACAAGCTTGAAATTATTGTTCTGGCACGAGCGAAGAGGCTGAAGTTGACAGTACCTCGCACTACCACCAACTTGACAGTACCTCGCACTACCACGTACAGTACCTCGCACTACCACCTCTAAGTTCAAAGGTTAGGGCTAGCAACTGACCAACTTCGTGCAAGTAGCCCTGACAGTCAGGGATTGAGCCCCTGCCCCTCCGGACATGTTTGGGGATGATCAACGATTCGTTCAATATTGGTTGCTTTAACATAGATATATACGGAATGTGTGATGCTTTTAATTAATTGCGTGATTAATAGAGAAGATGATTTTTAAATTGTTTCCTGCCACACGGTTGCTCAGGGAGCTGCGTCCTCCATCACAGACGCAACGTTGAAAGGTTTGTTGCGTCGCAGGACGCAACATGGTCAGGGTCCGTTGACCAAAGAAGGCTTTGTTGCGTCGTAGGAAGCAGGCTATACAATTGGTTGCGTCTCAGGCAGCAGAGCTGGGGTCCTCCTGAAGTACCCTGCCCATATCCCCATCTGCACAGAACTTTCAATCCTGCCCTATCCTGCCCATTCCTGCAATCAAATTAGTATTACGGTATTAATCCTCTCTTTACTACTTTACTTCCTTGCCAGATTCAAAGACTATATCGACGCTTCACATCAGACACAACCAGTCAAACACGCCGGTAATCGTCCACAGAACATTCGAATTTGGTAGAGATAATTACCGGTAGTTGGAACTTGGGAGTCGGTCAACAAAACCAGTCTTATCCAGCTGTACAGCCGCCCTCTACTCCCCTAGGACATGCCCAGGATACACAATACGGCAGAGGAACAAACTTGCCTTGTTGCTCCGCATGGGTACACCGGTACGGGATTATGTACGTAGGCTTGTGTGTTCGCGAAATTGCGAGTTACAAATTATCCTGTTATCTGATCGATGTGCGACTTCAGCAATTCTGGGAAGGCCCAAGACCTCAAGACGAGCATAATAATTTCGTATGTTTTTGTAATATCGTGATGAACTAATCCTAAACTAAATAACGGATATATATATGTTATAGCTATGGCCTGCACGTGTCTTCGGAATCTTCCTGAAGACTTCCTATTCTATATAGCCACACGAGTTGCGCTCTTTAACTCTCTTCACTTCAGTCTTTACTGTGTAACAACTCTATCCATTGAAAGGTTATCGGCCCGACCGCTGCCCGAAGACAACGCCCCTGCGCCTGTGCCAAGCGGACATTCAGCCCTGCACAAGGTGATAGTTTTCCCTCTGACTTGCTCGACGGCTTAAGTACTGCTTTTGGCCCTGGATTGCCTACGCTTTGACATGAGGAATCTACCCTGCGCTGCCACGCCTACTGCCCACACAACAGTTGTTGTCTCTACTTTCCGTCCAAGACGCCCCGTAGACGCAGTCCAGAAGTCTCAGTAGCAGGGTACTTCAAATGGCCAAATTGGCCAGCGCTTTAGCGTACTTGAAAACAAAGAAACTGCGCTTTGTCGTGCAAAAAGCGCAAAAATTGCTTGCTGCGCCAGTGCGCCCACAAGGGGTTGCAAAAAACTGCGCTTAAAGCGCAAAGGGGGTCAAAAAGTCAGCGCTCAAAAGCTCAAAAGCGCGCGCTTTGAATTACCCTGCTCAGTAGATCCCAGACGTGAGTTGTAAACTCATTAGATCACACACAGCGTTGCACAATCCTCTGAGATTATTTGTGCCAAGGAGATATTCAGCCCTGCACACCATCATACCCCCCCCCATTACCACCATTTCAGAACACCAGGATCCCTTCGGATCCCCCTTCGCTGTCAACACTCCCTCCCCACTACCTCCTAACCGCACGACCAAGACTGAAGACCGACAAGCTTCACACCCGGATTACCCACAGGCCGGTTTATTAATTAACCCGGTGTGAAAGCCAAGACCCCAAGACCCCAGCGCCGCGACAGACAACATGGCAACAACCAAGCCCCCTGCCTTCATCTTCGATGGCAGCTCTACAGTTCCCTGGCACAAGTTTGGACCCTTCCTCCTCCGCCATCTCATCAGATCCCACCCAGGATGCATTTCGATCGCCATTGACGCAGCGATGGACCTGCCACCAAACGGGGAACCGGCAACGGGTGACGAATACCCGATGGAAGACTGCCATTACCCAAATGCTGACCATACTAATGCAACTATTGCGGCTCGTTCTGTTCCCCACCGCATCACAGTCGTGAAGAATGCTGTCGCTCTTAATGAAATCCTCAGGCACTGCTCAGAACCCATCCAACAGGCCATCCTTGCAGCCACTGGCGTTGCTGCCAAAGCCTACAGGTTCATGAAACTTACCTATGGAGAGCGGAACTCTGACTTGGAGACAAGTGCTGTGAGATCCATGTACAGCCTCAGCATGACATCCTCTGACCCCCTGCAGATCTACTTCTCAAGGAGCTACTCCCTGCTTCCCCAAGTCAATGGAGTCAGTAACACCTCCATCCCTGCATTTCTCAGTATCATTGTGCAGGGACTATCAACCCGCCCAGAGTACAATGGATTCAGATTCTCCTTCCACAACTCTGTCTGCCCTGATTTTGCATCCTTTCAGACACAGATCATCAGGTACCAAGTCTCCAACCAGATCTCTGACTCTATCATCTCTCCTGAAGAGACTGATCACATGGCAGCTGCTGCCTTCAGAGGAAGACCAAGGAAGGAACGTGTTCCATCAGCCCAGATGACCTGCTAGAACTGTGGTGGCTTTGGCCACAACTCCATTATGTGCAGCAGTGAAAACATCAACTTGAAACACAGACCTGCATCTACATCTGCCACCAGAGGCTCATCACCACCACCTGGTGCCAGGAGGTCCTCCAGCAAATCCAAATCCCCTAGGAGGGACAACAGAAGCTCCACAAAGGATCCCAAGAGCTACAGCCGCCGTGACAACAGCAGACATGCACATGTTGCAGATGATGACTGTTCCACTTCCCAGTCTACCACAGACAATGAGGATGAGCATAACTTCATGGCACTGAAAATGACTGATGGACCCCAGCCCCTTCAGTATGCTGATTCACCAAGAGGCAAGTCCACACCCTTGTCCATGCCACATGCTCCCTTGGATGACAGTACTTTCTTTTGCCCCATGAGTGATGCAGATGCCTGTCTTATAGAGTTGGGTGACAGTACCTCCTATGATGCCATGCCAGAACTAGTCTCAAGTGATGATGACAATGTGGACCTTGCTGACAGTGACACTGATGATGACAGTGACACTCATGATCCCTACCAGACAGCTCTCCAGACAGACGGGCTTTTAGACTGTGCAGCCCACTCCCACTGCACCAGTAACCCCTCCAACTTGTATGACATTCAGGATCTCCCCCAGCCTGTTAGCCTGCAATTGGCTGACCTTGGAGCAACCCCTCTCCTCTACCTTCAGAAAGGGAAAGCTTACATCAGAGGGCATAAAGGCTCCCTGATAATCCTCAACGATGTACTTCTTGCTCCCCCCATGACAACAGCCAACATGATCAGCCTGGATGCAGCACACAGGCTCTCTCCAAACCTCCAAGTTCACATGTCCAGTGCTGCTGCTACTCTCTCCTTAGCCACCATGAAGGGATCCAAGATGCTCCTCTTATGCCCAAAAAGGCATGGTCTCTACTTCACTAGCACCCCTAGAAACCCTTCCTTCCCTACCCCTCTCCCTATCTCCACTCCCTCATCTACATGCCTCCCCCGTGTCCCCCCTCCCCTTTGGTCCTCATGATGGTCACCCAGCCAGTTGTGCAGTACAATGATGACTTTGCTGGCAGTTGCTCCATCCCCCCTGGTACCACCAGCAGCTCTGGTAGTATTCCAGATCTGGCCCCTGCCATTGGTGATGATGACCTACCTGACCTTGCACATGTCCGTCCACCATCCATGCTCCAGTCAGACAATGGGGGAGAATTCACATCACACCAAGATGATCTCTACACTACCTCCTCACATGACTTCATCCCAGATCCTGCCTACCCTACAAACCCTATCCAGCAGCTTCCCACTGTTCCCTTTGATGACCTCTGTAACCTGACAGAAGCACAAGCCAGAATAGAGATGGACCTCATGCTAGACCAAGCCAGGACTGCATATGAAGATGTCCCATGTCCTATATATGGACAAGGCCCCTGCACCCAGTCTCAGCTCTCACAAGTCCTTAGGTTTGACCTGTGGATTCCCTCAGCTACATCCCCCTCCCCTGATCAGCCCCTCACTCATGTCAACATGAACACCTACCCAGTCCACTTCCTTAACAACTCTGGCCTCTCCAGAACCAGGTTTGGAACTCTGCTGACTACCCTCAACAACTCCCCTTCCTCCCTTAGAGCTTTTAGCATCAGATCTAGACAGCCTGTTCCCACCCTCATCCGCCAGTTCACAACCCTGTTCCCTACCCTGCTAGCATCTGAGCAGCACAAGTTCCCCAGCAGACAGATGCACAGCAACCCTTCATCAGTCTGTGGACCCATCCTCAAGCACATCAACAGACTGCAGCACATGGTCCACACCTACCCCACCGTCTCTACAGCTGACAGGCCAACCCTCCAATGGGCCATCTGCCTGCAAGCAGCCATGGTCCAAGCACATGCAAGAGTCCTGATCACATGGCCCAAAATGCTCATGCATCCCATCAGCTGTGTGTACCCTGGTGGAAAAGTAATCTGTGTCAACAACCTGAGCATGCACTGGAACCCCATGGATTTCTCGTTCATCAACATGCTGGATACCCCTAGGATGTCTAAGAGGTCATTTTCCACTCTCCTAGGAAAACTCCACCAGCAGCTGGAACTTGATGGGTACCCAGCATCTGGCACCTAAATATGCACCTATAGTTTCTTGCTCTCTAATGTTATAGCCATGAACACTCCAGGATTAAACTGTGTACTGATTTCTGTACTTGTGTCTTGTACTGCCCCATGTACTGATGCCCATTTTGATTTAGATTCCGTCATAAGGTTATTGCAATATGCCTGCAACTCTAATTTAGGATGTTCCCAAAGTATTGGGGGAATAGCACAGACATCTTGTCTAGACCTTTTCTCCCATCTCAAATCATGCCCCACTTCTCGTAACCAAGTAAGCCAAAAACCCTGCAGCTTCCTTCCAGCTTCCTAGCAGCTTCCCTGCTATCTAGCCTGCAGCCTATCTGCAGTTCCCTCCTAAGCCTCCTAGCAGCCTCACTGCAACCTAGCCTGCAGCCTACCTGCAGTTTCCTCCTAAGCCTCCTAGCAGCCTCCCTGCTATCTAGCCTGCTGCCTCCGCAGTCTCATGCCAAGGCCAGCTACCCTAGTAGACTGACATCACTCTGAAGACCTCTGCTAATGTGCCATGCCCTCCAGAATCCTGTTCTCAATAATTTATTATTTACAGTTTTTCATACCAGCCTTTAGCAACTCTCCCAAGTCCTGCCAGCCTTTATATCATTTTTATTTCCTTATGCCCCTCAGTTAATTCCAGGAATTCTTGTACCCAAGAATACCTTGAATTGGGGGGGGGGGGTGTTATTGTCCGATACGTCGGACACTGAGTCGGCATAGTGCACACCGGATCCTGGTGCCTCCAGGACCCGGGTTGCCTGCCGTCAGGCCATAGGCTAGCTATGGCCTGCACGTGTCTTCGGAATCCTCCTGAAGACTTCCTATTCTATATAGCCGCACGAGTTGCGCTCTTTAACTCTCTTCACTTCAGTCTTTACTGTGTAACAACTCTATCCATTGAAAATATATATGCATATCATATAATCCTCTTGAATTAGACTAAACGAATAATACGAGACAAAATGTCATGGGGTGATGGGGTATATTCCTATATTCCTATTTGGCCATTTCCTCCATATTACTTTCAGCTACATTCTTTGACATGCAAGAAAGATCACCAGCATTCATCTCGATAAATTGATTAAATCAAGACACTGGATATGTATGTGTATGTATCAAGGATATATGTTTGTATGTTACATTCCAGGGGTAGGCCAGATAGGCTAAAAGAACTTGCCCAATCGTGATAGGAAGGGCTAAATAAGAAAAGGCACTGATGAACTGAACCCCAAACAATCGTTTCTACCGACGGGGGCCCTAAGTTCGTGCTACAGTGACCATTTAATTCTACAATTTACATTATATATCATGCTTTGAATGTTATTGTTACTACACAAACAGCAAGCAGGCTAAACTCTTCCTAACATACGTACGAGCGAAAGGGAGAGTTTGCCTGGGCTGCCAAGTTTGAATGGGAAGCTTTCCCAGTCCAAACTTGAAATTCTACGGGCGCATAAAATGGTAAGTTTAGAGGCTATCTGGGGGCTAATTTGCTCCAAGCCCATCAGCCTCACGGCAATATTATCACAATTTACATCAATTGGATCGGTTTCGCTAGCTGTGGGAGTGCGGGACCAGTTGCTCCGGCCACTGGACCAGGTACGCGGACCGGGGCACATGCCAGGCGACCAGAGGGTGTCCACGACTCGACGAACCTCGAACGCAAGGGGGGGTGCAACCAGGTGAGAGGCAACCTCTCTGGAGGCAACGACACACACATCTCACTGGGGCTCAAGTCCAACCACAAGACCCAAGTTCAGGCATTTCTAGTCAATACTGCCCAGACGAAATCCAGTTTTCATCACTACCTGACTTCACCCAAGCGATCTGGGCCGATCCTAACATTCCGGTCCTTCAGGCAACTCGCCTCTGTTTCGTTCCATCCAGATCTTCCCTATTTCTTCTGCTCCAGTGAAAATGCTTCCGAGCTCGTTAGCGTTGTCCCGTCGATTGCATGCCTCGGCCCAGGAGGCCTGGAAGGTGAGGTGGTGACAGCCCTGGTGTGTAGAAGACATAGAAGCAATGGGCCTCAACCACAACCCTGCTATACGTCTTCCACCTGTGTTGATGATGGCTGAGTGCATTATTGTCTGTACCAACCTAGCTTTACCAAGCCAGGATTGTGGAGACAAAATATAAGAGCGATACAAAAGATGGAGGAAATACTTGGGTCACCAATCCTTGCAAATGGTCCTGCCATCTGGTATCTAAAGCAAGGCAAGTCAGTTGGATTCTGGTCAAGTCCATTTGAATCAAGTCAACTGAAGAGAACTCAGGTCAAGTCGAGTATGGGAAAGGAGATGCATAGTTATGATTTGATGCAAGTTGATCACAACCACAGCAAATACTACCAGCCCCCAGCTCAAGCCTAGGCTGTCATTCCCAGACCCCACCAAAGAACCTGTGTGGGGTACAGAAGTACATTTCAAACTCTCTGCGTCCCTACCCATCCATTTCAAGCCTGTATAGCACACAGTCCAAGCCTGTATAGCACGCAGTCACACCTTCATCAATGATCAAATGTATGATCAAATGCAACACGTTTGGTCAGATGCATGAAATGCGTTGTTGTGCATCGACTCCATTTGATCACCATTAGCTGTCCTGGTCTGCTGATATGTCCAAAGATTGATACCAACAACATGATGAGATCAGTGCTGGTCTAGATTTCTAAGAAAAACTGATGCATCTAGCGTAAGCTCGCAATCAAAAGTATGGTGGCAAATATCATCAGGTAATTACCTGGAAGTTCACTTGTCGACCTCGGAATCCTCTGGAAGTGACTTCCAGAATCCTCTGACCCTCTGAAAAACTCCTGATCCTTTGGAAATCCTCTGATCACCTTGAGATATTTTGTTCAGATCATACTTGCACAATTCTTCATCATTTATCATTCCATCATGGCATGATGACATGATGTCATTTGATCATGCCATGGCATGATCGCATTCCATCATGGCATTTTATCATTCCATCATGGCGCGAACGCCTCACTGGAGGGGCAGCATGAGATATGCTGTTGACCATAGGTGGCAGCATCCACCCAGCTCCTCCGTGCAGCCCTGGGCCAGACCAAAAGCTTGCCAGAGTGTTGGGCAGCTGGTCATGCCAGCTTCCAGGTGCACTAAGTAGCTTTATGAAATGCCTCGTATCGGGTGAGAAGAGCTGGCTGGAAGCCAGTGATCATAGCCAAGAACAAAAACCTACCAGGGCACTCCCTCGCCTAGCGGATCTAATGATGATGATAATGAGGATGATTACTTTTTACCTGGTGCCCTACTGGACTCCAAATGTGCCAGCAGCTTGACGGAGCCAACGGGGACTGAACATCATGCCCCCCCCACCCCCCCACCCCACACACACAAAAGAAACAAAAAAAGAGAAAAGGAAGGAAAAAAAACAAATCTCCATGCCAATCTGTCAGCACCCTTCACCCAAGGGCAATCTGATGCACTGATTAACATATTATCTGACAAGCCATTTCATTACCTGCAGACGATGTCATTGCTAACGCAGCATAGATGGGCCTCAGGAGTTACTCTTGGTAAGATTCTTGGTCCTGGTTGCTGCTTGGTTCCTTCAGGGATTTTCTCATGAGAGGATTTTCACTCAAGGAGGTGTGTCCTCCAACATAACCCAGTGGCACGGTGGATCTATGGAAGCTTCAATTTATATGAACCCTTTCTTTTACTTTCCACTGCTACCTACTTCTAAGCTGGGGTCTATCTGGTTTCTGTACACTGTTTTTGTTTTGAACTTCGTTCAGCACCTTCTATGCCCTGAGCCCAAATATTTCAGGAGCGCTGAAAAGCTGATGATGTCCAAGCACACTTGGTTTTTACTATTTGTTTGAATTTTTGGTCTGGCTGAATATGAAGCTGCCTAGAAGCTGCTGTGCACACCCAAAAGGTTATGGTCCTGCTTGACCCGATCATCATCATCAGGTATAAAATCTGAGAGGAGCTGTGATCAGCCTAGGCAAGCATTTGTTGTGTCCAAAGCGTCGCCATTCCATTTCTGCATGGCGACGCATGGGTCTGGCTGAACTAGTCAGAAATGCCCCCCCCCCCCCCCCCCCCCCCCCCACACACACACACACACACACACACACACACACACACACACACACACACACACACACTCCCACACACACACTTTGCGCTCCGCGGGTTCGGGGGGCAGCGCGTCTCACTGGGCTCCCATTGAGTCGCTCAATTTGCGATTTGCGAATTTGCAATTTGCAATTTGCAATTTGCGAATTTGCGAATTTGCGAATTTGCGAATTTGCGAATTTGCAAATTTGCGAATTTGCGAATTTGCAATTTGCGAATTTGCACACGTCGCACGGAA
This sequence comes from Chlamydomonas sp. ICE-L, assembly GCA_013435795.1. Taxonomy (NCBI): domain Eukaryota; kingdom Viridiplantae; phylum Chlorophyta; class Chlorophyceae; order Chlamydomonadales; family Chlamydomonadaceae; genus Chlamydomonas; species Chlamydomonas sp. ICE-L. Next base: position 51,869,800 of record JACBWV010000610.1, on the reverse strand, counting down.
AAAAACAGTAAAGGTATGGCAGTGTATGACGAGGGGAAATGTGAAGAAATGTTACAAATCGATGCGGCTGAAAGATAATATACACCCTAGATTGGTGGTTGGCCAAAGTGCAAGCAAACGGGCTGGTCCCCTCGACTTCACACCTCTTTATAACTTAATAAGGCGTCCAATAAATTTATGTATTCACCCTACAGGAGGAAATCTGTGAAATTACAACTTGGATCATATTCAAAACAAGGTGCATGCCAGTAGGACAGGTATACAGGGATGCCTATAATGTGTCTAAATTATAGCAAATCATAATGGGCAAGTCGTGAGTGATTTTGGTGTCGCGAAACAGCGGAGTGACAGCGGAAAGGATTTTTTTGCCATTTTGTATGAAGGGGATTTCACCCCAGGAAATGGGTCTCCCTACACAAACCAGCGGCACGGAGGTTGCACTTTGAATGGTGTTGCCACTCCTACAAAATAGTAGGCGCACGTAGGATCGATGCGACAGGTGGCCCAAGACTTGAGTGGTGGCCAAAGCCAGGGTTTACAACCTTGGAGCTTGAGTCAGCGTTACAAACAAATAGATAGGAAGAAGTACAGAGAAAAAAGTAATGATAGCGCCTGGTGGGGCGTGGTATTAAGGGAGCCCCGTCTTACGGCGGTAGGAAACGGGCTGCTACTTTACCTGGACAAAGCTACCATGGCGGTTGACAGCGACCGCGGACCCTAAACGCACCCGTGGGGAACCTGGCAACTTCTTGTTCTTTCTAGGAGCTCAACCATTCGCCCAACCAACCATTGAGCCATTAGTCGGAACGGGGGTTAGAAGCACAGAGAAAGGGGTAGAGCATGGGGTTTCCCAACCCCAAAAGAAGCCTCCGCCAGAGACACCAGAAATAGAAAACACCAGAAGCAGAAAATGTATGTGAGATCAGAGAGCACAGAAGAAGACATGTCACACGTGTAGGGACCGGCATATCATATGATGTTGGCCAAAGGCGAGTATGATATCATACAAATTGCATAATATGATAGTGTATATAAATGGTAACTTTAGCCTAGTCAGACTGCTGGCATCATATGATATCATATGATGTCATGTTGCCGTTCCCTACACATGTGAGAACCCCCACTGGCCCCCACTCACACAGCTGCTGGCCCAGTCATGCCAGAGGTGTATGCGGAGAGTGAGGACAAAGAGGTCATTGCTCTGATATGTTTTGGGGCAGAGGTAAGTGTTTGGAAGAGAACTGTATCTCTCTGACTGGCCCCCACTCCCGCAGGTTCTGGCCCAGTTATACCAGAGGTGTATGCGGAGAGTGAGAACAAAGAGATATATGTTTGGGGGCAGAGGTAGGTGTTTGAAAGATAACGGTATCTCTCTGACTGGCCCCCACTCCCGCAGGTGCTGGCCCAGTCATGCCAGAGGTGTACGCGGAGAGTGAAGACAAAGAGATTGTTGCATTCCAGGAGCACCAGCAATCTGCCCAACGCATTAGTCCAGCGGTGTCAGCGCGCTCTATGGTGGAGCTGGCAAGGTAGGTGATGAGAGAGAACGGTATCTCCCTGCCTTGTCACATGTCGTGTGTGTGGCGTAGCTGGCGTAGCGTTATGTCAGTTGGTTATGTCGGTTAGTTCGGTTCCTGGTTGTGGGTTCTGGTTCCTGTCTTGTATGGTGCGGATGGTTGCTCCCTTCCTTTGTCTTGTAATGTGTCAGCGGAGCTCAGGCACAGATATGTTGATCAAGGTAGAGAAACAAAGAACACTTATAGAGGGCGTAGACGAACCCTATCAGAGGAGCACAGCCACCAGAATGGTGGCGGGGTTTAGGGTATAGCCGGGCGGTATAGCCAGCAGTAATGACAGAGAGGCAACAGACAGCTATCGCTGACGTAATGTAAACAGATGTCATATTTCCCGCTCGCTCCTCACTGTCTCCTTCTCTACACGGGCCCATGATAAGAGCGTTCCGTCACATATGTTTAGGGAACGGCAATATAATATCATATGATATCTTGTCATCAAATGATATCATACAGTATCATATGATGGCAGTCTGACTAGGCTAAAGTTACCATTTACATACAATCTCATATGATGCAATTTGAATGATATCATAGGATATCATACTCGCCTTTGGTCAGTATCATATGATTTGCTGGTCCCTATATATGTTGGGCAGTTGTTGAGGTTAGGTTGGGTGGTAGGTGGAGGTGGTTGGTAGATGAAACTGGCTATGGGACACCCACACCTAGGCTAGGGCCCACACACAAGCCCACGCCTATGCTTGCCCACACCAACATCCACACCCAGGCTAGGACCCACGCACAGGCCCACGCCCATGCCAACCCAATCCACCCCCAATCCACATCCACACCCACCCAATCCAGTTAATCCACATCCAATCCAATCCACCTATTCCACATCCACACCGACGACAGGTGGGGTATACTGTCTACTACTTCGCCAACGCCATCCACTGCTGGCTACCCAATGGGAGCTGTGATTGAATTTGGCACGACTAAAACTGGGCATCCTATCTTCGCAGTGAGCACTTTATCTCCACACACCAAAGCTATGGCTGAGGATGGAAAGTTTTGCCTCACGGTGATGGAGAAGGGCTTTAGTGTGAGTGACGCAGTTGTATTATGTTGTTATATTGTCTTTCTTTTTCTGATGAGTTTTTAAGAGACCCCTCCCGGATGTTGTGGAGCGGGCTTGTCTTGGGCCAACAATAGCCTGTTACATTACATTTCATGTTAAAGTTTACTGTTGATGACAATCTAATGTAATGTTATGTCAGGTATGGAGGAAGGATCAGGGGCAAGGGGACACACTCTTCACTCTCTTATATACATCTAGATTGCCACCAAAATGTTATGGTCACCTTGCAATTCTCAGCAACAGCATAGCAGGCTCATTCCTCAGCACTCGTCACTCTCTTTCAGACAACTAGACTGCCACCAAAATGTTGTGGTCACCTTGCTATTCTCAGCAAAATCGTATCAGACTGACTCATCAGCATGCTTCACGCTCTTTTAGACAACTAGGTTTCCACCAAAATGTAGTCGTCCCTACCTAGCTGTTCTTAGCAAAAGCGTAGCTGACTGACTCGTCAGCACTCATCACGCTCTTTTAGACAGCTAGGTTGCCACCAAAATGTGGTGTTCACCTTGCTATTCTCAGCAGCAGCATATCAGACTGACTCATCAGCACTCATCACTCTCTTTTATACAACTAGGTTGCCACTAGAATGTGGTCCTTACCTTGCTATTCTCAGCAACAGCGTAGCAGACTGATTCATCAGCACCTATCACTCTCTTTTATATAACTAGATTGCCACCCAAATGTGGTGCTTACCTATTCTCAGCAAAAGCATAGCAGACTTATTCATCAACACTCATCACCCTCTTGTAGACAACCAAGTTGCCACCAAAATGTTATGGTCACCTTGCTATTCTCAGCAAAATCGTATCAGACTGACTCATCAGCATGCTTCATGCTCTTTTAGACAACTAGGTTGCCACCAAAATGTAGTTGTCCCTACCTAGCTGTTCTTAGCAAAAGCGTAGCTGACTGACTCGTCAGCACTCATCACACTCTTTTAGACAGCTAGGTTGCCACCAAAATGTGGTGTTCACCTTGCTATTCTCAGCAGCAGCATATCAGACTGACTCATCAGCACTCATCACTCTCTTTTATACAACTAGGTTGCCACCAGAATGTGGTCCTTACCTTGCTATTCTCAGCAACAGCGTAGCAGACTGATTCATCAGCACTTATCACTCTCTTTTATATAACTAGATTGCCACCCAAATGTGGTGCTTACCTATTCTCAGCAAAATCATAGCAGACTCATTCATCAACACTCATCACCCTCTTGTAGACAACCAAGTTGCCACCAAAATGTTATGGTCACCTTGCTATTCTCAGCAACAGCATAGCAGACTCATTCCTCAGCATTTATCACCCTCTTTTAGACAACCAAGTTGCCACCAACATGTATTGCTTACCTTGCTATTCTCAGCAACAGCATAGCAGACTACTTTCTCAGCACGCATCACTCTCTTTTATACAACTGGGTTGCCACCAAAATGTGGTTATTACCTTGCTATTCTTAGCAAAAGCGTAGCAAACTCATTCATCAGCACTCATCTCGCTCTTTTAGACAACTAGGTTGCCACCAAAATGTATTGCTTACCTTGCTATTCTCAGCAACAGCATAGTAGCCCCACACTGACATGTACCTGACCTACCCACCTACCCACCTACCCCCCCCCCCCCCCCCCCCCTCCACACACACACACACACACACACAGACCCCCCCCCACGCACACACACATATCCATATCCATACCCACCCATCCACCCACCCCCTGACTCCCTGTCCAGAGTTTGAAGGATGCGCGATTCTCGATGCAAGGGAAGGTCACATGCATGGAGTCAGATGAAGCTGTGGCTCCATTGAGAGAAGCCTATTTGCGGAAGCACCCGGATGCGTTCTATGTCGACTTCGGAGATTTCAGGTGACTTAGCCTGTGTAATACATTTCAGGTGACATAGCCTGTGTAATACATTTCAGGTGACATAGCCTGTGTAATACATTTCAGGTCATATAGCCTGTGTAATATATTTCAAGTCATATAGCCTGTGTAATATATTTCAGGTCATATAGCCTGTGTAATATATTACAGGTCATATAGCCTGTGTAATATATTACAGGTCATATAGCCTGTGTCATATATTACAGGTCATATAGCCTATGTAACATATTACAGGTCATATAGCCTGTGTAATATATTACAGGTCATATAGCCTGTGTAATATATTACAGGTCATATAGCCTGTGTCATATATTACAGGTCATATAGCCTATGTAACATATTACAGGTCATATAGCCTGTGTAATATATTTCAGGTCACATAGCCTGTGTAATATTACAGGTCATATAGCCTATGTAACATATAACAGGTCATATAGCCTGTGTAATATATGTCAGGTGACTTAGCCTGTGCAATATATTTCAGGTAATATAGCCTTTGTAATATATTTCAGGTGATTTAGCCTGTGTAATTTTAATTATGGAGTTGATTTACACTTTTTCAAGATCTTCACTATTCATCTTTGGGGGGCAAGTCTGTTTGGCCTACACCTGGTTTGGAAATATATATGACCATCAGCATGTTGAGATCAGATAGTTTGCGTGATTTCTCGACTGCAAAATATGGAAACACCGGGGAAATGATTTGTTCGCGTTTACATTTTTCCTGGTAATTTTGTTTTTACTGCCGAAGACGGCGAGCAGCCAAATTGCTGGCTGAAGTTAAGTAGCCAAGGTCAAGTTCTAGCAGCCTCAGTGCTGGCTGAAGCTTTCCCCTATAGCTGCCCCAATGCTGGCTGAAGCTCCCCCCAGTGCTTGGCTGAAGCTAAGTAACCAAGTTTAAGTTCTCATCTGCAGGTGGTTCGTCATGGAGGAGCTGAAGTCAGGGTCCTACAACGGCGGCTTTGGATTGTTCCGGAAGGTAGGTGTGTACTGCAGCAAAAATAATAATACCGCGAATAATATCGGCAAGAAAATACCCATTGGGAAAATACATGAACAAGTCCTATGCAGCGTCGCAAGCGACGCGGCAAATTGGCGAAGAGTGTTGGCAACGGAACGACAGGAGGCAACGTTGGAGCTGACCTAAGCCAGTTAGTTATGAGACATTTGGCTAGCGTGTCAGGCTTTGTCTCGGTCGGACGTCAGACGTCGGTCAGATGGACAAACGGACAATGGGGTGAATCTGGGGGCTCCCGCCCCCCAGGAGGGGGGGGGGGGGGGGGGGGGGGGGGGGGGGGGGTCCGCCAACAACTCGGCAGCTGTTGTAGTCTCCGTGGTGCAGCACAGTCCTGTACCACTGTGTACTACAATAGTAGGCGACCAACACTCGGGGATCTGCGAAAATCGCGGAAGGTCGGCGAGCTCTGCGGAACGCATGTGGGGGCGAGAATTAGTCATAGTGACTTAATGCAAGCCCCTCAAGTATTTGCAGTCCTGCCTTTTTGGATGTCTATCTGTATGTTACAGTCCAGGGGTGGTCCAAATAGGCTAAATGGACTTGCCTGGTTATTGCCGGCATGACCAGCAGACATATGTAGAGCAGGGATTTTTTTTTCAAATCAAAAAGAGGAAATCTTATTCCTTTTTATTTTTTTCCTCCCTTTTTTCCTCCCAAAACAGGATCCTTATTCCGATTGATCAATTTGGGTCATTTTTAGTCAATTTCAGTAAAAAAACAACTTTAATTTTTTAGGTTTCTTATTCCGGCAATTTGGGCCCAAACAGGGTCTCGTATTTCGATCGGAATATATTCCAGAAAAAAAGATCCCTGATGTAGAGATGATATCAGTTTTCAAGGTCAAGTTGTAGCAAGCCCCGTCATGTTGCTTTTTCATCGACCTAGTGTATGAGGTTAGGATCATTTTCTGTTTTCTCTTTCACCTGTGATTGGCAGGTTATGGTGGCCAAGATCATCGGACTGCACACAGAGGGGTAGGTGTGTGGGTGGTGGGGGTGAGTGTGTGTGGGGGGGTGGGGTGGGGGGGGTGGGTGGTGGTGGGGGGGGGGGTGGGGGGTGGGGGGGGGGGGGGGGGGGGGCAGAAAAGAAGAAGGCCCCCAAGCCACCAGGTGACACGAAATTGTCTTTCCTTGCTGGGGGTGGGCAGAGGGAGGGGAGATGATGATGATGATGATGGTTGGCTCGAGAGGGTGGGGTGGGGTATTTTGGTGGCCAAGAGCATCGGACTGCACAGGGCAAAACAAATGCCACAACTGCATGCAGATCACCTAATCGAGCTCAGGCTGGTTGGTTCAGTATAATCTATCAGCCTGCCAGGTCTGTGGTTCAAGCCCTTGCCAGGTTTACAATTTCAGACATGCCGCCTTGGAAGAGGTTGAGATCTTCCCTCCGCAGTGGCGCGGTGATCCGAGCTCAGGGGCAGTAGCGGTCTGCGAAACAAAAACCCATAATAGTAACCATTCCCCAGTGCAAGCGAACGGGAAGGTTCTTTCAATCTCACGCCCCGTGGCGAGGCGTATGAATTTCCAATTTCCGTTTTTGCAGGTCAGCTCCGCTGAATACATGGCCGCTTCGCCAGATACAGTGAAGCCTTTCTCTGTAGGCTTATGTTCGGAGTTGAATAAGGAGCGTGTGGATGATATGCCTGCCATGATCAAACACTATGTTGGCATCACTGTTGAGAAAGCGAAGCTTGTTGACCTTGACCAGTTGGGCATGAACATGGTGGTGGCTCGAAAAGATGCGGTGAGTGTGTGGACGGGCTGGGGTTGGTGTGACCTGGGGAGGTTAATATTGCATGCTCGTATCGCAGAGTGTTTGTCTGATTTGCTGCCATAACGTGATAACAGTGTGATACATGTATCTGAAATAATGCCTCTACTCTTTTGTATGAGTGGCAACGCCATTCAAACTGAATCCTCGGTGTCGCTGGTTTGTGTCAGGAGACCCACCTCCTGGGTTGAAAATCCTTTTACAACTAAAAAAATCCATCCATTTCAGCCAAACCCCAGGATCCCGTCCAGGGCTCCAAAGAATATCCAGGTGTGGTGGTCCTTACGAAACTAAGTAACGTGATAACGGTATGATACCTGGAGTGGCAACACCATTCGAACTGAATTCTCGGTCTCGCTGGTTCGTGTCGGGAGACCGACCTCCTGGGGTGAAAATCCTTTCACAACTAAAAAAACCTTTTCCTTGGAATTAGGCCTAAAGAAAACAGGAATAAAATTGCATTCCATCTTCCCATATCTTATACTTTATTCAATACTTAATTAAATCACTGAAGCAGTCATTTCCATAGCTCCTGGGGTGATAATCCTTTCACAACTAAAAACAAAAGTGTCTGAAATACTGCATCTAAAAAGTAATGATAACGCCTGGTGGGGCGTGGTACCGGTATTAAGGGAGCCTGTCTTACGGCGGTAGGGAACGGGCTGCTACTTTACCTGGACAAAGCTACCATGGCGGTTGACAGCGACCGCGAACACTTAAGGGCACCCGTGGGGATTCGAACCCGGCACCTACGTCATTCAAGGAGCTCTGCCATTGAGTCATTCGTTGAACGGGGATAAATACTGTCTCTACTCTCCACAGGTGTTCAACTAAAAAAAGTCATATGCAGCGTCGCAAGCGACGCTACAAATTGGCGGAGAGTGTTCAACAGGTGGCAACGGAAGCGGGTTCGTTACGAGACCGTTGGCTGACATGTCAGGCTTCGTCTCGGTCAGACGGATGGTCGGTCGGTCGGTCGGTCGGACGGACAAATGGGTAACCCTGGGGGCTCCCGCTCCCTTGAAGAGGTGGCTCCGCAAAAACAAAAACTGAAATACTGCCTGTACTCTCTACAGGTGTTCAAAGTTCGGCTACCTTTCCTTCAGCCTGTGGTGGATCGAAAGGAGACGAAGGGAATAATCCTGAAGATGTTGGACAGTGCCAAACTGTAGAATGGTAACTGATAAGGAGTTCCGGACACCTTGGTCTATGATTGAAAATGCAAGTGATTTGGAGAATGCTCTGCAGTATATCCTGCACCCAGACTGCGTCTCTGATTCACAGCGCTAATAATTCAGGAATGTCCTGTACACCTGTAGTGTGAAGCTACCACAGAACAGTTGACAAATCATGTTTTAGTTGTGACAGGATTTTCACCCCGGGAGGTGGGTCTCCCTACACAAACCAGCGACACAGAGGATTCAGTTTGAATGGCGTTACCACTCCTACAAGAGAGTAGGTGCACTCATTGATTGGTTTTCTTGTGGAATGCTGGATTGCTCTGCTTAATGACACGTACCCAGAGTCCCTGACTGCTCACCGAAATGATGAGGGAAAACAGAAATGTCTCAATTACTGTGGTCAAGAGAGAGCACCAACATGAAGTGGCTCACATGGACCATATCTAGCCATCTGTCCAGCCTCCGTTGGCAGCTGACGGCACCCTGCCCCCTAGGATAGCAACACCCGACCTCACCTGGGGGGTCAAGGCTAACCTCCCCACCAAAATCCACACAGGGGGGACCGACATGCATGGCATATACGGCTCAATGTGGACCATAGCATCCCCCGAGCACCTCCCACATGCTAGCCACCACTTCTGAAAGCAGGCATCTGTCCCCTGGTGGCAGCAGATACAAATCCATGAGGCTAGGTGGGGCCGCCTATAGAGCAAGAAGCTTATATATCGATGGGAAATACCATATGGCAGTAGCCCCCATCCACCCTTGTCAGACACCTGCCCCATCTGTCACACATGCCAAGATGGGGCTAGGCACATGCTGACGGGCTAGAAGCACCCAACCTTTACTGGGATATATATTAATTGGTACAAGCTTGCAGTAAAATCAATACAGAAAGAAGTGTCCAAAGGGGATCAAAGGGGAGAAACTCATGTATATGGACGCTGGCAAACTGGAGGACATCCCCAGTGGGGTACTGGGGGACAGGCCGCCCTCGTGGCTGGAACCCCCTGGGACAAACTCAGACCAGACCTCCTCTGGACCCCAGATCAACAAAAATGCTCCAATCCCACCTCATGCCCCCACATCCACATAGTTGAAGTCGGCTACTTCTCTGGCACCAACCACTCGGTTAAATACCGATATGCAGAAAAGGGGAATCAGCACAAGGCCATATCACAGGCTCTGAAAGATCAGGGTTATAAAGTGATATACTAAGTTGTTACATTGGGTACCAGGGGGACCATACCCATCAGGCCACCAGAGCACTTCCCAACCTCGCCCTTTTAGGTATCTCCAAAGTGGCCGCCCTCAAGCTCTGCACCAAACTTCACACCCATGCCAATGCCTCCTTCCAGTCTGTTGTACTCCTGAAGTACCCTGCTGGTTACCCTCCCAAAGGCAACCAGTTATTTATCCAGCGAGTATATATAGCACGAACTCGGGGTCCCCGTCGGTACAACGTCAACAACAATATGTGGGTTCAGTTCATCAGTGCTTTTTCGTTATAGCCCCTCCTGTCATGGTAGGGCAAGTCCATTAAGCTTATTTAATCTACCCCTGGAATGTAACAACATATGTAAATACATTCAAGGAGCCGCATTGGCGCAAAATCACTGGAGCTGAAGGGGCGATGCCCTCAGGGAGAGAGAGACTGCCCTCAGAGAGAGAGAGAGGGTTCGTTACATAATCTCAGCAAATCACTGCCGAGACTGGACAGCAGCACAGCCTGCCGACCATCCAATTTTATAACACGGAAGCACGAGGGTTTTGAAGGCACCCCCACAAACCTGAAAACAAACTAGGTCAAGTCCCCAAAAAGGAAACAAACTAGAGGCGTAAAGGAGAGCGGAAAGGGGAGGGATGCAAAAGTAAGTAATCCAGAACACCAAGCCCACCAACCACAAGAGAGGAAGGCCAAACTAAAAGAACTAAATACCACCCAAGGGCATGCGCTATGAGCACCTTACTATGCAGCGATAATGCCCTCAAAGGAAGAAAGCACAAGACAACCCGACACAACCAACTTGCAGAAAAGGACCGGAGTGTCAAGGATGATAAACATAGACACCCCATGAAGGAAAGGGGGAGGCCAGCCGAAAACAGAGAGGCCAGAAACCAACCTACCAAGACTCAGAAAGCAAGCACACATGTCAGAAAATTGAGAGAAGTTTTTTTAGACTGTTTATAGGGGGGCCCTAAGGAAGTTTTTTTCATATGCCTATGCCGGAAGTTTTTGTAATCAGCCTTACCACCCCCCCCCCCCCCCCCCCCCCCCCCCCCCCCCCCCCCCCAAAGGCCCATATCTCCTTCAACAATTATAATTAGGGGGTCAAAGTAGGCTCTATAGTGATCTCCTTGACGAGCTCTATCCATTTGTGGTCTTATATTTGGATTTGATCAAAGTTGACAACATGGTCAAGCAAACACCCTTTCCTAGTCCTGATTCTGAGCTGAGCTAGCTTGTGTTGGTGTTTGAGAATTTGAAGGTGGTGTTAAGCCTAAGTCTTATGCCCAAGTACCCTCCTTATACCCAAGAAGTTTGGGGAGGAAAGATTGAGTTTCTGGTTTGACCCAACCTTCACACTTGGTGTACTTAGAACCTGTGGAGGTCACTACTCAAGCACTACCACGACACATTGACTCATTCTCGAAAACATTCGCGGAGTCGGAATGCTCTCGTCGAACCAGTTTCGTGGGTATGCTTAACTTCGTCAGATTCCGTCTGGTGAGGAAGTTACGAAGATATTTCCGTAACCGGCTCGACCCCTGAACGAGGATCTGCCAGCCTGGCAGGTGCCTCGACTTGGATCTAGACAGGATCTAGAGGATCACGCCTCCATATTTACTCGATGTCGGAAATAAGGGTGGATTCGGAAAGATATCGCCGAGCTTGTGTCATAGGTCTGCTTAATTTTAGCAGAGACCGAGTACTGAGGAAGTTTTGGCCTCTAACAGTCTTCACCAGAGGAAATTTCTGAAAGCCGTCGGACCCCCCCCCCCCCCCCCTCTTTTTGAGGGTTCGATATCTACCCCACCCCGACACATTTTTCGACTTTTTTCGATGGTTCCGGGGCTTACGACCCCTTCCGCCCCGATTCCGGCATGCGGTACACGAAAAAAAAAAAAAAAAAAAAAATTACAAGGGGCTCATGTCCTCGCAGTGAAACAACACCGCCCTAAAGTCGGATTCGAGAAACGGACACGAGCAGAGAGAGAGGGTTCGTTACATAATCTCAGCAAATCACTGCCGAGACTGGACAGCAGCACAGCCTGCCGACCATCCAATTTTATAACACGGAAGCACGAGGGTTTTGAAGGCACCCCCACAAACCTGAAAACAAACTAGGTCAAGTCCCCAAAAAGGAAACAAACTAGAGGCGTAAAGGAGAGCGGAAAGGGGAGGGATGCAAAAGTAAGCAATCCAGAACACCAAGCCCACCAACCACAAGAGAGGAAGGCCAAACTAAAAGAACTAAATACCACCCAAGGGCATGCGCTATGAGCACCTTACTATGCAGCGATAATGCCCTCAAAGGAAGAAAGCACAAGACAACCCGACACAGCCAACTTGCAGAAAAGGACCGGAGTGTCAAGGATGATAACCATAGACACCCCATGAAGGAAAGGGGGAGGCCAGCCGAAAACAGAGAGGCCAGAAACCAATCTAGCAAGACTCAGAAAGCAGGCACACATGTTAGGGGCAAGAGAATCCACCACACTTGGTAAACCTGCCCAGCCCGGACACCAGAAGCCACAAACTAGAGCTATTACTAGAGAAACGAAACCAACAGTCTAAGCACAGCCAGCGAGAAAGGGAGGCGAAAAGGAGAAGGGAGGGGTTAGGGTTTAGGGTCCAGGGTGGAAACTGGTAATCCTAAACGCCAAACCCAAACCCGAAAACTGCGGGCATGAAGGGCCAAACCAAAGAACTATACAAAAGGGTGTCCTGTGACGTACGGAACCCGAGAGCGAACTAATGCTTGGCACCCAAGAAAGAGGAGCTGAAAAGAGGAGCGGAAAGAGGCAAGCAAGCAGGCGCGTGCAATGAAAGACTAGCAAAAAGGTATCAGCTAATCGTAAGACCACTCTTCTGGCAAAATCAGTTGGCTACCTAACCGGTGCGTGTGAGAAGGGGAGGGTACCAGTGGAACCATGGGGAGAACAGGAGTGAAGAGCGTAGAGATGGTGAAGGTGGGATGGGGGGAGGAGAAAGGGGAGGATCGTGGATGAGGGAAGCATCTTCATGCGGAAAAGTTTGAGGGGGAGAACCCATATTGACCCTGGCTCCCCCATGACTAATGAAGGGGTGAGAAGAGTCCACAGTGTCCTCCCAATCATCCGGGGGTGCCCCAATGGCTACAAAGTCAGCGATGCGGGCCCAAAAATCAGTCACAGCAAGGGCCCCAGCCCGGGCAGAGATAGGGCGGGATGCCACCTCGTGCGGATTAGTTACGAGCAAGAAGAAGATTACAATGGCCACTTATCCTGGCAGTGGAAACACCACCGCCCCCGAGGGAACGGACTCCGAACACCACTGTCTTCCGGCAGTGGGGATCGAACTTCTCCCGTTTGGCGTGAGCTTAAAAAGTAATGACAGTCACCCATGTTGGCGTATTGATACCTGATTCCAACGGTATTTCCATGGGTTCAACGACTGGCTGAAGCAGCGTGTTCCGGATAGAGGTGAAGGATCTTAACATCCGAGAGAGAGGGTTCGTTACATAAACTCAGCAAAGCACTGCCGAGACTGGACAGCAGCACAGCCTGCCGACCATCCAATTTTATAACACGGAAGCACGAGGGTTTTGAAGGCACCCCCACAAACCTGAAAACAAACTAGGTCAAGTCCCCAAATAGGAAACAAACTAGAGGCGTAAAGGAGAGCGGAAAGGGGAGGGATGCAAAAGTAAGCAATCCAGAACACCAAGCCCACCAACCACAAGAGAGGAAGGCCAAACTAAAAGAACTAAATACCACCCAAGGGCATGCGCTATGAGCACCTTACTATGCAGCGATAATGCCCTCGAAGGAAGAAAGCACAAGACAACCCGACACAGCCAACTTGCAGAAAAGGACCGGAGTGTCAAGGATGATAACCATTGACACCCCATGAAGGAAAGGGGGAGGCCAGCCGAAAACAGAGAGGCCAGAAACCAATCTAGCAAGACTCAGAAAGCAGGCACACATGTTAGGGGCAAGAGAATCCACCACACTTGGTAAACCTGCCCAGCCCGGACACCAGAAGCCACAAACTAGAGCTATTACTAGAGAAACGAAACCAACAATCTAAGCACAGCCAGCGAGAAAGGGAGGCGAAAAGGAGAAGGGAGGGGTTAGGGTTTAGGGTCCAGGGTGGAAACTGGTAATCCTAAACCCCAAACCCAAACCCGAAAACTGCGGGCATGAAGGGCCAAACCAAAGAACTATACAAAAGGGTGTCCTGTGACGTACGGAACCCGAGAGCGAACTAATGCTTGGCACCCAAGAAAGAGGAGGGAAAAGAGGAGCGGAAAGAGGCAAGCAGCAGGCGCGTGCAATGAAAGACTAGCAAAAAGGTATCAGCTAATCGTAAGACCACTCTTCTGGCAAAATCAGTTGGCTACCTAACCGGTGCGTGTGAGAAGGGGAGGGTACCAGTGGAACCATGGGGAGAACAGGAGTGAAGAGCGTAGATGGTGAAGGTGGGATGGGGGGAGGAGAAAGGGGAGGATCGTGGATGAGGGAAGCATCTTCATGCGGAAAAGTTTGAGGGGGAGAACCCATATTGACCCTGGCTCCCCCATGACTAATGAAGGGGTGAGAAGAGTCCACAGTGTCCTCCCAATCATCCGGGGGTGCCCCAATGGCTACAAAGTCAGCGATGCGGGCCCAAAATCAGTCACAGCAAGGGCCCCAGCCCGGGCAGAGATAGGGCGGGATGCCCTCGTGCGGATTAGTTACGAGCAAGAAGAAGATTACAATGGCCACTTATCCTGGCAGTGGAAACACCACCGCCCCCGAGGGAACGGACTCCGAACACCACTGTCTTCCGGCAGTGGGGATCGAACTTCTCCCGTTTGGCGTGAGCTTAAAAAGTAATGACAGTCACCCATGTTGGCGTATTGATACCTGATTCCAACGGTATTTCCATGGGTTCAACGACTGGCTGAAGCAGCGTGTTCCGGATAGAGGTGAAGGATCTTAACATCCGAGAGAGAGGGTTCGTTACATAAACTCAGCAAAGCACTGCCGAGACTGGACAGCAGCACAGCCTGCCGACCATCCAATTTTATAACACGGAAGCACGAGGGTTTTGAAGGCACCCCCACAAACCTGAAAACAAACTAGGTCAAGTCCCCAAATAGGAAACAAACTAGAGGCGTAAAGGAGAGCGGAAAGGGGAGGGATGCAAAAGTAAGCAATCCAGAACACCAAGCCCACCAACCACAAGAGAGGAAGGCCAAACTAAAAGAACTAAATACCACCCAAGGGCATGCGCTATGAGCACCTTACTATGCAGCGATAATGCCCTCGAAGGAAGAAAGCACAAGACAACCCGACACAGCCAACTTGCAGAAAAGGACCGGAGTGTCAAGGATGATAACCATTGACACCCCATGAAGGAAAGGGGGAGGCCAGCCGAAAACAGAGAGGCCAGAAACCAATCTAGCAAGACTCAGAAAGCAGGCACACATGTTAGGGGCAAGAGAATCCACCACACTTGGTAAACCTGCCCAGCCCGGACACCAGAAGCCACAAACTAGAGCTATTACTAGAGAAACGAAACCAACAATCTAAGCACAGCCAGCGAGAAAGGGAGGCGAAAAGGAGAAGGGAGGGGTTAGGGTTTAGGGTCCAGGGTGGAAACTGGTAATCCTAAACCCCAAACCCAAACCCGAAAACTGCGGGCATGAAGGGCCAAACCAAAGAACTATACAAAAGGGTGTCCTGTGACGTACGGAACCCGAGAGCGAACTAATGCTTGGCACCCAAGAAAGAGGAGCTGAAAAGAGGAGCGGAAAGAGGCAAGCAAGCAGGCGCGTGCAATGAAAGACTAGCAAAAAGGTATCAGCTAATCGTAAGACCACTCTTCTGGCAAAATCAGTTGGCTACCTAACCGGTGCGTGTGAGAAGGGGAGGGTACCAGTGGAACCATGGGGAGAACAGGAGTGAAGAGCGTAGATGGTGAAGGTGGGATGGGGGGAGGAGAAAGGGGAGGATCGTGGATGAGGGAAGCATCTTCATGCGGAAAAGTTTGAGGGGGAGAACCCATATTGACCCTGGCTCCCCCATGACTAATGAAGGGGTGAGAAGAGTCCACAGTGTCCTCCCAATCATCCGGGGGTGCCCCAATGGCTACAAAGTCAGCGATGCGGGCCCAAAAATCAGTCACAGCAAGGGCCCCAGCCCGGGCAGAGATAGGGCGGGATGCCACCTCGTGCGGATTAGTTACGAGCAAGAAGAAGATTACAATGGCCACTTATCCTGGCAGTGGAAACACCACCGCCCCCGAGGGAACGGACTCCGAACACCACTGTCTTCCGGCAGTGGGGATCGAACTTCTCCCGTTTGGCGTGAGCTTAAAAAGTAATGACAGTCACCCATGTTGGCGTATTGATACCTGATTCCAACGGTATTTCCATGGGTTCAACGACTGGCTGAAGCAGCGTGTTCCGGATAGAGGTGAAGGATCTTTACATCCGAGAGAGAGGGTTCGTTACATAAACTCAGCAAAGCACTGCCGAGACTGGACAGCAGCACAGCCTGCCGACCATCCAATTTTATAACACGGAAGCACGAGGGTTTTGAAGGCACCCCCACAAACCTGAAAACAAACTAGGTCAAGTCCCCAAATAGGAAACAAACTAGAGGCGTAAAGGAGAGCGGAAAGGGGAGGGATGCAAAAGTAAGCAATCCAGAACACCAAGCCCACCAACCACAAGAGAGGAAGGCCAAACTAAAAGAACTAAATACCACCCAAGGGCATGCGCTATGAGCACCTTACTATGCAGCGATAATGCCCTCGAAGGAAGAAAGCACAAGACAACCCGACACAGCCAACTTGCAGAAAAGGACCGGAGTGTCAAGGATGATAACCATTGACACCCCATGAAGGAAAGGGGGAGGCCAGCCGAAAACAGAGAGGCCAGAAACCAATCTAGCAAGACTCAGAAAGCAGGCACACATGTTAGGGGCAAGAGAATCCACCACACTTGGTAAACCTGCCCAGCCCGGACACCAGAAGCCACAAACTAGAGCTATTACTAGAGAAACGAAACCAACAATCTAAGCACAGCCAGCGAGAAAGGGAGGCGAAAAGGAGAAGGGAGGGGTTAGGGTTTAGGGTCCAGGGTGGAAACTGGTAATCCTAAACCCCAAACCCAAACCCGAAAACTGCGGGCATGAAGGGCCAAACCAAAGAACTATACAAAAGGGTGTCCTGTGACGTACGGAACCCGAGAGCGAACTAATGCTTGGCACCCAAGAAAGAGGAGCTGAAAAGAGGAGCGGAAAGAGGCAAGCAAGCAGGCGCGTGCAATGAAAGACTAGCAAAAAGGTATCAGCTAATCGTAAGACCACTCTTCTGGCAAAATCAGTTGGCTACCTAACCGGTGCGTGTGAGAAGGGGAGGGTACCAGTGGAACCATGGGGAGAACAGGAGTGAAGAGCGTAGATGGTGAAGGTGGGATGGGGGGAGGAGAAAGGGGAGGATCGTGGATGAGGGAAGCATCTTCATGCGGAAAAGTTTGAGGGGGAGAACCCATATTGACCCTGGCTCCCCCATGACTAATGAAGGGGTGAGAAGAGTCCACAGTGTCCTCCCAATCATCCGGGGGTGCCCCAATGGCTACAAAGTCAGCGATGCGGGCCCAAAAATCAGTCACAGCAAGGGCCCCAGCCCGGACAGAGATAGGGCGGGATGCCACCTCGTGCGGATTAGTTACGAGCAAGAAGAAGATTACAATGGCCACTTATCCTGGCAGTGGAAACACCACCGCCCCCGAGGGAACGGACTCCGAACACCACTGTCTTCCGGCAGTGGGGATCGAACTTCTCCCGTTTGGCGTGAGCTTAAAAAGTAATGACAGTCACCCATGTTAGCGTATTGATACCTGATTCCAACGGTATTTCCATGGGTTCAACGACTGGCTGAAGCAGCGTGTTCCGGATAGAGGTGAAGGATCTTTACATCCGAGAGAGAGGCTTCGTTACATAAACTCAGCAAAGCACTGCCGAGACTGGACAGCAGCACAGCCTGCCGACCATCCAATTTTATAACACGGAAGCACGAGGGTTTTGAAGGCACCCCCACAAACCTGAAAACAAACTAGGTCAAGTCCCCAAATAGGAAACAAACTAGAGGCGTAAAGGAGAGCGGAAAGGGGAGGGATGCAAAAGTAAGCAATCCAGAACACCAAGCCCACCAACCACAAGAGAGGAAGGCCAAACTAAAAGAACTAAATACCACCCAAGGGCATGCGCTATGAGCACCTTACTATGCAGCGATAATGCCCTCGAAGGAAGAAAGCACAAGACAACCCGACACAGCCAACTTGCAGAAAAGGACCGGAGTGTCAAGGATGATAACCATTGACACCCCATGAAGGAAAGGGGGAGGCCAGCCGAAAACAGAGAGGCCAGAAACCAATCTAGCAAGACTCAGAAAGCAGGCACACATGTTAGGGGCAAGAGAATCCACCACACTTGGTAAACCTGCCCAGCCCGGACACCAGAAGCCACAAACTAGAGCTATTACTAGAGAAACGAAACCAACAATCTAAGCACAGCCAGCGAGAAAGGGAGGCGAAAAGGAGAAGGGAGGGGTTAGGGTTTAGGGTCCAGGGTGGAAACTGGTAATCCTAAACCCCAAACCCAAACCCGAAAACTGCGGGCATGAAGGGCCAAACCAAAGAACTATACAAAAGGGTGTCCTGTGACGTACGGAACCCGAGAGCGAACTAATGCTTGGCACCCAAGAAAGAGGAGCTGAAAAGAGGAGCGGAAAGAGGCAAGCAAGCAGGCGCGTGCAATGAAAGACTAGCAAAAGGTATCAGCTAATCGTAAGACCACTCTTCTGGCAAAATCAGTTGGCTACCTAACCGGTGCGTGTGAGAAGGGGAGGGTACCAGTGGAACCATGGGGAGAACAGGAGTGAAGAGCGTAGATGGTGAAGGTGGGATGGGGGGAGGAGAAAGGGGAGGATCGTGGATGAGGGAAGCATCTTCATGCGGAAAAGTTTGAGGGGGAGAACCCATATTGACCCTGGCTCCCCCATGACTAATGAAGGGGTGAGAAGAGTCCACAGTGTCCTCCCAATCATCCGGGGGTGCCCCAATGGCTACAAAGTCAGCGATGCGGGCCCAAAAATCAGTCACAGCAAGGGCCCCAGCCCGGACAGAGATAGGGCGGGATGCCACCTCGTGCGGATTAGTTACGAGCAAGAAGAAGATTACAATGGCCACTTATCCTGGCAGTGGAAACACCACCGCCCCCGAGGGAACGGACTCCGAACACCACTGTCTTCCGGCAGTGGGGATCGAACTTCTCCCGTTTGGCGTGAGCTTAAAAAGTAATGACAGTCACCCATGTTAGCGTATTGATACCTGATTCCAACGGTATTTCCATGGGTTCAACGACTGGCTGAAGCAGCGTGTTCCGGATAGAGGTGAAGGATCTTTACATCCGAGAGAGAGGCTTCGTTACATAAACTCAGCAAAGCACTGCCGAGACTGGACAGCAGCACAGCCTGCCGACCATCCAATTTTATAACACGGAAGCACGAGGGTTTTGAAGGCACCCCCACAAACCTGAAAACAAACTAGGTCAAGTCCCCAAATAGGAAACAAACTAGAGGCGTAAAGGAGAGCGGAAAGGGGAGGGATGCAAAAGTAAGCAATCCAGAACACCAAGCCCACCAACCACAAGAGAGGAAGGCCAAACTAAAAGAACTAAATACCACCCAAGGGCATGCGCTATGAGCACCTTACTATGCAGCGATAATGCCCTCGAAGGAAGAAAGCACAAGACAACCCGACACAGCCAACTTGCAGAAAAGGACCGGAGTGTCAAGGATGATAACCATTGACACCCCATGAAGGAAAGGGGGAGGCCAGCCGAAAACAGAGAGGCCAGAAACCAATCTAGCAAGACTCAGAAAGCAGGCACACATGTTAGGGGCAAGAGAATCCACCACACTTGGTAAACCTGCCCAGCCCGGACACCAGAAGCCACAAACTAGAGCTATTACTAGAGAAACGAAACCAACAATCTAAGCACAGCCAGCGAGAAAGGGAGGCGAAAAGGAGAAGGGAGGGGTTAGGGTTTAGGGTCCAGGGTGGAAACTGGTAATCCTAAACCCCAAACCCAAACCCGAAAACTGCGGGCATGAAGGGCCAAACCAAAGAACTATACAAAAGGGTGTCCTGTGACGTACGGAACCCGAGAGCGAACTAATGCTTGGCACCCAAGAAAGAGGAGCTGAAAAGAGGAGCGGAAAGAGGCAAGCAAGCAGGCGCGTGCAATGAAAGACTAGCAAAAAGGTATCAGCTAATCGTAAGACCACTCTTCTGGCAAAATCAGTTGGCTACCTAACCGGTGCGTGTGAGAAGGGGAGGGTACCAGTGGAACCATGGGGAGAACAGGAGTGAAGAGCGTAGATGGTGAAGGTGGGATGGGGGGAGGAGAAAGGGGAGGATCGTGGATGAGGGAAGCATCTTCATGCGGAAAAGTTTGAGGGGGAGAACCCATATTGACCCTGGCTCCCCCATGACTAATGAAGGGGTGAGAAGAGTCCACAGTGTCCTCCCAATCATCCGGGGGTGCCCCAATGGCTACAAAGTCAGCGATGCGGGCCCCAAAAATCAGTCACAGCAAGGGCCCCAGCCCGGACAGAGATAGGGCGGGATGCCACCTCGTGCGGATTAGTTACGAGCAAGAAGAAGATTACAATGGCCACTTATCCTGGCAGTGGAAACACCACCGCCCCCGAGGGAACGGACTCCGAACACCACTGTCTTCCGGCAGTGGGGATCGAACTTCTCCCGTTTGGCGTGAGCTTAAAAAGTAATGACAGTCACCCATGTTGGCGTATTGATACCTGATTCCAACGGTATTTCCATGGGTTCAACGACTGGCTGAAGCAGCGTGTTCCGGATAGAGGTGAAGGATCTTTACATCCGAGAGAGAGGCTTCGTTACATAAACTCAGCAAAGCACTGCCGAGACTGGACAGCAGCACAGCCTGCCGACCATCCAATTTTATAACACGGAAGCACGAGGGTTTTGAAGGCACCCCCACAAACCTGAAAACAAACTAGGTCAAGTCCCCAAATAGGAAACAAACTAGAGGCGTAAAGGAGAGCGGAAAGGGGAGGGATGCAAAAGTAAGCAATCCAGAACACCAAGCCCACCAACCACAAGAGAGGAAGGCCAAACTAAAAGAACTAAATACCACCCAAGGGCATGCGCTATGAGCACCTTACTATGCAGCGATAATGCCCTCGAAGGAAGAAAGCACAAGACAACCCGACACAGCCAACTTGCAGAAAAGGACCGGAGTGTCAAGGATGATAACCATAGACACCCCATGAAGGAAAGGGGGAGGCCAGCCGAAAACAGAGAGGCCAGAAACCAATCTAGCAAGACTCAGAAAGCAGGCACACATGTTAGGGGCAAGAGAATCCACCACACTTGGTAAACCTGCCCAGCCCGGACACCAGAAGCCACAAACTAGAGCTATTACTAGAGAAACGAAACCAACAATCTAAGCACAGCCAGCGAGAAAGGGAGGCGAAAAGGAGAAGGGAGGGGTTAGGGTTTAGGGTCCAGGGTGGAAACTGGTAATCCTAAACCCCAAACCCAAACCCGAAAACTGCGGGCATGAAGGGCCAAACCAAAGAACTATACAAAAGGGTGTCCTGTGACGTACGGAACCCGAGAGCGAACTAATGCTTGGCACCCAAGAAAGAGGAGCTGAAAAGAGGAGCGGAAAGAGGCAAGCAAGCAGGCGCGTGCAATGAAAGACTAGCAAAAAGGTATCAGCTAATCGTAAGACCACTCTTCTGGCAAAATCAGTTGGCTACCTAACCGGTGCGTGTGAGAAGGGGAGGGTACCAGTGGAACCATGGGGAGAACAGGAGTGAAGAGCGTAGATGGTGAAGGTGGGATGGGGGGAGGAGAAAGGGGAGGATCGTGGATGAGGGAAGCATCTTCATGCGGAAAAGTTTGAGGGGGAGAACCCATATTGACCCTGGCTCCCCCATGACTAATGAAGGGGTGAGAAGAGTCCACAGTGTCCTCCCAATCATCCGGGGGTGCCCCAATGGCTACAAAGTCAGCGATGCGGGCCCCCAAAACCAGTCACAGCAAGGGCCCCAGCCCGGACAGAGATAGGGCGGGATGCCACCTCGTGCGGATTAGTTACGAGCAAGAAGAAGATTACAATGGCCACTTATCCTGGCAGTGGAAACACCACCGCCCCCGAGGGAACGGACTCCGAACACCACTGTCTTCCGGCAGTGGGGATCGAACTTCTCCCGTTTGGCGTGAGCTTAAAAAGTAATGACAGTCACCCATGTTGGCGTATTGATACCTGATTCCAACGGTATTTCCATGGGTTCAACGACTGGCTGAAGCAGCGTGTTCCGGATAGAGGTGAAGGATCTTTACATCCGAGAGAGAGGCTTCGTTACATAAACTCAGCAAAGCACTGCCGAGACTGGACAGCAGCACAGCCTGCCGACCATCCAATTTTATAACACGGAAGCACGAGGGTTTTGAAGGCACCCCCACAAACCTGAAAACAAACTAGGTCAAGTCCCCAAATAGGAAACAAACTAGAGGCGTAAAGGAGAGCGGAAAGGGGAGGGATGCAAAAGTAAGCAATCCAGAACACCAAGCCCACCAACCACAAGAGAGGAAGGCCAAACTAAAAGAACTAAATACCACCCAAGGGCATGCGCTATGAGCACCTTACTATGCAGCGATAATGCCCTCAAAGGAAGAAAGCACAAGACAACCCGACACAGCCAACTTGCAGAAAAGGACCGGAGTGTCAAGGATGATAACCATAGACACCCCATGAAGGAAAGGGGGAGGCCAGCCGAAAACAGAGAGGCCAGAAACCAATCTAGCAAGACTCAGAAAGCAGGCACACATGTTAGGGGCAAGAGAATCCACCACACTTGGTAAACCTGCCCAGCCCGGACACCAGAAGCCACAAACTAGAGCTATTACTAGAGAAACGAAACCAACAATCTAAGCACAGCCAGCGAGAAAGGGAGGCGAAAAGGAGAAGGGAGGGGTTAGGGTTTAGGGTCCAGGGTGGAAACTGGTAATCCTAAACCCCAAACCCAAACCCGAAAACTGCGGGCATGAAGGGCCAAACCAAAGAACTATACAAAAGGGTGTCCTGTGACGTACGGAACCCGAGAGCGAACTAATGCTTGGCACCCAAGAAAGAGGAGCTGAAAAGAGGAGCGGAAAGAGGCAAGCAAGCAGGCGCGTGCAATGAAAGACTAGCAAAAAGGTATCAGCTAATCGTAAGACCACTCTTCTGGCAAAATCAGTTGGCTACCTAACCGGTGCGTGTGAGAAGGGGAGGGTACCAGTGGAACCATGGGGAGAACAGGAGTGAAGAGCGTAGATGGTGAAGGTGGGATGGGGGGAGGAGAAAGGGGAGGATCGTGGATGAGGGAAGCATCTTCATGCGGAAAAGTTTGAGGGGGAGAACCCATATTGACCCTGGCTCCCCCATGACTAATGAAGGGGTGAGAAGAGTCCACAGTGTCCTCCCAATCATCCGGGGGTGCCCCAATGGCTACAAAGTCAGCGATGCGGGCCCCAAAAATCAGTCACAGCAAGGGCCCCAGCCCGGACAGAGATAGGGCGGGATGCCACCTCGTGCGGATTAGTTACGAGCAAGAAGAAGATTACAATGGCCACTTATCCTGGCAGTGGAAACACCACCGCCCCCGAGGGAACGGACTCCGAACACCACTGTCTTCCGGCAGTGGGGATCGAACTTCTCCCGTTTGGCGTGAGCTTAAAAAGTAATGACAGTCACCCATGTTGGCGTATTGATACCTGATTCCAACGGTATTTCCATGGGTTCAACGACTGGCTGAAGCAGCGTGTTCCGGATAGAGGTGAAGGATCTTTACATCCGAGAGAGAGGGTTCGTTACATAAACTCAGCAAAGCACTGCCGAGACTGGACAGCAGCACAGCCTGCCGACCATCCAATTTTATAACACGGAAGCACGAGGGTTTTGAAGGCACCCCCACAAACCTGAAAACAAACTAGGTCAAGTCCCCAAAAAGGAAACAAACTAGAGGCGTAAAGGAGAGCGGAAAGGGGAGGGATGCAAAAGTAAGCAATCCAGAACACCAAGCCCACCAACCACAAGAGAGGAAGGCCAAACTAAAAGAACTAAATACCACCCAAGGGCATGCGCTATGAGCACCTTACTATGCAGCGATAATGCCCTCAAAGGAAGAAAGCACAAGACAACCCGACACAGCCAACTTGCAGAAAAGGACCGGAGTGTCAAGGATGATAACCATAGACACCCCATGAAGGAAAGGGGGAGGCCAGCCGAAAACAGAGAGGCCAGAAACCAATCTAGCAAGACTCAGAAAGCAGGCACACATGTTAGGGGCAAGAGAATCCACCACACTTGGTAAACCTGCCCAGCCCGGACACCAGAAGCCACAAACTAGAGCTATTACTAGAGAAACGAAACCAACAATCTAAGCACAGCCAGCGAGAAAGGGAGGCGAAAAGGAGAAGGGAGGGGTTAGGGTTTAGGGTCCAGGGTGGAAACTGGTAATCCTAAACCCCAAACCCAAACCCGAAAACTGCGGGCATGAAGGGCCAAACCAAAGAACTATACAAAAGGGTGTCCTGTGACGTACGGAACCCGAGAGCGAACTAATGCTTGGCACCCAAGAAAGAGGAGCTGAAAAGAGGAGCGGAAAGAGGCAAGCAAGCAGGCGCGTGCAATGAAAGACTAGCAAAAAGGTATCAGCTAATCGTAAGACCACTCTTCTGGCAAAATCAGTTGGCTACCTAACCGGTGCGTGTGAGAAGGGGAGGGTACCAGTGGAACCATGGGGAGAACAGGAGTGAAGAGCGTAGATGGTGAAGGTGGGATGGGGGGAGGAGAAAGGGGAGGATCGTGGATGAGGGAAGCATCTTCATGCGGAAAAGTTTGAGGGGGAGAACCCATATTGACCCTGGCTCCCCCATGACTAATGAAGGGGTGAGAAGAGTCCACAGTGTCCTCCCAATCATCCGGGGGTGCCCCAATGGCTACAAAGTCAGCGATGCGGGCCCAAAAATCAGTCACAGCAAGGGCCCCAGCCCGGACAGAGATAGGGCGGGATGCCACCTCGTGCGGATTAGTTACGAGCAAGAAGAAGATTACAATGGCCACTTATCCTGGCAGTGGAAACACCACCGCCCCCGAGGGAACGGACTCCGAACACCACTGTCTTCCGGCAGTGGGGATCGAACTTCTCCCGTTTGGCGTGAGCTTAAAAAGTAATGACAGTCACCCATGTTGGCGTATTGATACCTGATTCCAACGGTATTTCCATGGGTTCAACGACTGGCTGAAGCAGCGTGTTCCGGATAGAGGTGAAGGATCTTTACATCCGAGAGAGAGGCTTCGTTACATAAACTCAGCAAAGCACTGCCGAGACTGGACAGCAGCACAGCCTGCCGACCATCCAATTTTATAACACGGAAGCACGAGGGTTTTGAAGGCACCCCCACAAACCTGAAAACAAACTAGGTCAAGTCCCCAAAAAGGAAACAAACTAGAGGCGTAAAGGAGAGCGGAAAGGGGAGGGATGCAAAAGTAAGCAATCCAGAACACCAAGCCCACCAACCACAAGAGAGGAAGGCCAAACTAAAAGAACTAAATACCACCCAAGGGCATGCGCTATGAGCACCTTACTATGCAGCGATAATGCCCTCAAAGGAAGAAAGCACAAGACAACCCGACACAGCCAACTTGCAGAAAAGGACCGGAGTGTCAAGGATGATAACCATAGACACCCCATGAAGGAAAGGGGGAGGCCAGCCGAAAACAGAGAGGCCAGAAACCAATCTAGCAAGACTCAGAAAGCAGGCACACATGTTAGGGGCAAGAGAATCCACCACACTTGGTAAACCTGCCCAGCCCGGACACCAGAAGCCACAAACTAGAGCTATTACTAGAGAAACGAAACCAACAATCTAAGCACAGCCAGCGAGAAAGGGAGGCGAAAAGGAGAAGGGAGGGGTTAGGGTTTAGGGTCCAGGGTGGAAACTGGTAATCCTAAACCCCAAACCCAAACCCGAAAACTGCGGGCATGAAGGGCCAAACCAAAGAACTATACAAAAGGGTGTCCTGTGACGTACGGAACCCGAGAGCGAACTAATGCTTGGCACCCAAGAAAGAGGAGCTGAAAAGAGGAGCGGAAAGAGGCAAGCAAGCAGGCGCGTGCAATGAAAGACTAGCAAAAAGGTATCAGCTAATCGTAAGACCACTCTTCTGGCAAAATCAGTTGGCTACCTAACCGGTGCGTGTGAGAAGGGGAGGGTACCAGTGGAACCATGGGGAGAACAGGAGTGAAGAGCGTAGATGGTGAAGGTGGGATGGGGGGAGGAGAAAGGGGAGGATCGTGGATGAGGGAAGCATCTTCATGCGGAAAAGTTTGAGGGGGAGAACCCATATTGACCCTGGCTCCCCCATGACTAATGAAGGGGTGAGAAGAGTCCACAGTGTCCTCCCAATCATCCGGGGGTGCCCCAATGGCTACAAAGTCAGCGATGCGGGCCCCAAAAATCAGTCACAGCAAGGGCCCCAGCCCGGACAGAGATAGGGCGGGATGCCACCTCGTGCGGATTAGTTACGAGCAAGAAGAAGATTACAATGGCCACTTATCCTGGCAGTGGAAACACCACCGCCCCCGAGGGAACGGACTCCGAACACCACTGTCTTCCGGCAGTGGGGATCGAACTTCTCCCGTTTGGCGTGAGCTTAAAAAGTAATGACAGTCACCCATGTTGGCGTATTGATACCTGATTCCAACGGTATTTCCATGGGTTCAACGACTGGCTGAAGCAGCGTGTTCCGGATAGAGGTGAAGGATCTTTACATCCGAGAGAGAGGGCTTCGTTACATAAACTCAGCAAAGCACTGCCGAGACTGGACAGCAGCACAGCCTGCCGACCATCCAATTTTATAACACGGAAGCACGAGGGTTTTGAAGGCACCCCCACAAACCTGAAAACAAACTAGGTCAAGTCCCCAAAAAGGAAACAAACTAGAGGCGTAAAGGAGAGCGGAAAGGGGAGGGATGCAAAAGTAAGCAATCCAGAACACCAAGCCCACCAACCACAAGAGAGGAAGGCCAAACTAAAAGAACTAAATACCACCCAAGGGCATGCGCTATGAGCACCTTACTATGCAGCGATAATGCCCTCAAAGGAAGAAAGCACAAGACAACCCGACACAGCCAACTTGCAGAAAAGGACCGGAGTGTCAAGGATGATAACCATAGACACCCCATGAAGGAAAGGGGGAGGCCAGCCGAAAACAGAGAGGCCAGAAACCAATCTAGCAAGACTCAGAAAGCAGGCACACATGTTAGGGGCAAGAGAATCCACCACACTTGGTAAACCTGCCCAGCCCGGACACCAGAAGCCACAAACTAGAGCTATTACTAGAGAAACGAAACCAACAATCTAAGCACAGCCAGCGAGAAAGGGAGGCGAAAAGGAGAAGGGAGGGGTTAGGGTTTAGGGTCCAGGGTGGAAACTGGTAATCCTAAACCCCAAACCCAAACCCGAAAACTGCGGGCATGAAGGGCCAAACCAAAGAACTATACAAAAGGGTGTCCTGTGACGTACGGAACCCGAGAGCGAACTAATGCTTGGCACCCAAGAAAGAGGAGCTGAAAAGAGGAGCGGAAAGAGGCAAGCAAGCAGGCGCGTGCAATGAAAGACTAGCAAAAAGGTATCAGCTAATCGTAAGACCACTCTTCTGGCAAAATCAGTTGGCTACCTAACCGGTGCGTGTGAGAAGGGGAGGGTACCAGTGGAACCATGGGGAGAACAGGAGTGAAGAGCGTAGATGGTGAAGGTGGGATGGGGGGAGGAGAAAGGGGAGGATCGTGGATGAGGGAAGCATCTTCATGCGGAAAAGTTTGAGGGGGAGAACCCATATTGACCCTGGCTCCCCCATGACTAATGAAGGGGTGAGAAGAGTCCACAGTGTCCTCCCAATCATCCGGGGGTGCCCCAATGGCTACAAAGTCAGCGATGCGGGCCCAAAAATCAGTCACAGCAAGGGCCCCAGCCCGGACAGAGATAGGGCGGGATGCCACCTCGTGCGGATTAGTTACGAGCAAGAAGAAGATTACAATGGCCACTTATCCTGGCAGTGGAAACACCACCGCCCCCGAGGGAACGGACTCCGAACACCACTGTCTTCCGGCAGTGGGGATCGAACTTCTCCCGTTTGGCGTGAGCTTAAAAAGTAATGACAGTCACCCATGTTGGCGTATTGATACCTGATTCCAACGGTATTTCCATGGGTTCAACGACTGGCTGAAGCAGCGTGTTCCGGATAGAGGTGAAGGATCTTTACATCCGAGAGAGAGGGTTCGTTACATAAACTCAGCAAAGCACTGCCGAGACTGGACAGCAGCACAGCCTGCCGACCATCCAATTTTATAACACGGAAGCACGAGGGTTTTGAAGGCACCCCCACAAACCTGAAAACAAACTAGGTCAAGTCCCCAAAAAGGAAACAAACTAGAGGCGTAAAGGAGAGCGGAAAGGGGAGGGATGCAAAAGTAAGCAATCCAGAACACCAAGCCCACCAACCACAAGAGAGGAAGGCCAAACTAAAAGAACTAAATACCACCCAAGGGCATGCGCTATGAGCACCTTACTATGCAGCGATAATGCCCTCAAAGGAAGAAAGCACAAGACAACCCGACACAGCCAACTTGCAGAAAAGGACCGGGGTGTCAAGGATGATAACCATAGACACCCCATGAAGGAAAGGGGGAGGCCAGCCGAAAACAGAGAGGCCAGAAACCAATCTAGCAAGACTCAGAAAGCAGGCACACATGTTAGGGGCAAGAGAATCCACCACACTTGGTAAACCTGCCCAGCCCGGACACCAGAAGCCACAAACTAGAGCTATTACTAGAGAAACGAAACCAACAATCTAAGCACAGCCAGCGAGAAAGGGAGGCGAAAAGGAGAAGGGAGGGGTTAGGGTTTAGGGTCCAGGGTGGAAACTGGTAATCCTAAACCCCAAACCCAAACCCGAAAACTGCGGGCATGAAGGGCCAAACCAAAGAACTATACAAAAGGGTGTCCTGTGACGTACGGAACCCGAGAGCGAACTAATGCTTGGCACCCAAGAAAGAGGAGCTGAAAAGAGGAGCGGAAAGAGGCAAGCAAGCAGGCGCGTGCAATGAAAGACTAGCAAAAAGGTATCAGCTAATCGTAAGACCACTCTTCTGGCAAAATCAGTTGGCTACCTAACCGGTGCGTGTGAGAAGGGGAGGGTACCAGTGGAACCATGGGGAGAACAGGAGTGAAGAGCGTAGATGGTGAAGGTGGGATGGGGGGAGGAGAAAGGGGAGGATCGTGGATGAGGGAAGCATCTTCATGCGGAAAAGTTTGAGGGGGAGAACCCATATTGACCCTGGCTCCCCCATGACTAATGAAGGGGTGAGAAGAGTCCACAGTGTCCTCCCAATCATCCGGGGGTGCCCCAATGGCTACAAAGTCAGCGATGCGGGCCCAAAAATCAGTCACAGCAAGGGCCCCAGCCCGGACAGAGATAGGGCGGGATGCCACCTCGTGCGGATTAGTTACGAGCAAGAAGAAGATTACAATGGCCACTTATCCTGGCAGTGGAAACACCACCGCCCCCGAGGGAACGGACTCCGAACACCACTGTCTTCCGGCAGTGGGGATCGAACTTCTCCCGTTTGGCGTGAGCTTAAAAAGTAATGACAGTCACCCATGTTGGCGTATTGATACCTGATTCCAACGGTATTTCCATGGGTTCAACGACTGGCTGAAGTAGCGTGTTCCGGATAGAGGTGAAGGATCTTAACATCCGAGAGAGAGGGTTCGTTACATAAACTCAGCAAAGCACTGCCGAGACTGGACAGCAGCACAGCCTGCCGACCATCCAATTTTATAACACGGAAGCACGAGGGTTTTGAAGGCACCCCCACAAACCTGAAAACAAACTAGGTCAAGTCCCCAAAAAGGAAACAAACTAGAGGCGTAAAGGAGAGCGGAAAGGGGAGGGATGCAAAAGTAAGCAATCCAGAACACCAAGCCCACCAACCACAAGAGAGGAAGGCCAAACTAAAAGAACTAAATACCACCCAAGGGCATGCGCTATGAGCACCTTACTATGCAGCGATAATGCCCTCAAAGGAAGAAAGCACAAGACAACCCGACACAGCCAACTTGCAGAAAAGGACCGGAGTGTCAAGGATGATAACCATAGACACCCCATGAAGGAAAGGGGGAGGCCAGCCGAAAACAGAGAGGCCAGAAACCAATCTAGCAAGACTCAGAAAGCAGGCACACATGTTAGGGGCAAGAGAATCCACCACACTTGGTAAACCTGCCCAGCCCGGACACCAGAAGCCACAAACTAGAGCTATTACTAGAGAAACGAAACCAACAATCTAAGCACAGCCAGCGAGAAAGGGAGGCGAAAAGGAGAAGGGAGGGGTTAGGGTTTAGGGTCCAGGGTGGAAACTGGTAATCCTAAACCCCAAACCCAAACCCGAAAACTGCGGGCATGAAGGGCCAAACCAAAGAACTATACAAAAGGGTGTCCTGTGACGTACGGAACCCGAGAGCGAACTAATGCTTGGCACCCAAGAAAGAGGAGCTGAAAAGAGGAGCGGAAAGAGGCAAGCAAGCAGGCGCGTGCAATGAAAGACTAGCAAAAAGGTATCAGCTAATCGTAAGACCACTCTTCTGGCAAAATCAGTTGGCTACCTAACCGGTGCGTGTGAGAAGGGGAGGGTACCAGTGGAACCATGGGGAGAACAGGAGTGAAGAGCGTAGATGGTGAAGGTGGGATGGGGGGAGGAGAAAGGGGAGGATCGTGGATGAGGGAAGCATCTTCATGCGGAAAAGTTTGAGGGGGAGAACCCATATTGACCCTGGCTCCCCCATGACTAATGAAGGGGTGAGAAGAGTCCACAGTGTCCTCCCAATCATCCGGGGGTGCCCCAATGGCTACAAAGTCAGCGATGCGGGCCCAAAAATCAGTCACAGCAAGGGCCCCAGCCCGGACAGAGATAGGGCGGGATGCCACCTCGTGCGGATTAGTTACGAGCAAGAAGAAGATTACAATGGTCACTTGTCCTGGCAGTGGAAACACCACCGCCCCCGAGGGAACGGACTCCGAACACCACTGTCTTCCGGCAGTGGGGATCGAACTTCTCCCGTTTGGCGTGAGCTTAAAAAGTAATGACAGTCACCCATGTTAGAGTATTGATACCTGATTCCAACGGTATTTCCATGGGTTCAACGACTGGCTGAAGTAGCGTGTTCCGGATAGAGGTGAAGGATCTTAACATCCGAGAGAGAGGGTTCGTTACATAAACTCAGCAAAGCACTGCCGAGACTGGACAGCAGCACAGCCTGCCGACCATCCAATTTTATAACACGGAAGCACGAGGGTTTTGAAGGCACCCCCACAAACCTGAAAACAAACTAGGTCAAGTCCCCAAAAAGGAAACAAACTAGAGGCGTATCAGCTATTAAGCACTTCTAAGAGTGGACAGAGATGTATGCAGCGGAGACAGACGCGCCAATCTATACACAGAGACGAGAATAACGTTACAAGCAAGGACGTACACTAAAGGACACCAGCGGTGGGCGAAGTGGATGCCTGTAACCTGAATAGACCCTAAGCCCGGATCTTGTCACCCTGACACCGTTTAACACAGGAGATGTCAGGGAGAGACCGATAAGACACAGAGAGACAGGCAGTCAATAGGAAGCTGACACTGAGTCACTAAAGGATGACTCAGTTCTACGGGAAGCTATCACTATGGGAAGCTATCAGGGCCAATAGTTCTAAGGGAGTACATAAGTAGTCACCAAGTCATAAAACGCTTGAGAGCACCGCAATTCATGCTGACACTCCACCTATGACACAGGTGACATACAATACTACTACTCCACCTATGGCACTGGGGACATAGAACTATATGTAACAGATTAAAAAAAAAAAAAAAAAAAACTCCGAAAAAACGAGAGAACTTCAAATGTAACCCAAAGGGTGTAAATGAAGGAATGGACCAAGGCAAAATACCAAAGAGTGCCAAGGGAGAAAAGAGGATAACCGAATATCAATGACGGGTAACAACGGTATAGAAAACCCGATCCGGGAATAGGAACCTAATGCCATACAATGATAACCAAAAAAAACAAGAAACGTATGTAACAAAAAAAAAAAAACTTAAAAAATGACCCTAAGAAGTAGCGGTCATTCCAAGCATACGGACAAACCGCCAGAACACAGCAGGATCAAGGGGCTTGGTGAAGGGGTCAGCACAGTTATCCACAGTGTTAACATAGGCAACAGCCAGTTGGCCATCCTCCACCAGCTCCTTGATGTAGTGATGAATAACATCAATGTGCTTGCTGCGAGGCAGAAGCTGCCAGTCAGTGGCCCAACTCAGGGAACCTAAGTTGTCACCCTGAATTGTAACCAAAGCACAAGGCAGACCCAGATCCACCCTCAATTTCTTCAACCATTGGACCTCCCTGGCAGCCTGGGACAGGGCCTGATACTCAGCCTCACTAGAGCTAATAGCAACAGTAGGCTATCGCTTGCTCATCCAGTTAACAATGCACCCACCAGCTAGAACTGCAAAGCCAGTCTGAGATCTCCTGTCAGACCCATCATCAGCATAAGATGAGTCACTAAAGACAGTAAAAGTGAAATCAGGGCTGTGGGTGTAAGTGAGACCCAGGTGAGAATGTGTTCTCAAATACAAGAGTAACCGTTTGGCAGCCCCCCAGAGAGGGACTGTAGGGTGAGCAGAGAACCTGGATAAATAGCTAACAGCAAAGGAAATATCAGGCCTGGTGCAAGTGGCCAGGTGTAGCAAAGCACCTACAAGAGAGAGGTACTGGCTATTAGACGGCAGGGGCTCTCCAGGGGCGTCAGAAACAGTGGATTTGGCCATGGGAGCAGCAAACTTGGGTGGGGCAGCAGCAGTAAGACCAAACTGCTCCACCAGATCAACAATGTAGGTGTGCTGAGAGAGATTGATCTGAACACACCTGCCTTCAGAGTCAAGGGTAACATCCATGTCCAAAGAGAGGAACTGAATTGGAACACCCATCTCTTTGACCTCCCAGCCAGCTGCTTCCATTGCCTGGATCAGCAACACATACCTATCCAGCTCACTAAAAGCACAGATAAAGTCATCAACATAGGTCAGGACATAGCTCCACCCACCATCAGAATCCTTCCTAAAGTACAGAGCAGGTTCTGCCTTGCACATAGTAAAGCCATGAGCAACCAGAACCCGCTTGACATCCCTACTCCAAGCTCTGGGTGCCTGCTTCAATCCATAAAGGGACTTGATCAGTTTGCAGACAAGTGGAACACCGTTAGGACCAAGGTGCCTAAAG
Source organism: Chlamydomonas sp. ICE-L (assembly GCA_013435795.1). Taxonomy (NCBI): domain Eukaryota; kingdom Viridiplantae; phylum Chlorophyta; class Chlorophyceae; order Chlamydomonadales; family Chlamydomonadaceae; genus Chlamydomonas; species Chlamydomonas sp. ICE-L. The sequence goes on along the minus strand of JACBWV010000610.1, from coordinate 51,836,616 downwards.
CCCTCAGGCTGGTGGCAGTACAGGTCCAGACCAGGCTCCAGCTTGGCATTTAGGAATGCAGTCTTGATGTCTAGCTGCCGAACAAACATCTTCCTATGAGTGATGGCAGCCAGGAGCACCCTAAGACCTGCTTTGGAGGAGACAGGGGCATATACATCATGAAAATCCAGCCCAGGACGCTGCAGAAAACCACGGACCACAAAACGTGCCTTGAAGCGTATAGTACCATCACCACCAATCTTCACAAATAACCACCTGCCAGACAGGATCTTCTGCTTACGAGGCTGTGGAGTGAGAACCCATGTACCATGGGCATGAAGGGAAGCCATCTCATCCTTCATGGCAAGAAGCCATTGATCCCTGTCAGGGTTGGTATGCAACATGGCAGCTTTGTAGGTCAGTTCAGTGGTGGATGCAACAGATGCTCCCACGTACAAGCAGTTTACTTGTACATGGGCAGCGGGGGTATCAGCAGTATCAGCAGTAACCATTAGGAAAGCCCCCAGTGCAGAACTACTGCCTGGTTGAACAGGGCCGGCCTTCTTTGCCTCTAAATCAACGAAGCCTGGGTCGACCGGAACACCCCATCCATACGCAGTATCGGAGCCTGACCACGGTTCAAGATCATCACTTGCATCATCTGCAACGGCTACATCATCACCCGGACTCCTGAGTAATCTATCAGAGACGGCAGGAGGTGAAGCGTTCACCAACTCCATCGAGCTATCAGTGATGATGGGAGTATGATGACTAGTAGGCAATGGATCTAACAAAGGATCCACTATGGTCTGAGTTGGTGTAAATCCAACGACTTCACCGACGGAATGTGACGCAGAGGAGGGCCTGGCGACCCCCTGAGATTCGGCTAAGATTTTGTCCGTAGGAGCCGCAGAAACTCGCCCGCCCAGTGTGTTCTCACGCAAAACAGTACCACTGGCCCCCGACCTAGGTCGCAGAGTCATCCTATGGCCAGGACAGTGGTCAACAATTGGGGAAGACAAAGGGTCCAGGGAATCAACCGCAACCTCAGGCATGTGTCCGTTGATGGCGGCAGGGATGCTAGAGACATATGGCGACCCATCATAGGGAGTTAGCCCAGGAATGCAGTTATGATCAAACTGCTCATAGAAGAGTACATCACGACTCTCTACTACCTGGCGCAACTTAGGAACCCAAACAAAATAACCCTTACTCACCAGAGAATACCCAACCAGTCTACCAGATAACGCCCTTTCGTCTAGCTTATTACGTTTCTTCCCATTGACTAGAGTAACATAGCAGGGGCATCCAAACACACGTAATAACGACACATCAGGTTTCACCCCATAAAACAACTCAAAGGGTGTCTTGCGTCCCTGGTTAGGCAGACGGTTTCTAAGGTAACAAGCAGCCAGGAAGGCATAGGGCCAAAAGGACTTAGTAAGCTTAGACTCCAAGTGGATACTCCTAGCTATATTCTGAAGGACCCCATTATACCTTTCCACAGTTGCATTCTGCTGTGCAGTGTATGCCAAAGACAACTCATGTACTGCCCCAACCGATTCTAACCAATCCTCGAACCATTTAACTATAAACTCTTTAGCCCTGTAAGATCTCAGACACTTAAAGGCAAACCCCTGCAGCTGATTTGACCATCTGAGGATGATAGTCTGGACTGCTAAGGGAGCTTCATCCTTGGTCCTCAAGCACAATACCTCAGCATAGCCAGAGAATTGGTCTACAAGGCACAAGATATAAAACTCCCCACGAAGACCCCTAATATGAACCGGTCCCATGATATCCAAGTGAAGGCGTTGGAGGGGTGCAAGGACCTCAGTTATGCTTTCTTTAGGAAAAGGGAGACGTTTTCCCTTAGCCTTTTGACAAGCATCACATGGGATCTTACCCATCTTTTGTACTTGATGAAGGCTGAGGGGTAAGTTCTTAACCATACCACGCTTGACAAGGTTGTGCAAGGCATCATAACCGGGATGACCCAGTCGCCTATGCCACAACCATGCAGGAGTGGTAGGGATAATAACTCCACCGTCCTCATCAACATCAAGTGCAAAAGCTGGATAATATTCAGCAACCCTCAAACAACGACTGGAGGTGTGACAAGGCCTACATGCAAACTTATACACACCATCACTGGAAGCAGGAAAGGACCAGAGCACAGAAGAGCCCTGAGTGGCAGTACAACTAATACTATCAAAAGCAATCTTGCAGTGGAGGGAATGAGCTACAGCATGTACGGACAGGAGATTTACTGGACAGTGGGGTATGTATAGAACATTGGTTAAGGTGATTGATGTTGGTAACCAATCACTACATAACACAATGGACCCTATACCCTCTGACCGTTGAATCACCCCATCAGCAAATCGAACTGCAGGCCCAACAGCAGAGGATTCAAACACAGTGAACAACGACCTATCACCTGTGATTGACATCCCAGCTCCCGAGTCCACATGCCAGATACCTTCAGAAAGACTTGGGCTGCAAATGTTTGAGAACTTAGTCGTGCAAGAAAATAGGACAGAGCTTACCTCCTAGTTCTTTGAAATGGCGTACCCATCGATCTGAGCCTGCAAGGACGACAGCTGCTTACGTGTAAGCGACCCTGGAAGGGCCAAAGCTACGGGCACCGGTTCAGAACCAGGTGCACGTCCCTTGGCCTTTCTGAGTTCCGGATACTTTGTAAAGCAGCGGTCTTCCGAGTGGCTCGTTTTCGAACGACAGGGTCCCCAAGTGCAATCCAAGCGCCTCTTGGTGCCCCCGGAACTCTGAGAACCAGATCCCTTGCCCCGCTGGAAAGCAGCATTAGCAGGGATCTGGGGAGGGTCGCGGGACCAGCCAGGATGCCTTGGATCAGACCTGGGGAGAGACACATTTAAGAAATCTAACGATCTATAAGCATCAAGACAAGACCAGTAGTCTACGGTCTTGTTCTGGTACAACTCAAAGCCAAACTGGAGGCGCAGCGAATCGAATCGAGGGTGAGTGATGCCATTGATTATAGTGTGCATCGCGTGACGCTGCGGCTGCGGGTATCCCGCACTGCGAAGATCAGTGCACAACTGCCGCACCCTGCGAAAGAACACATCCACGGGTTCAGAGTTGTTCATGGTCACACTACGAAGCTCAACAAGCATGAGGGGAACCCGAGCAGCAAGGGCATCAGAATGCTGCCTCTTGATATGCAGTAAGATATCGCGAGGTGTGGCAAAATCCTGATACACCTGTACCATCGGTTCCGTCATGTGCGCGAGCATCATGGTGAGACACATGAACTCCTGGCGTGCAAGGGGCAGGGTACTAAATCCTAACAGTGCAGGATCTACACGAGTCTGACTAGGAGAGGCAGGTGGTGAGGCAACAGGCGAAAACGGCGTGGCATCATACATAGCGCGAACCGACAGAAAGTACTCGGCAGCGATGCCAGCATCATATGCACGCTGGTCATCAAGGTTCTCAATCTCATCCAAAGAACTCGCAACATTTACGAGTAGCTCAAAATCTGGCCTAGGAGGTACAAAGCTGAGAGGAACTTTGGCAAACTGGTACTTGCGTAGATTTGCATTTCGAACTCCCAATCCCCCAAAGGGAGCACCACCAGGAGGGGGGTAGTCAATCCCTGCCTGCACAGGCCCCAGATAAGCACGGCATGCATGACCCAACTCAGAGAACACCATCACTCGCCTAGCCCGCCCCTTCGTATCTAGATTAGCCCGAGTGGCAGCCTGATCCATCCTACCGTACAAAGTGCGGTCCAAGGAGTCACCAGCTTTCTGCGCCTGGCGAATTTGGCGGCAACTCCGCACATCCATGCGCGAAGGTGTGGAGCCATCAAGCAGGTGCTCCCAGGATAAGCATCCCAGCGAGCGATTCGGGTAGTAGGGCAGGGGGGGAGGAAAAGGAGAAGGGGCAGGAGGCTGCTCCACCGGTGGAGGTGGAGGTGGATTCAGGGAGGGGCCAGCAGCATCGCTGTGGACACTCGAGGCAGCAGCAGCAGTCTCACGAGACCGCGTGTGGTAGCCAGCCAGAGCTCGCTCAGAAGGGTTGCGAACAAAGGGAAGGGGAGGAATCAAAGGACCAAGTGACGAGCTTCTCAGCAAAGTTGGCATAGCCAACTCAGGTACCGCAGGTGGATGCGGAGGAGCAGTCGGAGGCTTGTAGACAGGAGGAGGAGGAGGAGGAGGAGGAGCCGACTGGTGCTCAAACACCGGAGACTCAAAAACACGAGTGGCAGTGGAAGGTGTGACTCCACCGAAGTCACCACTCCGCGCACTCTGTAGGTCTTCCTCTTTGTCGTCATCGTCATCCTCAGTGTAGTAGCCATCTTCATGCTTATGGCGAGCCAGATCAGCATTGTCATACTCAAAACGGGCATCAGGAGGCGGAGGAGAAGACTTGTATTTGATGATCTGAGTCGAGACGCAGCATAGACGCATCAGAATATCCTCTACTTCAGGAAGGAGGCGTTGGACAAGAGGAGAAGGAGGGAGAGAAATGGAGGTTTGGTAGGGGGGGATGTCTTCCATGATGGCGGAAGGAGACTCATCTAAGGCAGCAGAGGCCGCTGGCGCGCAATCATCAAGCCAATCAGTGGGAACACGAGTCTTGAACGGAAGAATGCGGTCGCAGCCATTGGATACAATGACGCTCTCCATACCGCGCGACCAAGACAAACCATTCTGTGGGTTTAGCTTTTCGAAGCCGGCAGGAGGCCCACGCGGAAGTTGCATTATAAAGCAGTGGTAGATCGAGATGAAGCCCAGAACCTATCAGCTATTAAGCACTTCTAAGAGTGGACAGAGATGTATGCAGCGGAGACAGACGCGCCAATCTATACACAGAGACGAGAATAACGTTACAAGCAAGGACGTACACTGAAGGACACCAGCGGTGGGCGAAGTGGATGCCTGTAACCTGAATAGACCCTAAGCCCGGATCTTGTCACCCTGACACCGTTTAACACAGGACATGTCAGGGAGAGACCGATAAGACACAGAGAGACAGGCAGTCAATAGGAAGCTGACACTGAGTCACTAAAGGATGACTCAGTTCTACGGGAAGCTATCACTATGGGAAGCTATCAGGGCCGATAGTTCTAAGGGAGTACATAAGTAGTCACCAAGTCATAAAACGCTTGAGAGCACCGCAATTCATGCTGACAAGGCGTAAAGGAGAGCGGAAAGGGGAGGGATGCAAAAGTAAGCAATCCAGAACACCAAGCCCACCAACCACAAGAGAGGAAGGCCAAACTAAAAGAACTAAATACCACCCAAGGGCATGCGCTATGAGCACCTTACTATGCAGCGATAATGCCCTCAAAGGAAGAAAGCACAAGACAACCCGACACAGCCAACTTGCAGAAAAGGACCGGAGTGTCAAGGATGATAACCATAGACACCCCATGAAGGAAAGGGGGAGGCCAGCCGAAAACAGAGAGGCCAGAAACCAATCTAGCAAGACTCAGAAAGCAGGCACACATGTTAGGGGCAAGAGAATCCACCACACTTGGTAAACCTGCCCAGCCCGGACACCAGAAGCCACAAACTAGAGCTATTACTAGAGAAACGAAACCAACAATCTAAGCACAGCCAGCGAGAAAGGGAGGCGAAAAGGAGAAGGGAGGGGTTAGGGTTTAGGGTCCAGGGTGGAAACTGGTAATCCTAAACCCCAAACCCAAACCCGAAAACTGCGGGCATGAAGGGCCAAACCAAAGAACTATACAAAAGGGTGTCCTGTGACGTACGGAACCCGAGAGCGAACTAATGCTTGGCACCCAAGAAAGAGGAGCTGAAAAGAGGAGCGGAAAGAGGCAAGCAAGCAGGCGCGTGCAATGAAAGACTAGCAAAAAGGTATCAGCTAATCGTAAGACCACTCTTCTGGCAAAATCAGTTGGCTACCTAACCGGTGCGTGTGAGAAGGGGAGGGTACCAGTGGAACCATGGGGAGAACAGGAGTGAAGAGCGTAGATGGTGAAGGTGGGATGGGGGGAGGAGAAAGGGGAGGATCGTGGATGAGGGAAGCATCTTCATGCGGAAAAGTTTGAGGGGGAGAACCCATATTGACCCTGGCTCCCCCATGACTAATGAAGGGGTGAGAAGAGTCCACAGTGTCCTCCCAATCATCCGGGGGTGCCCCAATGGCTACAAAGTCAGCGATGCGGGCCCAAAAATCAGTCACAGCAAGGGCCCCAGCCCGGACAGAGATAGGGCGGGATGCCACCTCGTGCGGATTAGTTACGAGCAAGAAGAAGATTACAATGGCCACTTATCCTGGCAGTGGAAACACCACCGCCCCCGAGGGAACGGACTCCGAACACCACTGTCTTCCGGCAGTGGGGATCGAACTTCTCCCGTTTGGCGTGAGCTTAAAAAGTAATGACAGTCACCCATGTTGGCGTATTGATACCTGATTCCAACGGTATTTCCATGGGTTCAACGACTGGCTGAAGCAGCGTGTTCCGGATAGAGGTGTAGGATCTTTACATCCGAGAGAGAGGGTTCGTTACATAAACTCAGCAAAGCACTGCCGAGACTGGACAGCAGCACAGCCTGCCGACCATCCAATTTTATAACACGGAAGCACGAGGGTTTTGAAGGCACCCCCACAAACCTGAAAACAAACTAGGTCAAGTCCCCAAAAAGGAAACAAACTAGAGGCGTAAAGGAGAGCGGAAAGGGGAGGGATGCAAAAGTAAGCAATCCAGAACACCAAGCCCACCAACCACAAGAGAGGAAGGCCAAACTAAAAGAACTAAATACCACCCAAGGGCATGCGCTATGAGCACCTTACTATGCAGCGATAATGCCCTCAAAGGAAGAAAGCACAAGACAACCCGACACAGCCAACTTGCAGAAAAGGACCGGAGTGTCAAGGATGATAACCATAGACACCCCATGAAGGAAAGGGGGAGGCCAGCCGAAAACAGAGAGGCCAGAAACCAATCTAGCAAGACTCAGAAAGCAGGCACACCTGTAAGGGGCAAGAGAATCCACCACACTTGGTAAACCTGCCCAGCCCGGACACCAGAAGCCACAAACTAGAGCTATTACTAGAGAAACGAAACCAACAATCTAAGCACAGCCAGCGAGAAAGGGAGGCGAAAAGGAGAAGGGAGGGGTTAGGGTTTAGGGTCCAGGGTGGAAACTGGTAATCCTAAACCCCAAACCCAAACCCGAAAACTGCGGGCATGAAGGGCCAAACCAAAGAACTATACAAAAGGGTGTCCTGTGACGTACGGAACCCGAGAGCGAACTAATGCTTGGCACCCAAGAAAGAGGAGCTGAAAAGAGGAGCGGAAAGAGGCAAGCAAGCAGGCGCGTGCAATGAAAGACTAGCAAAAAGGTATCAGCTAATCGTAAGACCACTCTTCTGGCAAAATCAGTTGGCTACCTAACCGGTGCGTGTGAGAAGGGGAGGGTACCAGTGGAACCATGGGGAGAACAGGAGTGAAGAGCGTAGATGGTGAAGGTGGGATGGGGGGAGGAGAAAGGGGAGGATCGTGGATGAGGGAAGCATCTTCATGCGGAAAAGTTTGAGGGGGAGAACCCATATTGACCCTGGCTCCCCCATGACTAATGAAGGGGTGAGAAGAGTCCACAGTGTCCTCCCAATCATCCGTGTCCTCCCAATCATCCATCATAGAGAGTGCGTTGACCTTGGTTAAGAAGAGCCTGATTAGAGGCTGCATCCGAGCAACTTTCTGAGGGCCCCCCGATTGTTTACATCTTATATTTGACAAAAGCGAGAATGTTATCGTGCATACGTGGGGAATTAGCTCAGTGGTATGAGCGGTCGCTTTGCATGCGACAGGTCAGGGGTTTGACCCCCCTATTCTCCAGCTTTTTGCAGTAGGCACACTCCCGTACGTACCATCATCACTAATGTCGGCTCTGGACTTCCCAAGTGGAGAGGAAACCAACACTTCTGAGTTCTGGACTGTGAAAGCCTGTAGTGTAGAACGCATACGACTCCTTACATTCCCCAACAGGACACCACGTTTTCCTCTCAAACCAAATGTGGTACATGAGGAAAATGTGGTGTCCGATAGGGGAATGTAATGAGTCGTATGCGTCATACTGTACAAAGCCAGCATTCCCTGTCTACCGGCATACCTGTGCTTTTCGCTTTAGCCCCCTCTGGACCCCCCAGGGGTCCCGGGGCTGATGCCCCAAGTTCCCCCCGTGTCTCTCTCCGCCGTCTCTCCGTCTCTCCATCTATCCATCTATCCGTCTGTCCGACAGATGTCCAGGCGTTTGAACGATTCCGACCACCTCCGCACCCACAATTTTTGCTCATAGTTGGAGTGCGCATGACTAGAGTTATCAGCATCGCAGCGGTCAAAATCCTTCGCAAAATCCTTCGCAAAAGTTGTTCAATGTGTGTAGCTACGAGTAGCTACTTTCTCCTCTACTTCCGAAACTCCCTGCCGGTGACTGCTAAAGCGATTTTCCGTTTCGCATGCAACACGCTCTTAGAACTTGTCTTTTCAGCTACGAGCAGCAGCTTCTAGGCAGCTCCCATCATCCCATGGCTGGCTATTCAGCCAAACCTGAAGCAACCTCGAGCACCTTGGAGCTGACACAATCAGCTGTCCAGAACTGCTGAAATAGTCCAGTACGGCCTGGTGGTTGGCGCATGGAGCTTCCGAGGAGCCGCAAAGAAAAGCCGACAAGTCCTAGGCGCGTCGAAAGCGACGCGGAAATTGGCGGGCATTGTCGACCATCGGAGCGACACGTGGCACCGGCTGGCACCGGAATTGAGTGCAGCGGGCCGGAGCCAGGGTTTACGACAGAGCCAGGTGCCAGTTAGGGCCAGGGTTACAGACAGCATGGGAAACGGACAACGGGTGACTCTGGGGCTCCCGCCCTCCAGAAGAGAGTCTCCGCGAAAAAGAAAAGCCCTGGTCTACACACCGGTAGGAAAAGACAGGGAGCGTTAGATAGATCCTTGAGTAGCGGGTTAGGGAACAGAGACCCACCCTGTCAGGTGCAAATCCTTCTGGTTCAAAAAAGGAGGAGTTATCGAGTTAGGGAAAGTTACTGCGTTAGGGGAAGATCTCTGTTGTTATCAGGGCAGTTCAAGATGGAAGTGCCTGCGTGTGAACACGCGCACTTTCACTGGGATGTGCGGACACACACGTTATTGACATATATATCCATGTAATCAATCCAAAACTCCATTATCCCAACTGATCCCAGCTATGGGTATTCCTAGATCAAGGAGTGGCAGGGACCTGTGCGTGTTCTCTTTTGTACTACTGATAAAAAGGGCTGTCAAGCTTTGTATCGTACAATATTTATTATATCGTGTATCGTACGATATATCGTATGATATTGAACTTGCATCCAAGAGGGGGGCGAACAAAAAGTGCTGGACCCCATCACAAAAAAGTGCTGAGGCACCCTTCTGCAGACCCCCCCCCCCCCCGGCTCCGGAACCCACTGTACAGCCATTATTTCAGCCACCACTTAGTGTTATGGTGTCTAATTAGGCTCGTAATACAGGCTTTTTAAAGGCCTATCCTTTGAGGTTGGTCTCGAGACCATTGGGGATGTCTGAAGCATAGAAATCGTCATCACCAATGTTACATTGTTTGGTGGGGCTTGGGGTCAGGTCCCCTTGGCCCCTAATGTGTCCACCTTCAATACTCTTCAATTATCAAGTATTAAATTAAAACGCTGGCCAGGTGGTGCACTGAAGGGTGGTGAAGCTTCTACGTGAAAGGGAGTTGGTGCAGCAAATGCTTCCGAAATCGGCGAAGTTGCTGCCGCCGCACCATCAGCTGCCGTTGCGATCAAAGGCTGGAAAAAACCGTAATCAAATGCTGTGGTGTGCTGCTGAATCTCGACTTCTGTTCGACTGCAGCCAAGCTCGCAAGATAATTCTGATGGCGCTCTAAGTTTCTGTGGTCGCCGCAAAGCAATTGTTTACCGCACTTGTCGCAGGTAGTGCCCTTGGATTGTGGGTCCATCGAATAACATCAAATAGCACAAGGCACCAGAACGAAAAAAGACGCACAGTAGTAAAGGGAAGGCAAAAAGAAGAAGCAGTGAACTAGTGAACTACCATGAGGTCTCGATCTGTACGTCGTTGTACACGTGTTGGTTAGGGCGTTGTGTGTGTGAGTGAGTGAGTGAGTGAGTGAGTGAGAGAGAGAGAGAGAGAGAGAGAGAGAGAGAGAGAGAGAGAGAGAGAGAGAGAGAGAGAGAGAGAGAGAGAGAGAGAGAGAGAGAGAGAGAGAGAGAGAGAGAGAGAGACCCTAGACCCCCCCCTGCCCTGGGCATAATATGTGGTGGATTCCTATCCCAATAGCATAAATGGACTGGTATTTAGTAGAGAAACACTTGGGGGGACACCCTAGTTCCACTCCCATGTCATTCTGAGGGCTGTAAAAAAAGTGCCTGAAAAGTACTTTTTTTGAAAATGTCAGATTTTTTCATCCCCCCCCCCCCCCCTGGATGTATCGTGTTTATCGGGATATATCGTGCTGTGTGTAGCGTTATATCGTGTCTTGTATCGGACGATATAAATCGTGCTAATTAGACAAATATGTCATTCCATTTCGGCCTAGATTTCTGCGCCATATTTTGGGGGGGGGGGGGGGGGGGGGGGGGGGGGGGGGGGGGGGTAACGTGTTCGATGACGGCAGCAGTGATAGATAACGCTTGGTGGGGCGTGGTATTATGGGAGCCCCGTCTTACGACGGTAGGGAATGGGCTGCTACTTTACCTAGACAAAGCGAATGCCGTTGACAGCGACCGCGAACGCTTAAGCGCACCCGTTGGGGTTCAAACCCGGCACCTTCTTCGTTCAAGGAGCTCTTCCATTGAGCCATTCTTTGAAACGGGGATTGTGTACTTGTGTATGTTACACTGTGACCAGATAGGCATAAGGTTCTTGCCCTACATTGAATATTTAAGATCAATTAAAAAGCATCAAGATGGATGGATTGTAAATGGATACATACGGTAATAAGAAACACTGGACGGGTTCCCCACGACTCATTGAGCAAGCCACTTAGGACCTGAGGTCAAGAGCAGGTATCAACATAAATAGTTCAATGTATAAGAGTAGCGTTACGACCTAGACATGCCGTAACATTGCTCACAGATCTAGACATGCCGTTGAACTGCCTCCACCCTTGAGATTGCTTTCTGCGCTTGGCATGCAGGAAAGCACAATTTGTGTAGCATGCAGATTTTGAAAGGACTATCTTGTATGATCTGGCTAGAGCAGCATGCAGACATGCAAGTCACAATCCTAACAGCCTGCGTATTATCTAGCCAGAACTGTAGCAGCATGCAGAAAGGCAGGCCACGATTCTTTTATGCATATTTCGTTCTTGCAAGGAATCACGCGTATGATCTGACCAGTGCGGTAGAAGCATGCAGACGGGCAGGTCATAAACCTAACAGCCTGCATTTTATCTGGCCAGAGCTTTAGCAGCATGCAGAAAGGCAGGCCACGATTCTTATAGCATGCAGATTTCGTGTTTGCAAGGTATCGCACACATGATCTGACCAGAGCGGTAGAAGCATGCAGACAAGCAGGTCATAATCCTCACAGCCTGCAATTGTCTGGCCAGAGCAGTAGCAGCATGCAGAAAGGCGGGCCACGATTCTTATAGCATGCAGATTTCGTTCTTGCAAGGAATAACACGTATAATCTGACTAGAGCATGCAAACAAGCAGGCTACAGCCCTCACAGCATGCATGGACGTGGACAAGTCTTTCAACTGCCTGATCCACTTAGTATGCTCCCATGGGTGTAGAATGCAGATTCTGTAACTGGAAAGAATAACGTGTGTGATCTGACTAGAGTGGGAGAAGCATGCAGACAAGCAGGCTGCAGCTCTCACAGCATGCATGGACGTGGACAAGTCTTTCAACCGTCTAATTCGCTTAGTATGCTCCCTGGCGCCCGTGGGTATCGCACAGGAGGACTTGGGATTGGTACACATTGAGTAGCCCAGCGTTGGCTTAAAAACCATGTTACAATCCAATCCTTACAGCATGAAAGACAGCTTGCAGATGTAAGCTGTGTGAGAGCTCTGAATTGGTTGAATATGCTGTTTGGCTAAATGTCAACAAACAATACTTCATACATCTAGACCCGATCTATACCCCATTCTTTTCTGCCCCAGGTTGGAATGGTCCAGCTCGTAGGCTGGCGGCATGCTTCGAATGTAGTTGCTAGTTAAACACAATGAGCATCCTGAAAGCTCATCAAGTTCAAGGCAGGCAGGCCATCAGTCCTAAGGCAGAAGCCAAGCGAACTGAACCTGACATCGAAGACAGATCCCGGGAAAATGCATTGGGTGCTGTTATAGGTCGCGTATCTCCCATGCATGCACGTGTGCCGCAAGCCCACATATTTCATACTGCTGAGCCGTGCCATCGGTCATAAGGCAGGAGCCAAGCGATCTGAGATCTGACATCGACCCAGGCAGAAAAATCATTGGGTGCTGTTAAAGGGCGCGTACCTCCCATGCATGCAATCGTGCCGGAAGCCCACACATCTTTCATACTGCTGATTCATACTGCTGAGCCGTGCCATTGGTCGTAAGGCAGGAGCCAAGCGATCTGAGATCTGACATCGACCCGAGCAGAAAATGCCTTGGGTACTGTCATGGTTAGCGTTTCTCCCTTCTTGCATGCACTCGTGCCGTAAGCCCACACACCTTTTATACTGCCAAGCCGTGCTATCAGTCATAAGGCAGGAGCCAAGCGATCTGAGATCTGACATTGACCCGGGCAGAAAATGCATTGCGTGCTGTGATGGCTTGCGTATCTACCATGCATGCAATTGTGCCACGAGCCCACATATCTTTCATACTGCCGAGCCGTGCCATCAGTCTTAAGGTAGGAACTAAGCGAGATCTGAGATCTGACATTGAAGACAGGCCCAGGCAGAAAATGCATTTCTGACTAGTTAAGCTGGACCCATGCGTCGCCATGCAGCGCCGGAATGGCGACACGTCGCACAACAAAAATGCATGCATCCATCATGTTAAGAATCCTTGAGGGATCATGCTGTGGCACTACACATCCAGTGATTTTCTTGTCAGCTACGAGCAGCAGCTTCGAGACAACTCCCCTCCAGAACTGCTGAAATAGTTCAGTGTAGCCCGGTGGCAGGCTCAGGAAGCTGCCTAGAAGCTGGTAAGAAAAGCCGAAAAGAGAAGCTCTTCACACATCCTTCATGCTGCGGAGAAATGCATCTGAGGTATCCATGCATGCTTCATGATGCAGCACCATACGGCACCACGGTGCAGTTGAGTCCAGTTTTGCTGAACCCGAACCTCCTTCATGCTGCGGAGAAACACATCTGCCAGAGGTTTCCAAGCATGCTTTATCATGCAGCACCATACAGCACCATGGAGCAGGTGTGTTCAGTTTTGCTGAATCCACCTCCTTCATGCTGCGGAGAAATACATGTATCAGAGGTATCCATGCATGCTTTATCATGCAGCACGATACAGCACCATGGAGCAGGTGTGCTCAGTTTTGCTAAATCCGCACCTCCTTCATGCTGCGGAGAAATGCATGTATCAGAGGTATCCATGCATGCTTTATCATGCAGCACGATACAGCACCATGGAGCAGGTGTGCTCAGTTTTGCTAAATCCGCACCTCCTTCATGCTGCGGAGAAATGCATGTGTCAGAGGTATCCATGCATGCTTCATCATGCAGCACCGTACGGCACCATGGAGCAGGTGTGCTCAGTTTTGCTGAACCCACACCTGCATCATGCTGCGGAGACACGAATGCTTGCTGCAGCAAATACACGTCATTCTACAAAAGCCATGAATGCTTGCTGTAGCAAATACTCCTGATGCTAAAAAAATCCTATGCAGCGTCGCAAGCGACGCGAAAAGTTGGCGGAGAGTGTTGGCAACAGAACAACAGGTGGCGACGGACTGGAGCTGACCGAAGCCATTTAGTTATGAGACAGTTGGCGGACGTACCAGGCTTTGTCTCAGTCGTCGGTCGGACGGACAACGGCGTGAATCTGGGGGCTCCCGCCCCCATGGAGGGGGGGCTACACCAAAAAGCCATGAACGCTTGCTATAGCAAATACACCTCATGCTGAAAAATAATGCATGCTTCATATTGTCCCACTACACGTACCGCATGCTGAAGCTATTCCACTGCATGGCTAAGCAGCTTTTAGGCAGCTTCCCTAGTCTGTTTTAGGTCAAACCTGAAGATAGGTAACGCAATCTGAAATATGAAATCTGGCATGACAGGTGTGCTAAAGCATGCATGCTACATATTGTCCCACCACAGATGCTGCATGCTGAAGCTCCTCCACAGCACGGTTTCTGTTCTCGGCTACACGTAGCGGCTTTTAGGTAGCTCCCCTAGAGTGTTTTAGGTAAAACATGAAGCTAGGTAACACAATCTGAAATATGAAATCTGGTGTGACAGGTGTGCTAAAGCATGCATGCTACATATTGTCCCACCACAGATGCTGCATGCTGAAGCTCCTCCACAGCACGGTTTCTGTTCTCGGCTACACGTAGCGGCTTTTAGGTAGCTCCCCTAGAGTGTTTTAGGTAAAACATGAAGCTAGGTAACGCAATCTGAAATATGAAGTCTGGCATGACAGGTGTGCTAAAGTACGCATGCTACATATTGGCCCGCTACTGATGCTACATGGTGAAGCTCCTCCACAGCTCGGTTTCTGTTTACGGCTACGTGTAGCGGCTGTTAGGTAGCTCCCCTAGTCTCTTTTAGGTCAAACTTCAAGCTAAGTAACACAATCTGAAATATGAAGTATGGTGTGACAGGTGTGCTAAAGCATGCATGCTACATATTGTCCCACCACTGATGCTGCATGCTGAAGCTCCTCCACAGCACGGTTTCTGTTCTCGGCTACACGTAGCGGCTTTTAGGTAGCTCCCCTAGAGTGTTTTAGGTAAAACATGAAGCTAGGTAACACAATCTGAAATATGAAGTCTGGCATGACAGGTGTGCTAAAGTACGCATGCTACATATTGTCCCGCTACTGATACAACATGCTGAAGCTCCTCCACAGCACGGTTTCTGTTTACGGCTACGTGTAGCGGCTGTTAGGTAGCTCCCCTAGTCTCTTTTAGGTCAAACTTCAAGCTAAGTAACACAATCTGAAATATGAAGTATGGTGTGACAGGTGTGCTAAAGCATGCATGCTACATATTGTCCCACTACAGATGCTGCATGCTGAACCTCCTCCACAGCACGGTTTCTGTTCTCGGCTACATGTAGCGGCTGTTAGGTAGCTCCCCTAGAGTGTTATAGATAAAACATGAAGCTAGGTAACACAATCTGAAATATGAAATCTGGCATGACAGGTGTGCTAACGTATGCATGCTACATATTGTCCCGCTACCGATGCTACATGCTGAAGCTCCTCCACAGCACGGTTTCTGTTTTCGGCTACATGTAGCGTTTTTTAGGTAGCTCCCCTAGTCTCTCCTTACATGAAACATCACATACATATTTCATTATATCAGGTAGAAGTAGGGAACGGCAAAATGATATCATACTCGCCTTTGGTCTACATCATATGATATGACGGTCCCTAGATATAAGTGGATTACGACATTGCACACTTCATACCTGTGATGGTTAGGTCAAACTTGAAGCTAGGTGGCAACATCTGAAATCTGTAGTCTGGCATAACAGGCAAGCTAATGCAACAGCAATTGTGGTGCTTGGCCCACTGGCTGGCTAGAAGCTGCTGTGTGTAACGATAGCAACAAACACAGGGTATGGAGGTTGAGGGGTAGCTCCCTCCACCTCATCCATAACCAAGCCGTAGTCTCCTGTATAGTGTTCATTTTTTAGCTATGCATGGCAGCTTCCAAACAGCTCCATTAGCCAGCCACTGGGCTAATCCCAAAGCTTTCAGCTGCATTAGAATGCCCTTTATATCAGCTTGCAGGCACACTAGCTAACTTCAGGTTTAGCCCAAGGACAGGGAAAGGGAGCTGCCTAGAAGCTGCTACGAGTAGCCCAAAAAAGAAACAGTGATCTTGTATCTCATGTTAGCTCAAAGCTACCCCCATCACAGACGTGACTGTGCTTGCCGCCCCATGTGCTCTGTCTCCTGCCCCTACTGCTGATCCCACACTGTTTGCAGAGGGGTAGCCTCCCTTAGCCCATTCAGGTAGGACAACTCTACACCATCCCCACCATTGGCATCGTCATGCTAGCACCCCCATTGTGCTGCTGCTGTTGCTGCTGATCCCACTCAGGTTGCTGAGGGGCAGTCTCCTCAACGCCATCCATATCGCCTTCATCACCCTCAGGTTGAGTACATACCATCTCCTCAGTAGCAGCAGTCGGCACGGCAGCTGGCCATACAGTTCAGACAACTCTACACCATCCCCATCATTGGCATCGTCATGCTAGCACCCCCATTGTGCTGCTGCTGTTGCTGCTGATCCCGCTCAGGTTGCTGAGGGGCAGTCTCATCAACGCCATCCATCTCGGCGTCAGCACCCTCGGGCTGGGCATCAGTCATCTCATCGGCAGCAACTGTTGAGGTGCTGTCAAAGTCCACAGGAAACCGGGTCACCCTGTGGCATCGCAAATCACACATGTCAACGTCTGACAAGAGAGAGGAGGTTCCAACATGCATCAAGTGATGCTTTTCATGACATTACATCGTCATCGACAGGCCATTGTTGGCCCAAGACAAGTCCGCTCCACAACATCCCGGAGGGGTCTTCCAAAAAATCTTCAGAAAAAGAAAGACAATCTTGCAGCAAGCAAGCAACTTTGCAGCAAGCAGGCATTATTATCAGCACTAATTCCATGTGATGTAAATTTTCAGCAGCTCCCCATAGGTGATTGCGTAGGGTTTTACAGTCCAGGGGTAGCCAATTGGGCTAAAGGGACTTGCCCAACCTCAAATAATAAAAATAACTCTAGACTGCCAAAAGGGGCTATAATAACAAGCAGCAACTGCAAGGGTTACCAAATAGGCTGAAGGGATACAGGAAATGCGACAGCACATGCTCCGACATGCAGCATGCTACTCAAATTATTTGAGTACATCATGTCGTTTGAGATATAGCTCTCTTAACACAACGTTGGGATTTGCGAGGTGCGCCGTTGGTTAAAATGTCCAAAGCAAGACAGAGCAGCATACATGTCAAGGATGATGTGATGAATTTGGCAATACATGTGATTGACAACATGTGGGATGTTAGGATAACTTGAGCACAGAGTGAATCACTTGGACGTATTCTGTTGACTATTCAAGTGAGTCCAGCTTCCAAGCAGCTTCCAATTCGATTTTGTCACCGTTCATAACAAGGAATGAGGCTGGTGATTCTCTACCTCCTGGCAAGGTCCTACTATTGTATTAGAAGCAACCATCAGCAGAACAGCACTCTATTTGGCCTGATGTGCCCAACTGAAGCACAGCAGTGCCCCCCCCACCCACCCCCATCCTATTCACAACCAGGAATGCATCTCATACATTTACCAGCTTACCTAGGATGATCCGCCAAGATGCTCCGTTGCAATTTGTTGAAGTCGACGACGTCTGGTGGGTTCTCTCTAAGTTCTTCATCCACGTATTCGTTGTTCACATAATAACCGATGCGAATGAATTCCTTGCCCTTGTATGAGCACGTCAGCAGCACAACGGTGACGCCTACGATATCCTCCTCTGGGGGCAGCTTGTTGAGGTCGGGTGGGTTGCCCTCGAACACAAAGCGATAATTACCAGCATACACTGGACCCACTAGCACAGAGTCCAGCACTTGGTCGTACTTCTCGGACTCGGCTGAGCCGACGTAGATCATCTTCCACTCTAGGTCATCCTTGAGATCGTAGAGGCACTCATATCCAATTTCAAAGGAGAAAGGCGCAGAGAACCCCGCAGGGTTGTCGAGTACATTCACTGTCGTAACGTTCACTGCTGCCATGCTTCTCCTTCGCTTCTACGCTGATTGCTGGAGCAAAGTTTGAGATCTGCTCAGTCTTTCGACAAAGAAAAAACGAAAATGCCTCGGATTCGCGGGACAGCTGGAGTTTGGCAAGAAAGATGAGTTTTGGTGCAGCAGGAGTTAGCACAGACAGGAGTAGAATGCTATGGCGGGAGAATGAACAACGAAACGAATTTGTGTTGTCGTGTACAGAACTTTGGTTCGGAATTGAACTGGTTCGGAGTTGAACCTATTTTGAAAGCAGAAAGCAGTACGAAGTACAACATACTAGGAGACCCGCCATAGTTCTGCTGACCTGCCAACTTGAACTTTTAACTTCAACAGCTGAACTTGCTTGCATGGCTCCAGCCATGGCATGATGACAAGGCTGCCTACGGTCTTTGGTACCATCAACACTAAAAACATTTTATTGGTGGAGCCCCCCTTTCTGGGGGGCGGGAGCCCTCAGGGTCATTTTGCAATACTTAGCCGTATGCCGGAACCATGTGCTTTTAGACTCCGGCTACATCCAGGCTAGATCCATCCCATGACAAGGCTGCCTACGGTCTTTGGTACCATCAACACTAAAAACATTTTATTGGTGGAGCCCCCCTTTCTGGGGGGCGGGAGCCCTCAGGGTCATCCAGCAATACTTAGCCGTATGCCGGAACCGTGTGCTTTTAGACTCCGGCTACATCCAGGCTAGATCCATCCCATGCCTGGATGGGGTGGCTTGCCCGGATGGGAAGAACTCCTTGTCCGAGACCTTGTCGCCATAGGAGCGCACCGGGGACTTTGGGGAGAAGAATCTGTATACTCTTGCCACACTGTTGCAGCATGTGAACACCGGGGGGTCCTTGTCTTGGAGAAGGAGAGCCCTAAACCCTAAAACTACCGAACAGGCGGTATCTATAATCCAATGCGGCCACAGACAGCTCGGTTGCTAGATTAATGAATCACTCTGCTTGTCTACATTCAATGGGGGGAGGATAAGGGGGCATTAATTGAGGTACTCAGCATGGCAATGTTCTCATCCAGGACCTTCTAGCACTTGCCAGCACTTATCAGTGCTCAAACTTGATTGGTACAGCAGTACCAGCTTTGACTTACAGGTCGGACGTTCGAACCCGTTGCCAGGTTCACGATTGCCGACCTGCCGACTTGAGAGAGGCAGGGAACTTTCCTCCGCACAGTACCGTAGTCCAAGCTCGAAAGCAAAACCTACAATAACTATTCCCCAGTGCAAGCGAACGGGAAGGTTCCTTCAAACACACGCCCCGTGGCAAGGTGCGTATTCTTTTCAGCATTTCCACAACCTGCTGTTGCCACTGCCGAGGATGTTATCCTTGACAGTTGCAGCAGCAGGTTGTGGCACCCGTTGGAGCCATGCATTGAATTGTTACATGGTTCTTCAGCCAACACTGGGCTGCTCATAGTTTGCAATTTTTTTTTAAGTTGTGAAAGGACTTTCACCCCAGGACGTGGGTCTCCCGACGCAAACTAGCTACCCGGAGTATTCAGTTCGAATGGTGTTGCCCCTGTTAGAGCCATCAGCCATGTCGCCAGGTTCAAGTTTCCAACACCTCAACAGTTACAAATCCTACAATCGTCTAAATTTCTCACTTTTTCGTACGCTAAGACAAATCGAATAGAACACGACTCAATACAAAATGTTAATAACATTCTAGCAAAAAAACATAATGATTTCCTAAGTGCGCCTACTGGTACTCTTTTGTAGGAGTGACAACGCCATTATAACTGAATCCTTGGTGTCGCTGGTTCTTGTCGGGAGACCCACCTCCTGGAGTGAAACTACTTTCACAACTTAAAAAACATGATTCATCATCTATTCATCTGTGTGAAGGGGTGATTGAAGTGTCAAATCACTGGTGAAAATGTTGGGTAGATAATATGCTATACATTACACATTGGATAAACACATATGGCATTGACATGTGCATGCGTCGTCAGTCCAATCAGAGTGAGACGTAGGGAACGGCAATGTGATATCATGTCAGCAATATGATATGATGACGGCAGTCTGATTAGGCTACAGTGACTATTATATACGTTATCATTTGACGCAGATTGTATATCATTTTATTTTACATCATATATTTATATCATATATTCATACCATATATTTTTACATCATACTCGCCATGGTCATAATATATGCCGATCCCTAATGAGGCGAGATCGTCCTGCCTCGACTTGAACTTGGACTTGGTTACATAGCTTCAGCCAGCAATTTAGCTGCTCGCCGTTTTCGGCAGAAGAAAAAATATCACCAGGAAAAAGGCTCAAAGCCTCAGGACACCGCAATCATTCCCAGACTGTGTGATCATTTTGCCGCATGACAAGTGGGCAGAAAACTCATTCCCACAGCATTCCCATATCGCATGATTACATGTCCACATGGGCAAGTGGGCGAGCAAATGATTCCCAGATTGTGTGATTATCTTTCTGAAGGGCTAGTGGGCAGGCGACCGTAATCATTCCCAGATTGTGTCATTGTGTAATCATCTTGCCGCATGGAAAGTAGGCGACCGTAATCATTCCCAGAATGCGTCACTGTGCGATCATCTTGCCGCATGGAAAGTGGGCGATCGTAATCATTCCCGGATTGTGTGATTCTCATTCCGCAGGGCAAGTGGGCAGGCATATCCTTCCCACATCATTCCCATACTGAATGATTTTCTTTCAGAAGGGCAAGTGCATAGGCTACCATAATCATTCCCAGATTGTGTGATAATATTGCCGCAGGGCAAGATTGTAAGCTTACGTAATCATTTCCAGATTGTGTGACCATCTAGGCGAAGGGCAAGTATGCAGACAAAGCATTCCCAGATTGCCGTGTATCGAACGCTCATGGCACACTGGTGTAGACCATCATGCACAAGGAGTTCCCCCACAGTTTTGTTTGTGTGCGACGCGTCGCCATTCCGTCGCTGCATGGCGGCGCATAGGTCCGGCTAAATTAGTTATACCAGGTAGAACCATAGAAGAGACAGGTAGAACCATAGAACAGCTAACGCTGGCATTAGTTAAAAATGCCCCCCCCCCCCCCCCCCCCTCCCCGCTCCATGCTGATGACTGATCACTTGTCAGCCATTTCTTATTCTGCTTCTGTAGCACCACCAGAGGACCTCCAAGGAGATGGTTTATTCGCCACCTCCCATCCTGCTTCTTGAGGGTTACTAGTATTGTGTGATCGTCACGGGGTGTAGCGGGTGATCAGCACGTGCTGTGTGATCAGCACAGGCTGGAGGCCAACCAACTTAGTTGACCTTGGTAATGATGGGTTGTGACTTGTCAGCCATTTCTTTTTCTGCCTCTTGAGCACCAACAGAGTACCTTCAATGCGATGGTTTATTCACGACTTCCCATCCTGCTTCTAGAGCGTTACTAGTGTTGTGTGATCAGCACGGGCTGGAGGCCAACCAACTTAGCCGACCCTGGTGGTTGTGGCTAATCACTTGTCAGCGATTCCTTATTCTGCATCTTGAGCTCCACCAGAGTACCTCCAATGCGATGGTTTATTCACGACTTCCCATCCTGCTTCTTGAGCGTTACTAGTGTTGTGTGATCAGCACGGGCTGTAGGCCAACCAACTTAGCCGACCTTGGTGGTGGTGGCTAATCACTTGTCAGCCATTCCTTATTCTGCATCTTGAGCTCCACCAGAGTACCTCCAAGGAGATGGTTTATTCACGACTTCCCATCCTGCTTCTTGAGCGTAACAAGTGTTGTGTGATCAGCATGGGCTGTAGGCCAACCAACTTAGCTGACCCTGGTGGTGGTGGCTAATCACTTGTCAGCGATTCCATATTCTGCATCTTGAGCTCCAACAGAGTACCTCCAAGGAGATGGTTTATTCACGACTTCCCAATCTGCTTTTTGAGCGTTACTAGTGTTGTGTGATCAGCACGGGCTGTAGGCCAACCAACTTAGCTGACCTTGGTGGTGATGTGTTGTCACTTGCCAGCCATTTCCCATTCTGATCCTTGAGCTCTCCTAGTGTTGTGCGATCAGCATGGGCTGGAGGGCAATCAGCTGAGAGGTCCTCCATGGTGATGAGTGATCAGCCATTTCCTATTCTGATCCTAAAGCTCTCATAGTGTAGAGTGATCAGCATGGGCTGGAGGGCAATCAGCTGAGTGGACCTTGGTGTTGATGTGTTGTCATTTGTCAGCCATTTCCAATTCTGATCCTTGAGCTCTCCTAGTGTTGTGCGATCAGCATAGGCTGGAAGGCAATCAGCTGAGAGGTCCGCCATGGTGATGAGTTATCAGCCATTTCCCATTCTGCTTCTCAAACACGTTGGTAGTGCAGATCCTGCAGGAGACCAAGTCGATTAGACTTAGTGAAACAACGGGTGTTAGACCATCAGGTGTTAACTTGGTGGCTGGCCCCATTGCAAGCAAACGGGCTGGTCCACTCAACCTCACGCCATGTAATAAGGTGAACTGTTTATTTATGTATATATTTATACCATTGGGTGTAGATGACTTTACACTAATTGCACTAACTGGACTAACACAATAATCGCTCTCACACACTCATTGCACTCATACAATAATTGCACTTAGTACATTCACACTAATTGCATGACAGAGACAGAAGCAGAACAAAACCAGGAAAATTATCAGGAACAAGACCAAGGACAAGAACACAAAAAGAACGACGAGCACAAGCGGATGAGGAGCAGCAAGATCAGACAAGGAACAAGAACAGGGTCAAGTGCACTGTAAGTACCAAGGATAAGCACAAGAAGATATACAAACAAAAGCAATAACACAAGGTAAAAATTCAGGAACAAGACTGAACAAGAACGAGAATAGAAACAAGAGCAACAAGAGCAGACTTGGAACAATAACTAGGGCAAGAGCACGATAAGAACGGCAAGCAAAAGAGGATGAGGAGCAGCAGGACCAGACTAGGAACAAGAACAGGGGCAAGTGTACGATAAGGACCGAGGATAAGCAAAATAAAATATAAAAGCAAAAAGCAACACCGCAAGATCAGGATTCAGGAACAAGATTACGAATATCAACAAGAGCAGCAAGATCAGACTAGGAACAAGAACAGGGGCAAGAGCACGATGAGGGCCAAGGATAAGCAAAACAAAATAAACAAGCAAAAGCAACAACACAAGGTAAGGAACAAGACTGAACAAGCACGAGAATAGAAACAAGAGCAGCAAGATCAGACTTGGAACAATAACTAGGGCAAGAGCACGATAAGAACGGCGAGCAAAAGAGGATTAGGAGCAGCAGGATCAGAATAGGAACAAGAACAGGGACAAGATCACGATAAGGGACAAGGACAAGCACAAGAAAATATACAAGGAAAAGCAACAACGCAAGATCAGGATTTAGGAACAAGAATACGAATATCAACAAGTGCAGCAAGATCAGAGTAGGAACAAGAACAGGGGCAAGAGTACGATAAGGACCAAGGAGAATCACAACAAAATGTACAAGCAATAGCAACAACACAAGATCAGAATAGGAACAAGAACAGGGGCAAGTGCACATTAAGGACCAAGGACAAGCACACAAAAAGAATGACGAGCACAAGATGACGAGGAGCAGCAAGATCAGACAAGGAACACGAACAGGGGCAAGTGCACGATGAGGAACAAGGACAAGCAAAATAAAAGAACGACAAGCACATGATGATGATGAGCAGCAAAATCAGAATAGGAACAAGAACAGAGCCAAGATCATGAGAAGGGCCAAGGACAAGCACAAGGAAATACACAAGCAAAAGCAACAACGCAAAATCAGGATTCAGGAACAAGAACAAGAATAGCAACAAAAGCAGCAAGATCAGAGACTTGGAACAAGAACAGGGACAAGAGCACGATAAGGGCCAAGGACAAGCACAAGAAAATATACAAGCAAAAGCAACTACGCAAGATCAGGATTTAGGAACAAGAATACGAATAGCATCAAGAGCAGAAAGATCAGAACAGGAACAAGAACAGGAGCAAGAGTACGATAAGGACCAAGGACTAGCACAACAAAATATACAAGCAAAAGCAAAACCGCAAAATCAGGAACGAGAACAAGAAAAGAAACAACACAAGATCATCATCGAGGAACAAGAATACGAATAGCAACAAGAGCAGCAAGATCAGACTTGGAACAAGAACAGGGACAAGAGCACGATAAGAACCAAGGACAAGCACAAGAAAATATACAAGAAAAAGCAACTACGCAATATCAAAATTCAGGAACAGGACTGAAGAAGAAGAAGAATATCAACAAGAGCAGCAAGATCAGACTTGGAACAAGAACATGGATGTCAACAACAAGGTCATGAGAAGGGCCAAGGACAAGCACAAGAAAATACACAAGCAAAAGCAACAACGCAAAATCAGGATTCAGGAACAAGAACAAGAATGGCAACAAAAGCAGCAAGATCAGAGACTTGGAACAAGAACAGGGACAAGCGCACGATAAAGACCAAGGACAAGCACAAGGTCGGTATTCTTACCTTCCCTTACTACCATCAGCTTCCATCACCTCCACACAAGTTACAAATCCATGATATTCACTCGCAGCAACGCGCACTTCCTCAACGGACACTTTGGAGCTTCTTGGTCGCAGGTAACCTAACACCTTCTCCCAGCTTGCTAGAACCTGTATGGCGTGTGAACACCTGTGCTCAGCTAATTTCACCCTTCAATTTACATTCGGATCGCCCTGGTCCAAGCAACCTAACACCTTTTCCCAGCTTGAGAGAAACTGTATGCAACATATACAAACAAATTAATGGCACGCCTTGTAACGAGGTTGCTGAGGTAGAGCACAGGTGTTTAAACTTTGAAGTGTAGACACCTGTGCTCAGCTAATTTCGCCTTTAAATTACAATTTAAATTTGGATCCTCTTGGACACAGGTAACCGAGGTTGCGAGAACCGATATGTGGCATATACACATAGGCACAGTACTGGTAGTTTATGCAACACTTCAGAACATCACTGACTTTGGTAGTACCAACCAAATCGAGAGTTTGACTCGCAGCATCTTGCCCTGTGATGCACGCCGCCCCTGGGTGTGTGGGTGGGTCACCCCCCATTCCACTCACCACCCCACACCCAGTCCCTTACCCACCCATGCATTACCACCATGTTGTGGGTTTGACTCACAACATCTCGCCCTGTGATGCACGCCGCCCCTGGATGTGTGGGTGGGTCACCCCCCCACCCACTCACCACCTACCACCCAGTCCCTCCCCCACCCATCCACCACCCAGTCCCCCAACCACCCATGCTGTGGGGTTGACTCACAGCATCTCGCCCCGTGATGCACGCCACCCCTGGGTGTGTGGGTGGGTCACCCCCACACCCACTCACCACCCAGTCCCTCCCCCACCCATCCACCACCCAGTCCCCCAACCACCCATGCTGTGGGGTTGACTCACAGCATCTCGCCCCGTGATGCACGCCACCCCTGGGTGTGTGGGTGGGTCACCCCCACACCCACTCACCACCCAGTCCCTCCCCCACCCATCCACCACCCAGTCCCCCAACCACCCATGCTGTGGGGTTGACTCACAGCATCTCGCCCCGTGATGCACGCCACCCCTAGGTGTGTGGGTGGGTCACCTCCCCACCCTCTCACCACCCAGTTCCTCCCCCACCCATCCACCACCCAGTCCCCCAACCACCCATGCTGTGGGTTTGACTCACAACATATCGCCCTGTGATGCACGCCGCCCCTGGGTGTGTAAGTGGGTCACCCACCCACTCACCACCCACCGCCCAGTCCCTCCCCCACCCACCCACCACCCAGTCCGCCAACCACCCGTGCTGTGGGTTTGACTCACAGCGTCTCGCCCTGTGATGCACGCCCTCCCTGGGTGCACTACTTAGACTACATAGACTACTTTGACTAACAGCATCTCGCCCTGTGATGCACGCCGCCCCTGGGTATACTACTTTGACTGCTTTGACTTACAGCATCTCGCCCTGTAATGCACGCCGCTCCTGGGTGCACTACTTGGATGTGTTCGCCTGCTCCCCACATCTCGTCCATGCCCTGCAGTTGAATTGGGCGTTGGAATTTCAAACCGGATTCCAGAGTTTAAACATTCTTATCCATTCTATAGTACCGGTATATACTCCAAACATTTTAGAAGTAAGCATACTTTGGTTTTCACCTGAATCTTGTCCATCCTCTGCAGTTGAATTGGGTGGTGGTGATGATGATGGTGGTGATGATGATGGTGGTGATGATGATGGTGGTGATGATGATGATGGTGATGATAATGATGGTGATGATGATGATGATGATGGTGGTGATGATGATGGTGGTGATGATGATGGTGGTGATGATGGTGATGATGATGGTGATGATGATGGTGATGATGATGGTGGTGATGATGGTGGTGATGATAATGGTGGTGATAATGGTGATGATAATGGTGGTGATGATGATGATGATGGTTGTGGTGCTGATGATGGTGCTGATGATGCATAATAATAATAATAATAAACTAAACTAAACTAATAATAATAATAATTATAACAATAATAATACAAATAGTTATTATAATACAAACATTACAAACAGGGCACCCACCTCCATAGAGCATAAAAAAAAAAAAAAAAAAAAAATAATAATAATAATAATACAAACATTACAAACAGGGCACCCACCTCAATAGAGCAGGAGTCGTAGGCCTCGTAGAAGCGCAGGTTAGCGTCCTCAACAGCAAACTTGGCATCTGACTCCTTCTGCCTGTTTATGATGGTGGTGGTGATAATGATGATGGTGATGATAATGATGGTGGTAGTAATGATTATGATGGTGATGATGGTGGTGATGATGATGATGATGATTATATGATATGATAATAATGATGACATTTTCATGGTGCCCTACTGGAATCCAAGTGCGCCCGAGGCTTGACAGAGAATAAGAATAATAGTAAGAAGAATTGTTACATCGAATTTGAGGGTCTTTACTCTCCCATTAAAGACTACCCCACCCCATCCCACTCACCCCCACCCCCCACCCCACTCAACCCCACCCCACCCCACTCCGCCCCACCCCACTCAACCCCCCACCCCCAACTTGCGAGCTAGGTCTGACAGTGGACCAGATCGAGCGATGGGTGATCCAGAATTTGAGGGCCTTTACTCTCCCATTTAAGACGAGTAGGACGAGTTGTATGTTTTAAATATTATTGGTGGTTGACCCCAAAGCAAGCAAACGGGCTAGTCCCTCAACGTCGAGCCTCGTTATAAGGTGTATTATTTATTTAATGATTGATTACATGGTTGTTTAGGTGACTCTGGTCTACTCTCTGTCTCTCAATGTCAAGTGCCCCATAGCTTTTCTATTCAGCAGCGAGCAGCAGCTTCTAGGTAGCTCCTCTGGCTTGCTACCCATAAAAACCTGTAGCAACATAGTGCATCTAGAAGCTGTCAGATTCGTTTTTCCAGCGCTGTTAAAATCTTGATGCTTTGCCCAGTGGCTGCCTCAGGGAGCTGCCTAGAAGCTACTGCTCGTAGCCGATAAGATAAGCGATGAAGTGCCTTCGTGTGATACCCACGGAAACCAGGGACCATAATATGCGAGTTCTAACACTGACATGTGGAAAACATTTACATTCTTATATGTCCATACATCTTATTATATCGAAATTTTAATTAAATAACCATTTTTATAATTATATATTCAGCCCTTCCTGTCACAGTTGGGCAAGTCCTTTTAGCCTATCTGGCCTACCCCTGGACCGTATAAACAACAACAACAACAACCGCCTCTACCAACTCATTGGTTCATACCTGCAGGTTTATTAGCAGATACGGAGACTCCCTACAAATTCTACTTTTTTTCTTCACAATATTCATACCATTTATTGTTTATTTTTGTTTTTAAAAGTGTATGGCTAAAACCTGGAAAACTAACAGGGTTGAACTACCCTGCTAACATAGTTTTTTTCCAACTACAAGCAGCAGCTTCTAGGCAGCTCCCCTGGCTTGCTACCCGACCAAACCTAAAGCAACGTAGTACATCTCGAAGCTGACAGAATCATTGTTCCTGATCTATTGAATTTTTTGGGCGTAGCCAAGTTGCTGGCTCAGGGAGCTGCCTAGAAGCTGCTAGTTGTAGCCAAAATATAGATCTATGTCTGCTCACCTGACACGGAGCTTGCAGCCCGAGGGATGGACGATTCGGTCCGAGGCTTATATTTAAGGAGCCGCTTGCAGCACTAGTGCTACTTTGCGCACCTTGGTATTCTAGGAGTGCTACGTTAGAGCCTTTTGTGGCCGCTTTTGGAGGTCATACAAATTGCATCATATGATATTGTATATAAATGGTAATTTTAGCCTAGTCAGACTGCCGGCATCATCTGATATCATCCCGCCGTTCCCTAGCCCTTTATGGTTTTTGTTTTTAGGTAACAAGTCCTATGCAGCGTCGCAAGCGACGCGGAAAATTGGCGGAGTGTGTTGGCACAGAACGAAAGGTGGCAACGATGGAGCTGACCGTAGTGAGTTAGTTACGCGACCGTTGGCTGACGTGTCCGGCTTCAAGTTTTTCGGTCGGACGGACAAATGGGTAATCATAAGGTCTCCCGCCCCCTTGAAGAAGGGGCTCCGCCAAAAAGGCTGCTTGTTGCACCCCAACGACTACATGGAGCACCATGGTGCAACGTGAAGATACTGGTTCCTTTCCTTATTCCCTTGCTTGAAGAATACCCTATTCGGTACACCACCTGAGTTCAGGTTGGCCCGCGCCTCCCCTCTCCCTCGTTCCAGTACATATAAACTTTGACTTGGTAACATAGCTCCAGCCACCCATTCGCCTGCTCGCTGTCTTCGGCAGTAAAAGCAATAATGTTTAACAGCTTGTACGTATGAGCAGAGATTTATTTTCAAATCTGAGAGTGGTTTTTTCTAGCTCTATGGTTGTAGGCCTCCTCCAGGGTCAGCGTTTATAGCTTTTTATGGCTTTTTCAGGCCATGTAGGGCAAACGAAACTTTTATTTCATTTTCATAGCGATAATTTGGGCCCAAACGGGGTCAAAAGTAACAATCGCTGTACAAAGCGGAAACAATCCCTAGTTATTTGCACGATATATCTGCTTGAATAGTTGTCTGCACACTCACTGAATAGCTTTCTTCAGTCTTGCAGCAGCAGCGTAATTCTCAATGCCCAGGGCACAGTCAAGTTGTTGCCTCAGATCTGCTAAGCTGAATACCGTACTGGAGGCCTCTGCCTGCTCAGTCGTCTGCATCACCTCTTCCGGCCTGCATCTAATTTGGGACCCTCTAGAAGATCTTGTGCATCGGGGGGGCCTGTATGCAGAGAGGGGGGGCCTGGCCAAGCTGCTGGGTACGGCTGTGCTAGGGGCAGCGGAGGACGGGGCGCCTGCAGTGGGCCAGGGGGGGAAGGGAGTGTGGAGGGGGATGTGAGAAGGGTGGTGTGGGTGTGGGTATGGGGTGTGGCTGGGTGGGGGATGCATGTGTGTGTGTGGTTAACGCTTTAGGTATGGACCAGTGGGTGAGGATCTGTGGGTGCGGATGTGGCGCCTGGGTGTGGCGTGTGTGTGTCTGTGTGTGTGTGTGTCTGTGGGTATGGGTCTGTTGGTGTTGGCGCAAATGTTGGTATGTGGGTGGGTATGTGGGGCGGTCTGGGTGTGTGGGTGCAGTTGTGGGTTAATGGATGTGGGTGTGGGTATGTGTGCGGGGGGGTCTGGGGGTGGGGGTGCAGTTGTGCAGGTGGGGGTTGGTATGTTGGTGGGTCAGGTTGGTCCTACTACGGGACGCATCGTTCGAGGTTACTTCAGGTTCCTCATGCGAGCAAGACTCAAACCCTTGTGCGAATTTAGAGCTGCTCTACCTTGGCGAAGAGGCTGCCTTGGAAGAATTGCCGCCAGCATAGCGGAAAGACGGTCGCAAGAAATGAGAAGACTGGAAGCCACAGGAGTTGATGCGGACACGAGGGTGGGAAATATAAAGCCGAAACCGGGCACCGAACGTTTTGAAACTTTCTGTCCTATCCTCTCGTCCTATCGTACCCTTGTCTGTATGCTCCAGCCTGTAAGCTTTGTCGGGCTACGCCATTTGTCGAGCCGGGCCAAACCCGGTGGGCCAAACCCGGTGGGCCAAACCGACGACCATTGCCCCATTCAGGCCACGCCAAACCAACGACCGCGTCTGCCGTCTGCTCTATCATAATTGCGAGTCGTCTGATCATCGCAAGCGCATACTGACGTATTTTCATCTGCGAGTCTGCTACATTAAGCTTCCGTAGAATTCCGCTCGGCTGAGGCCTTCAAATTGTAGGCTGCTTACAGAGGAAAATGCCCAAACGATACACGATCACTGTGCTTGCTGATGTCAGGAATATCGATGTTTGGGATAGGGTGGGTGCCGATTTCCAATTGATTGACTGATGCTGACCCCCAATACTTAGTACTGCACCCCCAGATCACAATTGTGAATTCCCTCACCCTACCCACCCTCACCACTCCACCCCCACCCCACTACGCCCTCCACCCACATGGCTTATGTTGTGCAGGAACCTCTTATATTCCCCCCCCCCCCCCCCCCCCCCCCCCCCCCCCCCCCCCATCCCCCCCCCCCCCCACCCACACACACACACCCACACCCACCCACCCACACACACACACACCCACGCACACCACCAAGCCCCACCCCTACCCCTACCCCTACCCTACCCACTCCGCCCACCCACCCTGCCCCAACCCTGCCCGGCCCAGCCCAAACCAAACCAAACGAAACGAAAGCAACCTAACCCAACCTAACCCAACTCAACCCAACCCAATCCAACCTTCACCCATTCAGGATGAGCTGCTAGATCTGTGCCACTGGCAAAAGCAAATTGTTTCCATTATATGTGGTATCGCTTTTGGATTGCTCCCATTCACTGGGATTGAAGCTGTTTTCACGTGAGTGATGATGTAATGTGTTGTGGTGGTAGTGTTCAGAATGGATAGGTTTGTGGTGGTGGTGGTGGGTGTGGTAGCGGTGGTGGGGTTTGGTATTAGAGGTGGTGGTGGCAGTAGCGGCGGTGGTGGTGGTGATAGTGGTGGTGGTGGTGGTGGTGGATCGGTAATATTCACGCGAGTGATGATTTGATGTTTACCGTGGGGGTGTGGTGTGGTGGGGGGTCTGTGGGGGGGTACGACAGGCTCACTGCCCTAGTCAAGCCGACAACACACACATCACACAGCCAACCCAATGCCTACCGAACCACGCTACAGGCATCTACACACAACCCCGAACCCCCCAAAAATACCAAAAGCCAGCTGATTGGGGCGGTCATTCTAGTTTGTGGTGGTGGTGTTGATGGTGGATATGTTTGTGGTGGTGGTGATGGTGGTGGTGGTGGATGTGTTTGTGGTGGTATTGGTAGCGTTTGATAGGTTTGTGGTGGTGTCGAATAGGTTTGTTGTAGTGGTGGTCTTGTTGGATAGGTTTGTGGTGGTGTGGGTGGAGTTCGATAGATTTGTGTTAGTGTTGGATGATTTGTGGTAGTAGTGGTGTTGATTTGATGGGTTTGTGGTGGTGCTGGTGGTGTTTATTTGATGGGTTTGTGGTGGTGTTGATCTGATAGGTTTGTGGTGGTGGTGGTGGTGATCTGATAGGTTTGTGGTGGTGATATTGGTGGTGTTGATTTGATGTGTTTTTGGTGGTGTTGGATAGGTTTGTGGTGGTGATATTGGTGGTGTTGATTTGATGTGTTTGTGGTGGTGTTGGATATGTTTGTGGTGGTGGTGGTGGTGGTGTTGATTTGATGTGTTTGAGGTGTTGCTGGTGGTGTTGGATAGGTTTTTGGAGGTGTCGGATAGGTTTGTGGAGGTGTTGGATAGGTTTGTGGTGGTGTTGGTGGATTTGATTTGATGGTTTTGTGGTGGTGTTGGACAGGTTGGTGGTGGTGGTGGTGGTGTTGGATATGTTGTTGGTGGTGTTGATTTGATGGGTTTGTGGTGGTGGTGTTGGATACGTTGGTGGTGGTGGTGGATGGGTTTGTGGTGATGTTGGTGGTGTTGGGGTGATGTTGGTGCTGTTGAGTTGATGGGTTTGTGGTGGTGTTGGATAGGTTTGGTGCCGTTGGTGTCGGTTGATTTTATGGGTTTGTGGTGGTGTTGGATAGGTTTGTGGTGATGTTGATTTGATGGGTTTGTGGTGATGTTGGATGGGTTTGTGTTTGTGTTGGTGTTGTTGATTCGACAGGTTTGTGGTGGTGGTGGTGGTGTTGATTCGATGGGTTTGTAGTGGTGTTGGTGTTGTTGATTTGATGGGTTTGTAGTGGTGTTGGTGGTTTTAATTTGACGGGTTTGTGTTGGTGTTGGTGTTGTTGATTTGATGGGTTTGTGGTGGTGGTGGTGGTGTTAAGTTGATGGGTTTGTGGTGGTGTTGAATAGGTTTGTAGTGGTGGTGGTGGTGGTGGTGGTGGTGTAGATTTGATGGGTTTGTGTTTGTGTTGGTGATGGTGAAAACATATCAAACATATCAAACATATCAAACATTGCAAACATTGCAAACATTGCAAACTCTGTCTGATAAAGGCTGAAGCCATGCAACCAAGTTATCCATCTGATGAGTTGGAGGTGTTGTTGAGGGTGTCAATATAACTCCATAAGGAGGGTGCTCAAACACAAACTCCCGGCATCAAATCCCGACACCTATTCCCCACACAAGCCACAGCAACATTCCTTGCGCCACCCACCAACACCCACCCACCCACATACCCTCCATGAACTCCCCCACACACCCACACCCACACACCCCAGAACCAGCACACACACACCCTGACCTCCTTTCAATCTTGTTGTCCACCCCTCAGCAAGTTTGTGTAGGGGGTGTCAATGTCCTTCCACAAAAAAGGGAGCACAAGCACACCCTCTGAGCCTCAAGTCCTGATCCAGACGCACCACACCCAGACACATCCACACCCAGACCCACCCACACCAACACCCTTCCACACCCACACCCACACCCACCCACACCAAGACCCACCCACACCAACACCCTTCCATACCCAGACACATCCACACCCAGACCCACCCACGCCCCACACCCTTACACACCCCTACCCACCCCGCCCAAGCCCCCACCCCCCCACCCCTAACACCCACCCACCGCCTGCCCCCCCCCCCCCACTCCACCCCCACCCACCCCTCCCACCCCCCACCATCCCCACCCACCCCACGACCACCCCCACCCGACCGCCCTGTCCCCCCCCCTCCCTACCAAGCCCCCCCGCCACCCCCCAACTTCCACCACCCCGCGCCCGCCCCCACGCACCACCCCCCACCAACCCCAACCGAGGCCTAGCCCCCCCCTCACAAACCGTGCCCCGCCCCGAGCCACCCCCCCCGTCCACCCGACATTACCCACCAATGCTTCCCCATATAACATGGCCCCCTCCGCCCCCCCCCCCCCCCCCCCCCCCCACACACACACACACCACACACACACACACTACCCCCTCTCGCCACCTCCTTTAAATCTTGCTGCCCACCCTCTACAGGTTTAGTGTGATCATGTTGTTCTCCTCAATGGTTTTCTACAAGACTTTCCTGGGGTAAGCTCATGTTTCTCATTGTTTCTCGTTATATATATTCATTTCGTTTATATAAATATTCGTTTCGTTTATATAAATCCTATATGTACTAATATGAATATATAGTAATAGGAGTATGATATTTGTATATTGTTTACATGTGTATAAATACTATATGTACTAATATGAAGAGAGTAATATTAGTATGCTATTTTTATATTGTTTACATGAACATAAATACTATATGCACTAGTATGAAGATGGTAACATTAGTATGATATTTTTGTATTGTTTACATGTATATAAATACCAATATTAAATCATCATTACATTAGCATAGACAGGTCATACTTGACCCAAGTCAAGCCCGCTCCACAACATCCGGGGTGTCTTCCAACCATCCTCAAGCACAATAATAATAATAATAATGATAATAATAATAATAACAACAACAACAACAACAATAATAATGATGATGATGATGATAATAATAATAAAAATGGAAATAAAATCTCGGCCCTGCCTGGCCACCCAAACCCCTTGGGCCGCCTACCTCGAGGAACCAGGAGCCCAACCTTGAAAGGCGCCAAATCCCTGATTGCTACCAGAATACCCCCTTTCTGAAACAAAACAAAAATGAACTGTAAATAAAGCATGGGAAATGCACTTGCAGGTTGGGCCAGTCCCTTAGGCCTATTTGGCTACCCCTGGACTGTAACACACATAGAACTTATGCAGAAACTTGAACGAAAAAATATGAATGCACAAATACTGATGTATAATACTTAGGGTTGGACCGGCATATGTGTGTATGAACATACTTGTTTTTTAATCTCGCAGTTTGGTAACACAACGTATATCAGTACTGCAGTTCATGTCTTGGCACTTAGGAAGAACAACTCACTGGGCTGTAATTTTGCAATCTAAGAGTACTCGGCCGAACAATTAGCTTGTCCGACATCAAGGAGAAATGATAGGTCGCAGGCTCGAGACCGCCTCTAGATGGAATTGTCTTTTACAAATTATCCCAAAAGTGCCAGCTCAGGAATAACGTACGACTCACGGAGTACAAAGTACACTAAGTCGCTAATTGTGCAAGTGGTTACTTGTTTTTCAATATACATGTATGTGCGAATGAATGTATACGGCGCATACATTCATTCGCATATATACGCCGTATTTTTTCTCGAAACGTCTACTCATACCTTGTACCTAACATTTGGGCTGTACTTTAAAAATACAGCATGCATCCCAGGACATATTTTTTTTCATTCCATTTTTGATTTAGATAGCTCATAGGAAAGCTATTGACCTCCTTTTATCACAATTTCAATCATATGATCCTTTCACACTTACCATTTTGTTTAAATTTGGCCTGAAGTTTGATTTAGATAGCCGGGATGGCACACATATCAGAGTGCCACTTAGCCTTCCATTCCACAAGCTCTTCTGTAGGCTTGACGGCTTGATGGTGCAAGCCAACTGCAATGTGAACATGGACAATATTGCAGTACACTTATATCATTATATACTTATACAATTATATACTAGGCCAACTGGCATTCAATAACTTCCATAGATTGGCACCGCGCTTATCGGTCGACACGCTTTCTGGTCGTGATTTCTTTTTCTGATATTTGGACTGGCTGAACTTGCCAAACACTTTTTTCAGAGTTGATATGTGATGCCAATGAAATTAGCAACGCGGCAGTACAGTTTAACCCATGTAAAAGTATTTTCTCTAGAAGTGCAACAAATACGTTTTTATACGGTAACACATATTATTTTATACGGTAACACATATTATTTTATACGGCTTATAAAAAACAAAATATACGTTTGCTTCCCAACCCCAACAATACTAATGCACACTGCTATCCCACACTATTAATGCCCACTACTAATGCACAGTCTTAATGCACACTAATGCCCACTATGAATGCCCACTATTAATGCCCACTACTAATGCACAGTCCTAATGCACACTAATGCCCACTATGAATGCCCACTATTAATGCCCACTACTAATGCACAGTCCTAATGCACACTAATGCCCACTATGAATGCCCACTATTAATGCCCACTACTAATGCACAGTCCTAATGCACACTAATGCCCACTATTAATGCCCACTACTAATGCACAGTCCTAATGCACACTAATGCCCACTATTAATGCCCACTACTAATGCACAGTCCTAATGCACACTATTGCCCACTATTAATGCCCACTATTAATGCCCACTACTAATGCACAGTCTTAATGCACACTAATGCCCACTATTAATGCCCACTATTAATGCCCACTACTAATGCACAGTCTTAATGCACACTAATGCCCACTATTAATACCCACTACTAATGCACAGTCCTAATGCACACTAATGCCCACTACTAATGCCCACTACTAATGCACAGTCTTAATGCCCACTAATGCCCACTATTAATGCCCACTACTAATGCACAGTCCTAATGCACACTAATGCACACTATTAATGCCCACTACTTATGCACAGTCTTAATGCCCACTAATGCCCACTATTAATGCCCACTACTAATGCCCACTACCAATGCACAGTCCTAATGCACACTAATGCACAATGATAATGCACAATACTACTAT
The DNA here is from genome assembly GCA_013435795.1 of Chlamydomonas sp. ICE-L. Taxonomy (NCBI): domain Eukaryota; kingdom Viridiplantae; phylum Chlorophyta; class Chlorophyceae; order Chlamydomonadales; family Chlamydomonadaceae; genus Chlamydomonas; species Chlamydomonas sp. ICE-L. Next base: position 51,800,515 of record JACBWV010000610.1, on the reverse strand, counting down.
TTAAGTTGACGCTGTAAAAATCCCCATGCAATTTGAGAAAGATATGACCCTTATATTCCACTTTTCCCTAATTGATTTTTGGTATCACTGGTAATATCCGGCCATCCAGGACATACACTAGTAGTATTAGACAAGCAGGGGTTTTCTGCTATGAAGGGATCACTAGTTTTGACCCCGTTTTGGCTAAATATCGCTTCACAAATATTAAATCCTTCCCCCCCCCCCCCCCCCCCCCCCCCCCCCCCCCCCCACACACACACACTAAATGGCCTCAAAAAGCTACCGTACGCGCCTTAAGTATTGGCAAACGGTTTGGCAAACGACTCTTTGCCAAACCAGGTTAGGGATCCAGCTTGAGACCACTCAAGGTGAATGGCTTTTTCCAAGTTTTGGTTACCATGGTACTCTGTCTACTAAGCCCTAGACTACTTTGTGAACATGTACCTGACCTTGAACTTGGTTACATGGCTCCAGCCAGCAATTTGGCTGGCTGGAGCCATGTACCGGTCTGGCTACTAAGCCCTAGCAAGTTTAATGCTCCTGATTTGAATTGTTACATAGTTTTACAGAAAGCTTGTGAAGACTACTTGGTGAACATGTAAGAAGGAAATGTTACAATAACATAAGACTCTTTGCCAACTGGATTTCAGGTCTGAGCTTGAGTCAGTCCAAGCCATAGACCCCTTTGCCAAGTTAGTTTTGCCATGCTTTTCTGAGACCCACGTTTAGGGGGGTTATGACATTTGTCAATACTTAATCTTGCCAATACTTAAGGCGCGTACGGGGTATACAAGGTAAAAAAAGCTATAAAAGGCTGTAAAAAGCTGTCCCTGGAGGAGGCCTAAAAAATGCAAAAAAAAAAACTTTCAGATTTGGAAAAAAAATCACTGCGAACAAATGCTCCCCATGAACACAAAATACGACCATTGAGATTCTCCCCCGAAATGCTGTGCAGGGTTGATGAAGAGGAATACGGAGGACATACAGATTTGTTGGGGGAAGGCCTGCCTGTAGCTATTGGAGTATTCTTGGTGGGTATGAGTGTTTATTTTCATACTTTTGGCGGGTGTGAGAGTTTGTTTCATACTTCTGGTGGGTGTGAGTGTTTGTTTCATACTTCTGGTGGGTATGAGTGTTTGTTTTATATTTCTGGTAGGAGTGAGTGTTTGTTTCATACTTCTGGTAGGAGTGAGTGTTTGTTTCATACTTCTGGTGGGTGTGAGTAACCCTAAACCCTAAACCCTACAATGTGACAATTGAAACCGCAACTGGATATTTGTGTTTGTGTGCCAGCATGCAGTGTACTTGAAAACAATTGTGTGCTGGAGATCTCCCTAAACAATATAGCAACCTAGCAGCAAGCGAATAAGCAGCAAGCAGCAACTTGTAAAAACTGTGTGCTGGAGATCTCCTTCAAAAATAATGTGAATTGGTAGCAAGCGAATAAGCAGCAAGCAGCAACTTGTAAAAAATGCGAGCTGAAGATCTCCTTAAAAAGTAAGGTGAATTAGGAGCAAGTGCATACGCAGGAAGCAGCAAGCAAATATGCAGCAAGCGAATAAGCAACAAGCAGAAAAAGGATTTACCTTGCAACTTCACTGAGGTACATCAAGTTGTATCATGCATCATGTGCCTGCAACTTCACTGAGGTACATCAAGTTGTATCATGCATCATGTGCCTGCAACTTCAAATCACTCATACCCCTCTTCGTTTAAGTATACAGACAAAATAATTAAGCTCGTTGTTAGGCTCATGTTGCGCTGCCCGCATTGTCTTGTTCTGCCTATTCAAAGCTATTTTACAGCACCTAAGGAACCAATCATCTGTTTAAGGCTTGTGCTGCACTGCTCACTCTGTCTTGTTCTAACTGTCCAGATGTATAAAGAAACATAGTAGGCAAAAGAAACATAAGACGTAAAAGAAAAATTGTACGCAAAAGAAAAATACAATGTAAAAGAAACTTAGTATGTAAACGAAAAAGAGTATGTGAAAGAAAAACGGTACGAAAAAGAAAAAACGGTTTCCCACTGACACACCAACTTACAACAAAACTTCTGATGCTTCATCCTTCTGCGGTTGTGTTGGATCATCACGTACACGTTGCGCTGCTAACAGTTTCTTGTCCTGCCTATTCGAATGTATAAAGAAAAATTGTATGCAAAAGGAATATAGTATGTAAAAATGTAAAAGAAAAATTGTATGTGAAAGAAACATAGAATGTGGAAAAAATTGTACGTACAAGAAAAATAGTATGTAAAAGAAAAAACAGTTTCCCACTGACACACCAACTCACAACAAAACTGTTGATGCTTGATCCCCTTGCAGTTGTGTTGGATCATCACCTACACCCAATGTCATACCTGAGCACGGCTGCCAGCTCAGTGCTTTTGTTTCCGGCTACCAGCAGCAGCTTCTAGGCAGCTCCACTGCAGTTGTGTTGGATCATCACCTACACCCAATGCCATACCTGGGCACGGCCGCCAGCTCAGTGATTTTCTTTCCAGCTGCCAGCAGCAGCTTCTAGGCAGCTCCCCTGTAGTCGTATTGGATCATCTCCAATTCCATGCCTGGTTTGGTTGGATTGGGTCGTTACCTGGTTTTTCACCCAACTATGGGCTGCTCCCCGTCTGCCAATTCCAAGTCCCCCTGTTCCTACCATACCCTCGGAATGCTGGGGCACAGTACACTACACAGTACAGTACATTACAGTACACATACCGTGCGGTACCCTCGGAAAGCTGGGGGCACAGTACACTACACAGTGCAGTACATTGCAGTACACATACCGTGCGATACCCTCAGAAAGCAGGGGGCATACACTATCCCTTCCCCCCCCCCCCCCCCCCCCCCCCGACGCCGCCTCTCCTTTCCTTTGCTGCATGGCAACGCATGGGTCCGGCTAAACTAGTCAGAAATGCCCCCCCAAACCCTATGAGCTCCGTGCTCTGCGGGGTTTGGGGGGTGGCGCATTGCACTGGGGTCGCACCAATTTGCTCAATTTGCGCAGTGCTATTATTTTCAGCTACCAGCAGCAGCTTCTAGGCAGCTCTCCTGTCTGCCTGTTAGGCCGAACCGAACGCAACCTAGGGCCCCTTGAAGCTGAAACAATCAGCGTACAGCACTGCTGAAATATTTGGAGTATTTGAAATATTTTGATGTAGCTGTGTGGCTGACTCAACAAAGCTGAACAGAAATGGCTTGGGGCAGCTACCAGGTACCTGCCGAACCCTAACAAGGAGCTATCCAGCATAATCTTGTTTAGGAATGAAAGGATTTTCACCCCGAAGGATGGGTCTCCTCGCACTAGCCTTGACCATGGTGGTGCTAGCTGGCCCATACAGGCCAATTTAAGGGAGGTTCACCCCAAAGGATGGGTCTCCTCGCACTAGCCTTGACCATGGTGGTGCTAGCTGGCCCATACAGGCCAATTTAAGGGAGGTTCACCCCAAAGGATGGGTCTCCTCGCACTAGCCTTGACCATGTTGGTGCTAGCTGGCCCATACAGGCCAATTTAAGGGAGGTTCACCCCAAAGGATGGGTCTCCTCGCACTAGCCTTGACCATGTTGGTGTTAGCTGGCCCATACAGGCCAATTTAAGGGAGGTTCACCCCAAAGGATGGGTCTACGCGCGCTAGCCAAAGACACAGAGGATTTCGTTGGTGCCATTGAATTTGATTGATTAGGACGTGGTCTTTCAGCCTTCATGCTGGCAACATGGACTTGCCCAACCTGGAAAAGTGGGGGTACAGTGTTGATAGAAGTGAGAATCATAACCAGTGACCGGCAAAGCATATGATGTTGACCACAGGCAATTTTGATATCATATGATGCCATACAATCATAGTACACTGTATATAAATGGTAACTTTGGCCTAGTTGGGCTGCCGGCACCACATGATATCATATTGCCGTTTCCTTATCAGAACTGGTGATGGCCAAATTGGTAAACAACGGCCCCATGTAGTTTACATATATGATAGTTGACTACCGGTACATGCTGATATACCGGGACCTGCTCAGCTAGACTTGTATTTTACAGCGCGCTTCCCGGATGTATGCCGGCTTAGTTCTGGTGCACCTGAGTGTAAAATTGAAAATTAGTACGCCATGCCACAGGCGTGAGATTTAGGTAACTCTCCCGTTTGCATGCATTTGTACATCTGGAGAAGGAATACTGTATCGATGGTCCTACAGCTATTTTGATTTGTTTTTACTTGATTACCGCACATGGCCTATCATCATACAGGCTGCTCACCGTCATCCAGGCTGCTCACCGTCTGCTAGCGGAGTAAACATGGGCAGCATAAACACTACTACAGCAGAGACAAAGTAGCGTCTACATATTTTCGCATGAGGCATGCTGGATTTATAAAACGTGTCCCTGAGGATGAAATGCATATGTTTGAGTGCGTCTACATATTTTCGCATGAGGCATGCTGGATTTGTAAAACGTGTCCCTGAGGATGAAATGCATATGTTTGAGTGCGTCTACATATTTTCGCATGAGGCATGCTGGATTTATAAAACGAGTCCCTGAGGATGAAATGCATATGTTTGAGTGCCCTTTTTATAATGATATTCGCCTCCGCTACCAGAAGCTGTTTACAGATATTTATAGGCATGTCCATGAGGATAACGACTTAACCGTATGGAATGTGGAATTCTGCGATTCCACATTCAGAACCTTTATGAATGGAAATGGCACTAAGACTTTCTGGAGCAACCTAGCCGACTATCTTTCTACTTGTAGAAGAGCAAGACAGGAAGCCCTGGACTGCTTAGTGGCACCGTAATTTATTATCCCTTTTTTAATTTTCTTCTTGTGACTTCTCATTTGTTAGCTTCTTACCTCCGCCACTGTAAGTGGTTGAGATCTGGGTCCGGCTCTAGGGGGTTTAATACCTACGCCACCAAAACGGTGGTTGGGAGCTTGGTTTGTTTGTCCTCGACACACCCCTGATGTAATGAGGTTTTTTGCTTTGTGGGTGCTTTTTCTTTTTGTTTAAAGCACAGAGTCTCATACACCCTCGCGGTGTCAAGTAGATTTTAACATGTAATGTAAAGTAATGTAAAGAGGGAGTGAAGGGATCTATCCCCCAACACATTGCTTTGAAAGACACAGGTAAATGAACTAGAATTTAATCATTGGTTTTAATCAGTTATTAAATTATGGAACTCCACTGTGAAATACTGTTATAGTGGCTCTGGTATGATAACTGGATGAGGGCTTGCCGATCTCAATATGGCTAAGACGAGCTTAAAACGCCAAGACTGGTGGAGCAAGGATGTGTCTCATGCCGCAGCGACGTTGTACTCCTTGGAGGATCCCTAGGAATTAATCTCTGGCCACCAATTCACATGGAGGTGTGGGAACTTTGAAACTCTAACCAGTTAACTGGGACAAAGTGGAGAAGGTCCTCTTCTCCAATCTTCTTTTCTTTTACTATAGCACCAAGTCATCAGATATGTATACGCGCCGAATATCCCGAGCTTTCATCTGAAAGCTCGGGATCAAAAGGAAGGATAAATGCCGTGTACCAGACTTTGATGTCCTCCTCATGGAGTCATGGGTTGAGAGTGGGAGTCTAGGAGACCTGAGATGCCTAATGATCTCATCCGGGACCTATAGAAGGCGTTGCGTAATATGTACAGATTTAAATATGTCTAAATGACTATGTCTTCGTCTTTTGTTAAGATTTACAATTTTCTACCGCTGGCTGGCTGAGTTGACAGCCAGGCTGGCAGATTTGACAGCAAGGCTGGCAGTGTATGTGGTCTGGGCAACGGAATTGGCACCCACAGTCGAGCCAGCAAAATCTGTGGCACCCACATTCACGGACCACCACATGACACCAACCACGGCGCGGTTGTAGAGGTGCTGCATGGTGGCATTTGTGCTAACAGGCTGAGGTCTCTTTTGCTACCGGAATCAAATCGAAAAGGCAGCCCACCGACTAAGAATAGCCACGAAAACAAGTTTGGAGCTCTCAATCCTTCCTTCTCCATACCAGCCCACAGCCCCACAACCGAAAATCTCCTCGAAAAAGAAAAATCCAAAACATGCTGGGGCCATGTACGATTGTACGTCAAACAAGTACGAGTACCGGTATTTGCGTCCTAATTACAGAAGCAGCATTCGGCTTTCAACAATATAATAACTGAGAACAAGAATTTAAATAATAAGCGCTTCAGCGTCGGTATCAATTCTTCAGGTGAAGAGCCCAAACACTCAACCATACACTCGCACTCAATGTTGAGTAAACATCTCGGGTAAGTCTGGGTAAGTATATACTTTTTACTGCCGTTTTACTTCGATGGCGAGCAGCCAAATTGCTGGCTGGAGCCATGTAACCAAGTTAACGTTCTGAGTAATCTTCTTGAGTTCTTGGTCCCGCCTCTAACGACCATGGCAGGGAGCTTGTCTGCCGTGGCCAATAGAGGTAGTGGTGCACGTTCGTTTGGTCGTGGGTAAGTATACTCTTCTTCTGTAGGAGTGGAAACTGGAAACACAATAAGAACTGAATCCTCAGTGTTGCTGGTTTTTGTCGGGGGACTCACCTCATAGGGTGAAATTCATGTCACAACTAAAAAATAGGCTCCTACAGCACTCATGAGTATAGGGTAGCAGCGTTTATACGACCCATGTTTACCGCCTGTAGACAGTGAGCAGCCTGAAGGCTGAAATACCATGTAATCAACTAAAATCTAGAGCCCCTAGAGCTGTGTGCTTGGCTACTGGGGCTATGCGATCATATTAGCAATTTTATGAATACGGTGTTGGACGACACTGAATTCAACAGAAGGCGTATATAACCATGTACCAAGTCTTCCATACTAGAGGCTTTATAAACATGGTATACTTGGTTTATTAACGCTACGCTAAGATTGCAGGTACCACTACCATATATAGTTCTTGGCTCTAATCCAGTGGATCATTTTATAATTATAAATATAAGTAGTACCAGGTAGTACCGGTATTATAAGTACAAAGCTGTACTAAGGCATATAAATAATTACAAAAAATCTTAACTTCCACGGACTCCCAAGATATTTATATATTTATTTTATTTATTTACAAAGGCATATATAAGAATGTACCAAGTCCTCTATAATAGCAATATTATAAAAATGACATCAATAGTTTATTAGCACTATGACAATCATGACACAATAACACTCATATGCTACAGATACAAAGTGGCAGCTCCCCTGACTGGCTAATCAGCCCAAACTAACGCGAGCTAGTGCACCTTGAAGCGCATACAATCAGCTGTCCTGAACTGCTGGGATTTTTGTGCACCGCACAGTGGCTGCCCCAGGGAGCTGCCTGGAAGCTGCTGGTTGTGGCCGGATAGAAAAGCTATGGGCTGTGTGGCCCAGAGCGGAGCATGCCAAAAATGATCTTGACATGTCGTTAAACTGTCACTTTAGAGACCTGGACATGTCTATAACCGGTCTTAGTTCGAACCCTGACACACTCCCTGGTTTCTGTGGCTATCGATCGGAGGGAAGTACTGCAGGAAATCCTTGACATGCCGTTATCACGTTTCCCCTTCACGATGATATCTTGAAGAAAAAAGGAAAGCGAAACCAGGGTCTGCGTAAACCTCTTTGACCCTCTTCGTTGCGCAACCCTGGTTTTGCTTTTCCTTTTTTCTTCAAGAGATCATTATAAAGGCGAACCGTGATAAACTGTCGGATTAGAGACCTGGACATGTCTATAACCGGTCTGAGTTTGAACCCTGTCACACTCCCTGGCTTCTGTAGCTTTCACACGGAGGGAAGTACAGCACTCTGCAGACGGTTAGACGCCGAATTGCCGGCGTATAGGGCCTTGAAAAAGGGTAAATTCTTCATGCCAAAATGCGGAGCTGCTCTAATGCAGCAGCCACTCCTCTTCTAACAATAACCGGACCTTTTCTTTCTTTCGTAAGCGAAGCATGCCAAAATGCGGAGATGCTGCAATGGAGCTGCCCCCTTTCTCCTCACAAGAACTTGGACTTTTCCTTCTTGGGTGCGATCGTCTTGTTCAACAGATCCAAGGTCCAGTGGTAGCTGCCACGCCAAATAGACACAGGTTAAGAGGAAAGGGGAATAGGTTCAGAGGAGAGGGGAATAGGTTTAGAGAAGAGGGGAATAGGTTAACAGGACAGGGGACGAGGTTAGAATGAGAGGGGAAGAGGTTAAGAGGAGAGGGGAAGAGGTTAGGATGAGAGGGGAAGAGGTTAGAATGAGAGGGGAAGAGGTTAATAATAGAGGTTTAGAGGAGAGGGGAAGAGGGGAAGAGGTTAATAATAGAGGTTTAGAGGAGAGGGGAAGAGGGGAAGAGGGGAAGAGGGGAAGAGGGGAAGAGGGGAAGAGGTTAATAATAGAGGTTTAGAGGAGAGGGGAAGAGGGGAAGAGGTTAATAATAGAGGTTTCGAGGAGAGGGGAAGAGGGGAAGAGGTTAATAATAGAGGTTTAGAGGAGAGGGGAAGAGTGGAAGAGGTTAATAATAGAGGTTTAGAGGAAGGGGAAGAGGGGAAGAGATTAATAATAGAGGTTTAGAGGAGAGGGGAAGAGGGGAAGATGTTAATACTAGAGGTTTAGAGGAGAGGGGAGGAAGAGGGGAGGGGGGAAGAGGGGAGGGAAGAGGGGAATGAGGTTAATGAAAGAGTTTAGAGGGGACTAGGGGAAGAGAGGAGGATTTAGAGGAGAGGGAAGACGGGAAGGGGGAAAGAGGGGAAGAGGGAAGAGGTTAATAATAGAGGTTTAGAGGAGAGGGGAAGAGGTTAGGAGGAGAGGGGAGAGGTTAATTAATTAGAGTTGTAGGAGGGAGAGGGAAGAGGTTAGGCGGAGACGAGGAGGGAAGAGTTTAAAGAGGAGAGGGGAGAGGTAATCAGGTTAGAGGTTTAGAGGAGAGGGGAAGTGGTTGAGAGGAGAGGGGAAGAGTTTAAGAGGAGAGGGGAAGAGGTTAATAATAGAGGTTTAGAGGAGAGGGGAAGAGGTTAGGAGGAGAAAGAGTTTAAGAGGAGAGGGGAAGAGGTTAGGAGGAGAGGAGAAGAGTTTAAAAGGAAAGGGGAAGAGATTAAGAATAGAGTTGAAGAGGAGAGGGTAAGAGGATAAGAAGAGATGGGAAAGTGATGAGAGAAGAGGAAATTCCACCTCCCAACTTGAGATTTCACCCCCCATTCTCAAATACAAATCCAACTTTAGAAGTAAATGTTTAAATAAAAGTAAAAAAAACTTGTTTTGAATTTATTTGAAAAGTGTGATTTGAAATTTGGAATTTCAAAAACTGTTTTTCCATTCCGCCTGCACGCTACATCCCACAACCTGCCATCACCATGACATGTAAAGGAAGGTGTGAGCTATAGGAATACGTACTTTTTATTTAAGTGGAATATGTTTTGATCGCGATAGACCTTGAATCATCTGTATGAAAAAGGTGATTCAATTTAGGGAGGCCCATAGTTAAGAAATTAGCATGTTTCACTTAACCTGTTTTCCACCAATTGAGAAAACCCAAATTTGAGTATTTATATATTGAACTGATGTGGTTGGGCAACTTTATGCCAACAAATATTTGTCTTTGGACTGGAGGCCATAGGCTGAAACCATGCGATTCATGCTCACCAAGACTTAGGCACATATGGAGATACAACTCACTCTGAATATGTAAAACAAATCATGGGTACAACTCACTTCAATGCCGTGAGAAAGGTTTGGAAGAGAGGACAAATAAGAATGGGGTTCCAAGGAGTACCGAAGAGGAGCGTTGCAGATTGCCACTGTGAAGAGGAGGGTATAGTGTTTAGGGTTAAGTGTTTGCCACTGTGAAGAGGAGCGTTGCAGATTGCCACTGTGAAGGGGAGGGTTTAGGGTTTAGTTTTTGCCACTGCAAAGAGGAGCGTTGCAGATTGCCACTGTGAAGAGGAGGGTTTAGGGTTTAGGTTTAGGGTTTGCCACTGTGAAGGATAACTTTCAGGGTTTAGGGATTTCCACTGTGGAGGGGAGGGTTGAGGGTTGAGGGTTTGGCACTGTGAAGCAGAGGGTATAGGGTTGAGAGTTAAGGGTTTTCCACTGTGAAGGGGAGGGTTCAGGTTTTAGGGTTTTCCACTGTGAAGGAGAGGGTTTCGGGATTAGGGGTTTCCACTGTGAAGGGGAGGGTTCAGGTTTTAGGGTTTTCCACTGTGAAGGAGAGGGTTTCAAGTTTAGGGTTTTCCACTGTGAAGGGGAGGGTTTAGGGTTTTCCAGGGTTGAGGGTTTTGAACTGCTTGTAAAAGGCATACAATATATAATATATGGGTTAGGGGTACATGATGCCCTCAGCACAATAGGAACCCGTCCAATTATCATGCTTACATACAGCATCATGTGTTCTCACCTCCTTGTAAAAGGCATACATGATATATGCATGTATGGGGTAGAGGTACATGATATTCATCAGCCCAATTATCATGGACTATCAGCTCATGTACATCATGTTGTCTTACCTCCTTGTAACAGGCATAAATGATGTATGAATATGTGGGGTAGGGTTACACGATATTCATCAGCACAATGGGAACCCGCCCAATTATCATGGACCATCAGCTCATGGAACATCATGTGTTCTCACCTACTTGATAAAGACATAAATGATACGTGCATACATGATATTTATCAGCCCAATTATCATGTTTCCTTACCTCCTTGATAAAGGCACATATGAAACATGCATGCATGATATTCATCAGCCCAATTATCATGTTTCCTCACCTCCTTGTAAAAGGCATAAATGAGGTAGGGGTACATGATATTCCTCAGCACAACCCACGAGGCGTAGAATCCGATCTCTAAAAATATGGACTTGGTGCTCCTTTTGGCGATTAGTAGCCACGTGTTAATCTCAACGAGCATGCAGTAGCACATACACCTGCAGGCATGAGGGCAAATGGATATACGTGATGCTCATCAGTGGTGCGTTGTGGTGCATGAGTTGTGCTAAGCATAACCACTGAAAGAGATGCATGGAAACAGCATTAGCAGCCGCGTGTTAATCACAAGCAGCATGCAGTAGCACACACACCTGCAGGCAGCAAACAGGACGCGTTTAACGGTTGAAACATGTCCAATGTAATGTGAGGAATGTTTGGATTTGAGGGGGTCGTGGGTCGGGGGCGAGATTCAAGTCTCGTGGTAGCGGAAGGTTTGGCAAAAACAGGGTTCCAGGTAGCGATTGCTACTGGAAGCGCAAAAATAGCTCTGCTTTAAACCAGTTACATAATCCAGGGTCATAAATTGAACGGATATCAATATCATACGGGACTCCACAATTATCGGGCAATATATCATACAACAGTGCGCAATTTATCACAATCAAAAATGTAATCAATCCAAAATAGAAGTTGGCATACGGCCCTGAAATAATATTTCACAGTGACGGGCCTCACCTCACCTCTCCTCCCCACCCACCCCAGCGTTTTCAACCTTCTCGCCTGCCCCCCTGCCCCCTATTCCCTGCTGCACCCTCTCACCTCCCCATCATGTTTACCCCCCCCCCCCCCCCCCCCCCCCCCCCGATTCCCCGTTTTCAACCTTCTCGCCTGCCCCCCATTCCCTGCTGCACCTTCTCACCTCCCCATCATGTTTTAGATCCCCCCCCCCCCCCCCCCCCCCCCCCCCCTCCCTCTCCCGACCACCACCACACACCCACACTTTTACAACTTCTTACCAGGCAAGCTGGGGGTAGTAGAAAGGTTCTAAGAGGTAGACACCTGAGATGGCATGATGCACAAGAATGACAGCCTGCGAAATGAGTTGTCATTTGCCATTTCAACCTTCTCGCCTGCCCCCCTACTCTTCCATCATGCGCTAACCGCTCACCTCCCGTTGGTGTGTTTAATGCTCTCCCCCCCCCCCCCCCCCCACACACACACACACGCACACAAACACACATGTCACAACTGCTTACCAAGCCTGCTGGGGGTAGTGGTAAGGTATTAAGAGGTAGACACCGGAGATGGCATGATGCACAAGAATGACAGCCTGCAAGACAAGTTGAGAACAGGGAGTTTTTGAAGGGAAGAAATCAGTGTCTTTAGTTCTCCTACTAGCCTTAGGGGTGCTCCTAGTAGGTGTAGTGTGTAGTGCTCCTAGTAGCCTTAGGGATGCTCCTAGTAGCTGTCGTATTTTTCGTGCTCTTGGCAGCCTTAGGGTGCTTCTTGAACATTTGTGGCCAAGAAAGGAACCCTACAAGACTCTAACGTAGCACCCTAAAAACACTAAGGTACAAACTTCAGCACATGTGCTACACATAGAAATCCCTGGATGAGAAGGTGCCCAAGTAGGCCCTGCTCACGTATTCTAACTTGAACTCTATTATAACTCCAACTCTATTCTACATGCCCCCCCCCCCCCCCCCCCCTGCACACGTATTCTAACTCAAACTCTATCATGCTTGTCCTAAGAGCATGCAACAAGAGCCCATGGCCAGACAGATGTACTTTGCACACATATGGTCAGATTCAACTGTGTGCTCTTCGTCACATACATATATAATCAACCTGACATGTGTGCCCTCCTCTGCACACACATAATCAACATGAGACGTGTGCCCTCCTTCACAAATGCATAATCAAACTCAACTGCCTGCTCTTTTCCACATATATATAATCAACCTAACATGTGTGTCCTCCTTCACAAAAGCATGATCAAATTCAACTGCCTGCTCTTTTCCACACATAAATATTCAACCTGAAATATGTGCCCACGTCTGCACACATGCATAATCAACCTGAAATGTGTACCCTCCTTTAGACATGCATAATCAAACTCAACTGCTTGCTCTTCTCCACACGTATATAATCAACCTGACATGTGTGTCCTCCTTCACAAATGCATAGTCAAACTCAACTGTGTCCTCTCCTTCAAAGATGTATAATCAACCTGAAATGTGTATCCTTCTCTGAACACAAATAATCAAGCTGAGATGTGTGCCCTGCTCCACACATGCATAATCAAACTCAACTGCGTGCTCGCCTCCACACATATATACTCAAACTGAAATGTGTGTCCTCCTCTGCACACAAATAATCAAGCTGAGATGTGTGCCCTCTTTCTAACATGCATAATCAAACTCAACTGCGTGCTCTCCTCCACACATGCATAATCAACCTACAATTTGTACTCTCCTCCACACATGCATAATCAACATACAATGCGTACTCTCCTCCGCACATGCATAAAATCTGAATTGTGTCCTCTCGTCCACACATGCACAATCAACATACAATGCGTCCTCTCGTCCACACGTGCACAATCAATATACTATGTGTCCTCTCATCCACACAAGCATACAAACCTTAAATGTGTCCACTCGTCCACACATGCATAAAACCTTAAATGTGTGCTCCTTGTTGCATGTCCAGCCCGTCTCAAACGTGCGTTGCATGTGCCCACGTCCAAGACCCTTCCACTGTTTCTTTTGGGGGCTACACGTAACAGCTTCTAGGCAGCTCCCTTTCCCTGTCCTTGAGCCAAACATGGTACTAGCTACTGCGTCTGAAAGCTGATATGACAGGCATTAAATGCAGCTGAAAGCTTTGGGTCTACCCCAGTGGCTGGCTAATGGAACTGGCGGGAAGCTACCATGAGAAGCAAAAAAAAATGAAACATTGGACCCGTAGCGCCACACTTACAGGAGATTTCACACTTTTTGGCCAAATAGCAACAAACCCGAAGTCCCAAATAAAGTACAGCATTGTGAGGTACCAGAAAGTATAGAACCCATTTCCAGTGATAATGCAGCGGGCATTGAAGATGTTCAACAGTGCCAGCAAGACCTGCAGGACCCGTCCAAGGGGATGATAAGCTAGGGGCTGAGGGGCTTTAGCTCAGCTGAGTCGCAATTTAAGCAAAAGTTGCTGTACAGTGCAACCCTTGCACTGCAGGGTTGACTGTGCACACACCAGGTTGAGGTAATCGTGGACTCGGACAATCAGAGGAAGCTGGGCCGGAGGTGACGAGGCATCAAAGGAGCTAAGCGCGCTTGAGCTGTCGGAATTGGACATCGAGGTTTGGGAGGAGGACTCATCTGCCAATGGGGCCGTTGAGATTTTGGCAGTCCTGAAGGTCATGACTGGGGGAATATTCGCTCATGCGCTTGGAACCAATTATACGTGGCCTTTTCGACTGGGCTACCAGCAAGATCGCTAAGTGGGACGCAACTCGCAGCTATAAGTTTGAGAGGTGCTATACGAGTTGATTGCTGCCCGCCCTCCTCCATGAGAGTCTCCTAGGCGCTCCTAGGTGGAAAGCTGGCCTGTTTGGTCTCCCAGCCGCGGCTGCACCGTTGACAGTAGGTTATTGTACAGCTGCGGTACGACAGTTCATATAGGTGTGAGATTGCAGTTTCCTGTCAAGTGCTTGATCTCAGGCTTGATCTGTCATTTCTTCAGTTGCCAAGAGGATAAATTGGTGGCCAATTTCTTACGACGCGCGCACCCAACTTGAATACATTCTTCGTACGCGCACACCCAACTTGAATACATTCTTCGAGCAGGAACTAGATCAGTATTTTCAAGCATATGCTCGTATGAATTTCAGTTGTTCATCCGCTTTTCGCATGAAGAAATTTCCATCCGGAAGTCTTTAATCACCTCGCCAAGCAACCAATTCCGAGGCATAGGTTCGCTAGCGCTTGGTGGCCGTCATGTCCTCAGTCATCTTCGTTATGGGTGCTCCAGGGTGAGCAGGGTATGTGCTTAACTTACTAACCCCCCCACACGAGTGCACCGTACCGAACCTCATCTGGCCCACTACTCCAGGGCTGGAAAAGGAACGCAGTCCCAGAGAATTGTCGAGCGATTCGGATGGAAGCATCTGTCAACGGGCGACCTGCTCAGATCGGAGGTCGCAGCAGCCACAGAGCTGGTAGGTGGCGTCCAGTGCGGCCCGACTAGGGTGCCCTGATATCATTTCGAGAATCTTACTCCGCCATCCCATTGCAGGGCAATCAAGCAGCCGAGATTATGCAGCGTGGGCAAATGGTGCCAACAACTATGGTTCTGGGTAAGTGGCTGGACGGCGAATTCCCATAAGCATTGGCATGTCTTCCTATTTGGTGCCCCTATAGACATAACATGGTATGCTTCCCCCAGCTCAATCTCGTTCACGTATAGCGCGTCAAGACTGCGTCAACTGGGCAAACTGTCCGGTACTATAATGCGCTTCTTACAGTCCAATCCCCCCCGCACACCGGTGGAATGTCGCCCTGACTTGCTCGTCCCCCTCTGCCCATGCCCCTTGCGTAAAGCTCCGTATTCAAGTCACGCCATCCTGCGAAATGATACACCATCTGATGCATCAATATCTAAAAAGCCACCGCATGGGTGTCGGGCACCCTCTGCAGGTCTGATTTCACAAGCCATGGCGACCTCCGGTGGTCATCGATTTCTAGTCGATGGATTTCCTCGGACTCTCGACCAGCTTCAGGAGTTTGAATCCCAGGTAAATCCAGGGTCGGTTCTGATCTGGCGACCGGCCTTCCGAAGCTTTTAAGTCTGTAACTAGAAACAGTGCTCTAGCACCCTTCTGTGGTGTGCCTTAGCTTCTTCTATCTTTCTACCCCCCCCAAACTGCACCTCCCAACCACGTAAAACCACTGGGCACAGTTGGTGAACCTATCCGACCAATACCCCCCCCCCACACCCCCCACCCCCACACCCCCCACACACACACCTCCCCCCCCCCCCCCCCTCCTCCTCTTAACATTCCGAAGTCCACTGCACTGAAAGCCTTTTCAATATTTCAGCAAAATGTCCCGAAACTTATATCATGCAAATCCAGTTCAGTTCGCTGTCTACAAGTGCATGCATTCCTTCTAGCCCTAGGAAGTTAAACGGGACAAGACCATTAGACTTGGCATGCATGTATGCTACTTACAATATCCTTCTGACATTTACAAAATAAATACATTCAAATGCAGAGAAAATTCGAAAGATGTCCAGACAGAGAAATAGCACTCATCTTAATCCTAAGCATCAGAAGAAAAAGAGTTTGACTACCCATCCTGTAATGCGGGTGAGCACCAGTTTGGCCACGAATTCTGTACTGCTGGTGTATACACTGCCATCATGGACCATTCTCTATGACCTGCAATGGGTCTGAAATAGTAAGTATTAATTATTGATATATTGTCTCGGTCCAATATAGGCCTAGATAAGACCAGGAAAGACCAGGCCAAGACTAGCCCTCAGCAATTATGCAAGAAACCACCTAAGCAATCTTTTCCATCCAACAGAAGCCAATATCCCAGATTCAGTCATGTGATTGGGTTCTCACCTTCACCATCCAACACAAAATGACTAAACTCTTCCCCAACAATCCCTGTGCCTCAGATTCAGCCATGTGACACCATCCGACACAAAATGACTAAACTCTTCCCCAACAATCCCTGCGCTCCAGATTCTACACCATCCAACACAAAATAACTAAACTCTTCCCCAGCAATCCCTTTTCCTCAGATTCAGCCATGTGACACCATCCAACACAAAATGACTAAACTCTTCCCCAATAATCCCTGTGCCCCAGATTCAGCCGTGTGATGGGGTCCTTGTATTCCATGTTCCTGAGGATGTTGCTGTCGCGCGCTTATTGGAGCGTAGTGCCTCCAGCGGACGTGCAGATGGTGACGAGGCAACCATTCACAAGCGCATGGCAGTGTTCAATGGAGAGAGCCAACCTGTGATAGAAGCTTTGCGGGAGTCAGGGAGGGTGGTAGAGATCTCTGCAGATGCCTCACCTGACGAGGTGTTCCAATCTGTAGTGCCGTTCTTGGAACAAATGGAGCTCCAGGGTGAGCAGCATTTTGTATTGGATGGGTTCTGGTTGCTTGTGTTGGATGGGTGTTGGACGGGTGTAGGGTGCTTGTGTTGGATGGGTGTTGTGTGTTGTGTGTGTGCCTGTTCGCTTTTCGTGGGCACATGCATTTTCATCTGTTTATCTGCGTGTGACAGCCTGCATGCTTGTATGTGCTATAAGCTGTTGACTAGTCTGTATCTGGCACATCACACTGCTGTCATGATGATGAAATACGTAAGCCCCATGGTAGGGGGAGGCCACTCCCGAGGTAGCCAATCCCAAAGTGAACCCCGAGCAAATCGGATCTCCTGCTCGAACGCACATGGCTCACCGTTCGATTTCTAGCCCACAGTTCAAGTTCGAACGGAGGGAAGCTGCCGGCGTCTTATAACTTATCTCGGAAATCCTGCTGCTGCGCGTGCACGAGCTGAAGAAATAATTATTCACAACCTTGCATCTCCGGCGTTCTGCGAGCAGGATTTCCCCCCTGTGCCTAGTTTAAATCAGCCTCCCCCCCTTACAACTTGCACCACCAGCTTCTGCCCAAAGTAATTTGGGGGCAAGCCCTGCTGTCCGCATCCTCCCTTTCGCTGTGAATGCCCCCCCCAATGGGGTAAGAGCAAGGTGGTGCAGCCTCCTGACATCATTAGTATAGCCTAATTGCTGCATACAGCTAATATTTCGAGCTAATTGGCATGACGATGACGATGATGATGACGGGGACGTGGGCGCGCGTGGTTGGCAGAAAGGACAGTTTTGCTGTCCGATCAAAACGGAAGGAAGAAAGAAGAGAGGAGAAGGCGCATGGCAAGGGAGAAGGCTATGGAAATAGAGTTGGTGTCTCAAGAAAATGAAAAACAAAAGGAAGGGAGACTCAGTGAACAAGGGTTTCGCTGATCTGCGAAGTGCGAGGTAAGCAGCTTCCCTCCCCTGCGTCAAGTAATCCCAGACATTACACTTCTAGACAATTGACGTCAGCAGGGGGTGACAGGTCATGGCCAGAAGACTAAAAGTCATCTCCTGATATACAGTCAAGAAAGCGCCTCTCCGTACCCCTTGAGTCGTCGTATCTAAGAAGTGTATTTCTTTCTCGAAGGTTGGACGCATCTTTCGTCAGATATTTCGCAGTTGAAAACACCCCGATATGGCTTTCTATCTTTCTATGAAGACCCCCAATGAATATGCTAGTGGTAATTCTTCTAGGCAGCGTTGTAGGTCGCCTACCTCCACTGGCCCACAGTCAAAGAGACTTGTGGACTCGTTGGCCTCCCCCACAACGACATCGCCTGCCTCGAAGGCGAAGACACTCAAGGCCGCCCAGCCAAGATCGGACTTCTCCTAGGCTGGAGGAGCAGAGAGCTGTTCCGGCTGTCATTCTGTACCGCCAGCTTCGAGCCTTTGGCAAGGTTTACTCGAAGATTTTGTACCATTTGAAGGAATCAAGCGCTGACAACGCCTTTACTACATAGTGCAGTGCAGCACTTCATTGTGCAATGCAGCACTACATAGTACAATGCAGCAATAAATAGTGCAATGCAGCACTACATAGTGCAGTGCAGCACTTCATTGTGCAATGCAGCACTACATAATGCATTGCAAAAGCATGATTCCTGAGCTTCTTATCCAGTCAATATTAACTTCAGATCTGTCCCCCCCACCCTGTAGCTGCGTCCAAAAGAGCATCCCTCAGAACCCCACCCTTCGGTTCTTTGAAGGAGAAGCAAGCATCTACCCCAGGAGCTCCATGTAAGGCTAGGGCGATGACCCCAGAGGAGCGTGTGGCGCTGGCGCTTGAATACGATGAAGGTCAGATCAGGGCCGTCATCACCATCCAGGCAGCAGGAAGGGGTATGATCGAGCGCAGGAGGACTGCTTCCATGCGTGGCTCTGTAGCTGGTACCCCATCAGGTACAGCTGGCAGTGCTCAAGCTTCAGTGCAGATGACTCCCCCAGGGAGTGCAGGTGTGGCTAGGGCGATGACCCCTGAAGAGCGTGTGGCGCTTGCGCTGGAATACGATGAAGATCGGATCAGGGCTGTCATCACCATCCAGGCAGCAGGAAGGGGAATGCTGGACCGCAGGAGGACTGCGTCCATGCGTGGCTCTGTAGCTGGGACCCCACCAGGTACAGCTGGCGGTGCTCCAGATTCAAAGCAGATGACCCCTCCAAGCAGTGCGGGTGTGGCGAGCAAGCACAGGGCAGCTGTGGCGGAGGCCCTCACAAGCTCTATCTCCTCCCTCCTTGTCATCTGTGGGCCTTCAGGAGTTGGGAAGGGCACCCTCATCAACAAGCTGATTCAGGTAACTGTAATACTAGAATACAACTTTCACTGTAGCACGAACTCAGTAATTGGGAAGGGGGCCCTAATCAACAAGCTGATTCAAGTCATTGTAATACTAGAATAAAATGTCCACTGTAGCACAAACTCAGGAGTCCGTAAGGGTGCTCTAATCAACTAGCTGATTCAGGTAATAATACGAATAGAAGGATGGGAATATCTTATATTAAAAATGTTCAAAAAAACATGCACTTTATTTTACATGCGTCTGTTTGTCCAAGCATTTACACACACACATGAGGGTTGCAACGCGTCGCACAATGTGCGACCGGTCGCAGACAAAACAAACTGAGGGCCCCAGTTGATTGTTTGCGGGTCAGTTCATCAGTGCTTTTTCGTTTGAAGCTCCTCCTGTCATGTTGTTGGGCAAGCCCTTTTTACTATTTGGCATACCCCTTGACTGTGACATTAACAACAACAACACGGTGCAGCTGGCAGAAAATAAACCACCTGTTGAATAGAGACGAAAAACGCTTAATCACATCATCATTTTGAGGATTAGTTGGAAGACCCCTCCCGGTGGTTGTGGAGCAGGCTAATCGATGACAATGTAATGCATTTGAAATAAGAACCATCATAATAGCGCTCATTATATATTCATATTGACGTTTGAAAATACCTGAGGTAACCTCCCCACCACTAACATGTACAGGAGTACAGCACACGTTTTGCCTTCTCTGTCAGCCACACCACCCGTGGGCCTCGGCCCGGCGAGGAAAATGGAACCCATTACCACTTCGCGGACAGAGAGGAAATGCAGGCCGAAATTGATGCCGACCTCTTCCTAGAGCATGCTAGGGTCCACGGAAACCTGTACGGAACCAGCCTGCGTGCGGTGGCGGATGTGAGTGCCACAGGCAAGATCACTGTCTTGGACATAGACGTCCAGGGGGCTACCAGTGTGAAGCAAAGCCTGTGCAAGGAAAAGGCCACTTTCATCTTTGTCTCCCCTCCCTCCCTCAAGGCATTGGAGGCCCGTTTGAGGGGGAGGCAGACCGAGACAGAGGACAAGATCCAGATGCGTATGGCAAACGCCAGGTCTGAAATGGAGAAGGGGAGTGAGCCCGGCTTCTTCCACGTCAACATCACCAATGATGACCTGGACAGGGCGTACCATGAGCTGAAGATGCACATCCACGCCCATATTCCAGGAACTTTTACGGATAAGGAGCTTCGCCCCCCTACAGCTCAGGAACCATCTAGACCCCAGCCGCCGCTTGCTGACCCTTGCCCCACTTCAGTGGGTGGGAAGCCTGAGCCTAGCCCACCCTCAGTCCACAATGTGGGCCTGGGTCCCCCAGCAGTACACAGTGTGGGTCTGGGTTCCCCAGACGCCTCTGTCATCATCACAGACGCCTCTGTCAACACCAAAGACGCTGCCACGATAAAAATGATTAAAACCTTGCCAGTGCGGCAGTACATGGATCAGCAGGTGGTCCCAATTCTTCGGGAGGCTCTGCGAGCTTTAAATGAGAATCGACCAGCGGACCCCTTCTTGTTCTTGTCTGATTTCATGCTGGAGGCTAGGAAGAGGACAGCTGCTGCCACAGGCAACTAGAGGGGAGCTGTCCAGAAGCTGCTGCTGATTTCATGCTGGAGGCTAGGAAGAGGACAGCAGCTGCCACAGGCAACTAGTGGGGAGCTGCCTAGAAGCTGCTGCTCATTTCGTGCTGGAGGCTAGGAAGAGGACAGTAGCTGCTGCATGCAACAACAGGGGAGCTGCCAAGAAGCTGCTGATGATTTCGTGCTGGAGGCTTTGAAGAGGACAGCAGCTGTATCAGGCAACTATTAGCCTGACGCGAGCGTGTTGCACCGAAAGCACTGGCACCGGCAGATGACACGCTCTCGCTGTATGACGACGATGATGATGATGATAATGACATTTTTCCTGGTGCCTTACTAGACTTCAAATGTGCCCGAGGCTTGAGTGAACAAAGCGGCGTGTCGAGGGCTTGGTGGCCCAGGGTGGGGGAAATATTTTGAAATCTTGTACTGTCTTGGGTGGCATTTGAAGATGCACGACCCACTGGACTAGTAGAAAAGACATTAACTCAATATCACCCCAATATCACCCATAATTGTTTGTATGGTAATTTCACCTAAGGAGGTGGGTCTCATATATACTGCCACTTCCACCTTCCTACCGTCAGTATCTTAGTACAGTAGCAGAAGCTTTTGCATCTGCTCAAAACGTTATGACTAGGGATCAGCAATCTGATATCATAAGATGCCAGCAGGCTGACTAGACTTCAGTTACCATTTATAAATAATAATTATAATAATAATAATAGTGTTAATATCATATGATGCAGTTTGTATGATACCATACGCGCCTTTGGCCACATCATATGATATGACGATCCCTGATTATGACTCATGTTAATTTCGTTGGTCTATCCGTTCAATTCACCGTTGGTCAGTTATTATGATAGTTATTATTACATGACAGGGTTCTTTCAACTAATCCTTAAAATGTTGATATGTCTTCACGTTCTCCGTGTTTATTTAACAGGTGGTTTATGTTCTGCCACCTGCACCTCGTTGTTCTTTTTACAGTCCAGGCTGTGCGGCACCATAATATGCATATACAGTAAATGAGATACATAGACACGTATTTGAACAGTCTAATCCCTTCGTATTCGACCTGGTTTCTGTGGGTCTCGCATGGGGGGACATGGAATTGTTATGGTACAACTTATAGGTCATACCATTAGACGTGCGTGCACACCCTGTCCAGTCAGTCCGTGACTTGGACCGCCAGCCAGCTAGTGGCTGTGACCACGCACCGAGACCAGCAGCCGTACCGCTGGCGTACTTGAGATTAGGTCTCGCCAATCTCTAGTCTTGTTTCTTAATGTCCACACGTCACTAAGCTATCATCTTCTTGTAACAAAGAGCCTACGAGATCCTGCAGTCCGCAGTCTACAAAATGAATTGGAAGACGTTGAGCAGCCCTGAGTTGGCTGGAACATCATGTAACCATTCAAATTTAGATTCAAATATATGAGATCATGAGTTTGTCGAGTTAGCGGTATATCAACACCGAATCAAGCTGTAGGACCTTGACATCGACATGTTTTGTAGACTGCGAACTCGTGGGACTGCCGGATCTCGGTAGTGCTCTTGTAGTCTTGTTACAGATAAGATAGCCGCAAGAGGATCTTGCAGGCACTAAGACAGGCGGCACAGTATAACCTACATGTGTTACCACTGTATCAGCTAGAATGCACTCCGTAGAGTGGACAGAGATGTTGCAGCGGAACAGACGCGCCAATCTATACACGGAGACGAGAATAGCGTTACAAGCACAGGAGACCCATCAAGGGGCACCAGTGGTGAAAGGGGCGGCAGCCTGGAACCTAGCAGGGTATAGGCTAGACAGCGCGTGTCAGTGGAACCGGTTACGCAGCCAACAGGAAGCTGTCACTGAGTCATGAAGGATGACACAGTCTACGGGAAGCTGGCACAGTACTGGCAGAGCCGATAGTTCTAAGGAAGTACACAAGTAGTCACCAAGTCATAAAATGCGTGAGAGCACCGCAATTCATGCTGACACTCCACCTATGACACAGGTGACATACAATCCGACTACTCCACCTATGGCACTGGGGACATAGAACTATATGTAACAGATTTAAAAAAAAAAAATCAAAGCACTCCGAATTTCGAGAGAACTTCAAATGAACCCCAAAGGGTGAAAGGAAGGAATGAAACAAGGCAAAAACAAAATTTTGCCAAGCTAGAAAAGGATGAAAAAACCGAATATCAAAGATGGGTAACAACGGTATAGAAAACCCGATCCGGGAATAGGAACCTAATGCCAAACAATGATAACCAAAGAAACCGATGTAACCAGAAAAAAAAATGACCCTAAGAAGAAGCGGTCATTCCAAGCATTCGGACAAACCGCCAGAACACAGCAGGATCAAGGGGCTTGGTGAAGGGGTCAGCACAGTTGTCCTTAGTGTTAACATAGGCAACATCCAGTTGGCCATCCTCCACCAGCTCCTTGATGTAGTGATGAATAGCATCAATGTGCTTGCTGCGAGGGAGCAGCTGCCAGTCCTTGGCCCAACTCAGAGACCCTAAGTTGTCACCCTGAATGGTAACCAGGTCACAAGGCAGACCCAGATCTACCCTCAACTTCTTCAACCATTGCACCTCCCTGGCAGTCTGAGACAGGGCCTGATACTCAGCCTCACTAGAGCTAATGGCAACAGTGGGCTGCCTCTTGCTCATCCAGTTCACTATGCACCCCCCAGCAAGCACAGCAAAGCCAGTCCGAGACCTCCTGTCAGACCCATCATCAGCAAAGGATGAGTCACTATAGACAGTAAAAGAGAAATCAGGGCTGTGGGTGTAAGTGAGCCCCAGGTGGGAATGTGACCTCAAATACAAGAGCAAACGCTTGGCTGCCCCCCAGAGGGGGACGGTAGGATGAGCAGAAAACCTGGACAGGTAGCTGACAGCAAAAGAAATATCAGGTCTGGTGCAAGTAGCCAGGTACAGCAAAGCACCCACCAGAGATAGGTACTGGCTATTAGAGGGCAGGGGGTCTCCAGGAGGGTCAGTGACGGTGGACTTGGCCATGGGGGCAGAAAACTTGGGCTTGGCAGCAGCAGTAAGACCAAACTGCTCCACCAGATCAACAATGTAGGAGTGCTGGGAGAGGTTGATCTGAACACACCTGCCATCAGAGTCAAGTGTAACGTTCATGTCCAATGAGAGGAACTGAACCGGTACACCCATCTTTTTGACCTCCCAGCCAGCCTTCTCCATAGCCTTGATCAGCAAAGCATATAAAGCCAGCTCACTAAAAGCACAGATAAAATCATCAACATAGGTCAGGACATAGCTCCACCCACCAAAAGAATCCCTCCTAAAATACAGAGCAGGTTCTGCCTTGCACATAGTAAACCCATGTGCAACCAAAACCCGCTTGACATCCATACTCCAAGCCCTGGGCGCCTGCTTCAAACCATAAAGGGACTTGATCAGTTTGCACACAAGGGGAACACCGTTAGGAACAAGTACCTTAAAGCCCTCAGGCTGGTGGCAGTACAGGTCAAGGCCAGGTTCCAGCTTAGCATTCAGAAATGCAGTCTTGATGTCCAGCTGCCGAACAAACATTTTTCTATGAGTGATGGCAGCAAGGAGCACCCTCAGACCTGCTTTAGAGGAGACGGGGGCATATACGTCATGAAAGTCCAGCCCAGGACGCTGTAGAAAACCACGGACCACAAAACGTGCCTTAAAGCGCACAGAACCATCAACCCCAACCTTCTTCACAAATAACCACCTGCCAGACAGGATCCTTTGCTTAGGAGGCTGTGGAGTGAGTGCCCAAGTACCATGGGCATGTAGGGACGCCATCTCATCCTTCATAGCAAGCAGCCACTGATCCCTGTCAGGGTTGGAAGGAAGCATGGCAGCTTTATAGGCTAGTTCAGTGGAGGTGGAAATGTATGCCCCCACGTACAAGCAGTTTACTTGTACATGAGCAGCAGGGGTATCAGCAATATCAGCAGTAACCGGTAGTACAGCCCCCAGTGCAGAACTACTGCCTGGTTGAACAAGGCCGGCATTCTTTGCCTCTATATCAACGAATCCTGGGTCGACCGGTACACCCCAGCTATACGCAGTATCGGAACCAGACCAGTGTTCAAGGTCATCACTCACACTTTCGGTGACGGCTACATCATCACATGGGCTTGACCCGGGTAATCCACCAGGGACAGCAGGAGGCGAAGGGAGTAACAACGCCTGCGAGCCATCCGAACTGGTGGCCGGAGGTTGGCGACTATTAGACAATGGACCTATGACAGGCTCCACTATGACCTGAGGCTGTCTTAATCCTAGAGCTTCGCCGACGGAACGTGGCGCAGAGGAGGGCCTGGCGACCCCCTGAGATTCGGGTAAATCACTGTCTGAAGGAACTTCGGAATCCCACCCGCCCAGTACCTTCACACGCAATGCAGCACCATCAGCCCCTGACCTGGGACGCAAAGTCATCCCATGACCAGGGCAGCGGTCGACAATTGGGGTTGGTAAAGGATCTAAGGCATTAACCGCAGACTCAGGCATGTGTCCGTTGATGGCAGCAGGGATGCGAGAAACATACGGAGACCCGTCATAAGGGGACAGCCCAGGTATGCAGTTATAGCTGAACTGCTCATAGAAGAGTACATCACGACTCTCTCCTACCTGGCGCAACTTAGGAACCCAAACAAAATAACCCTTACTCACCAGGGAATACCCAACCAGTCTACCAGATAACGCCCTTTCGTCTAGCTTGTTGCGTTTCTTCCCATTGACTAACGTGACGTAGCAAGGGCAACCAAACACACGCAACAACGACACATCAGGCACAACCCCAAAGAACAGCTCGTATGGAGTTCTGTCTCCCTGATTGGGCAGCCGATTACGTAGGTAACAAGCAGCTAGGAAGGCATAGGGCCAGAAAGACTTAGCTAGTTTAGACTCCAGGTGGATGCTCCTAGCTACAGACTGTAAGACCCCATTGTACCTCTCCACAGTTGCATTCTGCTGTGCAGTGTATGCCAACGATAACTCATGCACTGCACCAACCGATATCAGCCAATCCTCGAACCACTTTACTATAAACTCCTTAGCCCTGTCAGACCTCAGACACTTAAAGGCAAACCCATGCAGCTGATTCATCCATCTGAGGATGATAGTTTGAACTGCTAAGGGAGCTTCATCCCTGGACCTCAAGCACAATACCTCAGCATAGCCAGAGTATTGGTCTGTGAGGCACAGAATATAAAACTCCCCACGCAGGCCCCTAATATGAACTGGTCCCATGATGTCCAAGTGAAGGCGTTGGAGAGGTGCACGGATCTTAGTGGTGCTTTCTTTAGGAAAAGGGAGACGTTTGCCCTTAGCCTTCTGACAAGCATCACAAGGGATCTTAGCCAGTTTCTGCACCTGCCTGAGAGAGAGGGGTAAGTTCTTAACCATACCCTTCTTGACAAGTCTGCGCATGGCATCATAGCCGGGGTGACCCAGCCGCCTATGCCACAGCCATTCAGGAGTGGTAGGGATAACAACTCCACCGTCCTCATCAACATCAAGTGCAAAAACTGGGTAATGGTCAGCACTAATCAAACGGCCACGGGTGGTGCTACAAGGCCTACAGGTAAACTTGTAAACACCATCACTGGAGGCAGGGAAAGACCAGAGAACAGAAGAGCCCTGAGTGGCAGTGCAACTAAGACTATCAAAAGAAACCTGGCAGTGGTGAGAATGAGCCACAGCATTTACTGACAGAAGGTTCACCAGACAGTGAGGTATGTGGAGAACATTGGTCAGAGTGATTGAAGTTGGTAACCAATCACTACATAACACAATGGATCCCATACCCACTGACCGTTGAACCACCCCATCACCAAATCGAACTGCAGGACCATGTTCAGAAGCATTATACACAGTGAACAAAGACATATCACCTGTGATAGACATTCCAGCTCCAGAGTCCACATGCCAGACACCCTCAGATAGGCTCGGGCTACACACATTAGAGAACTTCGTGGTGCAGGAGAATAGGACAGAGCGTACCTCCTAGTTCTCGGGCATAGCGAACTCATCAATCTGGGCCTGCAAGGAGGACAACTGCTTACGAGTCAGCGAACCTGGAAGGGCCAAGGCGATGGGCACGGGTCCACTGCCCGGTGCACCATCCTTGGCCTTTCGCAGGTGCGGGTGCTTCGTCCAGCAGCGGTCCTCCGAGTGGGTCTTTTTGTGCGGACAAGGTCCCCAAGCGCAATCCAGGTATCTCTTGGTAGACCCGGAACCCTGACCTCCAGGTCCCCGCCCACGCTGGAAAGCAGCATTGGCAGGAACTGGGGGAGTGTCCCGGGACCACCCAGGATGCCTGGAGTCCGACTTGGGGAGCGTCACATTCAAGAAATCTAACGACCTATATTCTGCAAGACAGGTCCAGTAATCAACAGGCTGAGAGTGGTACAGCATCGTACCATATTTGATCCGCAAGGAGTCGAAGCGAGTAAGACGAATACCCTGAACGATAGTGTTCATGGCATGACGCTGAGTCTGTGGATACCCAGCACTGCGGAGGTCAGTGCAAAGACCGCAAACCATGCGGAAGAAATCATCAACGCGCTCAGAATGGCCCATGGATGCACCTTGAAGCTCGACGAGCATGAGAGGGACACGAAAGGCAAGGGCATCAGACTGCTTCTTCCGGATATCGTTCAAGATATCCCGAGGAGTAGCAAAATCTTGGTACACCTTGACCATAGCATCCGTCATGTTAGCAAGCATCATGGTCAAGCACATGAACTCCTGACGGCCCAGGGGCAGTGCACTAAAACCCAACAGTGCAGGATCTACACGAGACTCACCATGAGAGGCCGAAGTTCTAGCAGCAGGAGCAGGGGTCCTAGGAACTAAAGAATCACGAATCCCCAGAAAATACTCAGCAGCAAGACCAGCGTCATAAGTGCGCTGGTCATCTAAGTTCCTGATAAGAGACAGGGACCGCGCAACACCCACAACGAGCTCGAAATCAGGACGAACAGGACAGAGAGGGAGGGGCACCTTCACGAACTGGTAACCCCGCAGGTCATTATTCCTCCGCCCAATGGCACCAAAGGTCACACCATTAGCAGGAGGGTAGTTAATCCCCGAAGTAACCCGACACTCTAGACCTAGCTCAGAGTATGTAACGGTACAGACTCCTTCACAGGCTCTGACCGTTATTAGACCTTTAGGTACAGTCATACCTCTGGTCTAAGTAACAGCGTACGCACGAAGAGACAGTACTTCCTCATGTACTGCCTCTCTCACAAGCACGCCTGCCGGCTGCCTTACAATATCGGATTGCTCTCTTCACGGCCATCATCATTATACCTATTGACGAGCCTTCGAGAACATCCTACATCCCTTACCATACTTAACAACTAACCATACTAGTGACGTAGTATCCTATAGCTACTAGCTAGACCTCCGAACCTTATTCTAATCTCCTGTCATTCTAGCTAATAACTCTTCTCGTGTACACAACCCTTCCGCCGTTGCTTCTGAGCTGTTACACTGGTTACGAAGCTAGTCGCGCTTCCAGCGATTCGCGCTTTCCATTGCGCAACTCCACGTTTTCAGATTTCCGAATTTCACTTTCGTTCAATTTTCGCTCTCAGTTTCCTCTGCTTCTTTCCTTTCCTTATCTAGTAATTAGTCTGCGGTAGGGCAGCTAAGCGGACCGCATCTGCATCGAAGGCCGAGGCCAATTTGAGAGTCCGCACTGCGGCTCCAGTCCCCCCCCCCGGGTATCGCCGAAGCTCTAGGGTTGGATCTTATCCCCCAGTTGCTATATCGCTGAGACAGAGGTCACCCCTGTATCCGATACGCTCATGACTGATGCTCCTCACGGACCATCAGGCGTGCTGCCTCCGAATCTCGGACCATCTGGCGTACTGCCTTCGGGCGACGATCCGGCCGTCGTACAGCTTCGCGTTCGCGGACCATCTAATGGTCCGCAATTCCGCTCGGCAGTTGACGCAGCTTCTCAGCCACCTCACGCAGGTCCATTGTCCGTTCTTGATCCGCCCCCTGAGGCAGAGTGCAGGATATCGATTCGGACCTCGAGTCTGGGGCCGAGGGTACGGAGCAGTCGGTTCCTGAGATGAAACTTTCGGCTGCACGCAAGAGGATTCCTCTCGTGATGCCTCATGCCAAGGCTTCGCTGGCACAATTGGCAGCCATGTCCCCTCTTCAACTCGTGGTCTATCAGGCGCAGCAAGCCCTTCACAAGGCCGCGGCCCCACCCAAAGAGAAGAAAGAGAAGAAGTCTAGATGGCGATACGTTCCCTTCCACGATGGCACACACCCTTTGAGTCCCTTCGCGGGTGCTGAGCTTACTAAAGCTATCTCTTCGACTATGGATGCTTTCTTTAGGGCCAACGTGGGCGAGAAAATGTTGGCTAATATCCGTGACGCCATGTCCAAGCTGCATGCCGCCCACTTGGATGACCATGGCAAGGCTGATGCCTGGATTGATAGTATGCCCGCTTCCGTGGATGACATCTTCGTTCGTCTCAACAAGCTGGACGCCAAGCTTGCTGTCAGGCTTGAGAGGGACGCGAAGTATGTTTTTGAGTACATTGTCCTCGAGCCAGTGGCCGCAACCCTCGAGGTTAAGCTCCCTCGTCTCAGGCTGGCGATAAATAAAGGGGTAGTGGGCAATAGAGTTGTGTTTGGACCGTTTGTTCTTCCCCATGCATATGCCAAGCAGACTCCTGCCCCTGCGTCCCCTGTCGTGCCTTCGTCCGCTCCTTCCGCTACCCACAAGCGTGGAAGAACTTCGCGGACCACCAAGTCTCGGACCACTCTCACACCCCATGCAAGTTCGAGTAAGTCGAAGCGACCTACCCCAAGTGGGGATCGTCCGAGTTCGGTCTCTGAGGAAGGTGAGAGCAACATTACACAATCCTCCTTGCCACCTTCTGAAGCTGATTCTCTTCGCAAAACTTCGGACTCCACGACGCGGACCACCGCAGGTACGCAGTCATCACAAACTGTCCCTCGCAAGTCTGCTGGGTCCTCTGCCATTCTCCCCCCTCCTCCTGTAACACCGGCGGTTCCCAATCCATCGGCCCCTCGCCAGGTAGGTGATTTCGGGCTAAGTAAGAAAAATACTGAGCTCAGAAAGGAGCTTCGCTCCTTTCCCACTGACGAGAAAATGGGTGACCTGGACGGACGCTCGAAACTCAGACGCTAGAGGGTTGCGGTTGAGACTGTGCTTTCCGTGCAGTTTGGTCGCGATGATGTGGATTCTTTCTCTCATGTCGTTCCTCACTTGTCTGCCGCCCTGCACGGCTCCCTTAAGCGCACTTACGATGACACATACGCTAATGGCGAATTTCTCGGGTTTGACTGGCTTGGTATCCTCACATGGATCCAGTCACTCTTGACTCCTGAACTTTTCACTGAAGCCGAGTTGGCGATGACACGCTTGCACGAGGGTACTATTCGTCAATTCTCTGGCGCGTCAGTCCAATCTTATTACCATCGAATTAAAGCGGAGTTCCGTTTGGTACCTGACTTGACCCCTAGAGAAAAGCTCAATTTCTTTCGTACAGGGTTGCTAGAGTCCGTGAAACTTGGGTCCTTCTGTCGCCGCGAAACGGGAACTACGTTCGAGACTGTCGAGGAACTGTTCCATTACATCCAAATGGATGAGGCTCGTAGTCTTTCGTCCGCAAAAGGTCAGTCCATGGCGGCTACCTCAGCTAGGAACAGACTCGGGGGTTACGGATTCCCCAACAGGAAGTCCATGGGCAGCGATGGCAAACCCCGGTTTCCAGGCAATACTGAGAGACCGACTGGTCAGCCTCTTGCTCTGAATAGGGTCCACTTTGCCGCCATTCCTTCTCCACCCCCAGCTGATTCCGACTCGGATGATTCGCATGATGACGAAAGACACGTAGGCACTCGAGGAGTAGATATAGACACCGATGACCGACCCGGCAAGTCCGCCAGGATAGGTCCCCACTCTAACGGGGGACGAGGTGGACGCGGTGGCCGCTCGGGGCAACCTGCTCGCCCGGCTCATTCTGATGGTGGTCGTCATGTTCGTGGTGCTTTCAGTTCTAACTCTATCGGTAGAGGGACGGGTCGCGGTTATGGTCAAGGGGCTGGCCGGGGCCGGGGTCACAGTACTATGGGTTCAGGTCAGTCAAGTGCACCGGATTTCAGTGGAAAAGACCCTAATAGCCCCATGCACATGAACAATTCCGTGAGTGTTGCCCAGTCCATTTGGCTCCAACAGGGTTCTCGGTGTTTTTGGTGCTTCCATACGATGGCTCAGTGCATATCTGATCGTGCGATCCCTGCCGAATGCCTAGTCAGGTATGACCCGAACAACCAATGGCCCGCACTCTCGGACAAGACCTGCCCTGATTGGAAGAGGGATAACAATGGCCCGATTCCTTCTTGGCCCTAGGAAGTTGCTGGCCGGGTCATGACAGTTGGCCCTGACCGTGTAGTCAAAGCAGATACTGTTCAAGACGTGTTCCCTTTAGAACTTACCTTGGCGGCCCAGTTAAAACTTTTTGAGATGTTGGGCTTAACCCCTACCATTGATGTAACGAGCACTAACTGGAAATCTTCTCCCTGTCCCTACAAATATTCCACGGAGCATGGCATGCATGTTTCGTTGGCTGGATCTTGTGTTTATGCTCATCCTCTCCCTGCCGATGCAGTCTCCGTACTCGAACATTATTGGGAAAGCAAAAATGACTCTCCATACGAAACGTCCGGTATTTTCGTCCTCCCTAGTCAGGCTAGTTCGGACAAACACGTCTCTCGGTTACTGAAGGGCATGGAACTCCTTAAGGAATACCAGTCGGGCGATAACCACATTAAGCCTCCTCCGGATGGTTCCACTCCTCGGCGCATGGCTACTCAGGTGTGGTATGATCCGCCTGATTCCGAAAAAGCTTGTCTTATGATGAAAGAATGGCACGCGATCAACGAAACCACGAAGGCAGTTTATTTTGGTCCGGAAGAAAAACCCAAGGTCCCTAGTCCGGTTGAATCGCGGACTAAGAAACACTGGCGGAAACGGGTCGACGATCCCAAAGGCAGAGCACTGCAAGACATCGCCCGCCGCCCCACCAAATGTAACCGACGGAATCAACATCCCGGCGATACAAACGCTTCCCCGGTCAAACTTAAACGATTGGACAGACTTTATGAAGTCAATACCAAGACTGCCACTGACATGATATTTAATGCACGCTCTGGTTCGAATCAAATGGTCACGTTGGCCGATTCAGGCGCTACGGGTTGTTTGATGGCTCAAGACATGGCTGAGCGGTTAGGCCTGCACATTCGCCCATGGGAGCATGGTACCGAAGGTTTCACGTGTGCGAACGAAGGTATCATTGGTATCAATGGTACAGCCACTTTGCCGTTCAGCATTCAGCGATTCAAAGGTTCTGCCCATGTCCATGTCGTCGATAAACAACCTGGTGGTCTCGACCTCATCCTCGGTTCCGATTGGATGCGTGACGAAAAAGCCATTCTCGATTATGACGACATGCGCCTTATTCTCAAAAAGCATGGTTGTAGCTTGATTCCAGTAAACAGAACGAGAGATAGTTCCGTTCATTCGTTTTTCACTATGGCACTTTCGGGTGATTCATCAGTTGACCCTGTCATTTCTGGTCGTAAGGCAGCAAATTTTTTGAAGGCTGGGGCCAATCACATTATGGTCAACATTCGCGATTCTCGTCCGGTGGACTACCCCGCCTCTAATGTATCAGCCACCGAAACCGCGGACCTTCTGACTAAAGCTGTCCCCAGTTCGGTTCATCTTCCGAACCCACCTGAAGTTGAAGTCGACTTCGAAATGTGGGTCAAAGAAAATTGTCCGGAACATGGAGATCCTGCCCTAATGCCCCCCCATGTGGTCCGATACTTGTTGCGTAAATTCAAGAAAGTGTTCAATGCTCTTCCCATGCAAAGTCCGAAGCATCGGGATATTCCTCATGTTATCAAGACTGAGGAAAACGCGTATGCACCTTATCGTCGCAATCGACGCATGAGCCCTGCGGAGACAGCTATTTGCGAAGAATACGTGGCTGGCTTGTTAAAGCACGGATTCATTACACCGAGCTCTTCCCCCATAGTATGGGGCACCGATTATGATCATTGCCAAACCGGGCGGTGTCGGTTATCGCGTCGTCTGCGATTGGCGAGCGCTTAATAACATTACTATCAAGAACAGGTACCCCCTTCCTAGGATTGACGAAACCATCGATAGGCTGAGCGGGGCTACTATTTTTAGCTCCCTTGACCTCACTTCGGGTTATTACCAGATTCGGATTTCGGACGAAGACGCCCCTAAGACGGCCTTTACCACTCCGATGGGTCAGTACGAATTCAAAGTGCTGGGCATGGGTTTAGCGAACGCTCCAGCCACTTTCCAGGCAGTAATGAACAAGATTTTTGCTCCTTACTTGCACAAGTTCGTGGTGGTGTATCTCGATGATATCCTGGTTTACGGTCGTAATCCCGAAGAGCACGCAGCTAACCTCGAAAAGGTCCTGCAGGTCTTACAAGACGAGGAATTCTATGCGAAATTGTGTAAGTGCACTTTCAACCAATCCGAGATTAAGTTCTTAGGCCACATTATTGGTCGTAACGGCGTCAAGGTTAATCCGAAAAAAGTAGCTACCGTCCGAGATTGGCCAACCCCTCGACATGCGAAACACGTTCAGCAGTTCTTGGGTTTGACCAATTATTTTCGAAAGTTCATCCAAGGATATTCGTCCATGGCAGCTCCTCTTTCGGACCTTACAAAACTCAAAGGCGATTTTGGAGCAAAATGGACAGCGGCCCATTCATCCGCTTTTGAAGGGTTGAAAACGGCTTTGACTTCTGCCCCGGTTCTCATGCTCCCCGATTTTGACAAGCCCTTCGAGGTTATTTCCGACGCTTCTCTGCTGGGCACAGGCGCTGTTTTACTACAGGATAAACACCCTGTAGCTTACTCTAGCAAGAAATACATCCCTGCTGAAAAGAACTATACTGTGTCGGAACAGGAAATGCTTGGTATCGTCAATGCGTTGACCGAATGGCGTTGTTATTTGGAGGGGTCCCGGATGACATTGGTCACGGACCATAACCCTCTTACTTACTTCGATACCAAGAGTGTTCCCTCTCGTCGCATGGGGCGTTGGCAAGAGACTCTCGCGCCTTTTCATTATACATGGGAGTATAGGGCCGGCCGTAATAACGTGGCTGATCCGATCAGCCGTAATCCTAACTTGTCTACACCAGGCGACCACGATCTTTCGCTCCACCTCATGGTATACTCGCTGTCAGTCACGGAGTGCAAGCCTCGTGTTCTTTCGAAAAAGCCAATTACGGGATCACCTCTGCCAATCAAATCCATCATGGATAGAATCTTGGAGGGTTACGCGCCTGACCCACTTTTTGCTGCGGGTCACAAACGTCTGCGGGACAAGTTCTCACGCGACGGGTTTTGGTTCAAGAAATCCAAGCACGGACGAGATTACTTGTGTGTCCCGGACAACCGAGTTCTCAAGCAGGATATCATCCGGGAACAGCATGATCCGATTTATATGGGTCATTGCGGTCGCACGAAAACCCTTGAGCTGGTCACCCGTACATTCACTTGGGATGGTGTCACTGACGACGTCAAGGACTTCATCAAACGTTGTCATTCGTGTCAGACCAACAAGCCAGGGAACTTCAAGCCTGGTGGCACGTTGGTCCCGGTCAAAATTCCTTTACAGTTTTGGGATTGTGTTAGCACAGATTTGATAACAGCTCTGCCTCCTACGACTTCGGGTCATGATGCTATTGCCGTTTTCGTGGATAAGCTGTCCAAAATGGTGCATGTCGCACCATGTTCGACTACAGTTTCGGCTGTTAGCTTTGCAGCTATTTATTTGGACACAGTGGTCCGCCACCACGGCATCCCTAAGAAGTTGCTCAGTGATCGAGACGCCCGGTTCACAGGCCATTTCGGCTCAGAACTTCAGCGTCTCATGGGAACACGACAGGCATTTTCGACCGCTTTCCACCCTCAAACCGACGGTCAAACGGAACGTATGAATCGCGTTATCGAGGATATGATTCGCCATCACGTCGGTCCTTACCACGATGATTGGGACCAATCGTTGGCTCTTGTTGAGTTTGCTATTAACAACTCGTGGCAGGAATCTATCCAAAATACCCCATTTCGTGCGTACTTGGGTTATGACCCTCGTACCCCCATGGCCGCTGAGGTAGACTCCAAATGCCCAGCTGCTAAGTCATGGTGGGCATCCCACATTGACCGCCAAAACCATTGCAGAGACTGCCTGAAGGCAGCCCAAAGTAGGCAAAAAGCGAATTACGACACGCGTCGCCGCGAAGTGACGTTTTCAGTTGGAGAACAGGTCCTCCTTTCCACCAGAAATATGAAATTCAAGGCAACAGGCAAGCCTAAATTTGTCCCTCGCTGGGTCGGACCATATACAATTTCTGGAGTAGTTGGTCCGCGAGACGAAGTCACTCAGGACGTCCGACAGGTTACGGCGTGTCGCCTGGACCTCCCGAAAATGATGAAGCTTCATCCGGTGTTCCATGTCGGCCTTCTCAAACCTTGGCACTCTGACGGTCAACCGCACCTCGGTCAGCCCTTGGAGTTCGACACCGATGGTTCGCCCACTTGGACAGCAGCATGTATCATGCGCCAGAAATCGCGCGTGATTAAAAACTCTTCCAAACGCCGAGAGGAATACCTCATCCGTTGGGCGGGTTACGGTATCGAACAAGACACTTGGGAATCCGCCAAGGACATCGATAAGAAGTCGCCCCAGATTGTTACAGCTTGGCTGCAACGGTCTCAAAGAGACCGCGACTATCGTACCGGCTCTCGCACGAAACGCAAGAACCCTTCCGTCTAAGGATCCGGAGTTGGCACGAAAGGGATGTTAAATGGTCTCCTCCGGGACCAACTTGTGTTCTGCAAGTATATTTCGAGCCCACGCACGTCTCGTTTGGGTGTTTCACCTTTTCTTTCCCTCCGATAGATGCGGGGTCCGCATCTCTTCATGGAGGGGGGGAGTGTAACGGTACAGACTCCTTCACAGGCTCTGACCGTTATTAGACCTTTAGGTACAGTCATACCTCTGGTCTAAGTAACAGCGTACGCACGAAGAGACAGTACTTCCTCATGTACTGCCTCTCTCACAAGCACGCCTGCCGGCTGCCTTACAATATCGGATTGCTCTCTTCACGGCCATCATCATTATACCTATTGACGAGCCTTCGAGAACATCCTACATCCCTTACCATACTTAACAACTAACCATACTAGTGACGTAGTATCCTATAGCTACTAGCTAGACCTCCGAACCTTATTCTAATCTCCTGTCATTCTAGCTAATAACTCTTCTCGTGTACACAACCCTTCCGCCGTTGCTTCTGAGCTGTTACAGAGTATGCCATCACGCGCCAAGTGCGACCCTTGCTATCAACATTAGCCTGAGTGGCTTTCATATCCATCCTACCGTACAGAGTGCGGCTCAAGGAGTCCCCAGCATGTTGAGCTTGGCGGATACGACGGCAGTCCTGCAGGGATAGACGCAGAGGAGGTCCTCCAGTGAGCAGATGCTCCCAAGATTCGCATGACAGCGAAGGAGGCACCGGAGGTGGAGGACCAGGAGCAGGTGGCAGCTCCACCGAAGGTGGCGGAGGGGGCTCCTGCGAAGTGCCTGCAAGAGATGTGCGGACAACCGTAGCAGCAGCCTCCCGAGCACGAGTATGGTAGCCAGCTAGAGCTCGCTCAGAAGGGTTGCGGCCAAGATTCGGCTGAGGAGCCAAGGGACCAAGGGACAAAGAACTCCGCAGCAAAGACGGCTTGGCCACATCCGGTAGGTCCGGTGGAAGAGGCGCAAACAAAGGCGCAGACGCAAGCTCAGGCTTAAACTCAGGGGAAGGCTCAGGCGGAGGTGCCGACGGATGCTCATACACCGGAGAGACGGTGGAAGTGTTGAACACACGAGTAGCAGTAGAAGGAGTACCTCCACCGAAGTCACCACTCATGGCACTCTGCAGATCTTCATCATCATCATCATCATCATCATCATCATCATCATCATCATCATCATCATCATCATCATCATCATCATCTTCTTCTTCATCATCATCATCATCATCATCATCATCATCATAACCATCCTCACGACGATGATGGGCAAGATCTTCATAGTCGTAGTCAAAACGGGCATCAGGTGGCGGAGGCCTTGCAGAATACTGGATGATCTGTGTCTGTACACAACATAGACCCATAAGAACATCCTCAACCTCAGGAGAGAGGCGTTGGACTGGAGAAGGAGCAGTAAAGTTGGAGAATTGATTGGGGGGGGTTACTTCCACGATGGCGGAAGGAGACTCCTCTCCGGCAGCAGAGGCCGCTGGCGCGCAAACATCAAGCCAATCAGAAGGAACCCTAACCTCCGGAGTAAGGATAAGGTCGCAGCCATTGCTAACGATGACACTGCGAATGCCGCGCCACCATGAAACACCATTTTGATTAGTGAGTTTCACAAAGCCGGCAGCAGGCCCTCGCGGAAGTTGCATTGAATAGCAGTGGTAGAAATGAGGAACCCGTAACCTATCAGCTAGAATACACTCCGTAGAGTGGACAGAGATGTTGCAGCGGAACAGACGCGCCAATCTATACACGGAGACGAGAATAGCGTTACAAGCACAGGAGACCCATCAAGGGGCACCATTGGTGAAAGGGGCGGCAGCCTGGAACCTAACAGGGTATAGGCTAGACAGCGCGTGTCAGTGGAACCGGTGACGCAGCCAACAGGAAGTTGTCACTGAGTCATGAAGGATGACACAGTCTACGGGAAGCTGGCACAGTACTGGCAGAGCCGATAGTTCTAAGGAAGTACATAAGTAGTCACCAAGTCATAAAATGCGTGAGAGCACCGCAATTCATGCTGACACACTGCAGTACACTAGATGGCTGGCGGTCCCAGCCACTAGCTGGCTGGCCGTCCTAGGTCACTGACGGACCGGACCGGGAGTGCACTTGGCCTCTATCGTACGACCTATAAGTCGTACTATATTGAACGCCCACTGTGCTCTTGGTTTTTGGAATTGTAAGCTTATGTATGGGCGGTCGGTTATGTACTTATGTTGTAGCCTTGTTGCTTACTAAGTAACAACAAAGTAACAAACAAACAAATAAGGGACACTTTGCAGTGTTGCTGTTTGAAGCAGTATTGAACGTGCCTATACTATTATGCAGAGCATACATGAAGGTTGACTTAAGTTGTAAGAATTTGATGCAGAAAAAATGAGACCAATCAGAGGTCGGGTTAATTTTAGGGATTTTTGAGAAGATGTTGCATGTGTGGGCTGGGCAGTACGAGCCGTTCAGGTCTGGGCTGCACCCGACGCGGGTGGGTGGTCGGGTGTGTCGAGGTGGATGCGTGTAGCGTGGGTCGGCATGCATTGGGCTGGCCGGGTGGTTATGCGTTGTGTGGGTATGACACGAATGTAGCGCAGTTTGAGAGCGCATGTGGCATGTGCTTTGGGAGAATAGGTGAGCATAGGGTCTCAATAGCCGCTCTGCCCATGATTTGGAATGGCTGGGCCTAGAGTTGCGCCTGGCCATGGAGAATGGAGATAAGTGGCTACCATTGTGCAACGCCGCTGCCCCCAAGGTCGAAGCACGAATCTGAAAGCTGCGTTGGTCGAAGCTCTGCAGCTTCTCAGGGTCACCTTCTCGGGTAGCGAGTTAGTTCTTACTTGTGTAGCTTCGCAGCTCCGCAGAACGAACGATTGGTACTTAGGTAGCTATAAATAGCAAGTCAATTTGGCTTAGACGGGGGTCGGAAGTGCACCAGTTATCAATTCCGCAGTTCGAAGGTCAGCAAATGCTCAATTTCCACGTTCGCAAGAAGCACGTCCAGCAGGTTGCAGGCGATGGCCCCCTAGGTCAGAGCACGTAGCTCAAAGCTGCGCTGGTCCAAACTCCACAGGTTCGCAGGGTGGTGTTACCCACTTGGGCAGATAGTAATTAATTTTGAAGCTTCGCAGGTCTGCAGAACGAATGATCAGTACTGAGGCATGCTATTAATGGCAAGATTGGCAGATTCAGAGGTTGGAAGAGCACCAGTTCAATTCAATTGCGTAGTTCGAAGTTAGCATTTGCGCAATTTGCACGTTGCGCGCAAGTAACAGGTCCAGCCGCGATGGGAGTTTGCAGGCGATGGCTCAGGGTCGGACGGAAACGCGAATGTTGCATGGACAGTTGGCTTGCGGCGGGTGCTTCTTTCGACGCGAACCCTTCAGGGCTAAATGGCTCTGCATCCGGTTACTCATTTTTGTTACACTCACGTGACGCTAGTTTTTGAGAAGTTTTTGACTGTGGGTGACTCGGTGTAACTCTTGAGTCTGTCCTACATTGAGGGCGGTAACTATAATATGTATGAACACTCCCAAGCAGGTGTTGTCACTCGCAACAAGAACAAAGCTCTAACTGGGCGCGCTCATGGCAGCAAATGCTGTGCACAGGACGGGAATTCGTGCCCTTATACTCTCTGCCGACATCAATGCCTAACAATTTCGCGTTGTATGCAGATTGTTCCCGGAGCTCTGACTAACACCTGCAACCTGCTTTTCCCCCTTGCCCTTTAATTCCAGCGCGGGCATAGCTGATACCTGGTGGGTATCGCATGTATTCCTACACCGATGTGTCTGCTTTGTAGGAACCGAGCGACTCTTGGGTTCATGAGTGGGTGGGATGGGAAGGGTCCGCTCGCGAGATGCTGCGCCCAACATGCTGCATGGATGCTATTTCCCCGGCCCCTCTCATTTCGGGCAAATCTGAAATGTATCGCATTGATTCCTACAACGCTGTGTCCGTTTTACAGGAATCAAGCTGCTCTTGGGGGGGGGGGGGGGGGGGGGGGGGGGGGGGGGGGGGGGGCATACATGCATGGGGGTCGTTGGTAATGGTGTTGCATGCACATGGGTGCTGTGACCATCTGCCACTCAAGTGTCCGTGTGATGGGGATGATCATGGCAACAGTGCACAACTAGAGGTGACCGCCCTATTGGGCGGTCACCTCTCGCACGGTCGTGGTTACGTGGGTCTGTGTCTCGGTCTGGGTCTGTGCCTCGGTCTGGGTATCGGTCTGTGCCTCGGTCTGGGTCTCGGTCTGGGTCTCGGTCTGGGTCTGTGTATCGGTCTGGGTCTCGGTCTGGGTCTCGGTCTCGATCTGGGTCTGGGTCTCGGTCTGGTTCTTTCTCTGTTATTGACCGGTTCTCCCGGCTCAGCTAGAGTGTCTTGGGGCACCAGGCCTTCTGCCTGGAAGCTTCCATAGTAGTGCCTCCACCCGTTAGGGCCGGCACCTACCGGCGGCAGTACCCTGAGGTACTGTCGCCCTTTCCCTTCTTATACCTAGCTTGCCGCCTGGCATGCTATCGATCACGTTTGTAAGCTAAGCGCCTTCGCCAATCCCTGTGTCAGTCCTCACGAGATAATACTCCGGAAGCTAAAGGTTATCGCCCACCACGCCGTCCCGTGTTCCACT
Organism: Chlamydomonas sp. ICE-L; assembly: GCA_013435795.1. NCBI lineage: Eukaryota > Viridiplantae > Chlorophyta > Chlorophyceae > Chlamydomonadales > Chlamydomonadaceae > Chlamydomonas > Chlamydomonas sp. ICE-L. The sequence continues at coordinate 51,760,236 of JACBWV010000610.1, read as the reverse complement.
GCAACAGACTTCCACGTCTGTTACCCTGTCCGTAGATCCCGAGCTCCCGCGCACCTGCAGTGCCTTCTACAGTTGCCGCCGCAACAACCGAAGGAAAAGGATCTCAGTTGCAGAATCTTCTCTGATTGCTAGGCACCCCGCTGGACACCAGCCACCAACAGTCTACCCAAGACCCCGCTGGACCGCCAGTAAGTTGCCCCCGCAACAAACCCCTCTCTGAGTCTACCCAAGACCCCGCTGGACCACCAGTACGTTGCTCACCGCAACACCAACCACCCCACTGCGTCAACCCATCAATTCCCCTCTCCCTAATCCCGCCATCCCCTTACCTCTCTGGCCCCGCAAGCCCAATATCCTGCCCAAAGCCCCCCCCCCCCCCCCCCCCCCCCCCCCCCCCCCGACGACGGGCACACTGCCCTAGTCCTTCCTGAGTTCCTAGATGGCAACGCAGATTCCAATACATCTTACCTTCAAAAAAAGTGTATCACTTATTCACGTGTTTCCTTCCATTTGGGACGTCACGATATTGAAATTGTTACATCCGAGTAATGCGCCACTCTCAGGACGTGAAGTTAAGGACACCACTGCGTAAGCCGGAGCTAGCAGTAGTCACCATAAAAGAGTCTCCTTGTCAGGGAGTCTGAATAAGCCCCTGGTGGGCAAACTTTAACAAGGAGAACCAAGGAAATTACTAATCCCCTGGTATTGAGCCCTGTTGGGTCTCCATAAAGCGTCTGCACTGTAAAATACTTTGAAAGCTAGAAATAAAGTGAGAGTGGACTGTGTCTGCCAGTCGAAGGGCACACAATCTGTTAAGTCCAAGTGTAGCCATAGAGGTCAAAAAGGAGGTTGGGATAGTACCCGTTGTTCCAATTGTGATAACTACGTAGTGAACAAGATATCCAGCCGATTGGAGGCCATCCACTAGTCTAGCATGCTGGGCATGTTTAGTGATAAACTTGGTAGCATGGTTGGTATCAGAGCAATATCCAAGCTCAAGGAGCCAAATGTCTTTATCTCTTAGGACGGTAGGAGAGTCTATGTCAGGTAGGATGGCAAGGTCAGGTCTCATTCTCCTCCAGGCCTCTTCTGTAATAGAGGAAGGGCGTAACCAGTCAGGGAGGCGTTTGCCTAGGACCCCCCTGGGGAGGTCCTCTTCCTTGCCAGCGTCCATAATCATTCTGCGTGAGCCCAGGTCGCCAGTGCAGATGGCCTTGTGGATGAGTCGCACTGCGGCGTCACGTCTCTTGATATAGAGCCCCTTGAAAGTCTGGTGTGAGCAGCCCGCCAGAATGTGGCCCGCTCCGTCCTCACAGATGCGGCATATGGGGCATAGAGGGTTTGTGGGCGGGTGGGTGTTGTTAATATAAGGAAGTTTCCACCGATATGCAGGTTTACGATTCCACAGTCGACCCCAGCGGGCTTTAAGGATGTGGAATTTAGTTTTATGTTGGATTAGGGTTGAGGACCAAAATTTATTACTTGCATGAGGAAGTTGGTGAGGAGTGTTATCGGCCCAGGTGGTTGCATAAATCCCTTTAAGCGGGTGTTGGCCAAGGTGGCAGCTAGTGGGTAGGTTGGAGCTGATGCCTTGTGTGAGGTTAGGTGCTAGAATGCGTGGGGGGATATCTCCCATGGGTGTGCGAGGAGGTTGGACAGTGGGCCAGTAAACATTGTGTCTGGGGATTTCCCCAGTGTTATCAGTATATCTGCTGGAGGCGGGGTCATCTGCGGCCTTACGCGCTAGGCTGTCAGCCCGGTCATTTCCAAGAATGCCTGTGTGGGAGCGTACTTTGCAAAGGGTGGTGTGTGAGCCATGTAAAATTCGTTGAATGAGGTGAGATTGGATTGAATGTAGCAGCTCAGCATGTAGGGAGCGTGTGGCTGTGGTGGGATCATGGATCATTTTTTTAATGAGTTGAAGTGAAAAGAGACTGTCAGTGTGGAGGGTGAGGTTAGTATCGTATGGAATGTTAATAATGGCTTGGTGAATTGCCACTAGTTCTGCTCTGTTGTTAGTCCTGGTGGCCCCCCTCCCACCTGGGTTGATAGTGTAGCTCATCCCTGAAATGGGGACATAAACTGCAGCCCCTATTTTACTAGGGGAGGCCGAGTTACCTTTGATCAGGCTGCCATCTGTGTAGACCTGGAGGCCTGCAGAGAGGATAGCTGGGTATGTGCATGGATGAGTAGTGGGAGGAGTAAAAGGTTGAGGGTGCTCGCGGTGTGGAGTGTGCCAAGGTTTGGAGGTGAGTGATCTGAGTTTTCTAGGGTAAGTGATCTGAGTGTCGGAGGAGGTGAGGGTGTCAGGTAGGGTAATAGTGGTGGGCTCCCAGTGGGGGGAGAGGCTGTGCATGTGGTCGTGCCAAAGCTGGATAAAGGCTTGAAGGTTGGGAAAGTAGGTAGGTTGACTTTGGGGACTGCAGATAAGGATGAGGTGTAACTTTTGGGTTGATGGGAGGGTGTGGAGTTTACTGCCCAACCAGGTGTCAGAGGTATCATAAAGTTCAGAGTGGGGCCTGGAGTCAATGTAGTGGACCCAGGGGTGGTGGAGAAGTTTGTTGTAGGGAGCATAGCAGGTGTCAGGGATGAGCATGACAGTGCATGTGGGGGGCTGACTAATGGAAGTCTCAGCATAATCTGCACTGGCTAGGGCCCACCTGAGTGCTTGGTGTGCCAGGGTGACTGAGCTAGGGATGTCCACTAGGGAGCCCCCAGTCCAGACAGTGTGGAAGGGGTCCTCGTTGGACCCAAAGAGCTGGTCAGCTGGATGAGGAGAGGAGTAGCTGAGAAGGCTCTGATCATAGCTGAGAGGAGTAGAAGTTCGGTGGTGGGTGATACCTAGCTGTGCTATGTCTTGGTGGAGGACGGGAGAGAGAATGTTGGCAGAAGCAGGGGTAGCTCTGTACCTAGTGAAGAGAGCAGCTAGGTCTGTATGGTAGGTTCCTCCCTGGGTTAGTTGTTGCCATTTGGTAGGGTGGGTAGTTTTGAAGTGCTCATAATTCTGCTGGAGGGAGGTAAGTCTGTTGTTGGGGGTGTGCCCAATACATTTCCCAGTGGGGGTGTAGAGATAAGAGAGATGTTTGTGTGTGTGGGTTTCCTGGCCATCCTTGTTGGTGAGGATGCCTGTTTGGATAATGTAGGAGAGGGGTGGTTGGATGTCCCAGTCTGGGTGTCTGTCTTGTGTATCCACATGAAGCAATTTGTGGACAAGGGCGTGGTTGTCAGCTTGGAAGCCTGGGGTGGTGGTCACGATATATGTATATATATACGGTATATTTTTAGTAGGATAGGGACGTCACTTGTCTGCCAAACCACATTTGTTCTCCCAATCTACCAGTCCGTACCCAACTATCCATGTCTCCGTATATACTATGCTCTGAATGAGAGTACATTGGGCTACCAAATCCGACTTGGGCAGGGGCAGAGGTTTGGGTAAGGGCAGGGGTGGAGGTAAGGCCGTAAAGGCATAAAGACAGTCAGGGGACGCCGCCATATTTATCAATAGACCACTTGGGCGCAGACATGTACCGCGGTTATTAAGTTGTTTCTCGCAAATTTCAGAGTGTGCGGTCATTCACAACTCATAAGCAATCCTCGTCCATTAGTCTTTGACGCTTGTGGTATAGTATGTTCTCTCGCGCATTGGAAGGAGACCTACGATTGCTATCTTTTGCTGCTGTTGATGTGACTGCATTTCTCCATGTGAGCCTAGTAACTACGTAGCGCTTGTTAGTACCACCAGTGATGGTCGCTTCAAGGCCCTTCGCTTATCGGCCCTGGCAAATCAGACACGCTCGCAGCGCGTGGTAGGGGCAGGGCCACCCGTGCCCCTGTAGAGGGTTGAAATCCATTACTCCGTTCAGCTCCGTCAAAATGCGGATGCGGATGCGGCAAAGTAGACTCCGGAGATATGCTGAGGTGGAATCCGAGAATCGCAGACCTGGACTTCGTGACACTCTGATAGTACCGCTGATCCAGGGAGTTCCTGTAATTATGCAAAATGCGCTCGATAATGGTAATCAGTTTAAACAAGATCTACGCAGCGTCTCAAGCTAACCATTGGCGGAGAGTGTTCGCGACGAGGCGACAGGTGGCCACGGAAGCGAGTTGGTTACGAGACCGTTGGCTGACGTGTCAGGGTTCGTCTCGGTCAGACGGATAGTCGGTCGAACGCACAAATGGGTAACCATGAGGGCCCCGCTGAAGAGGGGCTTCGCCAAAAATAGATTATAGGATGTGCCCGATCTCTCGACTGGCGCTGCACATACCCCTGCCAAGGCTCGAACTTGGAACTTCCTCTTCCGTGGACAGGCACTCTGTCCATTGAGCCACAGGGGCACTTGTTCATTCGGGGTTGTGGGGCTTACATAAAGTGAACAATCCGCAGAAACAAGCAATTCTCGGCAATTTTGCTGAGTTTACGCAACGAATCCCCTCTCTCTCCGCAATGATTTGCTGAGTTTATGTTATGAATCCTCTCTCTCGGAGACGGCTTCGCTGTCCTTTTTGCCATGATGCACCTCCTGACTGTGATGCCCATGCATAGTTTCGGGACTTTTGCTGTGGATGTGGCGGATCGAGACGCAATCCAGACCACCCTGCTTGCCTCTACCACGGTACCACTCCAACGGGCCCGCCTTTGGCTGTGCTAACCCCGCCCTTCCTCGACCATTGATCTGGAGGTGTGGGGTGTTGTCTGCCTTGCTGATCTGCCTGCCATGGATCATGGTCGACAGCAGGCGTGGAGGCTGTCCTATGCTGCCTCTAATCAGGCACTTCCCGACCATGTAGTCTAGCTGTGCTTAGTTTGGTGTTGTTTCTTCTTGGTTGAGCTCATGCTTGTGGCTTCTGATGTACGAGCAGGGATTTATGTTGGCTGCAGAAACTATCAGATGCTTATAGCCAACAGATCTGCCCTGTGTGGTGGATTCAGCAGCACCGGGTCTCTCAGCACAAGTGCCAAAAGGAGGACACAGCGTCCTGAACAACCCTGGCTCGAAGGCCTGATTCGAACCCGTTGCTAGGTTCACGATTCCCGACCTGCCGCCTTGAAAGAGGCCGAGAAGTTTCGTCCATGCTGCCGCGCTGTAGCCTATGTGCAGGCACAGTGGACTGTGAAAGCAAAACCCTGAGTAACCTTCCCAGTTCTGCAGTGCAAGCGAATGGTATTCCTTAACTTCAAGCCCCGTTGCAAGGTGTAACAATTCCCAATTTATGATTGGGAACTCTAGGGAACTCAAAGTTGGAGATTTGTATTTATTTTGTACTACAACGGAACCGACAAGCATGGTGATTTCTCACTAAGAAGTGAGACCCACAACACACAAAACATTGGAGAAGCGAGGACGAAGGGACTCGAATCCTCAACCCTCAGGACCGAAGCCTGATGCGCTATCCATTGCGCCACGTCTCCACATGAAATAAGCATACGGTACACATGTCAGCCTCACACCTTGCTTTGTATCTGGCGTCTATGTTCCCTAAACCCTTAAGAACTATAGCTTTCCGCCTCTAGTTTGTTTCCTTTTTGGGGGACTTGACCTAGTTTGTTTTCAGGTTTGAGGGGGTGTCTTAAAAACCCTCGTGCTGACTTAAAGAGTTCCTACGTCACAGCCCGAAAAAAACGTTGGGTTTGGGTTTTGGGGTTTTATGGTTATTCAATGACGTATGCTATTATTCAATGTTGATATACACCGCCAATCAATAATGTACATTATTATTCAATCGTGTACACAGGCATTCAATGATGTATACTTTAATTAAATGATTAGTGCCCCCCCCCCCCCCCCCCCCCCCCCCCCCCCAAGGTCCCGAACCCTTATGTCTTGCTGAAACAACTCAATTTTAGTGCCTAGGTCAATAGAATGTCACAAGGAATCCGAATTTGTACAGCAACATGAAGTTGAGGGCTTCCTGGTGTGTAAAAGTGCGATTTTCGAAAAACGTGTTTATTAGCCCATTGCAGATTCGAACTTCCGACCTCTGGATTACATGTTTGGCTCTATGGTCAAAGAGCTAAATGTAGCAAAACGCCCAAGTGTCAAAGGGACTAATTCACTGATTTGGATGCTTATATATTTCCAATATGATGTTGTAAGAACATTTATATTCCCATACACATGTTTACGCTCATGTTGATATTCTTCTCATTTACAATGTTAGCTGTTGGCACCCTTAAATCGAATCCTTACCCGTGAATTGTTACGTTTTGGCCCAAAACCCCCCATACTTTTTTTTCTTCTCGACTTCTGATGCTGACGTGTGCTCTCATGATAAGGTGAACGAAGTACCCGAATGATAAAAATCTCCAGATTTTTTGAAGAGGGATTAGCCCCATTAAAATGTCCGTTCATTCGTTCGTTCGTTCGTTCGTTCGTTCGTCCGTTCGTTCGTTCGTTCGTTCGTTCGTTCGTTCGTTCGTTCGTTCGTTCGTTCGTCCGTGTGTCACTAACCAATTTTTCAAAAAAGTTGTCACTAACCAATTTTTCAAAAAAGTTGAAAATTCCATATTTTTGATGAATTATAAGCCTTATTTATACCAGACAAATTCTCACCAGAGCACATACGAGCATCGCAATTCACGAAAAGGATCTCAGCTTGGGCCAAAAAGCCACATTTAACGGTTAACAATTTGATTTCAGGGTGTTTGAAGCTAACATTTCAAATTTGAACCACTTAAACATGTGCGTATACATAGCTTTGGGAGCAGAATAGTCGTCAAAAATCGGAGGCGGAACATGCAAGCATCACAATGGACGAAACATTCCCCTAGGGCACTAGTGCTATAATTAGCCCACGGACCCACACCAGGGCCGTGCGTGGGGCAGGGGCGGGGGCCACCGGGCGGGGGCGGGAGCCACCGCGCGGGAGCAGGGGCGGGGGCAGGGGCAAGCCACGCCACCTGCCGCTGGCCCAAAACCCGTTCAGGAGGACGGGACATACCATTCACGTCTGGGCTGGGCCGTAACATGCAATACCTTGTACAAATTCGGTAAAATCAACCGGGCACCTGATTGGCCTCATTTTTCTTGCATCAAATTCTTTAAAAAAAATTCGATATACGTGCATGCATTTCATTACATTACAGAAACGTTCAATACCGGCACTGATTAAAAATCAACAACCCTTCAAACACTCTCTGTTTCGTCACTTTATAGTCAACAATGCTAAATCATCAATCGATTCATTGGAATTCAGTTAATTTAAAGCCTCCAAGCGCCCTTCAAATTTGTTCCTATTCGAATTAAAACAATTTAAAGCAATTGTATGCATTCAAATCACGCTAATTAAATTAGGAAAGGAATAAATCGAAAAAACCATTGAATTAAATTAAATTAAATTAATTAAAATACATTGAATTAAAGATTCGAATCATTTCATTCGGGACGCGCCTCCAGGCGCCCTTAATAAATAAGATGCATAATTGCTGTAAGATATACCAAGTGTACCACTGTTACGAGTAGGAAGAGTGGAACACCGACAAATTACCGATTCGGTACTATAATTGCACCGCAAACTAAATTGCTGTGCTTATATCTTGCTGAAACAACTAAATTGTAGTACCAATGTACGTAGATTTTCGCAAAGGAATCCGAATTTGTGATCACTTCGATATAAAAATGACGTTTGAAGAAAAAATATTTTTTCTACCCAGAATTCCGGACTTCGTATCGCAATTTGCTATACTTATATGTTAGCCAAACAACATCAGATTAGTGCAGAGTATCATAGAATTAATCAGAGAATTCGAATATGTACTAAAATTTAGATTTGGGGCAAAACAATTTGCAAAAGTTTGTCTAGCTCTTTCTTCACGTTTTTTTGTTTTAGTTAGCCAAGTAGAGGAAAATGCCCAAGTGCCGGTTTTTGATTTTGCGGATTTTGTGGCTTAGATGTTTCCAAATGGATGTTTTAAGAACATTTATATTCCCAAACATATGATTGCACACAGGTTAGGATAGTTCACCTCTGCAATGGTAGCTCTAGGCACCCTTGAATCTAATTCTTACTAGTCACTTGTACCTTTTGGGCCCAAACAATCGATAACTAGTTTTTGTTTCTTGAATTGCGATGCTTACATGCGCTCTCATGGGAATGTGACCTGAATACATCCTATTTATAATAGTTGCGCGTACCGGTAGTAGGTTGTCTGGGGTTTAGCGCGTGCCCGGCGGTGGTTCAGTCCCTTTTGGCTCAGGCAGTTGGGCTTTTGGTTTCATATCTTGCTGACTTGTCGCCCAGGTGGCAGCGAGTCTCGGATCTCGATTTTCCGAGACCTGTCGCTGAAGTGGCCACGGGGGTCTTCCTGTCGGAACGACGGGCTCAGATGCTATGCAAAGTACAACGTGTACCCCAATTTACTCCCACAGTCCTCACATTGTGACAAAAACCATCAAATGACCGATTTGGTGCTATAATTACATTTTGTTTTTACCAAGTCATGAAATACTTTGTACCGCGATTTGCTATGCTTATATGTTGTCCAAATAGAATATCAGCACGACAACTATACCATGCAATCTTTCCAGGTATCCGAATATGCAATTAAAAAGAGGTTTAAAGAACTTTTTGTTTTGTTTTTTGTGTACCGGTACTCATTTTTGGAAAAGGGGGCAAGGGTGAGGGACAAGGGGTGGTGGCAAGGGTGTGTGTGGGTGTTTTCGTGTGTGTGGGTGCGTTTGTGTATGTATGTGGTGTGGTGTTGGTGTGTGTGGACGTAGCAAACCTGGAGCGACAGGTGGCCACGGAAGCGAGTTGGTTACGAGACCGTTGGCTGACGTGACAGGGTTCGTCTCGGTCAGACGGATAGTCGGTCGGACTCACAAATGGGTGACCCTGAGGGCCCCGCTGAAGAGGGGCTCCGCCAAAAATAGATTATAGGATGTGCCCGATCTCTCGACTGGTGCTGCACATACCCCTGCCAAGGCTCGAACCTGGAACCTCCTCTTCCGTAGACAGGCACTCTGTCCATTGATCCACAGGGGCTCTTGTTCGTTCCCAACTAGGTTTTGGGGCTTCCATTAGTTAAACAATCCGCAGAAACAAGCAATTCTCGGTAATCTTTTTTTTTTTCTCGGCAATTTTGCTGAGTTTACGCAACGAATCCCCTCTCTCTCCGCAATGATTTGCTGAGTTTATGTTATGAATCCTCTCTCTCGGAGACGGCTTCGCTGTCCTTTTTGCCATGATGCACCTCCTGACTGTGATGCCCATGCATAGTTTCGGGACTTTTGCTGTGGATGTGGCGGATCGAGACGCAATCCAGACCACCCTGCTTGCCTCTACCACGGTACCACTCCAACGGGCCCGCCTTTGGCTGTGCTAACCCCGCCCTTCCTCGACCATTGATCTGGAGGTGTGGGGTGTTGTCTGCCTTGCTGATCTGCCTGCCATGGATCATGGTCGACAGCAGGCGTGGAGGCTGTCCTATGCTGCCTCTAATCAGGCACTTCCCGACCATGTAGTCTAGCTGTGCTTAGTTTAATGTTGTTTCTTCTTGGTTGAGCTCATGCTTGTGGCTTCTGATGTACGAGGAGGGATTTATGTTGGCTGCAGAAACTATCAGATGCTTATAGCCAACTGATCTGCCCTGTGTGGTGGATTCAGCAGCACCGGGTCTCTCAGCACAAGTGCCAAAAGGAGGACACAGCGTCCTGAACAACCCTGGCTCGAAGGCCTGATTCGAACCCGTTGCTAGGTTCACGATTCCCAACCTGCCGCCTTGAAAGAGGCCGAGAAGTTTCGTCTATGCTGCCGTGCGGTAGCCCAAGCGCAGGCACAGTAGTGGACTGTGAAAGCAAAACCCTGAGTAACCTTCCCAGTTCTGCAGTGCAAGCGAATGGTATTCCTTAACTTCACGCCATGTTGCAAGGTGTAACAATTCCCAATTTATGATTGGGAACTCTTGGGTACTTTAAGTTGGAGATTTGTATTTATTTTGTTTTTATTACTACAACAGAACCTACAAGCAGGGTTATTTCTCACCAAGAAGTGAGACCCACAACACACAAAAAATTGGAGAAGCGAAGACGAAGGGACTCAAACCCTCAACCCTCAGGACCGAAGCCTGATGCGCTATCCATTGCGCCACGTCTCCACAAGAAATGTAGATGTTCACAACAACAATTCCCTCACACTTTGATTTGTACGGTTAAAGCTTCGGTCCTGTATGCATTGTAATCTTCTATTTTGCTAAGATTGACTGTCCAGTCTCGGCAGTGCTTTGCTGAGTTTATGTAACGAACCCTCTCTCTCTCTCTCTCTGCTAAGATTGAAGGACTGCGGGACAATTTCTCCGATTGGCTCGAGCAAGCCAGTCTTCTTGCTCCTCCACCTGAGGCTGAGGAGGCATTTCTCCAGCGATGGCCGCGGTTCAAAAGCCAAGTGGCAGGTAAAGCACGTTCTTTGAATCGGCTGACTGCAGTCCGCCACCAATCCTATTCAGCGGAGGTCTCATTAGCAAAAATCAACTTGGCCACCTCCATTTCTTTGGTTGAGGATGGCAACGCGTCTGCCTTGCCACAAGTGATAACTCATTGACAGACCCTTTCTCTGGCACGACATGGAGCAGCTGTGTCCTCAGCTGAAACAGCGCGGCGGGATTGGCTTCATGCACAAGAGCGACCTTGCCCTCTGCTAACAAAACTTGAGCGGCCACCTCCTGCGTCGCGGTTGGTGCCCTCCCTCAGGGCCCCCAGTGGGGGGCTTGTGACTGGACCATCCATCCCAAATGTGGTGGGCGCTTACTGGGCTTCTGTCTCCTCTGTACCCCCCTCTGCCTATCCTGATGCCCAGGAGGAAGTCATGGCAGCTCATCGCCAGGCATCCTCTAGTCTTCCTCCATCTGTGGCAGATGAGGTTGGCTCTTTGACGGTTCGACCAGGTGAATGTCGCATAGCCATTCGTCGGTCTCCCCCAGGCAAGTCGCCTGGACCTGATGGCATCCCGATCGAGCTCTTTCGTACCTTTGCGGATTGCTTCACCCCTCTGCTCTGTCGGCTGTACTCTGCCATGGGTAGAAAGGGACTCCTTCCTCCTGAGTTTCTGGAGGGCTCGCTCATCATCCTCGGGAAAGGGGGTGATAAACTGGATAGATGCTGGTAATTAAATTGAAATTGAAATTGAAATTGTTACATCCGTGTAGAACCGTTACTCACAGGACGTGAAGAAAAGGACACCATAGCGTAAGCCGGAGCTAGCTATAGTCACCGTAGGGCCATCTCAGTAAAAAGAATTACCACTGATGCCTGACCGGCAGGCACCGTAGCCACATCATGCCAGTGCAGCTTAATACGGGGTTTTTTCACCCCGGTTGGGAAGCACCGACACAATGCAGCTGGCAAGATAAAACCTGAGAGGGGGGACGGTCTGTGTGCTAGTCCCCGGGTATCGACCCGGGGTGTGCTTCCATAAAACGTCTGCACTGTAAAATAATCTGAAAGCTAGTGATGGTGTGGGAGTGGACTGTGTCCGCCAGTTTGAGGGCACATGATCTCTGAAGTCCAAGAGTGGTCACAGAAGTCAAAAAAGAGGTTGGAATAGTACCAGTTGTTCCAACGGTGATAACTTCATAGTGAACGAGGTATCCAGCCGATCTAAGGCCATTTACTATTCAACATGCTGGGCGTGTTTAGTGATAAACTTAGTAGCATGGTTGGTATCAGAGCAGTATCCAAGCTCAAGAACCCAGAGTTCTTTATCAGACATACAGGTAGGAGAGTCTATGTCAGGTAGGACGGCAAGATCAGGTCTCATTCTCTTCCAGTCCGCTACAGTAATAGTGGAGGGGCGTAACCAGTCAGGGAGAAGTTTGCCCAGGACCCCCCTGGGGAGGTCCTCTTCCTTGCCAGCGTCCATGATCATTCTGCGGGATCCCAGGGCTCCGGTGCAAATGGCCTTGTGGATGAGTCGGACTGCGGCGTCATGTCTCTTGATATAGAGCCCCTTGAAAGTCCGGTGTGTGCAGCCCGCCAGGATGTGGCCCGCTCCGTCCTCACAGGTGTGGCAAATGGGGCATAGGTAGTTCGTGGGTGGGTGAGTGCTTGTAATATAAGGGAGTTTCCAGCGGAATGCAAGTTTACGGTTCCACAGTCGACCCCAGCGGGCTTTAAGGATGTGGAATTTAGTTTTATGTTGGATAAGGGTTGAGGTCCAAAATTTGTTACTTGCATGAGGAAGTTGGTGGGGAGTGTTATCAGCCCAGGTGGTTGCATAAATCCCTTTAAGAGGGTGTTGGCCAAGGTGGCAGCTAGTGGGCAGGTTAGAGGTGATACCTCGTGTAAGGTTAGGTGCTAGGATGCGTGGGGGAATATCTCCCATGGGTGTGCGAGGAGGTTGAACTGTGGGCCAGTAGACATTGTGGCGGGGGATTTCCCCAGTGTTGTCAGTAAAATTGGTGGAGGCAGGGTGCTCAGCTGCCTTGCGTGCCAGAATGTCTGCCCTGTCATTTCCAAGGATACCTGTGTGGGAACGGACTTTACAAAGAGTGGTGTGTGAGCCATGCAGGATGCGTTGAATGAGGTGTTTTTGAATTGATTGCAGAAGTTCAGTATGAATGGAATGGGTTGTTGTGGTAGGGTCATGAATCATTTTTTTAATAAGTTGAAGAGAGCAGAGGCTGTCTGTATGGAGTGTAAGGGATTTGTCGTAGTCAATATTGAGAAGGGCTTGGTGGATGGCTACCAGTTCTGCCCTGTTGTTAGTTTTGGTGGCCCCTATTCCCCCAGGGTTGATGGTGTAGCTTTGTCCTGCAGCCGGGACATATACTGCAGCACCTATTTTACTAGGGTGCCCTGGTTTACCTTTTATTAGGCTAACATCTGTGTAGACCTGGAGGCCTGAGGAGGGGGTAGCTAGGTGAAGACAAGGGTGAGTGGTGGTAAGAAGAGAGGGAGGAGGGTGTTGGTGGAGTGGAGTTTGCCAAGGATTTTTGGCAAGAGATTTGAGTTTCCGGGGGTAAGTAATGACAATGTCAGAGAAGGTAAGAGTGGGAGGTGGAGTGATAGTAGAGGGCTCCCAGGATGAGGAGAGGCTTTGCATGTAGTATGTCCATTGGTCAATAAAATCTGGGAGTTTAGGAAAATAGGTATCTTGGCTGTGGGGGTTGCATATAAGGATGAGGTGTAGTTTGTGGGTGGAGGGTGGAGTGTGAGATTTGCTGCCAAGCCAAATTTCAGAGGTAGTATAAAATTCAGACTGCGGTCTGGAGTCAATATAGTGAATCCAGGAGTGGTGGAGGAGGGTTTTGTAAGGGGCAGCAAGGTCGTCAGGGAGGAGCATCAGGGTGCAGGTAGGGCTGAGAGTATTTTCAGCATGGTCAGCACTGGCTAGGGCCCACCTTAGAGCTTGGTGTGCTTGTGTCGTGGAGTTAGGAATGTCCACCAGTGAGCCCCCAGTCCAGATGGTAAGAAAGGGGTCTTGGTTGGAGCCAAAGAGCTGATCAGCAGGGCTGGTAGAAGAGAAGCTGGTGAGGCTTTGGTCGTAGCTAAGGGGGTTAGAAGTACGATGGTGAGTAATGCCCAGAGCAGCTGCTGCTTGGTAGAGAAAAGGAGAAAGAGTGTTGGTAGCAGCAGGAGCAGCTCTGTATCTGGTGAAGAGGGCAGCTAAGTCAGTGTGGTATATTCCTCCTTGGGTCAGTTGGTTCCATTTGGTAGGGTGGTGATTTTTGAAGTGGTCATAGTTTTGTTTGAGAGAGGTTAGTCTGTCGTTGGGAATGTGCCCAAGACAGTGACCAGTGGGGTTATAAAGATATGAAACGTTGGTGTGTGTGTGTGTGGATTGGTCATCCAGAGTGGTGAGGATGCCTGTTTGTATAATGTAGGCTGAGGGTGGTTGAATGTCCCAGTCTGGGTGCCTGTCGTGTGTGTCAATTTTCAGAAGTTTGTGAACAAGGTTGTGGTTGTCAGCATTAAATCCTGGGGAGGTGGCCCATTGGCCTTGTTGTTGAAGGTTAGTAAGGTGGGTGTCCTTCCTAGGGTTGAGGTGTGTGGTTAATGGGGGAGTAGTTTTAAAAGTTTGGGTTAATTGGTCGTATGCTGGTTGTCCCAAAAGTTGAACAAGAGACGCAATCCAGACCACCCTGCTTGCCTCTACCACGGTACCACTCCAACGGGCCCGCCTTTGGCTGTGCAAACCCCGCCCTTCCTCGACCATTGATCTGGAGGTGTGGGGTGTTGTCTGCCTTGCTGATCTGCCTGCCATGGATCATGGTCGACAGCAGGCGTGGAGGCTGTCCTATGCTGCCTCTAATCAGGCACTTCCCGACCATGTAGTCTAGCTGTGCTTAGTTTGGTGTTGTTTCTTCTTGGTTGAGCTCATGCTTGTGGCTTCTGATGTACGAGGAGGGATTTATGTTGGCTGCAGAAACTATCAGATGCTTATAGCCAACTGATCTGCCCTGTGTGGTGGATTCAGCAGCACCGGGTCTCTCAGCACAAGTGCCAAAAGGAGGACACAGCGTCCTGAACAACCCTGGCTCGAAGGCCTGATTCGAACCCGTTGCTAGGTTCACGATTCCCAACCTGCCGCCTTGAAAGAGGCCGAGAAGTTTCGTCTATGCTGCCGTGCGGTAGCCCAAGCGCAGGCACAGTAGTGGACTGTGAAAGCAAAACCCTGAGTAACCTTCCCAGTTCTGCAGTGCAAGCGAATGGTATTCCTTAACTTCACGCCCCGTTGCAAGGTGTAACAATTCCCAATTTATGATTGGGAACTCTTGGGTACTTTAAGTTGGAGATTTGTATTTATTTTGTTTTTATAACTACAACAGAACCTACAAGCAGGGTTATTTCTCACCAAGAAGTGAGACCCACAACACACAAAACATTGGAGAAGCGAAGACGAAGGGACTCAAACCCTCAACCCTCAGGACCGAAGCCTGATGCGCTATCCATTGCGCCACGTCTCCACAAGAAATGTAGATGTTCACAACAACAATTCCCTCACACTTTGATTTGTACGGTTAAAGCTTCGGTCCTGTATGCATTGTAATCTTCTATTTTGCTAAGATTGACTGTCCAGTCTCGGCAGTGCTTTGCTGAGTTTATGTAACGAACCCTCTCTCTCTCTCTCTCTGCTAAGATTGAAGGACTGCGGGACAATTTCTCCGATTGGCTCGAGCAAGCCAGTCTTCTTGCTCCTCCACCTGAGGCTGAGGAGGCATTTCTCCAGCGATGGCCGCGGTTCAAAAGCCAAGTGGCAGGTAAAGCACGTTCTTTGAATCGGCTGACTGCAGTCCGCCACCAATCCTATTCAGCGGAGGTCTCATTAGCAAAAATCAACTTGGCCACCTCCATTTCTTTGGTTGAGGATGGCAACGCGTCTGCCTTGCCACAAGTGATAACTCATTGACAGACCCTTTCTCTGGCACGACATGGAGCAGCTGTGTCCTCAGCTGAAACAGCGCGGCGGGATTGGCTTCATGCACAAGAGCGACCTTGCCCTCTGCTAACAAAACTTGAGCGGCCACCTCCTGCGTCGCGGTTGGTGCCCTCCCTCAGGGCCCCCAGTGGGGGGCTTGTGACTGGACCATCCATCCCAAATGTGGTGGGCGCTTACTGGGCTTCTGTCTCCTCTGTACCCCCCTCTGCCTATCCTGATGCCCAGGAGGAAGTCATGGCAGCTCATCGCCAGGCATCCTCTAGTCTTCCTCCATCTGTGGCAGATGAGGTTGGCTCTTTGACGGTTCGACCAGGTGAATGTCGCATAGCCATTCGTCGGTCTCCCCCAGGCAAGTCGCCTGGACCTGATGGCATCCCGATCGAGCTCTTTCGTACCTTTGCGGATTGCTTCACCCCTCTGCTCTGTCGGCTGTACTCTGCCATGGGTAGAAAGGGACTCCTTCCTCCTGAGTTTCTGGAGGGCTCGCTCATCATCCTCGGGAAAGGGGGTGATAAACTGGATAGATGCTGGTAATTAAATTGAAATTGAAATTGAAATTGTTACATCCGTGTAGAACCGTTACTCACAGGACGTGAAGAAAAGGACACCATAGCGTAAGCCGGAGCTAGCTATAGTCACCGTAGGGCCATCTCAGTAAAAAGAATTACCACTGATGCCTGACCGGCAGGCACCGTAGCCACATCATGCCAGTGCAGCTTAATACGGGGTTTTTTCACCCCGGTTGGGAAGCACCGACACAATGCAGCTGGCAAGATAAAACCTGAGAGGGGGGACGGTCTGTGTGCTAGTCCCCGGGTATCGACCCGGGGTGTGCTTCCATAAAACGTCTGCACTGTAAAATAATCTGAAAGCTAGTGATGGTGTGGGAGTGGACTGTGTCCGCCAGTTTGAGGGCACATGATCTCTGAAGTCCAAGAGTGGTCACAGAAGTCAAAAAAGAGGTTGGAATAGTACCAGTTGTTCCAACGGTGATAACTTCATAGTGAACGAGGTATCCAGCCGATCTAAGGCCATTTACTATTCAACATGCTGGGCGTGTTTAGTGATAAACTTAGTAGCATGGTTGGTATCAGAGCAGTATCCAAGCTCAAGAACCCAGAGTTCTTTATCAGACATACAGGTAGGAGAGTCTATGTCAGGTAGGACGGCAAGATCAGGTCTCATTCTCTTCCAGTCCGCTACAGTAATAGTGGAGGGGCGTAACCAGTCAGGGAGAAGTTTGCCCAGGACCCCCCTGGGGAGGTCCTCTTCCTTGCCAGCGTCCATGATCATTCTGCGGGATCCCAGGGCTCCGGTGCAAATGGCCTTGTGGATGAGTCGCACTGCGGCGTCATGTCTCTTGATATAGAGCCCCTTGAAAGTCCGGTGTGTGCAGCCCGCCAGGATGTGGCCCGCTCCGTCCTCACAGGTGTGGCAAATGGGGCATAGGTAGTTCGTGGGTGGGTGAGTGCTTGTAATATAAGGGAGTTTCCAGCGGAATGCAAGTTTACGGTTCCACAGTCGACCCCAGCGGGCTTTAAGGATGTGGAATTTAGTTTTATGTTGGATAAGGGTTGAGGTCCAAAATTTGTTACTTGCATGAGGAAGTTGGTGGGGAGTGTTATCAGCCCAGGTGGTTGCATAAATCCCTTTAAGAGGGTGTTGGCCAAGGTGGCAGCTAGTGGGCAGGTTAGAGGTGATACCTTGTGTAAGGTTAGGTGCTAGGATGCGTGGGGGAATATCTCCCATGGGTGTGCGAGGAGGTTGAACTGTGGGCCAGTAGACATTGTGGCGGGGGATTTCCCCAGTGTTGTCAGTAAAATTGGTGGAGGCAGGGTGCTCAGCTGCCTTGCGTGCCAGAATGTCTGCCCTGTCATTTCCAAGGATATCTGTGTGGGAACGGACTTTACAAAGAGTGGTGTGTGAGCCATGCAGGATGCGTTGAATGAGGTGTTTTTGAATTGATTGCAGAAGTTCAGTATGAATGGAATGGGTTGTTGTGGTAGGGTCATGAATCATTTTTTTAATAAGTTGAAGAGAGCAGAGGCTGTCTGTATGGAGTGTAAGGGATTTGTCGTAGTCAATATTGAGAAGGGCTTGGTGGATGGCTACCAGTTCTGCCCTGTTGTTAGTTTTGGTGGCCCCTATTCCCCCAGGGTTGATGGTGTAGCTTTGTCCTGCAGCCGGGACATATACTGCAGCACCTATTTTACTAGGGTGCCCTGGTTTACCTTTTATTAGGCTAACATCTGTGTAGACCTGGAGGCCTGAGGAGGGGGTAGCTAGGTGAAGACAAGGGTGAGTGGTGGTAAGAAGAGAGGGAGGAGGGTGTTGGTGGAGTGGAGTTTGCCAAGGATTTTTGGCAAGAGATTTGAGTTTCCGGGGGTAAGTAATGACAATGTCAGAGAAGGTAAGAGTGGGAGGTGGAGTGATAGTAGAGGGCTCCCAGGATGAGGAGAGGCTTTGCATGTAGTATGTCCATTGGTCAATAAAATCTGGGAGTTTAGGAAAATAGGTATCTTGGCTGTGGGGGTTGCATATAAGGATGAGGTGTAGTTTGTGGGTGGAGGGTGGAGTGTGAGATTTGCTGCCAAGCCAAATTTCAGAGGTAGTATAAAATTCAGACTGCGGTCTGGAGTCAATATAGTGAATCCAGGAGTGGTGGAGGAGGGTTTTGTAAGGGGCAGCAAGGTCGTCAGGGAGGAGCATCAGGGTGCAGGTAGGGCTGAGAGTATTTTCAGCATGGTCAGCACTGGCTAGGGCCCACCTTAGAGCTTGGTGTGCTTGTGTCGTGGAGTTAGGAATGTCCACCAGTGAGCCCCCAGTCCAGATGGTAAGAAAGGGGTCTTGGTTGGAGCCAAAGAGCTGATCAGCAGGGCTGGTAGAAGAGAAGCTGGTGAGGCTTTGGTCGTAGCTAAGGGGGTTAGAAGTACGATGGTGAGTAATGCCCAGAGCAGCTGCTGCTTGGTAGAGAAAAGGAGAAAGAGTGTTGGTAGCAGCAGGAGCAGCTCTGTATCTGGTGAAGAGGGCAGCTAAGTCAGTGTGGTATATTCCTCCTTGGGTCAGTTGGTTCCATTTGGTAGGGTGGTGATTTTTGAAGTGGTCATAGTTTTGTTTGAGAGAGGTTAGTCTGTCGTTGGGAATGTGCCCAAGACAGTGACCAGTGGGGTTATAAAGGTATGAAACGTTGGTGTGTGTGTGTGTGGATTGGTCATCCAGAGTGGTGAGGATGCCTGTTTGTATAATGTAGGCTGAGGGTGGTTGAATGTCCCAGTCTGGGTGCCTGTCGTGTGTGTCAATTTTCAGAAGTTTGTGAACAAGGTTGTGGTTGTCAGCATTAAATCCTGGGGAGGTGGCCCATTGGCCTTGTTGTTGAAGGTTAGTAAGGTGGGTGTCCTTCCTAGGGTTGAGGTGTGTGGTTAATGGGGGAGTAGTTTTAAAAGTTTGGGTTAATTGGTCGTATGCTGGTTGTCCCAAAAGTTGAACAAGAGACGCAATCCAGACCACCCTGCTTGCCTCTACCACGGTACCACTCCAACGGGCCCGCCTTTGGCTGTGCAAACCCCGCCCTTCCTCGACCATTGATCTGGAGGTGTGGGGTGTTGTCTGCCTTGCTGATCTGCCTGCCATGGATCATGGTCGACAGCAGGCGTGGAGGCTGTCCTATGCTGCCTCTAATCAGGCACTTCCCGACCATGTAGTCTAGCTGTGCTTAGTTTGGTGTTGTTTCTTCTTGGTTGAGCTCATGCTTGTGGCTTCTGATGTACGAGGAGGGATTTATGTTGGCTGCAGAAACTATCAGATGCTTATAGCCAACTGATCTGCCCTGTGTGGTGGATTCAGCAGCACCGGGTCTCTCAGCACAAGTGCCAAAAGGAGGACACAGCGTCCTGAACAACCCTGGCTCGAAGGCCTGATTCGAACCCGTTGCTAGGTTCACGATTCCCAACCTGCCGCCTTGAAAGAGGCCGAGAAGTTTCGTCTATGCTGCCGTGCGGTAGCCCAAGCGCAGGCACAGTAGTGGACTGTGAAAGCAAAACCCTGAGTAACCTTCCCAGTTCTGCAGTGCAAGCGAATGGTATTCCTTAACTTCACGCCCCGTTGCAAGGTGTAACAATTCCCAATTTATGATTGGGAACTCTTGGGTACTTTAAGTTGGAGATTTGTATTTATTTTGTTTTTATAACTACAACAGAACCTACAAGCAGGGTTATTTCTCACCAAGAAGTGAGACCCACAACACACAAAACATTGGAGAAGCGAAGACGAAGGGACTCAAACCCTCAACCCTCAGGACCGAAGCCTGATGCGCTATCCATTGCGCCACGTCTCCACAAGAAATGTAGATGTTCACAACAACAATTCCCTCACACTTTGATTTGTACGGTTAAAGCTTCGGTCCTGTATGCATTGTAATCTTCTATTTTGCTAAGATTGACTGTCCAGTCTCGGCAGTGCTTTGCTGAGTTTATGTAACGAACCCTCTCTCTCTCTCTCTCTGCTAAGATTGAAGGACTGCGGGACAATTTCTCCGATTGGCTCGAGCAAGCCAGTCTTCTTGCTCCTCCACCTGAGGCTGAGGAGGCATTTCTCCAGCGATGGCCGCGGTTCAAAAGCCAAGTGGCAGGTAAAGCACGTTCTTTGAATCGGCTGACTGCAGTCCGCCACCAATCCTATTCAGCGGAGGTCTCATTAGCAAAAATCAACTTGGCCACCTCCATTTCTTTGGTTGAGGATGGCAACGCGTCTGCCTTGCCACAAGTGATAACTCATTGACAGACCCTTTCTCTGGCACGACATGGAGCAGCTGTGTCCTCAGCTGAAACAGCGCGGCGGGATTGGCTTCATGCACAAGAGCGACCTTGCCCTCTGCTAACAAAACTTGAGCGGCCACCTCCTGCGTCGCGGTTGGTGCCCTCCCTCAGGGCCCCCAGTGGGGGGCTTGTGACTGGACCATCCATCCCAAATGTGGTGGGCGCTTACTGGGCTTCTGTCTCCTCTGTACCCCCCTCTGCCTATCCTGATGCCCAGGAGGAAGTCATGGCAGCTCATCGCCAGGCATCCTCTAGTCTTCCTCCATCTGTGGCAGATGAGGTTGGCTCTTTGACGGTTCGACCAGGTGAATGTCGCATAGCCATTCGTCGGTCTCCCCCAGGCAAGTCGCCTGGACCTGATGGCATCCCGATCGAGCTCTTTCGTACCTTTGCGGATTGCTTCACCCCTCTGCTCTGTCGGCTGTACTCTGCCATGGGTAGAAAGGGACTCCTTCCTCCTGAGTTTCTGGAGGGCTCGCTCATCATCCTCGGGAAAGGGGGTGATAAACTGGATAGATGCTGGTAATTACCGACCTATTACCCTTGTGAATACAGACTACCGTATTTTGGCAAAGGTTCTAGCCAACAGGCTGGGCCCGGTCATGAATCGGATCATTTCCCCAGAGCAATCCGCCTTTCTGCCGTGCCGGCAGATTGGGGATGCTATCTTGTTTCTTCAACTTCTCCCTGAGTTGCTCAAAGCGCAGAATAAATCTGGGTGTTGGCCTTTCTGGACTTCCGGAAGGCGTATAACACCCTGGACCGTGCCTTCCTTTTCCAATGCCTAGAGGTTGCTGGCCTTGGCGGTGGTTTCCTTACGTGGGTTCGCCTTCTCCTGTCCTCTACAGCCACCCGAGCTATGGTTAATGGGTTCCGGTCACGAGCTTTTGAGTTCTTGGCCGGTGTCCGACAAGGGGATCCACTGTCACCTCTCCTCTTTCTCTTTGCCATGCAAGCACTCCAACACTGGTTGCTACACAAGAATATCGGAATGGATATTAAACCTGGATCTCCTTGTACGGGCTGCAAATATGCGGATGATACTATTGTCCTGCTGCGTTCCCTGGACCCAGCACAGTTGCAGGCTTTCCTAACCTGCCTTACCTTCTTTGGTCAGGCACCAGGGCTGTACCTCAATCATCTCAAGAGCAAGTTGCTTCCTATTGGCGTTCCTCATCCCCTCCCTCTCCCAGTCCAGATTCTGGGCTTCCCAGTGGTTGCAGAAGCCACCACTTTGGGGGTCTCGTTCACAAATGGATCTCCCACTTGCCCCCCGATGACCCCTCAATGGTCAGAACGGCTTGCCCACGTCGAGCGCTGCTTCTCGCGCTTAGCCAAGCTGCCCCTCTCATCTTTCGGCTGGGGTTTCTCTTCGTCTTCGTATGGCCTTAGCACCTTACTTTACCATGCTGAGTTTTGTGGCATTCCTCAAGAGGTGGTCGATGACCTACAATGCCTTACCACCAAGCTGGTGGATAGAGGTTTGGGACCTGCTGATAAGGCTCGGGTTCTTCCAGGAGTTCCCTCTGCCCTTCTCACAGGCTCCCCATGCCAAGGAGGTCTTGGTGTCATGCCCTGGCAGCACCACATTACCAGCCGACATGCTATGTGGGGAGTTCGCCTTTTCCGAGGTCTTGCGTGAGGGCTCCAGCCATGGTCGCCTTTGTGGCTTCTTGTAGCCCAAGAGCTTCTCCTTCATCTCATGCCTCAGTCCATGGCCTCCCAGCCTCCGGCGCTAGCGTTCCTACATGCTTCTAGGGACAGTGGGACACTACCCACTTCAAGACATCAGCGGGTGCCCAAGGGTTACCTCATGGCCCGTTGCGCCGTATGGCCATGGGATTTGCTGCCATCTCCGCCACCGCTGGTCCTCTACGGGATGTCACTTACAGGCCGTTGGAGCTGGGTCCATGGTGTCACCAAGCACCGCTTTGGGGAAACCCTTTTCTGACAATCTGACCGCCCCGTTACCATCTACCCCAGGTGCTGCACTCAACGCCCCTCCTTGTGTCTCATATGGCACTTTCTTGGATGATGTGTTTTATCGGCTCATGCAGATCCCCTCATTGGTCTGTGTCGCAGACGCGGTACGTATCTCCTCCTCCCTTTCGGACGCCTTAGCAGAGTGCACTCGTCGGCACTGGACGGGTGACCAGCGTCGTCAATACTGCTCCACTTCTGTGTGGCACCCTGAACTGGGCCGTGTTGGGCTGTCCACCATGCCCTTTGGCATGCTCAATGTTGTCGGCGATCCCCACAATGTGTCACTTTTGCTGACCTCCCTGCTTTCTTCTATTCCTCTAGGGTGGCAGTCCTCCCCTGCCCCTCCGCTTTCTCCCCCCCCTGGTCCTTCTTCCCCCCTCCTTCTCTTTCACTCCTGTCTGCCCCAGGGCTCCTGGAAACTCCGCCAGCCCCCCCACCTGTTTCCCTCATGCGCCACCTCGTCTCCCGGCTGGGATGGATCCTTCCCTGCTCCCCCTTTTCCCCTCCTCTTCAACTTGGTCCCCCAGCTACGCTGGGCAAGTTCAAGGTCAAACTTGGGACTACTTTACTGAATGCACCGGTTAGGTAGCCAACTGATTTTGCCAGAAGAGTGGTCTTACGATTAGCTGATACCTTTTTGCTAGTCTTTCATTGCACGCGCCAGCTTGCTTGCCTCTTTACGCTCCTCTTTTCAGCTCCTCTTTCTTGGGTGCCAAGCATTAGTTCGCTCTCGGGTTCCGTACGTCACATGACACCCTTTTGTCTAGTTCTTTGGTTTGGCCCTTCATGCCCGCAGTTTTCGGGTTTGGGTTTGGGGTTTAGGGTTACAAGTTTCCACCCTGGACCCTAAACCCTAACCCCTCCCTTCTCCTTTTCGCCTCCCTTTCTCGCTGGCTGTGCTTAGATTGTTGGTTTCGTTTCTCTAGTAATAGCTCTAGTTTGTGGCTTCTGGTGTACGGGCAGGGCAGGTCTACCAAGTGTGGTGGATTCTCTTGCCTCTGACATGTGTGCTTGCCTTCTGCGTCTTGCTAGGTTGGTTTCTGGCCTCTCTGTTTTCGGCTGGCCTCCCCCTTTCCTTCATGGGGTGTCTATGGTTATCATCCTTGACACTCTGGTCCTTTTCTGCAAGTTGGTTGTGTCGGGTTGTCTTGTGCTTTCTTCCTTTGAGGGCATTATCGCTGCATATTAAGGTGCTCATAGCGCATGCCCTTGGGTGGTATTTAGCTCTTTTCGTTTGGCCTTCCTCTCTTGTGGTTGGTGGGCTTGGTGTTCTGGATTGCTTACTTTTGCATCCCTCCCCTTTCCGCTCTCCTTTACGCCTCTAGTTTGTTTCCTTTTTTGGGACTTGACCTAGTTTTTTTTCAGGTTTGTGGGGGTGCCTTCAAAACCCTCGTGCTTCCGTGTTAAAAAATTGGATGGTCGGCAGGCTGTGCTGCTGTCCAGTCTCGGCAGTGATTTGCTGAGTTTATGTAACGAATCCTCTCTATCTCTCGCCCCGCTGCCGGAAGACGGCGGGTGGTTTCTCGAGTCCGACTTTAGGGCGGTGTTTGTCAGCATCTGGTGTGTTACACCCGCTGTGTATGACTTGCTGAATACTTGTGTGTGTCCTTAGAACGATCTCCTGATGTACACTGACAGCTATTGCTGTCAATGACACAGTATGGTCAAACCCTGCTCTTAACCCCGGATGGTGTGCCCCTTAGTGCCTCACCCTCCGTCTGTTAATTACCTTCTCTATGTTAAGATCAAGAGTGCTCCCGCTGTTTTCACGTTCCTCCACTCCTGTAGAGATTGAAGCTGTTGTTTTTTTGTTGTTTCACTGCTAGGACATGAGCCCCTTGTAATCTTTCTATACATTTTTTTAGTATCTGGCATCTATGTTCCCTAAACCCTAAAAACATCTAGCTTTCCGCATCTAGTTTGTTTCCTTTTGGGGGGACTTGACCTAGTTTGTTTTCAGGTCTGAGGGGGTGCCTTAGAAACCCTCGTGCTTCCTATCAGCTTTAAATCACTCCGGTAGAGTGGACAGTAGATTAAAGCAGCGGAACAGACGCACCAATCTATACACGGAGACAAGGATAACGTTACAGACACAGGAGACCCATAAAGGGGCACCTGTGGTGAAAGGAGGCGGTAGACAGGAACCAACAGGGTATAGATCAGACCGGAGACGTAGGTGACAGGAAGCTGCCACTGAGTCATCTCAAGATGACTCAGTCCCACGGGAAGCTGGCTCAGGAGAGCCGATAGTTCTAAGGGAGTACATAAGTAGTCACCAAGTCATAAAACGCGTGAGAGCACCGCTATACATGCTGATACTCCACCTATGACACAGGTGACATACAATAGTACTACTCCACCTATGGCACTGGTGACATAGAACTATATGTAACAAATTAAAAAAAAAAATCAAAGAACTCCGGGAAAAAAAATCGAGAGAAGCTTCAAATGAAACCCGAAGGGTGTAAGGGAAGGTATGAAGCAAGGCAAAGAACCAAAATTTGCCAAGTGGATATAAGAGGACAACTAAATATCAAAGTCGGGTAACAACGGTATAGAAAACCCGATCCGGGAATAGGAACCTAATGCCAATCAATGATAACTTAAAGAAACTCTAAATGTAACCAAAGAAACCCTAAAATGTAACCAAAAATTCCAGAATACATGTAACCAAAATTCTAGAATACATGTAACCAAAAAAATTGGTTTAAGGAGAAGCAGTCATTCCAAACATGCGAATGAAACGCCAGAACACCATAGGATCAAGGGGCTTGGTGAAGGGGACAGCACAGTTGTCCTTAGTGTTAACATAGGCAACATCCACCTGGCCATCCTCCACCAGCTCCTGGATATAGTGATGGATGACATCAATGTGCTTGTTGCGAGGGAGCAGCTGACAGTCATTGGCCTAGCTCAAGGACCCCAAGTTGTCACCCTGAATGGTGACCAGGTCACAAGGCAGCCCTAGATCAATTCTCAACTTTTTCAACCATTGCACCTCCCTGGCAGTCTGAGACAGGGCCTGATACTCAGCCTCACTGGAGCTAACAGCAACAGTGGGTTGCCTTTTGCTCATCCAGTTCACAAGGCAGCCTCCAGCAAGCACAGCATAGCCAGTCTGAGATCTCCTGTCAGACCCATCATCAGCAAAGGATGAGTCACTAAAGACAGTAAAAGAGAAACCAGGGCTGTGAGTGTAAGTGAGGCCCAGATGGGAATGTTCTCTCAAGTACAAAAGCAAGCGCTTGGCTGCAGCCCACAGGGGGGCAGTGGGTTGAGCAGAAAACCTGGACAGGTAGCTAACAGCAAAAGAAATATCAGGCCTTGTGCAGGTAGCCAGGTACAGCAAAGCCCCCACAAGAGAGAGGTACTGGCTATTAGAGGCCAGAGGTTCTCCAGGAGGATCAGTGACAGTGCACTTGGACATGGGAACTGAAAACTTGGGCTTGGTAGCAGCAGTGAGACCAAACTGCTCCACCAGCTCAACAATGTAGGAGTGCTGGGAGAGGTCGATCTTAACACACCTGTATCAGCTATTAAGCACTTCTAAGAGTGGACAGAGATGTATGCAGCGGAGACAGACGCGCCAATCTATACACAGAGACGAGAATAACGTTACAAGCAAGGACGTACACTAAAGGACACCAGCGGTGGGCGAACAGAAAGACTTGGGCTGCAAATGTTTGAGAACTTAGTCGTGCAAGAAAATAGGACAGAGCTTACCTCCTAGTTCTTTGAAATGGCGTACCCATCGATCTGAGCCTGCAAGGACGACAGCTGCTTACGTGTAAGCGACCCTGGAAGGGCCAAAGCTACGGGCACCGGTTCAGAACCAGGTGCACGTCCCTTGGCCTTTCTGAGTTCCGGATACTTTGTAAAGCAGCGGTCTTCCGAGTGGCTCGTTTTCGAACGACAGGGTCCCCAAGTGCAATCCAAGCGCCTCTTGGTGCCCCCGGAACTCTGAGAACCAGATCCCTTGCCCCGCTGGAAAGCAGCATTAGCAGGGATCTGGGGAGGGTCGCGGGACCAGCCAGGATGCCTTGGATCAGACCTGGGGAGAGACACATTTAAGAAATCTAACGATCT
Source organism: Chlamydomonas sp. ICE-L (assembly GCA_013435795.1). NCBI lineage: Eukaryota > Viridiplantae > Chlorophyta > Chlorophyceae > Chlamydomonadales > Chlamydomonadaceae > Chlamydomonas > Chlamydomonas sp. ICE-L. Next base: position 51,733,975 of record JACBWV010000610.1, on the reverse strand, counting down.
ATAAGCATCAAGACAAGACCAGTAGTCTACGGTCTTGTTCTGGTACAACTCAAAGCCAAACTGGAGGCGCAGCGAATCGAATCGAGGGTGAGTGATGCCATTGATTATAGTGTGCATCGCGTGACGCTGCGGCTGCGGGTATCCCGCACTGCGAAGATCAGTGCACAACTGCCGCACCCTGCGAAAGAACACATCCACGGGTTCAGAGTTGTTCATGGTCACACTACGAAGCTCAACAAGCATGAGGGGAACCCGAGCAGCAAGGGCATCAGAATGCTGCCTCTTGATATGCAGTAAGATATCGCGAGGTGTAGCAAAATCCTGATACACCTGTACCATCGGTTCCGTCATGTGCGCGAGCATCATGGTGAGACACATGAACTCCTGGCGTGCAAGGGGCAGGGTACTAAATCCTAACAGTGCAGGATCTACACGAGTCTGACTAGGAGAGGCAGGTGGTGAGGCAACAGGCGAAAACGGCGTGGCATCATACATAGCGCAAACCGACAGAAAGTACTCGGCAGCGATGCCAGCATCATATGCACGCTGGTCATCAAGGTTCTCAATCTCATCCAAAGAACTCGCAACATTTACGAGTAGCTCAAAATCTGGCCTAGGAGGTACAAAGCTGAGAGGAACTTTGGCAAACTGGTACTTGCGTAGATTTGCATTTCGAACTCCCAATCCACCAAAGGTAGCACCACCAGGAGGGGGGTAGTCAATCCCTGCCTGCACAGGCCCCAGATAAGCACGGCATGCATGACCCAACTCAGAGAACACCATCACTCGCCTAGCCTGCCCCTTCGTATCTAGATTAGCCCGAGTGGCAGCCTGATCCATCCTACCGTACAAAGTGCGGTCCAAGGAGTCACCAGCTTTCTGCGCCTGGCGAATTTGGCGGCAACTCCGCACATCCATGCGCGAAGGTGTGGAGCCATCAAGCAGGTGCTCCCAGGATAAGCATCCCAGCGAGCGATTCGGGTAAATGGGCGTTCCTGCTTCCGAACGGATTTCCAATCTTACAATCACTTTTTGGGGGTCTTTTGATGCTTTTCAAATGCAATCTTACGATAAAAATCGTAAGATTGTAGTCAATTTTGACAAAATATGCTTGAAATGAGCTTGAAAGACGGAGAAACGTACAGATTGCGAATGTTACAACGTTGAAATGCCATATTTTGTAACAAAAGGTGTTAACATCAATTCGTGTCTTACAATTATAATTGTAAGAAATAAAGGGAAAGCGGACGGTTATAAGTCGGCAGGCAGAATTCAGCTTTTCCATCTTACAATAAAAATCGTAAGTATAATTCATTTAATTTTTCTAATTTAGTAAAAAACGGCTATGTGTCAAACATCTTACTCCTCCTCCTCCCCCCCCTCCTCGTCCTCCTCCTCCTCATCCTTCTCCTCCTCCATGTCCCCATCCCCATCTTCCTCCTCCTCCATCTCCTCCTCCTCAGCAATGTCTGCATTGTCTCCATCCGATTGCACAGCCTCTGCCCTGGTGTCCTTCTCAATGGATTGACAAGCTAGGAGCATGCTTGTGTGGTACTTTCTCTGGATCTTCATACCCTTGGTGGGTTCGCAGCTAAATTGAAATGCGTCAATGGGAATATCGCCCGTCCATGTTGCTTTTCTCCTCACCCCCACGGTAATAGGCACAAGCTTGTGGTCCATCCAATCTTCTGGCCAAGTTGGGTATTGTGTTTCAGTGTACACCAACTTCTGAGCCCCAGAGTACAAGGGCTTTAAATACACACATTCCACTTCTCCATTCACTGGTAGTGATTTGACCTCCACCACGTCCCATCCTCTCAATCCGCTAGAGTCATCCATTTGTACCTTGACCACAGCGACATGACCAACAACCAAATCAGTAGTGGGCTCGTAGGCTATTCTTCTATCCGGCTTCATCCCTTGTGAAGAATATAAGTACAACACATCCTCCTCCTCTGGCCTTTCCATAGTAGTCTCCAAAGTGTGTGCGACCTTCATAGTCTTGGCAATCTCGTTACTTGCAGGTAAAATGTCTGACACATCCATGGACAAGTCATCCAATGCTGCTATCAAGCGCTTGGCCATTGATTTCTCAGACTGTGTCAGAACGCGACTGGTTGCGGACAACTCCGATGGGAAGTCGACAAAATGTTGGTCTTTCGGGTACTCCCCAGTCACAGCATCATCTGGTTGAGTGCTCCAATAACTCTTCTCAACGTTGAAGAAATCAGTCCACCACTTATTGCTGGCTTCCCAAGTTTCACGAAGCTTCTCTGCAATATGTTTGAAGGACTGGGCATGGGATGGGCCATCGGCTGCTGGTTCATCCATCAGCTGCTGGTCATCGGCTGCTGGTTCTAGAAGGTCCTCCGCTGCGTGTCGTACACGGACATCAGCTACGGGTCCTGCACGGTCGTCACCGGCGGTTTGTACAGGACCATCGGCCATGTGGCCTGCAAGGACGTCACCTCCGGGCTTCTCATTATGAATAGTCTTCCAGACAGCCGCCCAGTTTGCCTCGATATTCTCGAGCTCTTCAATCTTGATCTTGGGGGCTTCCTTAAATACTGTTCTGGTGTCCACCAGTGGGAAGCCTTGGAGGACGTAAATAGGTTCAGCGTCATTGTCCCACTGTCCTCTCCAAGATCCTGACTCGTCATACTCCTTGTAATAGACCCCTGCAATTGTTGGTGTGCAAACATGTATTGTATATTAGTGAATCATTTAGGACACCCATATTCCTCCCGACTATACTCGGGAGCATCCCTTGGATAATACATCCTAGGTCCTAGGTACAACTTCCTTTGTATCATTTAATTTCTATTGAAGACTGTACATGTAAATCAATGAGGACATGGCACACCCATATTCTCCCATACGAGCATAATCGGGAGCATTGTGCAGACAGTACATACACGCACGGTAGCATTTAATTTGTAAATATCAGTATATCAAGTATTCTTACCGACTCTCCCGTTGGGACCTTTCGTTATCTTGAATGCGTGTAAACGGCGATTAACTCCTTTGACGGTGCTAGTGCCATGACCGAACAACTTGTAAACGTTGTCTAGGAGGACAGCGGAGAAGTCCCCAATAGAGGTCACGACGTCTTGCCTTGTGTAAGGGCCCATTCTCTTGAATAAGTTACCAACAATGCCCATCAGATGGTCCAGGGTGTACACTTCCATGTTCTTTAACCCTTGCGAGATCACAGAGTACTTTTGGTCAAGATTGCTATGTGTGTGTCCGGGAGGGAGGAAATGGACGTACACTTCCTCAAACCAGTTCATCTCAACCAACAAGGACAAGTATGCGAACATGAAAGCGTTCTTGTTGTCCTTTGCCGCGTTGTCCATTTGCAAGAAGCAATACGGTTACATATGCCTGCATTCGCCGCGAAACCTCAACCAGTGAGCGTGCGTAGCCGTAACATGGAAGTTTGGTCCACCAACAACGACTTCGATGTTCATTGGCACTTGGCGCTCCTTGGTCCATTCGTCCATGACGCCGCATCCCAAATCCTTCCCGTCCGATTGGAGTTTTACTTCCACGGTACTGTCATTGTAGACCCTGCGGAAGACAAATAGGTTGGTAAAGCAAATGATTCAGATTCAGATTCAGATTCAAAATCAGATTCAGATATAGAGAAAAACCAAACTCAGAATACCCATAGTCCTCCCGATCATAATCGGGAGCATTATTAAACCCAACGAGCGAATGATTGAGAAAACCAACTTCGGAATACACACAGTCCTCCCGATCATAATCGGGAGCATTGACAAACCCAACGAGCGAATGATTGAGAAAAGAAAAGTCGGAATACACACAGTCCTCCGGATGATAATCGGGAGCACTAACAAACCCAACGAGCAAATGATTCAGAAAACATGTACTCGGCATACCCATAGTCCTCCCGATCATAATCGGGAGCATTGTCAAACCCAACGAGCGAATGATTGAGAAAACCTAATTCGGAATGCACACAGTCCTCCCGATCATAATCGGGAGCACTGACAAACCCAACAAGCTAATGATTCAGAAAACATGTACTTGGGATTTCTTTTTTTTTTTTTTTTTACTCGGCATACCCACAGTCCTCCCGATCATAATCGGGAGCATTATCAAACCCAACGAACGAATGATTGAGAAAAATCAAACTCAGAATACCCATAGTCCTCCCGATCATAATCGGGAGCATTGTCAAACCCAACGAGCGAATGATTGAGAAAACCAAATTCGGAATACACACAGTCCTCCCGATCATAATCGGGAGCAATGACAAACCCAACGAGTGAATGATTGAGAAAACCAAATTCGGAATACACAGAGTCCACCCGATCATAATCGGGAGCACTGACAAACCCAACGAGCGAATGATTCAGAAAACATGTACTCCGCATTTTTTTTTTTTTTTTTTTGTACGCGGCATACCCATAGTCCTCCCGATCATAATCGGGAGCATTGTCAAACCCAACGAGCGAATGATTGAGAAAACCAAATTCGGAATACTCACAGTCCTCCCGATCATAATCGGGAGCATTGACAAACCCAACGAGCGAATGATTGAGAAAACCAAATTCGGAATACACACAATCCTCCCGATCATAATCGGGAGCACTGACAAACCCAACGAGCGAATGATTCAGAAAACATGTACTCCGCATTTTTTTTTTTTTTTTTTTTGTACTCGGCATACCCTTAATCCTCCCGATCATAATCGGTAGCATTGTCAAAACCAACGAACGAATGATTGAGAAAAACCAAACTCAGAATACCCATAGTCCTCCCGATCATAATCGGGAGCATTGTCAAACCCAACGAGCGAATGATTGAGAAAACCAAATTCGGAATACACACAGTCCTCCCGATCATAATCGGGAGCATTGACAAACCCAACGAGCGAATGATTGAGAAAACCAAATTCGGAATACACACAGTCCTCCCGATCATAATCGGGAGCACTGACAAATTCAACGAGCTAATGATTCAGTAAACATGTACTCGGGATTTTTTTTTTTTTTTTTTTTTTGTTTTTTTGTAGTCGGCATACCCATAGTCCTCCCGATCATAATCGGGAGCATTGACAAACCCAACGAGCGAATGATTGAGAAAACCAAATTCGGAATATACAGAGTCCACCCAATCATAATCGGGAGCATTGTCAAACCCAACGAGCGAATGATTGAGAAACCAAATTCGGAATACACACAGTCCTCCCGATCATAATCGGGAGCACTGACAAACCTCACGAGCGAATGATTCAGAAAACATGTACTCCGCATTTTTTTTTTTTTTTGTACGCGGCATACCCATAGTCCTCCCGATCATAATCAGGAGCATTGTCAAACCCAACGAGCGAATGATTGAGAAAAACCAAACTCAGAATACCCACAGTCCTCCCGATCATAATCGGGAGCATTGACAAACCCAACGAGCGAATGATTGAGAAAACCAAATTCGGAATACACAGAGTCCTCCCTAGCATAATCGGGAGCATTGTCAAAACCAACGAGCAAATGATTGAGAAAAACCAAACTCAGAATACCCACAGTCCTCCCGATCATAATCGGGAGCATTGACAAACCCAACGAGCGAATGATTGAGAAAAACCAAACTCAGAATACCCACAGTCCTCCCGATCATCATCGGGAGCATTGTCAAACCCAACGAGCGAATGATTGAGAAAACCAAACTCGGAATACACACAGTCCTCCCGATCATAAAAAAATCAATCCTAAAACCAGTCAAAGAAAACTTGATCCACTGAATGCCTAGACGGAACAGGCAAAAGGGCTAAATTCTTCTGGGCTATGACATTTCATCAGTCATGCTATGCAAGTCAAGCAGGCCTCAACTACACATCTTTGCTTTACCTATTGCAGTAATGGGCCACTAAAACAAATCTAGTAAATAGGTAGGTGGCCGAGGTGGGCAAGAACACAGTAAAATAGAAGAACTGCAGGTGTACATGATCCATATGTCAATGTCGTGTAAAGTACCAATCACAACATAAACACCCAACCACACTCCCGGCAAAGATTAACCAATAAACAAGGCAACCTGTTGGCAAGCAGTAACTTGGTCAACACAGGCACAAGGCAGCTAAGACTGGGCTACAATTGCAGTCTACCACTACAATGCAATTCATAACCAAACCAGACTCTATGGAAATCTTGGAACGGTAGCTAAGGATGCATGCCATATGGGTATGTAGTAATGTCCGCCAGAACTCTGACGCAGGTGCAGGCGGGTAACCATCATGCAGGTAGGCCTCAGGAAGGTGCAGGCGGGTGCAGAGCTGTTCGCCAGTACTCCGGCGCAGGTGCTGGCCCGGCGCGTGTCCTGGTCTGGTCTGGCAGGTGCAGGCGGGTAACCGCCATGCAGGTAGGCAGACCTATCCAGTGCTCCGAGCGCCAGTGCTCCTGGCTATCTGCCCAGCATCCACCAGAGAAGGTGCTAGGCAGGACAGTGACAGTGAAATGCATTGCGCAAAGGGTGCGAGAATTAGAAGCAACTCGGGGGTTATTCACAACCACCCGGTGCTAATGCAGATGCGCAGCAAGGCGATGCAGAAAGCGAAAGGCAAAGCAGATCATGAGAACAGAGCTGAAGTGAATTCCCATAGCAGTGAAATGTATTGCGCAAAGGGTGCGAGAATTAGGTGCAACTCGGGACCATGCAGGGCCAGGATGCGAAAGGCAATTTGCGCTAGGCATGAAAGGAGGTGAAAGCGCAAGGCATGAAAAGAGGTGAAAGCGCAAGGCATGAAGCAAAGCCTTTCCGACTTATCAAAACAGTCTTTCATGCATGCGCAGCAAGGGGGGGCCCGGCAAGGGGGGTCAATCAATGCACATCAAGGGGTCATGCAAAGGGGTCAAGCTGCCAGGTCATGCAAAGGGGTCAAGCTGCCAGAGAAGGTGCTGGGCATGGCAATCAATGCACAGCAAGGAGTCATGCAAAGGGGTCAAGCTGCCAATCCATTGAGAAGGACACCAAGGCAGAGGCTGTGCAATCGGATGGAGACAATGTAGACATTGCTAAGGAGGAGATGGAGGAGGAGGAAGATGGGGATGGGGGCATGGAGGAGGAGATTCTAGTGCAGCGATTGTACAGGCGCTGTTGTTACCCAACAAGTTAGCATTGGCCCTCTTTCTACAACGTGATAGCCTGTTCCCACAATCTAGAGTAGACAGTATTGTGTCAGGTACCACCATGGCGTCACTTAGCACATGACCTGTCAGCACCAAGTGCAGAAGTTATCACCAATGGACTTGTTGGCAGCAGTGCAACATTAGCACCGTGCACAAGTTTGCACGAGTGTACTAGTTTGCCTTATCCAACACACATTTTGAGTGATTTCAGGATTCTAGGATGGCAGTTTGCAGATTTAAGGATATAAATTTGTGTTATGTACATAATGAGGCTATGAGGTATGAAATTATGAATAATAAGTCCTGAGTTAGGAGTTATTAGTTCTGACTTGTATAAGGTACATATAAGTTCTGAGTTGTGAGTTATACATAAGTGAGGTACACATAAGTACAGATTTCGGAGTCATAAGTACTAAGTTGTACTTTCGAACTGTTGAGTTGTGAGTTGTGAGATAAATAATTATAAGCAATGCGTTCAAGACTTTGTAAACAGCTTTCACCTTCCTCTTGACTGTCCTCTACAATTGATTTTGTATTGGAATACTTCGAAGGAAATTTCTCTCTCTCCAAACGAGCAAATCAATGTTACAATTGAAATTGAAGGGAATAGTCTCTTTCTCCGGAATACAACAAAACAATCTTACAAAATAAATTGTAAGATATTTTCGTAAAATACTCAAAAAAGCAAAATCAATTAATTTACGAAAACGATCTTACAAAATAAATTGTAAGATATTTTCGTAAAATACACCAAAAAAGCAAAATCAATTAATTTGCGAAAACGATCTTACAATATTTATCGTAAGATTTCAGTAAAATAAAAAATCCGTTCGGAAGCAGGAACGCCCATTGGTAGTAGGGCAGGGGGGGAGGAAAAGGAGAAGGGGCAGGAGGCTGCTCCACCGGTGGAGGTGGAGGTGGATTCAGGGAGGGGCCAGCAGCATCGCTGTGGACACTCGAGGCAGCAGCAGCAGTCTCACGAGACCGCGTGTGGTAGCCAGCCAGAGCTCGCTCAGAAGGGTTGCGAACAAAGGGGAGGGGAGGAATCAAAGGACCAAGTGACGAGCTTCTCAGCAAAGTCGGCATAGCCAACTCAGGTACCGCAGGTGGATGCGGAGGAGCAGTCGGAGGCTTGTAGACAGGAGGAGGAGGAGGAGGAGGAGGAGGAGCCGACTGGTGCTCAAACACCGGAGACTCAAAAACACGAGTGGCAGTGGAAGGTGTGACTCCACCGAAGTCACCACTCCGCGCACTCTGTAGTTTTCCTCTTCGTCGTCATCGTCATCCTCAGTGTAGTAGCCATCTTCATGCTTATGGCGAGCCAGATCAGCATTGTCATACTCAAAACGGGCATCAGGAGGCGGAGGAGAAGACTTGTATTTGATGATCTGAGTCGAGACGCAGCATAGACGCATCAGAATATCCTCTACCTCAGGAAGGAGGCGTTGGACAAGAGGAGAAGGAGGGAGAGAAATGGAGGTTTGGTAGGGGGGGATGTCTTCCATGATGGCGGAAGGAGACTCATCTAAGGCAGCAGAGGCCGCTGGCGCGCAATCATCAAGCCAATCAGTGGGAACACGAGTCTTGAACGGAAGAATGCGGTCGCAGCCATTGGATACAATGACGCTCTTCATACCGCGCGACCAAGACAAACCATTCTGTGGGGGTAGCTTTTCGAAGCCGGCAGGAGGCCCACGCGGAAGTTGCATTATAAGGCAGTGGTAGATCGAGATGAAGCCCAGAACCTATCAGCTATTAAGCACTTCTAAGAGTGGACAGAGATGTATGCAGCGGAGACAGACGCGCCAATCTATACACAGAGACGAGAATAACGTTACAAGCAAGGACGTACACTAAAGGACACCAGCGGTGGGCGAAGTGGATGCCTGTAACCTGAATAGACCCTAAGCCCGGATCTTGTCACCCTGACACCGTTTAACACAGGACATGTCAGGGAGAGACCGATAAGACACAGAGAGACAGGCAGTCAATAGGAAGCTGACACTGAGTCACTAAAGGATGACTCAGTTCTACGGGAAGCTATCACTATGGGAAGCTATCAGGGCCGATAGTTCTAAGGGAGTACATAAGTAGTCACCAAGTCATAAAACGCTTGAGAGCACCGCAATTCATGCTGACAACCTGCCGTCAGAATCAAGTGTACAAGTCATGTCCAATGAAAGGAACTGGACAGGTACACCCATTTCCTTGACTTCCCACCCAGCTGCTTCCATAGCCTTGATCAGCAAGGCATACCTATGCAGCTCACTAAAAGCACAGATAAAGTCATCCACATAGGTCAGGACATAGCTCCACCCACCAGTAGAATCCCTCCTGAAATACAGAGCAGGTTCAGCTTTGCACATGGTAAAACCGTGGGCAACCAAAACCTGCTTTACATCTTTGCTCCAAGCCCTGGGTGCCTGCTTCAAACCATAAAGAGATTTAATCAGCTTGCACACAAGGGGAACATTGTCAGGACCAAGTTCATGAAAGCCCTCAGGCTGGTAACAGAACAGGTCCAGACCAGGTTCCAGCTTGGCATTCAAGAATGCAGTCTTGATGTCCAGCTGCCTCACAAACATCTTCCTATGAGTGATGGCAGCAAGGAGCACACGAAGACCTGCTTTAGAGGAGACGGGGGCATATACATCATGGTAGTCCAGCCCAGGACGTTGCAGAAAACCACGAACTACAAAACGAGCTTTAAAACGCAAAGAACCATCAGCCCCATGTTTCTTGACAAATAACCATCTGCCAGATAGAATCCTCTGCCTAGGAGGCTGTGGAGTGAGGACCCAAGTGCCATGAGCATGGAGGGAGGCCATCTCATCCTTCACAGCCTGCAGCCAGAGATCTCTGTCAGGGTTGGTAGGTAACATTGCAGCTTTATAAGAGAGTTCAGTAGAGGTAGAAATAAAAGCCCCCACGTACAAGCAGTGTACTTGTACATGGGCAGCGGGGATATCAGCAGTATCAGCAGTAACCGGTAATAAAGCCCCCAGCGCAGCACTCATGCGTGGTTGAACAAGGCCGGCCTCCTTTGCCTCTAAATCGTCGAAGCCTGGGTACACTGGAACACCCCAGCCATACGCAGTATCTGACCCGGACCAGTGTTCGAGGTCATCACTCACATCATCTGTGACGGCCACATCGTCGCAATGCCTGGTCCGGTATAAACCACCAGGTATAGCAGGGGGTGAAGTGATCAACAACTCCCGCGAGCTATCCGAATAGGTGGACGGGGGGTGGCGACTAGTGGGCAGTGGACCTGTACTAGGTTCCACTATGACCCGAGGCTGTCCTAATCCTACGACTTCACCGACGAAACGTGGCGCAGAGGAAGGCCCGGCGACCCCCTGAGATTCGAATAAATTAGAGCTTGAAGGAACATCAGACTCCCCCTGGCCCAATGCCGCCGCACGCGATACAGCACCATCATTACCTGGCCTGGGACGCATCGTCATCCCATGACCAGTAAAGCGGTCAACAATCGGGGTTGGTAAAGGGCCCAGGACATTGTCAGTAGTATCAAGCCCTTTACCGATGATAGCGGCAGGGGTGCGAGAAAAATACTGAGATCCATCATAGGGAAAGAGCCCAGGGATACAGTTATAGCTAAACTGTTCATAGAAGAGCACATCATGACTCTCTACCACCTGGCGCAACTTCGGAACCCAAACAAAATAACCCTTACTCACCAGAGAATACCCAACCAGTCTACCAGATAACGCCCTTTCGTCAAGCTTATTGCGCTTCTTCCCATTCACTAAGGTAACATAGCATGGGCACCCGAACACGCGCAATAACGATACATCAGGTAGAACCCCAAAGAACAACTCATAAGGAGTCTTGTCACCCTGATTAGGCAGCCGGTTGCGTAGGTAACACGCGGCGAGGAAGGCATAGGGCCAGAAGGACTTAGTGAGCTTAGACTCCAAGTGAATGCTCCTAGCTACGTTCTGAAGGACCCCATTGTACCGTTCCACAGTCGCATTCTGCTGAGCAGTGTAAGCCATGGACAATTCATGCACAGCACCAACCGATTCTAACCAATCCTCGAACCACTTCACTATAAATTCCTTAGCCCTGTCAGACCTAAGACACTTGAAAACAAATCCATGCAGCTGAGTCATCCATCTGAGGATGGTAGTTTGAACTGCTAAGGGAGCTTCATCCCTGGTTCTCAAGCACAAGACCTCAGCATAGCCAGAGTATTGGTCAGTGAGACACAGAACATAAAACTCCCCACGCAAGCCCCTAATATTAAATGGCCCCATGATGTCCAAGTGAAGGCGTTGTAATGGGGCACGGATCCTAGTTTTGCTTTCTTTAGGAAAAGGGATACGTTTCCCCTTTGCCTTCTGACAAGCATCACATGGGATCTTAGACAGTCTTTGCACCTGTTGGAGAGTGAGGGGTAAGTTCTGAACCAAACCCTTCCTTACAAGGTTGTGCATGGCATCATAGCCAGGGTGACCCAGCCGCCTATGCCACAACCATTCAGGAGTGGTAGGGATCACAACTCCACCATCCTCATCAACATCAAGAGCAAAAGCTGGATAATCTTCAGCACCATACAAACGGCCACGAGGGGTGTGACAAGGCCTACATGCAAACTTGTACACACCATCACTGGAGGCAGGGAAAGACCACAGAACAGAAGAGCCCTGTGTGGCAGTACAACTAAGACTATCAAAAGAAATCTTGCAGTTGTGAGCATGGGCAACAGCATTTACTGACATGAGGTTCACCGGACAGTGTGGGATGTAGAGAACATTGGTTAAAGTGATTGGTGTTGGTAACCAATCACTACCTAACACAATAGAACCCTGACCCACAGACCGTTGAACCACACCATCACCAAATTTAACTGCTGGCCCAGTCTCAGAAGCATGAAACACAGTGAACAAAGACATAGCACCTGTGATTGACATCCCAGCTCCAGAATCAACATGCCAGACACCCTCAGACAGGCTCGGGCTGCAGACATTTGAAAATTTCGCAGTGCAAGAGAAAAGGACAGAGCGTACCTCCTATTTCTTGTCCAAAGCATACCCATCAATCTGAGCCTGCAAGGAGGCCAGCTGCCGCGGAGTAAGCACACCTGGAAGGGCCAAGGCCATGGGCACCGGATTGGTAACCGGTGCACCAGGCTTGGTCTTACGCAGGTGCGGATGCTTCGTGAAACAGCGATCCTCCGAGTGGGTCGTCTTGCTGAGGCATGGGCCCCAAGTGCAATCCAGACGTCGCTTGTTGGAACCGGAACCCTGAGAACCAGATCCCTGCCCACGCTGAAACGCAGCATTGGCAGGAACCTGGGGAGCGTCCCGGGACCAACCAGGATGCCTGGAGTCGGACCTGGGGAGAGCAATGTTCAAAATGTTGAGAGACCGATATGCCTCCAGACAAGACCAGTAATCTACAGTCTGTCTGTTAGCCAACATCATACCGTACTGGATCCGCAGCGATTCAAATCGGATCAAACGGATCCCATTCACAATGGTTTCCATGGCGTGGCGCTGAGTGACAGGATGTCCAGCACTGCGGAGGTCATTGCACAGACTGCGAACCATGCGAAAGAAATCATCGACACTGTGAGCAGCGAGCTCACCCACAGTTCGGTCTAACCACACGGTGGTGGGTAGGGTATCCCGGATACCTTAGACCCGACTGAACTGTACGAACCCTAGACTGTTGCCTTGCAACGACAGGCCCTTTGGATCCGTGGATAGGACCAGAGGGCAGCTAGGGCCGGGTACCTTGTAACACAAGGCAGGATGTCCTTACTGAGCTGACGAGCCAAGTAACCTGCCGAGGTGTTGTTGACAGTTGTTATCCTGACAGCTATTAACACTGGGCTCATCCCCAGCATCAAGGTTGATTGCATTAGTTAAGCCTCGTTAGTACGTTCTATTATTGCTTACAGTTTGGTGGAGTCGGAGTCTTTTCTTTTCCATATGACTACCGAGCCTATGGAGTCCGAAATCCCCCTTCCGCATATTCCCGATGATGCCACGCCGGCACAGGCATTAATGGCGGCATTGGGCTATCTGCGTCAGACAGTCACTCACGACGTCGATGCTGCAGTACGCGCCGCCCTTCCGCGGGTGCCAGCAAGTCCAGACACCAACCGGGTGAGTGGAGGAGGTTCAGGTAAAGCTTCCGAGCTCACTGATTACCGATCCCGTCGAATGATTTATGGTGCCCCTCGCATTCCACCCCCACTGCCTTGGTCGGGTGATAATGCGAAGGAAGCGCACGCCAGCGCATGGTGGAACACTCTTGAAAATTATGCACGCCTGTATGATCACGACATGATCGATGCTCTGCCTAACTTTTTCTCGGGAAAAGCTTCGAACTGGTACACCCAGTTGTGCGTGGCTTTCCCAAGACTCACTTGGGAAGAAACTCGCATGAAATTTCTGGACGTCTACGACCCTTACCACGAGCACAAGGCGGACAACATGCGCGAGCGTCTGCTTAGCAACAAGGTGCAGATGACATCGACTGTCACCATCTACGCACAAATTTTTCAGACATCTGTTCGCGAAGCAGGGGGCATGGGGGAAATGGACCAGATTATCCTTTTCCGCAAAGGTCTGACAGCGCCTATCGAGCTGAAATGCCGCACAGATACAGTTGGTAACCCGTTCAAGTCCGTCTCACAGATAATACAACACGCGATGGCTATGGAGAGGCAGATCGTTGGGGCGTCCAATATCTCAGACGAACTGTCTGTGGCCCAAATCGAAAGGAATGAGCTCTCTGCAGCCCAAATGCAACGGCAAAAGAGCCAACAATGGCAATCTCGCGACCGCAATGGCAATGGCAAACGGCCAGCGTTCCCACCTCCTCCTCACGCGAACATGAAGAGGGAGAAGCAGACTCACTTGTCCTGGGTCACTGCGAAAGGCTGGACTGGCCCTAACAATCGGCCTCACACTCAAGAGACTATTGATAGGGCTACTGCGAACGACTTGTGCTTCCGGTGTGGCACGAAGCGAGTTTATGGTCGTGGTTGCCCCAAATGCCCACCTGGGGACAGACGCAAATAGGAGGTTGGGGGGGGAAATGTGTGTGCTTCACAATGCTGCTTCACTGATGCTAACTTTTCCCCGTATCCCCCACCACCTCACGAGCACCCGAGCTCACTGCCAGGTCCGCCTCTCCCGGGTCCACCCCTGCCAGGACCCCCACCGCCGTGTCCGCCCCCCCTTGAGATCCTCACCGCCAACGCAGCATGCCTTTTGGCTCCAGAGGATTCGGCCTACTTCTCGGCCCGTCTGTCTGGGTGCGAGGGACGAGTCTTAATTGACTCTGGGGCCTGTTCTGTGTTCGTCAATCAGAAATATCTGATTGCGAATGGTATTGCTACGTTCGAGGGGACACCAGTGAAGGTTCGAGTGGCTGATGGTTCGTTGGCCATTACCAACTTGCGCTGCGATTTTGTTCTTGACCTGGGTCAGCACCGATCACGGGTCAGAGCCTATGTGCTGCCCGATTTAGGATCAGATGACACGGCTGCTTTGTTGGGTAGATCGTGGATGAAGCAGGCAGGGTGCATGGTTGGGTATGAGGGTCCTCGGCTACGGGCTTGCATGCACACGCTGAAACGGGGGACAGTCTCCATAGACTCAGATCGCATTCCCTCGGTTCCTCACTCCTCACTAGAGTTGGTTACGTACTGCCTTGCTAGGGTTGCTGACGCATCCACGACTCCCGGCCTCCTCTCGATCAAGAAGTTACGAAAGCTTCTGCGTCGCACACGAGATCTGAACGCTTTTGAGGTGACAGTTCGTTCCCTCGACGAGGATGATGACCGGCTCATCGAGATCCTAGAGGCAGCACGTGCTGACCTGCATACGGCTTCGCGCAACGGCCGGGCGGTGCAGGGGTTCGAAACTGACTTTGCTACGGTGTTCACAGAGAGTAACGTGCTCCCTGATAAACGCGACACACCGGAGGCATGCCCTCTCGAGGATGGGGCGCGGCCCCAGTTCCGAAATGGTTTCAGACTCTCGCCGGCAGAGCTAGAAATGGTAGAGACTCAGGTTCGAGACCTCCTAGCTAAAGGCTTTATCAGCCCAAGTTCGAGTCCATGGGGAGCACCAGTGCTCTTCGTGGCAAAGCCAGATGGTACGTACAGAATGGCAATAGATTACCGCCAGCTCAACCGCGTCACGATTGCCAACCGATATCCTCTGCCAAGGATTGACGACATCTTCGACAAAGTCAAAGGGGCCAAGGTTTTCTCCAACCTGGACCTCCGAAATGCGTACCACAACGTCCGACTGCACGCTTCCGACGTCCCAAAAACGGCATTTGTAACTCCGATGGGACTCTATGAGTTCAACGTGCTCCCGTTTGGCTTGGCGAACGCACCTGCGGTGTTCACCAAGGTCATGAATGATGTTTTCCGCGATATGATCGGTGTCTTTGTGGTTGTCTACCTCGATGACATCCTGATCTTTAGTTCGAACGAAGCAGACCACGAAGGCCACGTGCGCCAGGTTCTCCAACGCTTAAAGGACAACAAGTTGTACCTCAAGCGCGAAAAATGCAGATTTTTCCAGGCGGAGGTCAAGTTCCTGGGTCATGTGCTCTCGGGTGACGGTGTGCGCGCAAACGAGGTCAAGATCCAGTCTGTACGTGACTGGCCTGTTCCTACGACTTCGAAAGCAGTACAGAAATTCCTCGGACTGGCTAACTTTTTCAGGAAGTTCGTCCAAGGTTTTTCCTCCCTCGCAGCACCGCTTACCGAGATCTCGAACGGCAACCTCAAAGGTGCTGCGTTCACTAGTGCATGGACTCCATCTTGCACGAAGTCGTTCGAAGGTATCAAGCACTCCTTGACTCACGCACCAGTTCTGGTCCACCCTGACCCAAAACTGCGGTACAGAGCGGTTGTAGATGCATCAGTAGTTGGTACCGGTGGCGTTTTGTTTCAGGCGGATCGCCCAATCGCGTACTTCAGTCACAAGCTGACTGCAGCTGAGCGCAACTACTCCACGGGTGAACAAGAGTTGCTCGCGATTTACCTTGCATTGAAAGAGTGGAGGTGCTACCTTGAAGGTTGTACTGCTGGATTCGATCTAGACACAGATCACGAGCCCCTGATCTATCTCAGATCACAGCCTATCCTCTCTCGCAAGCAAGCTCGGATCATGGAATTCCTCTCCAGGTTTGGGAACATGAAGTGGAAACACATAGCGGGACGAACAAACGTGGCTGATCCGTTAAGTCGCCACCCCACCTTCGAGGCGCTAACCTGCCTAGTGGTCCAGCGGTTACACGAGGACGATCCTGCCCATGAACGTGATCTGGTTACGGATATCAAAGCAGCATACGAGGCTGATGTTTGGTTTGATAACCCCCGGAACACCCAATTCCTTCGCAAAACGAGCGCTGGATTGTGGGTTGGTACGGATAGATCCCGACGCTATGCCAGCCCTGGACAGATTGTAGTGCCCAACGGGAACTCCCTCAAGGCACGGCTCTTGCATGCGTTCCATGACCTTGACCGAGCGGGTCACTTCGGCATTGACCGCACGTTTGAGGCCATTAGCCGCTCATACTGGTGGCCTGCCATGCGATTAGATGTTACAGATTACGTCCGATCTTGTGACTCGTGCCAACGTACGAAGGCCGCCCGCCAGAAGGCTTACGGGTCACTCCAACCCCTTCCGATTCCAGCGAGAAAATGGCAGTCCATATCCATGGATTTCATCACTGGGTTGCCTAAGCGGGGTCCGCATGGGTTTGATGCGATTCTCGTTGTAGTCGATCGGCTTACGAAGATGGTGAAACTGGCCGCCTGCCACACCACTGATTCTGCCGAACGTACTGCCAACGTTTTTCACGAGAAAGTTTTGTGTGACTTTGGCATCCCTGAATCTATCGTCTCAGACAGGGATGTTCGATTTACAAGTCTTTTCTGGAAGTCCATGTGTTCGTTAACTACCACAGCACGCCTCATGTCCACCGCTTTCCATCCTCAAACTGATGGTCAAACTGAACGTGCCAATCAGGTTCTCGAAGACGCACTCCGAGCCTTCACGAATGAGAAGCAGAAGGACTGGCCTTCTCTACTTCCCAACGCTCAGTTTGCTATCAACAACGCTTTCAATCGGAGTATCCAGGACACACCTTTCCACTTGATGTATGGGCAACATCCTCGGGTAGCGCTTCAGCCATCGGATGTGCATAATGTGGATACCTCGGCGAAGTCTTGGGTTGAGCAAATGGATGACGCTGTCGCAAGCGCCCGCCGTCACTTGCTGGCTGCACAGGACCGATATAAATCCTATGCAGACCGCAAACGCCGCCCTATCAACTTGAAGGTTGGCCAGCATGTCATGCTCTCGGCCAAGAACCTTAAGTACTGGCCGGGGCTTGCCCGCAAGCTCCTCCCTCGCTTCGTTGGACCATACCCCATCTCTCACGTAATCGAAAAGGGGGGTGAGACTGTTGCAGTAACACTCACTCTCCCGGACAGCTGGAAGATCCACCCCACGTTCCACGTGTCGTTGGTGAAACCGTACTTTCCTGGAGATTCACCTCCTGAGGTGCGTCCCAGCCCGTTCCGTACTGAGGGGTGTGTTCAGGTTTATGAGATCGCACGTGTAGTGAGCCACAAGTTTGTAGCCCGCCAGCTGCAATACTTTGTGCAGTGGTTACACTCGGATAACGCGTTCTCATGGGAATCAGCTGTTAGCCTAGCTGATTTCTGCCCGCTTCAAATCAAAGAATACTGGCACACTGTCCCCGCGGACAAGTGGCCCTCAGTAGCTCTTCCATTTGAAGCACCCGCCGCCTCTCAAGGTGATCGAGTCAACGGACAAGATCCACTCAGACGGAGTGCCAGACTTCAGGGGAAGCCTGGGTCTTGAGAGGGGGGAAGTGTGAGCAGCGAGCTCACCCACAGTTCGGTCTAACCACACGGTGGTGGGTAGGGTATCCCGGATACCTTAGACCCGACTGAACTGTACGAACCCTAGACTGTTGCCTTGCAACGACAGGCCCTTTGGATCCGTGGATAGGACCAGAGGGCAGCTAGGGCCGGGTACCTTGTAACACAAGGCAGGATGTCCTTACTGAGCTGACGAGCCAAGTAACCTGCCGAGGTGTTGTTGACAGTTGTTATCCTGACAGCTATTAACACTGGGCTCATCCCCAGCATCAAGGTTGATTGCATTAGTTAAGCCTCGTTAGTACGTTCTATTATTGCTTACAGACACGGTCAGAAGGGCCCATGTGCGCATTATGAAGTTCGATACGCATGAGAGGGACTCTAGAGGCAAGGGCATCAGACTGCGTCTTCCGGATATCCAAAAGGATATCCCGAGGGGTGGCAAAGTCCTGGTATACCTTGACCATATCGTCCTCCATGTTCGCGAGCATCATAGTTAAACACATGAACTCCTGACGTTCGAGAGGCAGTGCACTGAACCCCAACAGTGCAGGATCAAACCGAGACTCACCATGAATGAGGGTATTAGACCCAGCTCCAATCGCAGAAGGGACAGGAGCCAAGGACCTACGAATGTCCATGAAATACTCCGCAGCAAGACCAGCGTCAAGAGCGCGCTGGTCGTCTATGTTCCTAATCACAGGAATGGACCTCGCAACACTCATAAGCAGCTCGAAATCTGGGCTAACAGGACACAGAGGGACAGGCACTCGCACAAACTGATAACCAAGCTTCTCGTGATCACTACGCCTCGTACCACCAAAGGAAACACCATGATCTGGGGGATACAGAATCCCAGAAGTGACTGGACCAAGAAAAGAACGACACCCGGTACCAAGCTCAGAGAAAGCCATCACTCGGCGATGCCTCAGCTTCACACTAACATTTGCCATTGTAGCCTGCATATCCATCCGACCGTACAAAGAGCGGTTCAAGGACTCACCATCCCGTCGATCCTGGTTGATCAGGCGGTAGTCCCGCAAGTTCAAAGTCGGAGGAGATCCACCAGTGAGCAGATGCTCCCAAGATTCGCATGACCGCGTATATAGCATAGGAGGAGGGCCAGGGGCAGGAGGCAGCTCCACCGGCGGAGGCGGAGGGGGTTCCAGGGAGGCACCAGCAGCAGAGGTGCGTGCAGAGGAAACAGCAGCCTCGCGAGAGCGAGTGTGGTAGCCAGGGAGGCCACGCTCCATGGGGGCAGATGCAGAGGAAAAAGAAGCAAAGCCCTTCAAGAAAGTGGGCTTAGCCACCTCCGGGTAAGCCGGGGGAACAGGCTCAAAGGGAGGCGCCGACGAAGGCTGAGGCTGATACACAGGCGAAAGCTCTCGATTAGGCATCTGCTGATCAGGAGGCTCATACACCGGCGAAACAGCGGAAGTCTCAAAGACACGAGTGGCAGCAGCAGATGGGGTCACGCCACCGAAGTCAGCACTCGTAGCACTCTTCAAGTCCTCCTCATCATCAGTAGTAGTAGAGTAGTCTTCATCATAATTGAAAGGGACGAAAGGAGGCTGCGGGTCTGATGCACAACGGATGATCTGTGTCTGTACACAACACAGCTTCATCAGGACATCCTCAACATCAGAGGAAAGGCGTCGAACATTGAGAGAAGGAACCGTAAAGTTGGAGGATTGATCGGGGGGGGTTACTTCCTTGATGGCGGAAGGACCCTCCTCTCCGGCAGCAGAGGCCGCTGGCGCGCAGTCGTCTAGCCAATCCAGAGGAACCTTCACCCCCGTTGGGAGGATTCGGTCGCATCCATTGCTCACAATGACACTGCGGATCCCACGAGCCCATGAAACACCATTAAGTTTGGTAAGTTTCACAAAGCCGGCAGGAGGCCCTCGCGGAAGTTGCATTATCAAAGCAGTGGTAGTGATGGGGAGCCCAATTACCTATCAGCTTGAAATCACTCCGGTAGAGTGGACAGTAGATTAAAGCAGCGGAACAGACGCACCAATCTATACACGGAGACAAGGATAACGTTACAGACACAGGAGACCCATAAAGGGGCACCTGTGGTGAAAGGAGGCGGTAGACAGGAACCTAACAGGGTACAGATCAGACCGGAGACGTAGGTGACAGGAAGCTGCCACTGAGTCATCTCAAGATGACTCAGTCCCACGGGAAGCTGGCTCAGGAGAGCCGATAGTTCTAAGGGAGTACATAAGTAGTCACCAAGTCATAAAACGCGTGAGAGCACCGCTATACATGCTGATACTTCCGTTTTATAAAATTTGATGTTCGGCAGGCTATGCTGCTGTCCAGTCTCGGCAGTGATTTGCTGAGTTTATGTAACGAATCCTCTCTCTCAACTCTTATATGTCAGTGGCGGATCCTCCTATGGCCCAGGACCATTCCCTTGACCATTTGTTTCTCTCCCAGAATGAGCTTCTTCTCCTGATCCTCCCTGACAGCCTGGATAACTTGCTTAGATTTGTTCTTGTCCCTTTGTAGCAACCATCTTGTTTGTGACGGTGTAGGTGATGGGGGTAGGTTCTGTTTTTACATCTCGAGTCTCCGTTTGAGTCTTGATCTCTTTGGTTGCTCTCCCGTGCCCTCTCTCGGTCCTCAAGCTTTATAGTTTTTTTGACAGATAGGCATTGGACTCTCTTAGCTTTTCCCCGCTGGTCTTTGTCTTTCGCATTTCCACACGCTTTTTATCTTGTTTGTAGTTCTGCGTAGATTGTTAAGTGTCCTTTTTTAGCGGTGCTTTTCCTTGTGGCGTTATGGCGGACGGCATGGTCTCGTTTTTGTCTTACCCGAATGAAAAAAATCTCCAGATTTGTTTTCTTAAGAGGGATTAGCCCCATTAAAATGTCCGTTAGTTCGTTCGTCCGTTCGTCCGTGTGTCACCAATCAAATTTTCAGGTTTTATGAAAAACATCAAAAAAATTGGACATTCTATATTTTTGATGAGTTATAAGACTTATTTATATCAGACAAATTCTCACCAGAGCACTTACGAGCATCGCAATTCACGAAAAGGAGCTCAGGTTGGGCCCCAAAGCTACAATTAACGGTTAACAATTTGATTTCAGGGTGTTTTGAGCTAACATTTCGAATTTGAACAACTTTAACATATGCGAATAGATAGGTTTGGGAACAGAATAGTCGTCAAAAATTCGAGGCGAAACATGTAAGCATCACAATGGACGAAACAATCACCAAGGGCACTTGGGCTATAATTAGCCCACGGACCCCACTTCAGGGCTGTGCGTGTGTGTGGGGGGGGGGGTGTGGGGGTGGGGGGGGCACCGGGCGGGGGCGGGGCCGGGGCTGGGGGCAGGGTCAGGGGCGGGGGCGGGGGCCACCGGGCGGGGGCAGGGGCAAGCCACGCCACCTGCCGCTGGGCAAAAACCCGTTCAGGAGGACGGGACATGCTGTTCACGTCTGGGCTGGGCCGAAACATGCAATACCATGAACACATTCCGTAAAATCAACCAGACACCTGATTGGCCTCATTTTTCTTGCATCAAAGTCTAAAAAATGTCAATCTACACACCTGCATTTCATTACATGACAGAAACGTTCAATACTGCTTAAAAATCAACAACCCTTCAAAAACTCTCTTTTCCGTCACTGTATAGTTAACAATGCTAAATCATCAATCGATTGGCATTCAATAAATTTAAAGACTCCAGGCGCCCTTCGAATTTGATCCAATTCGAATTGATACAATTTAAAGCAATGACATGTATTCAAATCACGTTAATTAAATTAAATGGAAAAGAATAAATCGAATTAAAATAACACAAGTACACAACAGTAAATACAATTCAGTTAAATTAATCAAAATACATTGAATTAAGGATCCGAATCATTTCATTCGGGACGCGCCTCCAGGCGCCCTTAATTAGATAGGAAAGGTTAAGGGCGCCTTTTAAGAGCTCTGTGCCTCTCTCCTTGTTTGTCTGGTGGAGATCCTGTGCCTTTTGTCCTGTTACGTCTTCTTGTATAATCTCGCTTATTAGGCCTCGGCAACTCTTAGCATTTCTACAATAGTATACGCTGACAGTACACTTAATTCGCTAGTTTCTCTATGCCTTGGTAGTTTGCTCTGCTTTTTGGCAAGCCTTTTAATTTGCGGCGCTGTTCAGTCTCGGCATTGATTTTTGCTTAGTACCGATATGTAACAATATCCTCTATAAACTCTTTCTTTTTAGTTCGGCCTTCCTCTCTTGTGTCAATGTGTTTGTTGGGCTTGGTGCTCTGGATTGCCTACTTTGGCATCCCTCCCCTTTCAGCTCTCCTTTCCGCCTCTAGTTGGTTTCCTCTTTTGGACTGGCCTAGTCTGTGGGCTGATAGGTGCCTTAAACAACCTTGTGCTTCCTGTTATAAAATTGGAAGGTCGGCAGGCTGTGCTGCTGTCCTGTCTCAGCAATGATTTGCTGGGTTTATGTAACGAATCCTCTACCTCTAAAAAAATGGATTTGCTGAGTTTATGTGACGAACCCTCTCTCTCTCTCTCTCTCTCTCTCTCTCTCTCTCTCTCTCTCTCTCTCTCTCTCTCTCTCTCTCTCTCTCTCTCCCCCCCCCCCCTCTCTCTCTGGTTAACGGTGTTACACAATTTAATTGTGGTCCAGCCACACAGTAATCAAAAACAAAACAAAAATCATTAGGAATAAGTCATCTAGTCAACCCTATTATTGAGAAAGTACAGTAAGCCAATTAGCTAAGATCTAGTGAAGGGGGGTGGGGGTGGGCGTGTGTGGGGGTCCCTCCGAAACACAAAAACTCATTCCATATCAAAAGATTGAAACAAATTCCAAAGGCACAGTTCTAGCCCAGAAAAGAATCAAAATAATATAAATATCCAAGCAAACAAAAACCAATCTATGCAAATTAAGCCAGAAGGTGCTAGTTCCTATAATTGTCATTCTATGTGTTTATGTCTAAGGCGTCTCTGATGTCCGCCCTCCGGCTTGTCAAGTCTTGGGCCAGTCTCTCTCTCTCTCTCTCTCTCTCTCTCTCTCTCTCTCTCTCTCTCTCTCTCTCTCTCTCTCTCTCTCTCTCTCTCTCTCTCGTACACAGTTTATAGACATATCCAGGAAGATCCCCTTGAACCAAAGTGAAATGATCAGTGTATCACTTTGCCACTGGAAATATCGAACGGTGTCAGTTCACATTATCATATGTAATGTAATGTAATTATTGTGTTATATCGCACGATACACAATATCGTGCTGGAAACCCCTAGAAATGAATCATGGGTCAGAAATGGAACGAGGTATGGAACCCCTTCCCCTTTTGATGGCGCTGAGCAACCCACCTCTCTTAGCCAGGTCAGCTGGTTTGTGTTAGGGGAACCACATCCTTATTATATGAGGTTGCTTTGGGCACTTATCTAATTTGGCTACTCCCTACTAGGTGGAAATCCTCTCCTTATAAATAAAACACTGCAACACAAACACAAACGTACACACGCTAGGTGGACGTCCTCTTATTAAAAACAAAACACAAACACTCTTGTGTAGGAGTGGCAATGCCATTTAAACTGAATCCTCAGTGTCGCTGGTTTGTGTCGGGATACCTACCTCCTGGGGTGAATATCCTACCACAACTAAAAAAAAGAGGAAAAGTCTGGTCTACAAGGCCTTCTCAGCCTCGGGGCCCTGCAACACAAACATTGGAGGATCCAAGCCCTTGGAGCCTCAGTTAAGGGAAGACACGAGGACAAAGCCTAGCTGTGTTGTGTTGTCGCTGGTTTGTGTCAGGAGACCCACCTCCTGGGGTGAAAATCCTTCCACAATTTTAAAGAAGTCTCCTCTATACGGCCTTCTCTGCCTTGGGGCGCTGCAACACAAACATCAGGACGATCAAAGCCCTTGGAGCCACGGTTGAGGGAAGACACGAGGACAAAGCCTAGCTGTTGTGGTGTCGCAGGTTTGTGTCAGGAGACCCACCTCCTGGGGTAAAAATCCTTTCACAATTTAAAAGAAGTCTTCTCTATACGGCCTTCTCTGCCTTGGGGCGCTGCAACACAAACATCAGGACGATCAAAGCCCTTGGAGCCACGGTTGAGGGAAGACACGAGGACAAAGCCTAGCTGTTGTGGTGTCGCTGGTTTGTGCCGGGAGACCCACCTCCTGGGGTGAAACTCCTTTCACAACCAGTCACAACTAAAACAAGAAGACAAGCGTTCTCTACTCTGCCTTCTCTGCCTCGGGGCGCTGCAACACAAACATAGGACGATCAAATCCTTTGGAGCCACGGTTAAGGGAAGACACGAGGACAAAGCCTAGCTGTGTTGTCAGGTAGGATATGAACTGCTCGGGGCGTAGCTGAAACTGCGGATGGCATAGACAAGTGGCTCAGGTCAGCTCCACAATTCTCTTTATTGAAAAACAAAATTGGAAGAGGGGATAATTATTGAAAGATATGGGAACCAGGGTTGTTCAAGAGTACTTCAAAATCTACGTTTTAAGAGTTTCAGACGCACCAGTTTTCCAAATCTACGTTTTAAGAGTTTGAGACGTAACAGTTTTCAAAATCTACGTTTTTGGAGTTTGAGGCATAACAGTTTACAAAATCAACTTTTCAACAGCCTTAATCTACAATTGTGACATACCAGACCCACACAAATCTGTGGCATGAAACACAACTTTGTGTTTCCCAAACAAATTTGAGGCATGAAACACAACTTTTATCAATTGGTGGTTTGCCCCAGTGCAAGCAAACGAGCTGGCCCCCTAAACCTCACACATTGTAGTAAGGCATACTATTTATTTATTTATTTATTTGTATTTAAATGCAACGTTTTAAACAACCCTCGTGGGAACCCTGACGCTAACCAGCGGCGGCACGGAGGATCATTTTTTTCTTCTTCTGACAATGCATCGCCATTCCGTCGCCGTCCTGTCGCTGCAAACTAGTCAGAAATGGGCCAAATGGCAGTGCGTCGCACTGGGATCGCACCCAGTCGCTACATTTGCGAAGCATCGCAAAAACAAAAAAGCGTGGGGGATCTAGGACGGGATGCACACCCTTGGACTTTTCAAGCTTCACGTAATAGATTTACATTTCTTAAAATCCGGGCATTCACGAATTTGGTGTCCGGGTTCGTCAAAAAGAAACATAGTCAAGTTCCAATTTGTTATAATTGTTTGCGTAGATCTCGTCGGCCTCCGTAGGCATAGGTCTATTGCCTACAAAGAAACAGCGCGGAGGATCTAGGTCAAGCTACACATCCTTGGACCTACCTGATACACACACTTGTAAATCCTAACCACACACACCCAAACACATTAGGACAGGATCTAGGACACGATACACATCCTTGGACCTACCTGATACACACACCAGTAAATCCCGCCCACCCCCACACCTTAGGATAGGATCTAGGACAAGCTACACATCCTTGGACCTACCTGATACACACACCAGTAAATCCCGCCCACCCCCACCCCCACACCTTAGGATGGGATCTAGGACAAGCTACACATTCTTGGACCTACCTGATACACACACCAGTAAATCCCGCCCACCCCCACCCCCACACCTTAGGATGGGATCTAGGACAAGCTACACATCCTTGGACCTACCTCACACTCCTGTGAATCCTGCCCACCCACACCCACACACCTTAGGACAGGATCTAGGACACGATACACATCCTTGGACCAACCTGATCTATCTGTCTGAAGGGAACAGGGGCAGTCTGGCGTTTATGGATCGCTGTTTTGTAGGAAGACCATGGCTGAGGCTCAAGCACAAGGAAGCCCTGCATGTGTGTGTGAGAGAGCGTGTGTGAGTGAGTGCGTGTGAGTGAGTGTGTGTGTGTGTGTGTGTGAGTGTGTGTGTGTGTAAGAGAGTGTGAGAGAGTGTGAGAGAGTGGGAGAGTGTGGTGTGATGCTGTCTTCTCATGTGCCTCTGTTTTCTTTGTGTGCATCTGTGCGCCTGTGTTTGAGAGAGAAATTGTGTTCTTGAGTATACTTGTGTGTTTATGCACGTGTGCGTGCACGTGCGTGTGCGTGTGTGCATGTGTACATGTTCATGTGGGTGCACATGCCTGTGCACAAGCCTGTGCGTGTGTGCATGTTCATATGTACAAGTGTGTGCACGTGCTTGTCCATGTGTGCACGATCTTGTGTGAATGTACACAGGCAGGAACTCTTGTGTGCAATCACACAGAATGAAGTGGACGGCTGGCCTCATAACCACCTACAGTGACCAATGAGGAAAACGTGGTTGGGGAAGTCTCCGGGTAATATATGGGGCCCTCGAGTCAGTCCTTGGTCCCCCCTAGCTCGCGCCGTCCAGAAATAGCTAGAGGGACGTTGTCCTTGGAGGAGGACTAAAACCAGAAAGCTAGAAAAGCCCCACTTTCAGATTTGAAAAAAAGGCCTGCCCCCAACCATCTGTTGCATCTACACCACGCTCCAGTGATTCCCAGAACTTGCACAAGAGCGCTCGCAAGGCATGTACTAAAAAGCTTTTACTCCTCAAAAAAACCCAAAGCCCCCCCCCCCCCCCCCCCCCCCCCCCCCCAATTTGCACTGAACCACGTACCCCAGGCTCCAGGGACTCCCAGAACTTGCACAAGAGCGCTTGCAAGGCATGTACTAAAAAGCTTTCACTCCTAAAAAAAACCAGCCCCCCCCCCCATTTTTTCTTGCCGTGAACCATCTACACCAGGCTCCAGTGATTCCCAGAACTTGCACAAGAGCGCTTGCAAGGCATGTACTAAAAAGCTTTCACCCCTAAAAAAAAACAGCCCCCCCCCCCCCATTTTTTCTTGCCGTGAACCATCTACACCAGGCTCCAGTGATTCCCAGAACTTGCACAAGAGCGCTCGCAAGGCATGTACTAAAAAGCTTTCACTCCTCAAAAAACCAGCCCCCCCCCCCCCCCCCCCCCCCCCCCCCCCCTCCCAATTTTGTTTTGTCGTGAACCATCTACACCAGGCTCCAGTGATTTCCAGAACTTACAGAAGAGCGCTCGCAAGGCATCTACTAAAACGTTTTTACGACTACAAAGTTTTTACTAGTGCAAAAGCTTTTACCACTAAAAAAACTGAAAAAGACACCCCACCCAATTTTTCAGTGAACCACTTAACCCATGCTCCAGAGACTCCCAGAACTTGCACAAGAGCGCTAGCAAGGCATCTACTAAAAAGCTTTTACTCCTAAAAAAACAAAGTCCCCCCCCCCCCCCACCCACCCACCCACCCCCAATTTGCCGTGAACCACCTACCCCATGCTCCAGAGACTCCCAGAACTTGCACAAGAGCGCTAGCAAGGCATCTACTAAAAAGCTTTTACTCCTAAAAAAACAAAGTCCCCCCCCCCACCCCCAATTTGCCGTGAACCACCTACCCCATGCTCCAGAGACTCCCAGAACTTGCACAAGAGCGCTAGCAAGGCATCTACTAAAAAGCTTTTACTCCTAACAAAAACCAAAGCCCCCCCCCCCCCCCCCCCCCCCCCCCCCCCCCCCCCCCCCCCCCCCCCCCCCAATTCGCTGTGAACCACCTACCCCATGCTCCAGAAACTCCCAGAACTTGCACAAGAGCGCTAGCAAGGCATCTACTAAAAAGCTTTTACTCCTAAAAAAACCAAAGTCCCCCCCCCCCCCCCCCCCCAAATTTGCCGTGAACCACCTACCCCAGGCTCCAGAGACTCCCAGAAGTTGCACAACTTTGTTAGCGCTCGCAAGGCATGTACTACAAATGCTTTTACTAAAACAAAAACTGAAAAAGTCACCCCACAAAAAATTGCAGTGAACCACCTACCCCATGCTCCAGAGACTCCCAGAACTTGCAGAAGAGCGCTCGCAAGGCATCTACCAAAAAGCCTTTTCTACCAAAAAGCTTTTACTACTAAAAAAAAAAAGCCACCCAACCCCATCCCCACCCAAGTTTGCAGTGAACCACCTACCCCAGGCCCCAGTGACTCCCAGAACTTGCAGAAGAGCGCTCGCAAGGCATCTACAAATGCTTTTACTACCAAAAAACAAAAGAAAACACCCCACCCAAATTTCCAGTGAACCACCTACCCCATGCTCCAGAGACTCCCAGAACTTGCAGAAGAGCGCTCGCAAGGCATCTACAAAAGCTTTTACTCCTCAAAAAAACCTAAGTCCCCCCCCCCCCCCCCCCCCCCCCCCCAAGGTTTGCAATGATCTACCTACCCCAGGCTCCAGAGACTCCCAGAACTTGCAGAAGAGCGCACGCAAGGCATCGTCACCTCCATTCAGGTGAACCCACTTGGTGACGGACAAACACATAACGGTGCCGAAAGAACGACGCCCAATCCGACTCCGCCCTCCACCGCCGTACTCCTTCCGCCTCTGGTGCGGGCTCATGCTCCAGTCCTCGTGAACAAATTTTGTGCTCTTCAAAGCTTTGGCAGCTTTTCGAACCTCGGCCCAACGACCTGGTTAGGATAACAGGGTTTGTAAGTTGTGAAAAACTATGTGCTCTTCAAGGCTTAGGCAGCTTTTCGGACGTTGCCTACAGCCTGTTTATGATAACAGGTTGGTAAGTTAAGTTTCCTAAATAGTACTTGATCTCAGGTATTCCTTGTACCCTGTGATTTTTGAATCGGAGAAATCTTGAATGACCCCCCCCCCCCCCCCCCCCCCCCCCCCCCCCGGTCAAGCTCCAGTCCTCGGGAACCATTTTTGTGCTCTTCAAGGCTTTGGCAGCTTTTTGGACCTCGGCCCAACGGCCTGATTAGGATAGCATGGTTTGTAAGTTAAATTTCGTTAACAGTACTTAATCTCAGGTATTCCTTGTACCCTGTCATTTTTGCATCGGATAATGCTTGAATGACCCCCCCCCCCCCCCCCCCCCCCCCCCCCCGGTCAAGCTCCAGTCCTCGTGAACACACACTGTGCTCTTCAAGGCTTTGGAATCTTCCTTGTACCCTGTCATTTTTCAATCGGAGAATGATTGAATGACCCCCTCCCCCCCCCCCCCCCCCCCCCCCCCCCCCTGGTCAAGCTCCAGTCCACGTAAACAAACTCTGTGCTCTTCAAGGCTTTGGCAGATTTTCAATCCTCGGCCCAGCGGCCTGTTTAGGATAACAGAGTGCGTAAGTTGTGAATGCATTTTGTGATCTTCAAGGCTTTGGCAGCTTTTCAGACCTCGGCCCAACGGCCTGATTAGGATAACAGGGTTCGTAAGTACATTTTTATTAATAATACTTTATCTCAGGTATTCCTTGTACCCTGTCATTTTCTATCGGAGAATGCTTGAATACCTCCCCCCCCCCCCCCCCCCCCCCCCCCCCCCTCCCCCCCGTCAAGCTCCAGTCCTCGTGAACAATTTTTGTGCCCTTCAAGGCTTTAGCAGCTTTTCAGACCTCGGCCCAACGGCCTGCACATACAATCTTGTTGATAGTACTTGATCTCAAGTATTCTTTGTACCCTGTGATTCTTATGTCAGAGAATGCTTGACTGACCTCCCCCCCCCCCCCCCCCCCCCCCCCCCCCCCCCCCCCCCCCCCCCCCCGCTCATGCTCCAGTCCTCATGAACAAATGTTGTCCCTTCAAGGATTTGGCAGCTTTTCGGACGTTGGCCCAACAACCTGTTTAGGAAGACAGGGTTTGTAAGTTGTGAACATCTTGGTGCTCTTAAAGGCTTCGCCAGCTTTTTGGACGTTGGCCCAACGACCTGTTTAGGAAGACAGGGTTTGTAAGTTGTGAACATCTTGGTGCCCTTTAAGCCTTCGGCAGCTTTTCGGACCTTGGCCCAACGACCTGTTTAGGAAGACAGAGTTTGTAAGTTGTGAACATCTTGGTGCCCTTTAAGCCTTCGGCAGCTTTTCGGACCTTGGCCCAAGGACCTGTTTAGGAAGACAGGGTTTGTAAGTTGTGAACAACTTGGTGCCCTTTAAGCCTTCGGCAGCTTTTCGGACCTTGGCCCAACGACCTGTTTAGGAAGACAGGGTTTGTAAGTTGTGAACATCTTGGTGCCCTTAAAGGCTTCGGCAGCTTTTCGGACCTTGGCTCAACGACCTGTTGACAATGACATGGTCTGTTAGTCGTGAACAAACTCTGTGCTCTTCAAGGCTTTGGCAGCTTTTCAGACCTCGCCCCAGTGACCTCTTCAGGATAACAGGGCTTCGAAGTTAAATTTTGTGAGTAGTACTTGATCTCAGGTATTTCTTGCACCCCGTCATTTTTATACCGGAGAATGCTTGACTGACCCCCCCCCCCCCCCCCCCCCCCCCCCCCCCCCCCCTCGGTCAAGCTCCAGCCCTCGTGAACAAACTCTGTGCTCTTCAAGGCTTTGGCCCTCGGCAATGTTTAGGATAACAGGGCTTGTAAGTTAAATTTCGTTCGACCGGCATGGTAACTGGACTCTAGGCGTGATGTAAGCCCGTCCATCGCATACTTACGAGCCGGTTCCCTTAACCTCACGTCCTTAGAAGTGTCATAGTGTGACATATCTTGGAAGTTAAGATTTATTTATTCAAATTTCGTTCATAGTAACACAATGGCAGTATTCACATGACAGTTGTACGCAGTATCATACTGTGTCGGTCCAGGTGTGTGGCAAAAGTTGCCTGGCAAGTTTGATTTCAGGATTGCGGTGTAGCACAGTTTATGGCGGAGCGCGAAGCCCCTGGGGCTTTTTGGGTTAGCATATTGCACTGGGGTCGCTTCAAGTTGCTAAATTTCGGAAGCGTCACACACACAAAAAACAGTTGCTTACCTGCCATGGAAGTTGCACACAATAAACGAGTTACACACTTGGTTGTAGACAAAAAACGCGTTACACACGTGGTTGCACACAAAAAACGCGTTGCACACAATATACGCGTTGCACACAATAAACGCGTTGCACACTTGGTTGCACACAAAAAGGCGTTGCTCACAATAAACGCGCTGCACACTTGGTTGCAAAAAAAAGGCGTTGCTCACAATAAACGCGTTGCACACTTGATTTCACACAAAAAAGGCTTTGCTCACAAAAAACGCGTTGCACACTTGATTTCACACAAAAAGCGCGTTGCACACTTGGTTGCACAAATAATAAAAAAAAAACTGCTCCTCACCTGCCATGGATGAGCCGTCAGACGACGAGAGCTCCTTTTGAACCATGGTACGCATCTGTTGCAAGTTCCTACAAGCAGCCAGGCAGATAGTGGGTGGGAAGCTGGGTGGAAGCTGGATGTGTTTGTGTGTTTGGTGGTGGTGGGTGGGTGGGAGGGGGGGACTGGGTGGAAGCTTTTGAACCTTGGAACGCATCTGTTGCAAGTTCCTACAAGCAGCCAGGCAGGAAGTGGGTGGGAAACTGGATGGGAAGCTGGGTGAAAGCTGGATGTGTGTGTTTTTGGTGGTGGTGGGTGGGTGGGTGGGGACTGGGTGGAAGCTGTGTAAGTGGGTGGGTGGGTGAACCCTGGTACGCATCTGTTGCAAGTTCCTACAAGCAGCCAGGCAGGAAGTGGGTGGGAAACTGGATGGGAAGCTGGGTGAAAGCTGGATGTGTGTGTTTTTGGTGGTGGTGGGTGGGTGGGTGGGGGACTGGGTGGAAGCTGTGTAAGTGGGTGGGTGGGTGAACCTTGGTACGCATCTGTTGCGAGTTCCTACAAGCAGCCAGGAAGCAAGTGGGTGGGAAACTGGATGGGAAGCTGGGTGAAAGCTGGATGTGTGTGTTTTTGGTGGTGGTGGGTGGGTGGGTGGGTGGGGGACTGGGTGGAAGCTGTGTAAGTAGGTGGCGGGAGGTGGTGTGACTCATTCAGTCATCAGGTGGTACAATCCAGGGAAGTGCAATCCAGGGAAGTTCAATCCAGGGTAGAACAATTCAGGGAAGTCAAATCCAGGGAAGTACATTCCAGGGAAGTTCAATTTAGGGTAGTACAATCCAGGGTAGTCCTATCCAGAGTAGTCCTATCCAGGGAAGTACAATCCAGGGAAGAACAATCCAGGGTAGTACAATCCATGGAAGTACAATCCAGGGAAGTACAATCCAGGGAAGAACAATCCAGGGAAGTACAATCCAGGGAAGTACAATCCAGGGAAGTACAATCCAGGGAAGTACAATCCAGGGAAGTTCAAGGGGGTCACACAGAATGAAGGTAATGATAAGGTAATGATAACGCCTGGTGGGGCGTGGTGTTAAGGAACCCGTCGTATGCGGGCGAAGAACGGTCTACCACCTCAATTGGACAAGCTACCATCGCGGTTGACAACGACCTGCTACGCTAAGGGTGACCGTAGGGGGAATAGAACCCCCGACCCTTCGTCGTTCAGCGATTTGGTGTACCACTAGACCAATCATATCACTGAAACGGGCTACACAGAATGAAATGTTTCAAGGGACGCAGACAATTCACTTCAGCTACTCCTTATTACATCGCATTTTGGGGGCCTTCGGCAGCCTTTTCTGCACCCCTGCGGCAGCCTTGTCACCCATGGTGTGTGTGGGGGGTGGGGTGGGGTGGGGTGGGGTGGGGTGGGGGGGTGGGGGGCGGGCTCCCTTGTGATTGTACACCAGCAGACGGTCCATTGCATGTCTCCCGATCACTCCGCCCGGCGTGAGAAGCGCACTCTCCACCTGCCTCCTGCAGTCCTTGCCTGTAATCGAACAATCACCGACCCGTGTATGATACCACGACAGGAATCGGATAAGAGGCAAATTTAGGGGGTCTTCAGCATCCTTTTCTGGACCCAGACTTTGGAATTCTTTTCTGGACCCAGACTTTGGAATCCTTTTCTGGACCCATACTTTGGAATCCTTTTCTGCACCTAGACGTCAGCCTTCCCACCCAT
This sequence comes from Chlamydomonas sp. ICE-L, assembly GCA_013435795.1. Lineage (NCBI taxonomy): Eukaryota > Viridiplantae > Chlorophyta > Chlorophyceae > Chlamydomonadales > Chlamydomonadaceae > Chlamydomonas > Chlamydomonas sp. ICE-L. The sequence goes on along the minus strand of JACBWV010000610.1, from coordinate 51,701,131 downwards.
AATGCGCCCTTTTAATTAGGGACCGGCATATCATATAATTTTGACCAAAGGCGAGTATGATATCATATGATATCATGCAAATCGCATCATATGATATTGTACATAACTGGTAACTTTAGCCTAGTCAGACTGCCGGCATCATATGATATCATATGCTATTGTATTGCCGTTCAATACGGATAAGCCAAATAAAAGGGCGCTGTAGACCTCTAAATGTGCAGTGCATACAGTGCATGACACAAACACTTTGTTAAATATATATGCACCCATACGCACTACTACTGCACCCATACGGCAGCCTTCCCACCCAGAATGCGCCCTTATGGTCATTTTTGGCACGGTGCTAGAACAATCTTCCGAGATGTGTTCGCTGGTATTGATGACGACTTAAATAACCAAGTTGAATTCGGGAAATAAGTCATGTAAAAGAGTGCCATAGACTCCTAAATGTGCAGTGTGCATACAGTGCATGACACAGACACTTTGTTGAATTTATATACATTACAATGCACACAGTGCATGACACATACAGTGCATGACAGACACTTTGCTGAATATATATATTACAATGCACACAGTGCATGACACATACAGTGCATGACAGACACTTTGCTGAATATATATATATTACAATGCACACAGTGCATGACACATACAGTGCATGACAGACACTTTGCTGAATATATATATTACAATGCATGCAGTGCATGACAGAGACACTTGCTGAACTCACGTTGCAGCCTTGTCTATCAGCACTTGGTCAATGTCTACGCCTGTGGTGCTACTGCATCCAAAACGCCGAGCAACCTACATGTGGGTGGGTGTTACAGGTGTGAGTGTGTGTGTGTGGGGCGGGGGGGGGGCCGGGGGGGTCGGGGGGTGGGGGGGGGGGGGGGGCCTTGGGGGGGGGGGCGGGGTTAAAGGTGGGGGGGTAGTTGGGGGCGCCATTATGTGGGTGGGGGGGGGTGGGGGGGGGGGGGGGGGGGGTACAGTGTAGGGGTGGTGTGTGTGAGTGTGGGTGGGGGGGGGGGGGAGTCGGGTGGCGTGAATGGGTGTGTTACAAGGTGGTTGTGGGGGTGGGTGGGTGGGGTGTTAGTTGTTTGGTTTACATAGGTGTAAGTTCGGTTTGCATGTGTGTTGCTTGGGTTTGCATGTGTGTTGGTTCGGTTTGCATGGGTGTTGGTTTGGTTTGCATGGGTGTTGGTTTGGTTTACATGGGTGTTGGTTTAGTTTGAATAGGCGTTGGTTTGTTTTGCATAGGTCTTTGTCTAGTTTGCATGGATGTTGCATTGGTTTGCATGGGTTTTGGTTCCGTTTGCATGGGTGTTGGTTTGGTTAACATGGGTGTTTATTTAGTTTGCATGGGTATTGCTTTCCATTACCTGGTCTATCAGTGGGTGGATGGGGGTGGACCCACGTATCAGTTAACATGGGTGTTTATTAGTTTGCATGGGTATTGCTTTCCATTACCTGGTCTATCAGTGGGTGGATGGGGGTGGACCCACGTATCAGTTAACATGGGTGTTTATTTAGTTTGCATGGGTATTGCTTTCCATTACCTGGTCTATCAGTGGGTGGATGGGGGTGGACCCACGTATCAGTTAACATGGGTGTTTATTAGTTTGCATGGGTATTGCTTTCCATTACCTGGTCTATCAGTGGGTGGATGGGGGTGGACCCACGTATCAGTTAACATGGGTGTTTATTAGTTTGCATGGGTATTACTTTCCATTACCTGGTCTGTCAGCCTTGAAACTGCTCATCGTCTGCGGGCAAAGTAACCATGGGGGTTATCACCGCAAGCACATCAAACTCTTGGATACCATGGGGGGTATCACCGCAAGCACATCAAACTCTTGGATACCATGGGGGGTATCACCGCAAGCACATCAAACTCTTGGATACCATGGGGGGTATCACCGCAAGCACATCAAACTCTTGGATACCATGGGGGGTATCACCGCAAGCACATCAAACTCTTGGATACCATGGGGGGTATCACCGCAAGTACATCATACTCTTGGATACAAAAAAAGGTAATGATAACGCCTGGTGGGGCGTGGTGTTAAGGGAGCCCGTCGTACGCGGGTGGGGAGCGGTCTCCTACCTCTACTGGACAAGCTACCATCGCGGTTGACGACGACCCGCAACGCCAAGAGCGACCGAAGGGGGAGTCGAACCCCCGACTCTTCATTCTTTAGCGATCTGGTCTACCACTAGACCATTGTTAATCACTGAAAGAGGCTAAACTCTTGGATACATAATGTAATCACACAGATGTAGACAGTTTAAAGCTCTTCAGCGGATTTTTTTTTTTTTTAACAGATCACCTGTCGTAATTTATACCTCAAATTCGGCCTGAGAGTGCTGAAAACAATTGGCCGAGAATTCGAGAATTCGAAAAGTTGGCCTGAGAATGCTGAAAAGTAGTAGCAACCATGGAATGATCGGAGCAGGAGGGTGAAAGGTGGGAAGGAACAACATTTAAAGTGCGCAACTCTATGGTGATGACACCTTCGTTGCAGATGATTTTGATTTTGGGCTGAGAATGCTGAAACATCGTAGCAACCATGGAATGGTCGGAGCAGGAGGGTGAATATTGGGAATGAGCAAGGGCTTATATGGTGGGAAGCAGGGTTATTCAAAGCGCGCGCTTTTGCGCTATTGAGCGCTGACTTTTTGACCCCCTCTGCGCTTTAAGCGCAGTTTTTTGCAACCCCTTGTGGGCGCTGTAAGCAATTTTTGCGCTTTTTGCACTACAAAGCGCAGTTTTTTTGTTTTCAAGTGCGCTAAAGCGCTGGCCAATTTGGCCATTTGAAGTACCCTGGTGGGAAGGAGCTGAAGTCAACTTGCTCACCTCGATGGTGATGACACCTTCGTTGCAGCCCACATCCAGAACATCACGGCCCTCAAACCAACAGGCCTGAAAGAGCTTCAACCTGGCGTCCTCGTAGTAGTGGGCCACACATTCGTCGCCATGACCGAGGCGGTACCCGTAGTATCTGCAAGCATCCAGAGTGTGTGTGTGTGTGTGTGTGCTCCTGTCTGTGTGTGCTTGTGTGTCCTCCTGTGCATGTGTGTGTTTGTGTGTGCTCCTGTGCATGTGTTCTTTGTTTCCACGACCGAGGCGGTACCCGTAGTACCTGCAAGCATCCAGTGTGTGTGTTTGTGTGTGCTCCTGTGTGCTCCTGTGCATGCATTCTTCGTCTCCATGACCGATGCGGTACCCATAGTACCTTTTAAAATCTCGAGCTATACCTCCCCAAACAAAACCACCTGAGAAGCAGTACAACGCATCCCATTGTAGATCCCGTGGGTGAACAGCTCATGCTTGTCCTTCTTCTTCTTGGAGGGATCCTGCTCTTGCCCCTTGCCCTCTGTAACACATTGCCACTGCTAACTGAAACCGATCCTTCAAAACCTCAAAATAAACCGCACCAAACGAAACCACCTGAAAAGCAGTACAACGCACTAATGGCAGTTCCCGTGGGTGACCAGCTCATGCTTGTCCTTCTTCTTTTTATACGGCCCCTGCTCCTACCCCTTGCCCTCTGTAACACATTGCCGCTGCTAACTCAAACCGATATTTCTGAACCTTAAACTAAATCGCACCAAATAAAACCACCTGAAAAGCAGTACAACGCACCCATGGTAGTTCCCATTGGTGAACAGCTCATGCTTGTCTTTCTTCTTTTTAGAGGGCCCCTGCTCCTGCCCCTTGCCCTCTGTAGTATCTTGCTGCTGCTGCTGCTGCTCCTGCTGCTGGGTACCGGCTTGCACTTCTACGCCATCGTCCTTGGGGCCTCCAAAAGAGTGAGAGAGTTCTGGCAGGTCAGAACAGGGAGAAATGACATGGAACGTGTGAGGTCGGGTACAAGGGGGCAAGTTTGTTTGTGCTGTTTTTCAGTTTTCACATATTGTTGTTGCTGCTGGGTGCCTGCTTGGACTCCGCGCCATCGTCCTTGGGGCCTCCAAAAGAGTAAGAGTGTTCTGGCGGGTCAGAACAGGGAGAAATGACATGGAACGTGAGAGGTCGGGTACGAGGGGTAAGTTTGTTTGTGCTGTTTTTCAGTTTTCACATATTGTTGTAGCTGCTGGGTGCCTGCTTGGACTTCCACGCCATCGTCCTTGGGGCCTCCAAAAGAGTAAGAGTGTTCTGGCAGGTCAGAACAGGGAGAAATGACATGGAACGTGTGAGGTCGGGTACAAGGGGCAAGTTTGTTTGTGCTGTTTTTCAGTTTTCACATATTGTTGTAGCTGCTGGGTGCCTGCTTGGACTTCCACGCCATCGTCCTTGGGGCCCTCCAAAAGAGTAAGAGTGTTCTGGAAGGTCAGAACAGGGAGAAATGACATGGAACGTGAGAGGTCGGGTACGAGGGGCAAGTTTGTTTGTGCTGTTTTTCAGTTTTCACATATTGTTGTAGCTTCTGGGTGCCTGCTTGGACTTCCGCGCCATCGTCCTTGGGGCCCTTTAAAAGAGTGAGAGAGTTCTGGCAGGTAAGGACAGGGAGAAATGACATGGAACGTGTGAGGTCGGGTACAAGGGGCAAGTTTGTTTGTGCTGTTTTTCAGTTTTCACATATTGTTGTTGCTGCTGGGTGCCTGCTTGCGCTTTCACGCACTCGCCCACCTGCACCATTAACATCACGCAGACGCATGCACCACATCATACTCTCCCACTCGCCCATCTGCAACACTAACATCACACAACTCACAATTTCCCACATTACACACTGGAAGAAATGATAGAAATCTCATGAGAGAGGTCCACCCAGCAAATATCAAGGGGGGGAAAAAGCCAAACAAAACAAAATAAAATAAAATAAAATAAACGAAACAACCCCAAGAGCAAAGAAACAAACAGTGTGACTAACCGGAAGAAATGATAGAAATCTCGTGAGAAAGTTCCTACCGGCATATATCCCTCATCCTCTTTTAGCCAAAATAGAAATCCCAATAAGCAAATAAACATAAGCACATTAGCCCAATAAGCAAATAAACAAAAAGTGTGACAAACCGGAAGAAATGATAGAAATCTCATGGGAGAGGTCCACCCGGCAAATCTCCCTCTTCCTCTTTGAGACCTTCTCCTCCTCCCCTTTGCCCTCACTGCTCTTCATTTCTAGGTGGGGTGGATTACTCTCCTCGACCAGGCCTGCTGCCTCACAGCCGGAGCCATCACGGCAGTCAGCTTCACCATCACAGCTAGGGCCAACACCAGCGGCATTGTCACCATCACAGCCGGTCCCATCGCGGCAGTCAGCTTCACCATCACAGCTGGGGGCAACATCAGCATCATTGGCACCGTCACAGCTAGGGCCAACACCGGCATCATCGGCACCGTCACAGCTAGGGCCAACACCAGCGTCACCGTCACCATGACAGCTAGGGCCAACACCAGCGCCAGCATCACTTCCCTCTCCAGCAATAGAACCTTCTAGAAGGGCTGCGTCGGCTGACCTGTACGCTTCCGTGACAGCCGCTGCTAGCCCATGGCCCGCCCCCCTCTGAAGCTCCTTCGATATCAAGCGAACAAACATGGAGAGATCTGGGGTGTTCCCAATCGCAGGCCTGGTGGGGGCTACAGCAGCAGGACGAGTAAATGCAGCAGCAGCAGGACCAGTATAAGCAGCAGCGGCAGCAGCAGTGTTAGCAGCACTTGCAGCTGAGGGACCCACTGACAATGAGCTACAGCCTGGATCTTGAGCAGTCGTCTGCTGAGTGGGGGTGGGTGGGTGGGTGGGTAGATGGGTGGGTGGATGGGTGGTTGAGTGAATGGGTGGATGGGTGTGTGTGAGAAAATAAACAAACACACACGCAGTGTGAGGGAGGGTGTGATGCCTATGTGGGCACACACATGCACCTTGTGCACCTGGTACCCCCCACTTTCACCCACCTGAATGCCACAACGCCCACATGGTGTGAGCCACACACACACACACCTTAGCGCACACTTGAACCACCTCTTCGCTTGCTCCACAGACAGAGCCTGGGATGTGTGTGTATGGGGGGGGGGGGGGGGGGGGGGGGGGGGGGGGGGGGGATGCCTATGTGGGCACACACACATGCACCTTGTACACCTGCCCCCCCCCCACACCCCCACCCACCTAAATGCCACAACACCCACACGGTGTGAGACGCACCCACCCATGCCACACCCGGTCCACCACACACACACACACCTTGGCGCAAACTTGAACCACCTCTTCGCTTGCTCCACACACAGAGCCTTCCCCCAGGAGCGGCAAAACCCCTGGGGGAAATATCCCCTTAGCGGCCATTTTTTGTAATCGCCAACGAGGGATTCGCTTCTCTTTTGCTGATAGCGCAGGCTTGGCTGCGCCCCCCCCAAGTTGGGCTAGGCCCCCAGTAGAGAGGGAACTCGTTGAGAGGGGCCCAATACTGCCAGTGTTGTTGCGAGCTGCAGCTGGCTCCGAGACCGATGCGTTGTTAGCTTGAGGGGCGTTGAAGCTGGTTGTGGAGGTCTCTATATAGCTGGGTGGACCCATGTCCAGGACGGAGCATGTGGAGGTACCAGCGCCAGTAGAACAGCTGGGGTTGGAGGCTAGGTCCTGTGGTAAGGTCAACGTGGGTGTGGGTGTGGGTGTGGGTGTGGGTGTGGGTGTGGGTGTGGGTGTGGGTGTGGGTGTGGGTGTGGATGTGGGTAGAACAGCTGGGGTTGGAGGCTAGTTCCTGTGGTAAGGTCAATGCGGGTGTGAGTGTGGGTGTGGGTGCAGGTGCGGACATGGGCGTGGGCATGGACGTTGGTAGAGCAGCTGGAGTTGGAGGCTATGTCTGGTGGTAAGGTTAAGGTGGGTGTGGGTGTGGGTGTGGGTGTGGGGAAGGACGTGGGGGAGGTCTCTATGTAGCTGGTTGGATCCATTTTGAGGACCATGCATGTGGAGGTCCCAGCGTCAGGAGAGAGGCTAGAGTTGGAGGCTACGACCTGCGGTAAAGTCAACGTGGGTGTGGGTGTGGGTGTGGGTGTGGGTGTGGGTGTGGGTAGAACAGCTGGGGCTGGAGGCTACGACCTGTGGTAAAATCAACATGGATGTCGGCGTGGGTCAAGGTTTTTTTTCTGCTATACATAGCAATTACTAGTTTTGACCCGTTGAAGCAAAATTATCGCTACAAAAATGTAAACAAAAAATCGTTTTTGTTTTCACTAAATGGCCCTAAAACTATGAAAGGCTATAAAAGCTATAAATCGCTGTCCAAGGAGGAGGCCTAAAACCATAGAGCTAGTAAAAACCACTTTCAGATTAAAAAAAAAAGCCCTGGCGGGGGTGTGGGTGCAGGAGCGGACAAAGACATGGGCGTGGGCATGTTCGTCGGTACAGCAGCTGAAGATGGCAGCCATTTCCGGTGGTAAGGTCAACGTGGGTGTGGGTGTGGGTGTGGACAAGGGCGTGGGTGTAGGCGTTGGTAGAGCGGCTGGGGTTGGAGGCTATGTCCGGTGGTAAGGTCAACGTGGGTGTGGGTGTGGGTGCAGGAGCGAACAAAGACATGGGCGTGGGTGTGGTACTTGGTAGAGCGGCTGGAGTTGGAGTCAGTGTCCGGTGGTAAGGTCAACGTGGGTGTGGGTGTGGGTGTGGGTGTGGGTGTGGGTGTGGGTGTGGGTGTGGGTGTGGGCGTGGGCGTGGGCGTGGGCGTGTGAATTACACATGAAGGATGTACCCTGGATGTACCATATGCATCATGCATGATATGCGAATGGGAAATGAACGATGCGAGTGCAAATTGCTAGAATCTTTCACCACATGTAACCACACATATACCCCGTCAGCAAGCCTGCATGCATGCCGTGTGACAAGTGTCCTTCCCATCCATAAGTACCATGATATTGAAGGCTGCTAGGGTGTCAAACTTAAGTGTGATTGATTGATTGTGTCACTCTGAAGTGTGATTGACTGACATTGAAGGCTGCTAGGGTGCCAAACTAAAGTGTGATTGACTGACATTGAAGGCTGCTAGGGTGTCAAACTAAAGTGTGATTGACTGATTGTGTCACACTGAAGTGTGATTGACTGATTTTGAAGGCTGCTAGGGTGTCAAACTAAAGTGTGATTGACTGATTGTGTCACACTGAAGTGTGATTGACTGATTTTGAAGGCTGCTAGGGTGTCAAACTAAGTGTGATTGACTGATTGTGTCACACTGAAATGTGATTGACTGATTTTGAAGGCTGCTAAGATGTCGCACTAAAGTGTGATTGACTGATTGTTCATCTGTCTACCAAGCCACGAGCTACTGGTCTAACAGCATGCATGGCGTGACATGAAGTACACATGAATGCATGACATGAAGTACACATGCGTGCAGGACATAATGTACCATTGACATGAAGTACATAAGTATGCATGACATAATGTACACATGCATGACAAGAAGTTCACATGCATGCATGGTACAGTGTAAACATGCATGACATAATGTACACATGCATGGTATACTGCACACATGCATGACCTGACGTACGCATGCATGCATGACATAATGTACACATGCATGACATGACGTACAGATGCATGCATGGTATAATGTACACATGCATGGCATGAAGTACACATGCATGCATGCATGCATGCCATACTGTAAACATGCATGGCATGAAGTTCACATGCATGCATGGTATGGTGTACACATGCATGACATATTGTACACATGCATGGTATACTGTGCACATGCATGACCTGACGTACGTATGCATGCATCACATAATGTACACATGCATGGTATAATGTACACATGCATGGCATAATGTTCACATCCATGCATGCATGCATGCCATACTATAAACATGCATGGCATGAAGTTCACATGAATGCATGGTATGGTGTACACATGCATGACATAATGTACACATGCATGGTAGACTGTACACATGCATGACCTGACGTACGCACGCAAGCATGACATAATGTGCACATGCATGGCAGAAGGTACACATGCATGACATAATGTACACATACATGACATAATATACACATGCATGACATTGCGTACACATGCATGCATGGCATTACGTACACATGCATGCATGACATAATGTACACGCGCATGGCATAACGCGCATGGCATAATGCACACATCCATGACATAATGTATGCATGCATGACATTGCGTACACATGCATGCATGACATAATGTACACATGCATGACATGGCATATTGTACACATGCATGCATGACATTTTTTGCACCTGCATGCATGGCAGAAGGTGCACATGCATGCATGACACAATGCACACATGCATGCATGACATGGCGTATAAATGCATGCATAACACGATGCACACATGCATGGCATAACGGACACATGTATGCATGACATACAGTACACATGCACGACATGACGTTTACATGCATGCATGACACTATGTCACATGCATGAATGCATGCATGAGATTAAGTGCAAATGGGGCAGGAGCCATGCAAGTGCAGACTGCTATGACCTTCCACCACTTGTAGCCACTCGCATATCCATTCAGAAATCATCCCAAGCCACCTGAGGTTGGAAAAGCTTCGCGAGCTTCCGCCTTGCTTTCTTCCGCTGGTTGGAGTTCAGCTCAACTTTCTTACTCTCTAACTCCTCCTTTATTTGTTTCGCCTTCAGCAGCAATTCTGCGGCATCCTCCGTTTCGGCCGCGGCCGGCATGGCTTCTTGAAACATGCGCAAAAACAATAGGTCCGACAGCCGGCGAAAGACCAGACGCCAGGGAGGCTCAAGCCGGAATCACCGCGTCGCTACGTTTCACGGTATTCAGTCGGCTGCCGAAATTCGCTGAGTTTGCAAGGCTGTGGACGATTGAATATGTAACAGCAGGAGCACTGTATCAAAGAGTGCACCAGGGGCGTAGAGACAGAGTGCGGCGAGTGTGGTATCGGCGCAATATTTAGGGCTGGAGGGTGGGTTAGGACGCCGTAGGGGGCGAAACAGTTTTCTTGTGAGAGAGAGACCCTGGTATTATATGCCGTCTTGTATGGTGGGAGTGAGAGTTCGTAGACAGGTTGGGAAAGGACGGGGGAAGCACAATAACGGGTTACTCCTGTTCGAACCCTGGTTCGAACATACCCATGCAGTAACCCCTGCGTGAGCTGGAAGTGGCGTGGCTTTCACGTCACTCATTACACTGCTTCCAACCGATAAAGAATGGCGGTACACACTGGGCCAAGCCAGAAGTGAAAATATCGGTTCACACATTCTGTCCCTCCAGCGTAATCTGTCGCGTCCCATACTTAACTCTCCGAACCTCCCCCGTCTTTCCTGTTGAACGCCTGATTACCCGAGCCTCGAACCGTGATCCGTAGCAGCTGCACATTTTCTGAGTCAGTAGTAGAAGCTTCGTAACAGCCGGGGAGGGAAATTAGTTGCAGCGATGGTGCGGCTTCGTGTGGTTTGATTGAAGCACGCGTGGAACGAGACAGCTATTTAAGTTCCGTGCTGAGCGTGCCTCGAATTTGCATGCTGCTCGCAGGCAATTGAGGAGTGGTACCGCCAGCTCCCAATAGTAACTCGCACGTATGTAACACTGGCATTCATCACCACAGCGGGATGCGCCCTTGAGGTACGAACGAGGTGTCCCTTGGTAGTGCTGCTCCTCTTCCTGAATGCTTCTGCCCACTAATGCCACTGCCCCTGATTGCTCTGCCCAGATCATCACCCCATTCAATGTGTACTACAACTCAAAGCTCATTTTCCAAAAATATGAGCTGTGGAGACTTCTGACAAATTTCTTTTACTTCGGAAGTTTCGGTAAGATGATGGGGATGTGGGAGGGATACTGAGAGTGGTGTAAGGAGATTGGGGATAGGCAATAGCACCAGATCATAAATTCATAGGCATCTTATTTAGGACCAATGAGGGGATACAGAGAGATAGGTGCAGGATGATTCACATCATTTTTCAGCTCTTAGAGGTCAAGCAAAACAGAAAAGCCCTAACCTCTATGGCCTGGTACATCTCTACGTTTAGCGCACTGACACAGCCCAGGTTTTGTCTACGGATATGAACCAGGGTCTAAATGTAGCACCATGGTGCTCCTAGAAGTCTTTGCGGTGCTACCAGCAACTTCTGGCCCCCAAAAGCAACCCATAGAGGCTCTGCCGCGTACACCAGGGTACACCAGGGTACATAATACACCAGGATACACCAGGGTACGTAATTCAGGAATGGCAATATGATATCATATCATTATATGAAATCAAATGATACCGGCAGTCTGGCTAGTCTTACGTTACCATTTATATACAAAACCATATGATGCAATTTGTATGATATCATATGATATCATACTCGCCTTTTGTCCACATCATATGATATGCCGGCCCATATTCATAATGTGGCACTTGTGCTACAAGTAGCACCTTCAAGAGGACTCTGACATAGGCACCCTGTGGTCTCCCACCTCAACTGCCACCCCACCCCAACCTCCCCACCCCACCCCACCCCAAACCCCAACTTCCCAAACCCCATCACACACCAACTCCCCCTCCCCCCCCCCAACCTCAAACCTCGCTCCACACCAACCTCCACCCCTCACCAACTCGCACACCCCCAACCTCAAACCTCGCCCGACACCAACCTCCCCACACCACCTCAAACCCCTTGCAGGAGTTGATTTTGTGTTCCACATGTTCTTCTTGTTAAAGTACTGCAAGTCCCTAGAAGAAGGTATGTGCAATCTGATTTGGTGGTTGGCCCCAGGGCAAGCAAACGGGCTGGCCCCCTCAACCTCACGTCTCATAATAAGGCTTACTTTTTTCTTTTTTTACAATCTGACGTGTTGCATCACAACATGTTGTGTAAATGCTTATGTGTTTGACAGAGTGGGTGGGTGAATGGGTGGGTGTAAGTGGGTGCGTGAATGGGTGGGTGTGAGTGCGTGGATCGGTGGGTGTGAGTGGGTAGGTGCGTGAGATGGTGGGTGCTAGTGGGTGGGTGGGCAGGTGTGAATGGGTGCGTGAATGGGTGGGTGTGAGTGTGTGTGTTAATGGGTGGGTGTGAGTGCGTGGATGGGTGGATGTGAGTGGGTAGGTGCGTGAATTGGTGGGTGCGAGTGGGTGAGTGGGCAGGTGTGAGTGGGTGGGTGCGTGAATAGGTGGGTGTGAGTGCGTGGATGGGTGGGTGTGAGTGGGTAGGTGCTTGAATTGGTGGGTGCGAGTGGGTGGGTGGGCAGGTGTGAATGGGTGGGTGTGAGTGCGTGGATGGGTGGGTGTGAGTGGGTAGGTGCGTGAATTGGTGGGTGCAAGTGGGTGGGTGGGCAGGTGTGAATGGGTGTGTGCATGAATGGGTGGGTAGGTGTGAGTGCTTGCTTTTGTAGTCAGGAAATATGTTATTGTTTGCTGACAGGGGTCAAAGAGGAGAGGAGGGGTTCCCATACTCATAAGGGGTGCCAATCAAGATAGAGGCAAATATGTCGGAACTGGCTTATCATATGATGTATGACCAAAGGTGAGTATGATATCATACGGTATCATACAAATTGCAACATTGATATTGTATATAAATGGTAACTTTAGCCTATTCAGACTGCCGGATGACATGATATCATATTGCCGCTCCCTACATATTGGTGTGTGAGCGTCTCATCACCTGGTGTCTAGGCTTTTCTTTACATGTAGCGCCAGTGCTAATGATGACATGATATCATTTTGCCGTTTCTACATATTGGTGTTTGAGCGTCTCATCACCTGGTGTCCAGGCTTTTCTTTACATGTAGCGCCAGTGCTAATGATGACATGATATCATTTTGCCGTTTCTACATATTGGTGTGTGAGCGTCTCATCACCTGGTGTCTAGGCTTTTCTTTACTTATAGCACCAGTGCTAATGATGACATGATATCAATTTTGCCGTTTCTACATATTGGTGTGTGAGCGTCTCATCACCTGTTGTCTAGGGTTTTCTTTACATGTAGCACCAGTGCTAATGATGACATGATATCAAATGATATCATATTGCCGTTCCCTACGTAAACGAGGTGTGAGCGTCTCATCACCTGGTGTCTAGGGGTTTCTTTGCATATAGCAAAATTGCTAAATTATGTACCTTGGTGTTTAGGGGGTGCTACATTAGAGCCTCTTGGGATCATTATGGGGGCATAAAAAGCTGCTAGTAGCGCCCCACTTCATTTCAGATTGGACCACCTTTATTTTAAGGGTGCTTGTGGGTGCTTGTAAGAGAAACCCTCTTACGAGTTGGGATGCTTAGGAAACCCCTCAAAGGGAAACCCTACTATGGGGTGGGGTGCTTAGGAAAATCTGATGTCTTTTCATGTCCTCCCCTTGTAGGCTCTTTACTATATTTGGGCCACCCTTCTTTTATGGTTGCTTTTAAGAGGGGCTTTGTCCACCCCTTAAAGAAAAACCCTCGTTTGGTGTGGGAAGCTTAGGAAAACCTGATTTCGTTTCATGGCTTCCCCCTTGCAGGCTTCTTCCTATATTTAGGCCACCCTTCTTTTAAGGGTGCTTTTAAGAGGGGATTTGCCCCCCCTTAAAGAGAGACCCTCTTATGGGGTGTGTTGCTTAGGAAAAATTGATGTCCTTTCATGCCCCCCCCCCTGCAGCCTCCTTCCGAGGCAGAAGTGCCGATTTCATGTGGATGTTGATGTTGGGGGGCGGCATGCTCCTGTCCGTAGCTCCCTTCGTCAATGTCCAGTTTTTCGGCGCATCTCTCACATTCATGATGGTCTACGTTTGGGGCAGACGTCATCAGTACATTAACTTGTCATTCTTGGGTGAGTACTGGAGTTTATTTTCTTTTTGATGTCTTTTATTTATATTTTGAGATATCTACCGTACTGACAGCAAAATTTAACGCTTTGAAAGATTTCACGTTCATTTTGAGGGGGTTTATTATGATTGCACGTTTTAAATTCACGTTTGTTTTCCGGAGGGATATAATTTGACGTCACACATTTCACGGGAGATCTAATTAGATTTAGAGTTGTAACCCTATTGCCTATTGCATAAACCCTATTGCATCCATGCAATGCCCTATTAACCCTAAATCCTATTGCATCCGTACAATGCCCTAGCTTGTCCTTCTTGGGTTAGAACTGGATTTTCAGACACTTCTTAGATTGAATGTTTTATTTTTTTGTATTGATTGTTTTTAAATTGTTTATTTAGAGTTTGAGTTAATAGCGATTCCTTATCTGGAATTCATGTCTCTACAAGTTTATTCCGTGACGAGTCAGATCTTTACCACCCGGGGTTAATTACTGCCGGGGTATTGTCTGCCACTGCCGCTATAGCATCCAAACAAGTCCCTATTTGTCCTTATTGGGTGCCGACTGGATTGTTTGTATTGTATTCAGAGTATGGGTTGGAACCAGTCTTGTATCTGGAATTCTTGCCTTCATTCCATGAGGTGTTTGATCTGTACCTGTCTGGGTCAATTCCTGCTGGGCTATTGCCACTGCCGCCATTGCATCTAAACAATGCCCTAGCTCAGTTATGTTAATTATGTACCCTTATATTTGTTCTATGTTAATTCTGTGCCCTCATGTTTGTTCTATGTTAATTCTGTGCCCTCATGTTTGTTCTATGTTAATTCTGTGACCTCATGTTTCTTAATTCTGTACCTTCATGTTTCTTAATTCTGTACCCTCACGATTCTTAATTCTGTGCCCTCATGTTTCTTAATTCTTAGCCCTCATATTTCTTAATTCTGTACCCTCGTGTTTCTTAATTCTGTACCCTCGTGTTTCTTAATTCTGTACCCTCGCGTTTCTTAATTCTGTACCCTCATGTTTCTTAATTCTGTACCCTCATGTTTCTTAATTCTGTACCCTCGTGTTTCTTAATTCTGTGCCCTCATGTTTCTTAATTCTGTACCCTCATGTTTCTTAATTCTGTGCCCTCATGTTTCTTAATTCTGTACCCTCGTGTTTCTTAATTCTGTACCCTCATGTTTAATTCTGTACCCTCGTGTTTCTTAATTCTGTACCCTCTCCACTTGCAGGCATTTTCAACTTCACTGCACCCTACCTACCTTGGGTGCTGCTGTCATTCTCACTGCTGTTGGGCTCCAGCCCAGTGATCGACTTGCTTGGCATGGGAGCAGGTGAGTTCTACCTCAATGAATGAAAATGAATTCATTTAATTGTTTATCTTATATATGTCCAGCTCAGTGATCAACCTGCTTTGCATGGGAGCGGGTGAGTTATACCTCAATGAATGAATATGAATTCATTAACTTGTTTATATAGTATATGTCTAGCCCAGTGATCGACCTGCTTTGCATGGGAGCCGGTGAGTTCTACCTCAATGAATGAAAATTAATTCATTTAATTGTTTATATAGTATATGTCCAGCTCAGTGATCGACCTGCTTTGCATGGGAGTGGGTGAGTTCTACCTCAATGAATGAATATGAATCAATAAATAAATAGATCGGCAGGTGAGTTCTACCCCAATGAATGAGTATGAATTCATTTAATTGTTTATCTTATATATATGTCCAGCTCAGTGATCGACTTGCTTGGCATGGGAGTGGGTGAGTTCTACCTCAATGAATGAATATGAGTCAATAAATAGATAGATCGGCAGGTGAGTTCTACCCCAATGAATGAGTATGAATTCATTTAATTGTTTATATAGTCTATGTCCAGCCCAGTGATCGACTTGCTTTGCATGGGAGCAGGTGAGTTCACGCTACACACTGTCAGCTGTGTGTTAGGTGTCAACTACTGCCTAGCCCCCCCTGCTATCACTCATGTGCTGTGTGCATACGCTACACACTGCCAGCTGTCGCTTTCATGCGTGTGCCCCCCCCCCCCCCCCCCCACCCCCCCCCCCCCCCCCCCCCCCCCCCCCCCCCCCCCCCCCCCCCCCCCCCCCCCCCCCCCCCCCCCCCCCCCCCCCTAAGCACGGCGAAAACCTACCTGCCCCAATGAATGAACATGAACTAATTTAATTGTTTATATAGTCTATGTCCAGCTCAGTGATCGACTTGTTTGGCATGGGAGCGGGTGAGTTCTACCAGTGATTTGTTTCAAATCTGAAAGTGGGTTTATCTAGCTTTGTGTTTTTAGGCCTCCTCCAGGGGACAGCGTGTTTTGTATAGCTATGTGTAGCTTTTGAGGTGCATTAAGGGCAACAAAAAACTTTTTTATATAGCAATAATTTCGCTATAACGGGGTCAAAACTAGCGATCGCTAAATATAGCGGGAAAATAATCCCTGAGTTGTACCTCAATGAATGAATATGACTTCATTTAATAATTTGTCTAATATATGTCCAGCTCAGTGATCGGCCTGCTTTGCATGGGAGCGGGTGAATTCTACCTCATTGAATGAATATGAATGAATGAATATGAATTCATTTAATTGTTTATATAGTATATGTCTAGCCCAGTGATCGACCTGCTTTGCATGGGAGCGGGTGAGTTCTACCTCATTGAATGAATATGAATGAATGAAAAATTGAATATGAAAGAATGAATGAATATGAATTAATGAATATGAATTAATAAAGAAATGAATATGAATTAATGAATATGACCAAATGAATAGAAGAATGAGAAAATAAATGAATACATAAATTAATGCTGTGCCTTATGACAAGGCGTGCGGTTGAGGGGGTCAGCCCGTTCACTTGCGCTGGGGCCTACCCCCAATAGGGGAGGGGTGCTGTCAACCCCAAGGAGGGCCTGGCCCATGTTCTACCTCCACTACAGTACCTACCTCTGGAGGCCACTCCAGAGAGGCACTACAGTACCTACCTCTGGAGGCCACTACAGAGAGGCACTACAGTACCTACCTCTGGAGGCCACTCTGTAGAGGCACTACAGTACCTATCTCTGGAGGCCACTACAGAGAGGCACTACAGTACCTACCTCTGGAGGCCACTCCGTAGAGGCACTACAGTACCTATCTCTGGAGGCCACTCGGGATCTGCGCTATAGTGTCACTATACTATATCCAGGCATAGCTTATAGTTATACCTCAGGCTGCCCCAGGTCATTCTTGTACCCCTGTTTATATAGTTGCCCCTAAGGTCAAGCTACTACAAATTTTCCCACATGCCTGAAGTGTGGTGCTACTCATAGCAGCTCCAATAGCCCGTGACTGGGTCTAGCCCAAAGCTTGCAGCTGTGTTTAAATGCCTGTCGTGTCAGCTTTCAGACGCACTAGCTAGATTCAGCTTTGGTCCATGGACAAGAAACAGTAGTTTCCTCCATGCATGGAGTGGTGCTACTCGACAGGGGCAAGGGAGCTGTCTAGAAGCTGCTACGTGTAGCACAAACAAGAAACAGTAGTTTACTCCATCCATGGAGTGTGGTGCTACTCGACAGGGGCAAGGGAGCTGTCTAGAAGCTGCTACGTGTAGCACAAACAAGAAACAGTAGTTTCCTCCATGCATGGAGTGTGGTGCTACTCGACAGGGGCAAGGGAGCTGTCTAGAAGCTGCTACGTGTAGCACTAACAAGAAACAGTAGTTTCCTCCAAGCATGGAGTGTGGTGCTACTCGACAGGGGCAAGGAAGCTGTCTAGAAGCTGCTACGTGTAGCACAAACAAGAAACAGTAGTTTACTCCATGCATGGAGTGTGGTGCTACTCGACAGGGGCAAGGGAGCTGTCTAGAAGCTGCTACGTGTAGCACAAACAAGAAACAGTAGTTTACTCCATGCATGGAGTGTGGTGCTACTTGACCCTCCATCACTTTTTTTAGCGGAGCCCCCCTTCTGGGGGGCGGGAGCCCCCAGTGTTACCCATATGTCCGTCCATCCATCTGACCGTGATGAAGCCCGACACGTCAGCCAACAGTCTCGTAACTAACTCGCTTCTGTTGCCACCTGTCGCTCCCTCGCGATCACTCTCCGCCATTTTTCGACACTGCATAGAACTTGTCTGCAGAACAGCCCCAAGCAAACGCCATAAGATTGAAAGCAGCAGCCAAAAAAAGCAGAGCAGCACAAGGCAGAGTAGAGCAGTACAAAGCAGACAGCGCACAGGCAGGAAAATGTAGATCCACTGTGCACAGGCCGCAATTACTGCTGTGGTACCCCTGTGATCGTCATGCACCCTTCGACCATTTCCTTTTCGAAACAAAGCCAGGCTAATAAAACAAAGCCGGAAAGAACAAAGACAAAAGACAAAACAAAGACAAAAGGCATAAAACAAAGACAATAAACCGGGGGGTGTTCCAAAAGTATGTGGGGAGGCGCAAGCTGTTAATCGTCTCCGAATCGGTCGTAAGCCCCGGAACCGTCGGAAAAAGTGAAAAAAAGTGGCTGAGGGCTGAGATCTGGGGGGGTCCCAAAGGGGGGGGGGGGGGGGGGGTCAAGGCCGATCTCAAAATTTCCTCACAACTTCTTCGTCTGTGGCCAGAATCGAACGTGCAGCACACCATCGAAAACGCCTCGACGAAAGCGTTACGAATATGCAGTCGTTGCTGGATTAGACCCAGGGTGTAATTAAGTGGATGTACTGGAAGGTACATTCAGTCTGGACGCCAACCAGAACTTCATAACTAAGCCGACCAGTTCCCGACTTAGCAGTTGGAAGCTCAAGCAGCAGGAATCCGCGCTTGCTTGCAGCAACGGATGAAAAGAAAGGTCAAGGTCCAGACCTGGGCTGAGGCCGAGGCCAGGGCTGAAGCCGAGGCTAGAGCAGCCCAGGCCAAATCGCCCACAACTCGAGCCGAGGCGCCTTCCGCACCCGAGCCCTTGACGACAACTTGCAACATCTGCAATGCCGTGGTCCAGTGCCCTCCCAGCAACAAGGCAAGCTTAAAGTCGCACCAGGCCAGCAAGCAGTGCATGGCAGTCAAGGCGTCCAAGTTTGGCATTTCCCCCCTCTCCAAGTTCTTCAAGCCACTGTCTGGAGTTCCACTCGGCATGAAGCTCAAGCCCAAGCAAGTGGATGCTATGAACAAAGACCTGCTCTTGAGGCTCAAGCAACAACAACCCGAGTCAGCTGTTGGAAGCTCAAACAACAGGAAGCCCGAGTCAGCCTCGTTGTTTTGGAGCTAAGTGCTGAAGTAAAGAGCTTTGGATGGTCTACAAGACACGCAGCAAACTTAGCTTAGCCTAGCCACAAGCGCCAAGGATCAAGCTAGACAAATAGTTTACTTTATGCGGGTGTCGGGTGGATGGAGGGGTGTTTCACTGCCTGAGGCCCCTTTGGCCCCACACCGTTGTATCTAAGGAGACTCCTCTAGCCTGCATGTAGCTGATGTTATTTATGAACTATACTTGGAACACTGCTTCGAACTAAATGTATTTGCAGATAAAACTCACTAGTAGCAGCCTATCTCTTATTACTGGAGATATTTTCGTGGGTGTGTGCGGGGGGGGGGGGGGGGGGGGGGGGGGGGGCAGGGATCGCTTATACGCAAGCCAAACCACGTTTTTAAGATGACTACCTGATAGAGCTTGAGGTAAGGGTCAGTATACACCTAACTTTCATGACCTAATACCCGAAAAAACACGAAAATGGTACATTTTCTGTTTTGAAGGGATTATCGCTTAGGATTCGTGTCCTAGTAAAAAAACATGGGGCCATCAAAAAAAAAAAAAAAATCCAAACCTCATTTTTATTGGATATTCGGACTCTCCTTGAAATTCTATGACCCCATTCTTGTGTTATTCATGTTTCGCCAACATTTAAGCATCGTAAATGGCGGTACAAAGTACAAAAACACACCCAGGAAAGGACAAAAATAAGGTTTTGCCCCAATATTCTCCAAATGTAAATTTTATTGCATATTCGGAAACGCCTTGAAATCCTATGGTATGTAGCACTAAGGAAATCATGTTTTGGCCACATGTAAGTATCGAGAAGTGAGGTACAAAGTACGAAAAGACCTGGCAAAAAATTATACCACAAAATCGGACATTTGATGCTCTTTCTCACGATTTGAAACCTTTGTGAGTACATTTAAGCTCTCACTGTACTTCGAAAAGCAATTATACATATTATACAGCCAGGTCACATTCTCACACGAGCACATCTAAGCATCGCAATTCGCAAAATCGAAACTTTGCACCTTGGCACTAAGGCAAATTTGGCTCATTCATGAAAATCAAAATCGTGAGAAAACAGCAAAACAAACTTTTGCAAAACAAATGCCCCAAACCTCAATTTTAGTACAAATTTGAATTCTCTATTCAATTCTGTGATCATGTGCACTAATTTCATGTTGTTTGGCTAACTAATAAGCATAGCAAATTGCGGTACAAAGTACGGAATTCTGGTGGAAAAAACGCTTTTTTGCACGCGTCATTTTTTGATCTAAATGATAGCAAAATCGGATTCCTTGCGAAATTATATTACCTCTAGCACTATAATTGAGTTGTTTGAGCGAGATATAAGCATAGTAATTTAGCTTGCAGTGTAATTATAGCACAAAATCGCTAATTTGTCGGTGTTGCACTCTTCTTACTCCAAGCAAGGGGACATGTAGTATATCATATAGCAATTGTGCATCTTATTTATTTGAAGCACATTATCATCAGACCACACGTGAGCATCACAAGTCAAAAAGACAACACAATTTAGGGTATCTTGGGCCAAAATGTAACAATTCACAAGTAAGGATTCGACTTAAGGGTGCCACGAGGTAACATTGTAAAAGATAAGTATACCAACATAAGCGTTAACATGCGTTTGTGAACATAAATGTTCTAAAACGATCCATTTGGAAACATATAAGCATCCAAATCGTGAAATAGTATTTCTGGCACTGATGCGTTTTGCTACATTTCGCTCTTACACATTAGAGCCAACCATGTAATTTAGAGGTCGGCAGTTCGAATCTGCCTCGGACCAAATAATACGTTTTCTGAAAATCGCACTTTTACACACCACGAAGCCCTGAACTTCACTATTATGTTGAAATTCGGGTTCCTTGCGAAATTCTATTACCTCTAGCACTATAATTGAGTTGATTCAGCGAGATATAAGCATAGTAATTTAGCTTGCAGTGTAATTATAGCACAAAATCGCTAATTTGTCGGTGTTGCACTCTTCTTACTCCAAGCAAGGGGATACATAATATATCATATAGCAATTGTGCATCTTATTTATTTCGAGCACATTATCATCAGATCAAACATTAGCATCACGAGTCATAAAGACAACACAATTTAGGGTATTTTGGGCAAAAATGTAAGAATTCACAAGTAAGGATTCGACTTAAGGGTGCCACGAGCTAACATTGCGAAAGATAAGTATACAAACATGAGCGTAAACATGTGTTTGTCTACAGAAATGTTCTTAAACGATCCATTCGGAAACATATAAGCCTCCAAATCCGTGAAATAGTGTCTTTGGCACTAATGCGTTTTGCTACATTTCGCTCTTGGACCATAGAGCCAACCATGTAATCCAGAGGTTGGCAGTTCGAATCTGCCTCGGACCAAATAATACTTTTTCTGAAAATCGCACTTTTACACACCACGAAGCCCTGAACTTCACTGTTATGTTGAAATTCGGGTTCCTTGGGACTTTCTATCATCCGTAGCACTTAAATGGAGTTGTTTGAGCGAGATAAAAGCATAGTAATTTAGCTTGCGGTGTAAATATAGCACAAAATCGCTAATATGTCGGTGTTGCACTCTTCTTACTTCAAGCAAGGGGATACCTAATATATCATATAGCAATTGTGCGTCTTATTTATATCGAGCACATAATCATCAGATCAAACATTAGCATCACAAGTCATATAGACAACACAATTTAGGGTATTTTGGGCAAAAATGTAAGAATTCACAAGTAAGGATTCGACTTAAGGGTGCCACGAGTTAACATTGCGAAAGATAAGTATACGAACATGAGCGTAAAAATGTGTTTGTCTACAGAAATGTTCTTAAACGATCCATTCGGAAACATATAAGCCTCCAAATCCGTGAAATAGTGTCTTTGGCACTAAAGCGTTTTGCAACATTTCGCTCTTGGACCATAGAGCCAACCATGTAATCCAGAGGTTGGCAGTTCGAATCTGCCTCGGACCACAAAATACTTTTTCTGAAAATCGCACTTTTACACACCACGAAGCCCTGAACTTCAATATTATGTTGAAATTCGGGTTCCTTGGGACTTTCTGTCATCCGTAGCACTTAAATGGAGTTGTTTGAGCGAGATAAAAGCATAGTAATTTAGCTTGCGGTGTAAATATAGCACAAAATCGCTAATATGTCGGTGTTGCACTCTTCTTACTTCAAGCAAGGGGATACCTAATATATCATATAGCAATTGTGCGTCTTATTTATATCGAGCACATTATCATCAGATCAAACATTAGCATCACAAGTCATATAGACAACACAATTTAGGGTATTTTGGGCAAAAATGTAAGAATTCACAAGTAAGGATTCGACTTAAGGGTGCCACGAGTTAACATTGCGAAAGATAAGTATACGAACATGAGCGTAAAAATGTGTATGTGTATAAAAATGTTCTTAAACGATCCATTCAGAAACATATAAGCCTCCAAATCCGTGAAATGGTGTCTTTGGCACTTTGGCGCACGACATTTATTTCTACACTACATTTCGCTCTTAGACCATAGAGCCACACATGTAATCCAGAGGTCGGCAGTTCGAATCTGCCTCGGACCACAAAATACTTTTTCTGAAAATCGCACTTCTACACACCACGAAGCCCTGAACTTCACTATTATGTACATATTCGAGTTGCTTGGGACATTCTATTGACCTTGGCACTAACATTGAGTTATTATAGCATGGCACAAGGGCTTTAGGGGGGGGGGGGGGGGGGGGGGGGGGGGGCCGCTTGTCTTGACACTTAGGCTTTTTGCTACATTTCGCTCTTAGACCAAAGAGTCCTTGAAGGAGGTCCTTTAGTAATTTTGCGTTTAATGCATTTCACTCTTAGACCATGTTATTATCATACAACGGAAAAAAGGTTTTTTCGGGATGTGACCAATAGGGAACCCTTTATTATGATTGGTGAGGAAGATATTGACCTTTTAAGCCAATAGGGGGGGGGGGGGGGGGGGGGTAAGGGCACACAAAAAAACTTCATAGCATGGGTGTCTAAAAAAAACTTCTTGAACACCCCCTGCAATAAACAAAGACAAACACCAGAAACAAAGGCAAAGAAACAAGGCAATAGTAACAAGTCCCCAAATAAAAACAAAGCAAACCTAAGCCAAATGAAATACATTTAAACCACCATCCCCTTGTTTCACAGGTCGCATCTACTACTTATGAATTTATTTCGAATGTAATTAGGATTTGAGCCACCATGCCCTTGTTTCGCAGGTCACATATACTACTATTTGAATTGAATCCGAATGTAATTAGGATTTGAACCACCATGCCCTTGTTTCACAGGGCACACATACTACTATTTGAATTGAATCCGAATTTAAACCACCATCCCCCTCGTTTTACAGGTCGCATATACTATTTTGTTTCTGAATCGTATGGAAACCACCATCCCCTTGTTTCACAGGTCGCGTATTTTGAGTTGGAATTGTTGGAATTGGGATTGTTACCTGTACTTCACAGGTTGCATATCCTGAATTTTAATTTTAATTGTTTCATACACCTCACAGGTCACATAATTTGAATTTGAATTTTAATTGTTACATACACCTCACAGGTCACATAATTTGAATTTGAATTGTTACATACACCTCACAGGTCACATAATTTGAATTGTAATTGTTACATACACCCCACAGGTCACATAATTTGAATTTAAATTTTAATTGTTACATACACCTCACAGGTCACATAATTTGAATTTTAATTGTTACATACACCTCACAGGTCACATAATTTGAATTGTAATTGTTACATACACCCCACAGGTCACATAATTTGAATTTGAATTTTAATTGTTACATACACCTCACAGGTCACATAATTTGAATGTTAATTGTTACATACACCTCACAGGTCACATAATTTGAATTGTAAGTGTTACACACACCCCACAGGTCACATAATTTTAGTTTAAATTGTTGCATACACCCCACAGGTCACATATACTACTTTTTAGAGGATGTGTACCCTCGGATGTCTGGACGCCGTGTCCTCAAGACCCCAGGCATTGTTAGAGCTCTCTTTCCGGCTGAGGAGCCCATCGGTCTGACCGCTGTACCGCATGTACCTCATGTGGCAGCAGGAGCTGCTGGAGGCCTGGAGGGTTTGGGGGACGAAGGAGGTGCTGGTGATAACAATGAGCCGATGCCTAATGGGGATGAACAGCAACAAGCAAATGACGGTGTGTGCTTGTATAAAATGTAAACAAATGTAAACAAATGACGCGTGTGCTTGTATAAAATATAAATATAAACAAATGTAAACAAATGACGCGTGTGCTTGTATAAAATAAAAATAGGAATATAATCAAATGTAAATAAATGTAAACAAATGACGGTGTGTGCATGTATACAATATGAACAGCACCAAGCAAATGACAGTGTGTACTTGTATCAAAATATAATATAGACACATATAAATCAATATAAATAAAAAGCGGTGTGTGCTTTTATAAAATATAAATAAATGTAAACAAATAACGTTGTGTGCTTGTTTTATATCTACGCATGTGTTAGTGCGTGTAAGCCTTGCATGTGCTTCTATATCTTGCCTTTATACCTTGCGACTGTTAAACCTACAAAATTATACCTGTGTGTGTGTGTGGGGGGGGGGGGGGGGGGGGGGGGGGGGCACTGCCTCAGTCTCAGTCACTCATTGCCAAGTGCCCTTCAGCAAGGGCTCCCTGAACGCCAGTCTGTGTGTGTATGTAACAGTCCAGGTGTAGGCCAAATAGGCTTAAGGGACTTGCCCAACCGTGGCAGGAAGGGCTAAAAAGAAGCATTGACGAACTGAACCTCACACACTAAACGCCAGTCTGCTGTATCTTTCCCTGTTGTAGCCTGAAACCCACCACCCTGACACCCATTGCCCTGACACCCATCAGCCAATTTTTCCATCACCCATCAGCCCAACACCCATCTGTTGTAGTCTAACACCCATTGTCCTGACACCCATTGTCCTGACACCCATTACCCTGACACCCATCACCCACACGTTGTAGTCTGACACCCATCACCCAGACACCCATCAGCCCATCAGCCTGACACCCATTACCCTGACACCCATCACCCTGACACCCATTACCCTGACACCCATCAGCCTGACACCCATCACCCTGACACCCATCACCCTGACACCCATTACCCTGACACCCAATCGCCGAAACCCATCACCCTGACACCATTACCCTGAAACCCATCGCCTGACACCCATTCACCCTGACACCCATCACACTGACACCCATTACCGAAACCATCAACCTGGACACCCTCACCTGGACACCATTACCCTGACACCCCATCACCCTGACACCCATCACCCTGACACCAATTTCACCCCTGACACCATCACCCTGACCACCAATTATTACCCTGACACCATCAGCCTGACCACCATCACCCGACACCCATCACCCTGACCCCTTCACCTGCCACCCATCACCCTTGACACCAATAGCCGACACCCATTACCCTGACACCCATCAGCCTGACACCCATTACCCTGACACCCATCACCCTGACACCCATCACCCTGACACCCATCACCCTGACACCCATCACCCTGACACCCATCAGCCTGACACCCATTACCCTGACACCCATCACACTTGACACAATCAGCCTGACAACATTACCCATGACACCCATCACCCTGACACCCATCAGCCTGACACCCATCACCCTGACACCCATCACCCTGACACCCATCAGACTGAAAACCTTCACTGGACACCCATGACCATGACACCCATCACCATGACACCTCACCCGGACACCCATTACCCTGACAACCATCACCCACACGTTTTGTAGTATGACAACATCACCCAGACACCCCTTCAGCCATCAGCTGACACCCATACCCTGACACCCAGCACCAAATGTAGTCTGAACACCATCACCCAGGACACCCATCAGCCCATAGCCTGACACCCATTCATGACACCCATCACCCTGACAACAATTACCTGACACCATCGCCTGACACCCCATCAACCTGACACCCATTACCCCTGAACCCATCACCCTGACACCCATTGCCCTGACACCCATCACCCTGACACCCATTACCCTGACACCCATCACCCACACGTTGTAGTCTGACACCCATCACCCAGACACCCATCAGCCCATCAGCCTGACACCCATTACCCTGACACCCATCACCCACACGTTGTAGTCTGACACCCATCACCCAGACACCCATCAGCCCATCAGCCTGACACCCATTACCCTGACACCCATCACCCTGACACCCATTACCCTGACACCCATCAGCCTGACACCCATCACCCTGACAACCATCATCTCATCAGCCATCAGCCTGACACCCATCACCCTGACACCCATCAGCCTGACACCCATCTCCCTGACACCCATCATCTCATCAGCCTGACACCCATCACCCATCACCCATATGTTGTGGTCTGACACTCACCACCCTGACACCCATCACCCTGACACCCATCATCCCATCACCCATATGTTGTGGTCTGACACCCTTCAGCCCATCAGCCATCAGCCTGACACCTCTCACTCATGGATGTTGCATGCAGGACACCTTCATGAGGACTAAGATTGAGGGTGAGGCCAAGTGCTTTCGCGCAGTAGTCGGAGCTCAGGCGCAGTAGCGGTCTGTGAAAGCAAAACCCACAATTACCTTCCCCATTTTAGGCAAGTGGGAAGGGTCCTTCAATCTCACGCCCCGTGGCAAGGCGTAACAATTTTCGATTCAGGGTGACCCCCCCCCCCCACACACACACCACCACCACCACCCCACCCCACCCCCCACACACACAAGTGCCCCCAAGCAAAGGGTCCCTGAAACACACACAAAACAATTGTGTTAAAGGGATGCCCCCATGGTGGAGGCCTTTGGTCATGGAGGCCTGGAGAAGCAGAATGTTGCTTGTCAGATCCATATCAGTACTGCCTCAGTAGTGGTGACCGGGAGCTGCTTAACGTAGCTTGTCAGATCCAGATCAGTACTGCCTCAATAGTGGTGACCAGGAGCTGCTTAGCGTAGCTTGTCAGATCCAGATCAGTACCGCCTGTGTAGTGGGGCCTAGGAGCTGCTGAACGTAGCTTGTCAGATCCAGATCAGGACTGCCTGTGTACCACTGGTTATGTACCGCTGGAATGTGTACCGCATGTGTACCGCTGGTTCTGTACCGCTGGAATGCAGGGCAGTTTCGCTTGGTTTGGCAATACAGCACTGCGAGATCTTAGTAGTGTCTAGGTGACTCGCTCAATTGGTGGTGGACTCAGAGCAATAGCGTAGTGCCATCAGATTGCGGGCAACTTCATCATCCAGGATAGAGGAGGTTCCACTGAACGAGCATTGCACGCACACTGCTCAGGCAACTGCCTGAGGGAGTTTGACTGTATGTATAATTGTTACAAGGGTTCATACGCCAGGTTTGGCGTCTAACCGTCTGCACATTGCAGGCAACAATAACCCCCCGTGCGAGAACCGCAGAAACCAGGGGTGTCTAGCGCACATGTCGAAGTGCAGGTTCGAACTGGGGACTCCTGCCTGAGTGTTAGCGGATGAGATGGAATGAGAGACGAAAGAGATACGAAGTGGAGCAAGTAAGGATCAAGTTACAGAATAGAAGCGGCGGCTATTGTAAGAGCCGTCAATCACGATTAGAAGGGTTTAAGGTACTCGTGCAGCTTAAAGTCAAGATGGACAGGGGACACTAGAGTGACGTGGACCCAGAGGGGTCACGAGCATGCGTGACAGTAGGGCAACATGTAACATGCTGACACTGAGGGTGTGTGACTGTATGTATGTCGGGCTCCTTAACTTCTCCCATGGAAGGGGATGCCCCCGATACTTGCAGCTCCTTAACTTCCACCCTTGAGGACCTGCAGGGCCATGTGAGGCTAGACGGTCCTATCTAGTGAGCCGGTACCCTGCAGTGGGTAAGACTATTACTAGTCAAGTCTCACTAGAGCATGGGTAGCATCTTTGCATAGGCCTATGCATTTGCATTTGCATCCTGCCTGTTATTGTTACCTCTTCCTGTCTTCCTGTTGTTTGATCATTTAAATGTAAGTATGTTGCACTCCAGGTTCCACTCATTTTTATTAGGCTCGCGTTTCACTGTTCACTGTGTATTGTTCTGCCCATTCAACTGTCTGTATGTTGTTACAGTCCAGGTGTAGGTCAAATAGGCTAAAGAAGCTTGCCCAACCGTGACAGGGGGGGCTCAAACGAAAAAACACTGATGAACTGAACTTGACTCAGGCCTCCAAGAGGCGTGGTGTTTCGAGTAGACGGTATCACATCATTTTACATTGATATGAAAACTGGTCATGTTCCTCTCATGCCTCATCCAAGACCAGAGATGTGGGCGTGAGGGATAGACATTGGGAGGTGTGATTATATGATGTTGATCAGAGTATGCGGTCGTCTGCAGCAGGGTTGTTCAGGAAGCTGCGTCCTCCGTCGCAGACGCAACGTGGATGGGTATGTTGCGTTGCTGGACGCAACGTGGGGAGGTTCCGTTGACTAGAAAGAAGGGTACGTTGCGTCTCAGGACGCAGGCTATACGAGGTTATGTCTCAGGCAGCAGAGATGGGGGTCCTCCCTAAGTACCCTGGTCTGCAGTCCTGTTGTTCCTCAAAGGTAGAAGGGCCGAGGGACCATCTCAATAGTAGGACGTGTGCATGTCAAAGACAAGATAACTTCATGCTTTATTATTACAGAATGTGATAAATTAATTTCAGAATGAGGCCGCATAATTGTTGTTAGAGTATGCATGGCATGTATGTATGTATGTATGTTACAGTCCAGGGGTCGGCCAAATAGGATAAAGGGGCTTGCCTAACCGTGGTAGGAAGGGCTTAAAAAGGAAAAACACTGATGAACTGAACCCCCAACAATCGTGTAGCAACAGGGGGCCTGAGTTCGTGCTATAGTTCGTGGCATGAGGATTCTAGCCTCCAACATGCTACAAATGTCTATCCTCTTGCACGATCCCTCGTTACCATTACACCATTACTCCATACTCTTACTCTAATACCACATACCGCTTGTCTCGGAATTATGATTTCATAACTAGGGTGTCTCGCCTGAGCTCTAGTCGCTGGGCAAAAGGACGTGTAATGCTGTTTTATGTGCACCGGAGCACAAATCGCTAAGCAAAAGGACATGCAATGCAAGCTAAAACAATTCAAGTAGGACTGATAGAATTGATAACATGGTCTAACAGCCTTAAGGCAGCAAAGTGCTCACCGCCTGCACACAAATCAAGACCGTAACGGTTTATCTCTGCCCGGCTGCCTCTATTTTATCGCCACCTTTGTACGAGGTGGCCCTACAAATCCACAATTGACTAATAACTCCAGTTACGCACACGACTGTAACAACATATGTACATACAAGTAGCACCTTATATAAAACCAAGCAGCAGAGTTCGAAAATGTAGTAATATAATTTAACCTGAAGTATTGCACGTTTGTGTGGGGAAACAGACGCCCACGGTGCCATGGTGTCGTGTGCGTAACTGGCACCGTGGGCGTGATATACCTATCTGTCTGTTTCCCCACACAAACGTGCAATACTTCAGGTTAAATTATATTACTACATTTTCGAACTCTGCTGCTTGGTTTTATATAAGGTGCTACTTGTATGTACATATGTTGTTACAGTCCAGGGGTAGGCCAAATAGGCTAAAGGGACTTGTACTGCTAGCTAAAGGGACTTGTAGCAAAAGTCCCTTTAGCTAGCTGAATGATGTTACTTGGTGTATTGGGGGTTCTCCGATTGAGCCTTGGGAGTTGCTTATTGGGGCCCCCAAAGCTGATAGTAGCACCTACAAAGGCTGCTTGGAGCACCATGGACCCAAGTACACATATGACATATCTCTGGTTCATATCCTTGAAACTTGAACTTGGTTACATAGCTTCAGCCAGCAATCTGGCTGCTCGCCGACATCGGCAATAAATATATCATTACCAGGAAAATGTAAATGCGGACGTATCACTTTTTTGTCTTCATTTCCCCCTCTTCTTCTGAACGATACAATAGCAGTAAACAAAACTAATGATCCTTATCGAAAAAAGACTTGATCCAGCCTCCTCATACATTAATTGATGAAAAGAGGAAGCTTCTCTCGACCTTCACCTTCTGGATTGCACATCAGGTAATGTAGAGGAATCATTTTGCTCTCAGATTGGGAAATCAGGTTCTGATACTTCTCGAATTCAGCAAGGCTTCGTCAGTACATTTCCTTGGAAAATAGACCCTGCTCGGGCATTGACGTTTGCCTGGCCGCCAAGCAATTGCTGCGGTTCAGGGGGCGTGCTGACAGGTGCCACACCTTCACTTGCAGCAACAGCAGTGCAGCACAGTTAACAGTAGTAACAGCAACAGCAACAGCGACAGCAGTACAGCACAGTTTCAGGCGGGAAGTCGAGAACGGGTCAAGCACCAGCCACGATGCCGAGAACGTGGCGTGGCCCTATATCACGAATCTGATAAGATCGCTGTACATCATCCGTACAGGTTCACAGAGCAATACTCTAGCTTTTTCTTCTCAGCAACCCTGTGGACTTCCCAGCTGCTTCGATCTTTCACGTTTCTACGTTAACAACCAGTTTAAAAATGCGGGGTTTGTTGCCGTTGCTCAACGCCATCGGCAAGGCCGTTTCCGAGCCTTCCAGGGGTTTCGCGCAGCAGGTAACTTCGCTCTTCTGGATGCTATTAGCTCGCCCCTGATAATAATTTCCCTGCCAATGACGCGCGCATCGCAAGTTTGCCATCGTGCTTCCGTTACATTCTCCAATAACTGCGAGAACTGCCCTGCAGGTGCTGAGCAACTCTCTCTCTACCTCTGCCTCCGCTGCAACTGCCGCTGTGGCCGGACCCAGCGCCAAGGCTCACTATGCTGTCGCTGCAGGCGGTCTTCTGGCTGGTATCTTTGGTGCCAGCGTAGTTGCAGCTGATGAGGTTGCTGATGGAATGCACTCTCCTAACTTCCCTTGGCCTCACGAGGGCATCTTCGACTCCTATGATCACGCCTCCATCAGGCGCGGACACCTGGTATACACTCAGGTACGGTACTGTAACACCCAGCGATGCCCGCTGTTACAGCTCCTACTCTGGTGGCTCAGCTTGAGCGTGGATGGAATAAGGGACTTGCAGCTTGCGTGTTGCGAAGACAGGGGCATTCCACAAATTGTTCTCAGTTGGCTTGGGGTTGCAGGCTATCTGATGAGCTCAGCAGGCTGGATAGGGCTTACTTGTGTGTGTAGTGGTGGGAGGCTAGTTTAAAGTCAGTGTGTGTGATGGTAAGAGGGTCGGCACTGCTGCGCCGGTCAGGATTGGGTGGGAGGGAGTGGTGCGGTTGGAGGCTGTAGAGAGTTGAAAAGAGGGAGTGTGGATTAGGTGGAGGATGGTGTTATGGTGGTGGAGAGGGAGGTGTAATATGTGGTGGGGGGGATGGTGAAGGTAGTTGTGGTGTGTGGGTTGCAGGGATTTAATGGTTGTGGCAGTATTTGGGTGGGTGTGAGTTTTAAACCTGCCACTGGTCATACATGTGGTTCAGTTTTACAGGTGTGTTCATACATCTGTATGATCCTTCGTGTCTATACGCGTGTTCATACATGTTCATATGCGATGAACCATGTTTTAAACAACTGTAGTTGTCTGCCCCGGAAAGTGTGTGCATGCAAATGTTTCCCGCACCTTTAGTGTGCGAACGGCAATGTCCTGTCAAGAAGGCTTCTGCCATTTTAGCCCATTTTGCCACAAACTTTTACAATCTTACATAAAAGATTGCACCACTAATAAAATAAGAACTTAATGATATGTACGAGAATATCTAGGGACTGGCATACCGTATGATTTTGACCAAAGACGAGAATGATATCATATGATATCATACAAATTGCATCATTTGATATAGCATATAAACGGTGACTTTGGCCTAGTCAGACTGCTGGCATCATATGATATCATATGATGACATGATATCATATTACCGTTCCCCAATTATATCACGTGCTTCATCACCTGCTTTTCATTTGCTTCAGGTTGTGTTTGTGTGGCAATGTTTTGTGTGCTTGCTTTACTAGTAGTAGTAGTAGTAGTAGTTACTAGTGCATGAATTTATCAATTGATTGTATGACCCCCCACCACTACCACCACCACTATCTATCTACCCCCAAACCCCACCCCCATTACCTACCCGTAACACCGCTACCTACCCTTAACCCTGCCACCTGCCCTTGTAGTTGTGTGCTGCCTGCCACAGCATGACGAATCTGCACAGACGCCAGCTGTAATGTAATGTGATACTGTATACCTCAACTGCTTCCCACCTGCCCTTGTAGGTGTGTGGTGCCTGCCAATTGTAATATAATGTATATAATATATTGCAATTTAACTGCTTGCCACCTGCCCTTGTAGGTGTGTGCTGCTTGCTCATGGCGATGTGGATAAACATAAAAGTAAATTATATAATATAATGCAATGCGATGTATTGAACATAATATAGTGTAACTCAAGTGCTTGCCACCTGCCCTTGTAGGTGTGTGCTGCCTGCCACAGCATGAAGTACCTGCACTGGCGCCAGCTGGTCGGAGTGTGCTACACGGAGGATGAGTGCAAGGAGATGGCTTTGGATGTTGATGTAGGTAGCTGAGCATGGTGGTGGTGTGTGTGTGTGTGTGGGGGGGGGGGGGGGGGTCTATGGATGTTGATGTGGTTAGCTCAGCATGGCAAAGGGGGAAAGAAGGAGAAAAGGGCTATGGATGTTGATGTAGGTAGCTGAGCATGGTGGTGGTGTGTGTGTTTGTGTGGCGCCAGCTGGTTGGAGTGTGCTACACTGAGAATGAGTGCAAGGAGATGGTGATGGGTGTAGATGTATTTTAATGCGCATGGGAGGGTGGGATGGGGGGGGGGGGGGGGGGGGGTCTATGGATGTTGATGTGGGTTGCTGAGATTGGCAAAGGGGGTGAAAAGGGAAAGTGGTGAAAAGGCTATGGATGTAGATGTAGGTTCATGAGCATGAAAGGGGTGGTGTGTGTGTGGGGTGGGGGGGGGGGGGGGGGTCTATGGATGTTCATGTGGGTCGCTGAGCATGGCAACGGGGGTGAAGAGGAAAATTGTTGAAACGGTTATGGCTGTTGATGTAGGTTGCTAAGCATGGGAGGGGGGGAGGGGGGGCTCTGGATGTTGGTGTGGGTCGCTGAGCTTGGCAAAGGGGGAAAGAAGGAAATGGGGGGGAAAATGTCTGGATTTTGATTTGGGTTACTGGGCATATCAAAGGGGGTGAAGAAGGAAATGGGGGAAAGGGCTAAACATGTTGATGTAGGTTACTGAGCAAAGCAAAGGGGGTGAAGAGGGAAAGAGGTGAAAATGCTATGGATGTTGATGTAGCTGAGCATGGGAGGGGGGGGGGGGGGGGGGGGGGCTCTGTATGTTGATGTGGCAAAGGGGGTTAAGAGGGAAAGAAGTTAGAAGGGGCTATGGGTGTTGATGTACCTGAGCATGGGGGGTGGGGGGAGGGAAACGGCTATGAATGTGGATGTAGGTTACTGAGTATGTGAAGGGGAAAAGAAGGGGAAGGGGGCTATGGATATCGATGTAGGTTTCTGGGCATGGCAAAGGGGGAGACGAGGGAGAGGAGATGAAAGGGGACAGGGGCTATGGATGTTCATGTTGATGTAGGTTACTGAGCATGAGAAGGGGGGGATTGGTGGCTAGGGATGATGTTGACATGGTTTACTGACTATGGGAGGGGGGAGGGGGGGGGGGGGGGGGGGGGGGGTCACTTAGGAATCCCCAACTTGGCCGCTCGCCACCCACCAACTCCGGCCTGCCCCCCCCCACACCCCGCTCGCCACCCACCAACTCCGGCCTGCCCCACACACACCCCGCTCGCCACCCACCAACTCCGGCCTGCCCCACACACACCCCGCTCGCCACCCACCAACTCCGGCCTGCCCCACACACACCCCGCTCGCCACCCACCAACTCCGGCCTGCCCCACACACACCCCGCTCGCCACCCACCAACTCCGGCCTGCCCCACACACACCCCGCTTGCCACCCACCAACTCCGGCCTGCCCCCCCCACACCCCAGGTTGAGGACGGCCCCAACGACGAGGGAGAGATGTACGAGCGCCCCGGCCGACTGTCCGACAAGGTTCCCGCACCCTACACCAGTGAGCAGCAGGCCCGCTACGCCAACGGTGGTGCTTACCCCCCTGACTTGTCGCTCATCGTGGGTGCCCGTCACAACGGGGCCAACTACGTGTATGCCCTGCTCACAGGTTACAGGGAGCCCCCCGCTGGCATCTCTGTGCGAGAGGGCCTGTACTACAACCCGTACTTCCCAGGAGGAGCCATCGCCATGCCCCGCATGCTTGTGGATGGAGGTGTTGAGTACGATGACGGCACTCCAGGCAACGCCTCCCAGCAGGCCAAGGTGAGAATGAATCCTCGTGTAGCTAAGTCTGAGGCTGAGCTTGTGTAAATTGGAGGTGTGGGTGGGGTGAAGGGGCTGGGTGGGGTGGGGCTGGGGCTATGTATAGACGGGAAGGTGTGGGATGGAGTGGAGGTGTGGGGTGGGGTGGGGTGGGGCTGATGCACTGCTTCCCAGCAGGCCAAGGTGAGAAGGCTAGTATGGCTGTAAAGTGATATTATGGGGTGGCTTGGGTGCACACATCTTGTGGATTGCAAGTTCAAGTGTGTAGAGTGGAGGAGGTGTTGAGTACGATGACGGCACTCCAGGCGACGCCTCCCAGCAGGCCAAGGTGAGAAGGCTGGTGCAGTTGTATAGGGACATTATGGCGCAGCTTGGGTGTGCGCATTTTGTGGATTGCAAGTATAAGTGGATCGCAAGTACGAGTGGATTGCAAGTGCGATTGCAATCCACCCAACCCAACCCAACTCCTACCTCCCCAACTCTCCAACCCCCGAGCCCAAGCCACCCTACCCAACTCTCATGTCTCGTTACCCGTTATCTCCTGGAAGATGTGACCACCAACCCAACCCCCACCAACCCAACTCCCAACACCAACTCAATCCCCGAACTCCAACCCAATCCCCGACACCATTCCCAACCCCATCTCCAACCCAATCCCCGACCCCATCCCCAACCCAATCCCCAACCCAATTCCCCAACCCAATCCCCGAACTCCCAACACCAACCCAATTCCCGAACACCAACCCAATCCCCGAACCTAATTCCTGCCACCCCAACCCTCAACCAGAATGTCTTGTAACCCGTTATCTCCCGTATGATGTGACCACATTCCTTCTTGGAGCAGCTACCCCTACCAGGCTGGGATGCGTGTGATGGGCATCAAGGCCACCCTTGTGCTCACCATCTGCTTCGGCTTTACATCCTACTTCAAACACCAAACACCAACCCGAACCCCCAAGCCCAGTCCACGCAACCCAACTCTCATGTCTTATTACCCGTTATCTCCTGCAGGATGCGACCCCCCCCCCCCCCCCCCCCCACCACCACCACCACCACCAACCCAACTCCCAACACCAACCCAACCCGACCAATGAACCCAACCCGACCCCAACCCCCAGCCCTCTTGTAACCTGTTACGTACCTTAGGAACTCCCAACAGCAACCCAACCCCCGAGCCTAATCCACCCAACCCAACTCTCATGTCTTGTTACCCGTTATCTCCTGCAGGATGTGACCACTTTCCTTGCTTGGAGCAGCTATCCTTACCAGGATGAGATGCGTGTGATGGGCATCAAGGCCATCCTGGTCCTCACCCTCTGCTTCGGATTTGCTTCATACTCCAAGCGTCTGAGGTGAGTTGGGATGACGCACACACTGACACACACACGCACGCAACATCCGCACTTCTGCACCCTATTGCATTCTTACACACACATACACACACACATACACACTAATGCTCCCTATTGCATTCTTACGCACACACGTGCTCACACACATACACTTCATACTCCAAGCGTCTGAGGTGAGTTGGGATGACACACACACACACACCTTGATGAGGGTTCAGAAGCATGAGGATCCACACTAAAGCACCCTGTTGCATTCTTACACACACACGCTCACGCTCACGCATGCACACTTCATATCCCAAACGTCTGAGGTGAGTTGGGATGACACACACGCACACACCTTGATGAGGGGTCAGAAGCATGAGGATCCACACTAAAGCACCCTGTTGCATTCTTACACACACACGCTCACGCTCACGCATGCACACTTCATATCCCAAACGTCTGAGGTGAGTTGGGATGACACACACACACACACACCTTGATGAGGGTTCAGAAGCATGACGATCCACACTAAAGCACCCTGTTGCATTCTCACACACACTCACGCTCACGCTCACACAACATGCTCACGCATGCACACTTCATACCCCAAGCGTCTGAGGTGAGTTGGGATGACACACACACACACACACACACACACACACATGCACACTCATACCCCAAGCGTCTGAGGTGAGTTCAGATGATAACATGGATATGGAATCCTCTGCATTAAGATTGTCGCCGATTTGGCATTTTTAAAACTTAAAAATCGAGCACTTCAAACATTAAAATGATTCCAGCAAAAAGCTTTGGGTTATACAAAAAAGTCAAAAACTAACTACTACATTTCATATTAGAGTTTTAAATAAACACCAAGTGCTGTTGGTGGGGCGGTGGTGGTGGAGGTGGCGGTGAAACCCTGGTGTGTGTGTGTGTTGATACTATTGTCAGGGTCTGAGGTGAGTTTGGATGATGACATGGGCATGAGATCATCGAAGTGCTGTTGACAGTGGAGGTGGAGCCCTGGGGAGAGAGGGGGGGGGGGGGGGGGTACTTTTGATAGGGTCTTTTGGAAAGCCTTGTTGAGGTTCAGCTACCCAG
Organism: Chlamydomonas sp. ICE-L; assembly: GCA_013435795.1. Classification (NCBI taxonomy): domain Eukaryota; kingdom Viridiplantae; phylum Chlorophyta; class Chlorophyceae; order Chlamydomonadales; family Chlamydomonadaceae; genus Chlamydomonas; species Chlamydomonas sp. ICE-L. The sequence goes on along the minus strand of JACBWV010000610.1, from coordinate 51,664,229 downwards.
GACTGTTTCGACAGTGACATGGGCAAAAAAAGGACTAATAAAAACAGCAACGACAAAAGCAAAGAAACAAAAGCAGCAGCATCAAGAATAACAAATACATAATGTCAGCAACAAAAATTGCGAAAGCATAAACAGAAGGTAGACATCTCCACAAATGTTGTTGTCACATCATCTCTTTCCTCTGGGGGACAGTCGAAAATTGAAAAGCCGTAAGCCTTGCGACGGGGCGTGAGTTTGAAAGAACCTTCCCGTTCGCTTGCACTGGGGAATGGTTACTATGATGGGTTTGGGTTTCGCATACCGCTACTGCGCCGGAGCTTGGACTATCCCGGGACAGCACGGAGGAAAGTTCTCTACCTCTTCCAAGGCGGCAGGTCTGAAATTTGGGGACCTGGGGGGGTCAGTTCATTAGTTTTTGTTTTGTTTTAGCTCCTGATATCGTGGTTAGGTAGTCCAGGGGTAGACCAAATTTGCTGAAGGGGCTTGCCCAACCATTTTAGGAAGGGCTATAACGAAAAAGCACTTATCAAGTGAACCCCAACCTATCTTTACCGTCGGGAAACCAGGGGTGGACCAAATTGGCTAAAGGGGCTTGCCCAACCATTATATGTAGGGGGCGGCAAATAGATCTATATTGCCCCAAAATATATATCTATATAGATCTATGTATAGCAAATATATATATATTGTGTATATCTACAACAAATGCAGTAACATCAGATAGACACCGGAAATCCAGTCGAAGCGCCTGCAAAATGATATGGTGCCCTATGCCATAATTGTAAAACCAGATTTCGATTTTTTGTGAAGTGCCCTATGCCGATTTTCAAAAATCCAGCTTCGCCAATATAGATCTATATAAATCTCTCTCTATATATCTCTTTATAGATCGATGCCTCTCCCTAATTATATGAGGGGCTATAACGAAAAAGAACTTATCAAGCGAACCCCAACCTAACTTTACCGTCGGGAAACCAGGGGTAGACCAAATTGGCTAAGGGGCTTGCCCAACCATTATATGAGGGGCCATAACGAAAAAGCACTTATCAAATGAACCCCAACCTAACTTTACCGTCGGGAAACCAGGGGTAGACCAAATTGGCTTAAGGGGCTTGCCCAACCATTATATGAGGGGCTATAACGAAAAAGCACTTATCAACCAGGGTACTTCAAATGGCCAAATTGGCCAGCGCTTTAGCGCACTTGAAAACAAAAAACTGCGCTTTGTAGTGCAAAAGGCGCAAAAATTGCTTGCAGCGCCCACAAGGGGTTGCAAAAAACTGCGCTTAAAGCGCAGAGGGGGTCAAAAAGTCAGCGCTCAAAAGCGCAAAAGCGCGCGCTTTGAATTACCCTGTTATCAACCCCAGCTAATCTTTACCGACAGGAACCCTGGCAACAACTTGAAGTTGGTTACATGGCTCTAGCCAGAATTTTTGCTGCTCGCCGTCTTCCGGAGTAAAATTAATAACCAGGGAAAATGCAAACGTTACTAAACAATCAAATATATATCCCAAAATTATAATCCTGACAACTTGAACTTGAACTTGGTTACATAGCGTCAGCCAGCAATTTGGCTGCTCGCCGTCTATGGCATCAAAAATCATTGTCATAATCCTGACAACTTGAACTTGAACTTGGTTACATAGCTTCAGCCAGCAATTTGGCTGCTCGCCGTCTTTGGCATCAAAAATCATAATCATAATCCTGACAACAACACCTCTTTCCTCTCGTTCAGGTGGGCCCCCCTGAAGTCCCAGCGCATTGTGTTGGACGTGGTGAACTAATTGCGCCAACAGGAGGAAGGAGACGCCAGGCGGCGTGGCTTGGGGATATGGGTTGAAGAACCCTAACCGCACCGAGTAGCTTATCCACTTAGTGCCCTCACCCTATTGGATTGGATTGTTACATGGTTTTACAGCCAACTCTGGGCTGCTCGCCGTCTTCCAATTCCAAGGGCCCTCACCCTAAATTAGTAGCTTGTCCATCACACTCCGTTGAGTGATTTAAATTGATATGTAATGCCGGGTGGCACAGCTCCAGCAGCCCCCGTGAATTCGGGTCCAGTGCTCTGGTCCTGGATTCGTGGGTTCAGCTGCTGCTTGGTCCAAAATGTGGCGTAAGATGAACTGTAACACTTGATCAGGCTTCGAAGTTGGATTCATTTTTGAATTCGAATGGTTACATGGTTTTTCAGCCAGCTCTGGGCTGCTCACCGTCTTCCAATTCCAAGCCCCCCCCCCCCCCCCCCCCCCCCCCCCCCCCCCCCCCCCGCCAAGGGATTCACGGGACCAGGAAGCGAGCTAAGGGTTACCATTTCGTTGTCTGCTGGCGGACCGGTGGAGTCATGGCCATTCCATGCGATCCAGCAGGGAGCAGATGAATGGAGGAGACAAAATGTGGACCAGGCGTGGAGGAGTGGAAGGCATAAAAAGGATGCCATTGTGAGGATAATGAATTAATGATCAATCCTGGGAAATACTCAAGCATGCCCCCCTGAGCAGAAAGCTCACCTCAGACGAGGGCTTGCGAAGCAACATCAATCATGGGAGGGACTCTTAGGTGTTCTCCTGCAGCGATGAGGAAGTAATAGTCTACATGTTCCGGACATGTTCTACCCAAACTTTGAAAGCTCTCCAAGGACTCCAAAGACTCTTAATACTCCCTAAGGTCTGGCCGGGTTTTCAACCTATCATATGAGGAGCTATGGTTGGTAGAAAACCCGGGCAGGCCCTAGGGAGTCCTTTGGGTCCTTGGAGTATGCCCTGCTTTATGTATACTATGCCCTGCTTTATGTGTTGCTGTCACCGTGTTGCTGCACCGGTGTTGCTGTCTACAATCCTCACCGCCCAAGCCACGCCACTCGGCCACGTCGACGTCGACGTCGACGTCGCATCGGGTCCCATCCAGGGGTCCCATCCCATCCCGTCCCATCCGCCTGATCCCCCTCCACCCACCGAGACCCACTTCACACAAGTTCTGTCTGCCCTCCCGCAGTTACCTTTCCCATCCGACAAGACACAATTGCCACAGCGAATCTGCGATGTTGGTCATCCGTCCCACCCACGCTCTCCTGACTCGTACCCAAGGGTCAGCAGCAACTCCCCAGTGCCCAGCAATCTCGCGCACTAGCAGGCGCACGCCACAGAACAGCCTCGGGCCAAACCTGAGCGTCAGCTTAGCATCCAGAAGCAATTTCGCCGGGATCCAGCAGCCAATCAGGTGATGCACTATCCACTCGGCCTCGGCAATAACCATTGGATTCGGAATTGGGTTGATAACATGGCCTATCAGCCCTCAGGCTGCGCACCGTCTGCGCGCGGAGTAAACGTGGGTCGAGTAAACACTACCACACCACACCACACTCCTTTCATTTCCCTCAATACAAACATCTTCTGATGTAGCGCATTTAGTTTGGACCTTTGACTTGGTTGATAGAGAACTGCGTACAATCGCATGGCTGGTGCATTGGCAACACAGCACTGCACTCGCAATCAGACCAGGATCTATCCGAATTGCCCCACCCCGATGCGAGGCTACGTAGAGCCTACGCCATGAATGGGGACCCTCGATGGTAGTCTGCGTTGACAGGCCAGGCCGATGAATTGTGAACGGATTACATGGTTCACATGCAGGGTCATGCTAGCTCCTCAACTGCTTGCCCAAACCACACCACACCACACAGACACGCCCACCCCCACACCCACATCATTCCACCCACATACACACACACCATCCCACCAGCCCACGCACAGCCACTCTCACCTCATACCTCACATGCCTGCCTTACCATCCCCCTACCACTTCAGTACATCACCGTACCTCCAAACAATTCACAGGGGAAGGCACCTACATGAATTTAATATGTATTTACTTATCAAGTATGATCATGTATTATTGCTGTGTTATAGACATCGCCGTTTTAACATTGTATTGTAGCTATTGGATTCATGGAACTGTCTTCTCATCTCATTACAACTCAAATCAACTCAAATCAACAGGGTATACAAACTATATTATTGCTGTGTTATCCCGTGGCACCGTAGATTCTTTTTTTAATGAGGCGGTCCACGGTGACTACTGCTGGCTCCGGCTTACGCAGTGGTGTCCTTGATTTCACGTCCTGTGAGTGACTGCATTACACGGATGCAACAATTCCAATTTCAATTGCTGTGTTATGATAATGTGTCCTGCATGGTATGAACATATGTCCGTAAAACTATTGTTTGGGTTTCAGTTCATCGATGCTTTTACCTGTTAGCCCTTATCACTATCACGGTTGGGCAAGTCCCTTCAGCCTATTTGGCCTACCCCTGGACTGTAACATACATACATGTATGTAGGTAGTTAGGTTAGGTACCAGCCTATGTAGGTTAGTTACCAGCCTATTTGACCCACCCCTGGACTGTAACAAACATACTTGTATGTAGGTATTTAGGTTAGGTACCAGCCTATGTAGGTTAGGTACCAGCCTATTTGGCCTACCCCTGGATGGTAACATACATACATGTATGTAAGTATTTAGGTTAGGTAACAGCCTATTTGGCCTACCCCTGGACTGTAACATACATACATGTATGTAGGTATTTAGGTTAGGTACCAGCCTATTTGGCCTACCCCTGGACTGTAACATACATACATGTATGTAGGTATTTAGGTTAGGTAACAGCCTATTTGGCTTACCCCTGGACTGTAACATACATACATGTATGTAGGTATTTAGGTTAGGTAACACTGTAACAGCCTATTTGGCCTACCCCTGGACTGTAACATACATACATGAATGTAGGCATTTAGGTTAGGTAACAGCCTATTTGGCCTACCCCTGGACTGTAACATACATACATGTATGTAGGCATTTAGGTTAGGTAACAGCCTATTTGGCCTACCCCTGGACTGTAACATACATACATGTATGTAGGTATTTAGGTTAGGTAACAGCCTATCTGGCCTACCCCTGGACTGTAAAATACATACATGTATGTAGGTATTTAGGTTAGGTAACAGCCTATTTGGCCTATTCCTCGACTGTAACATACATACATACATACATGTATGTAGGTTATGTATACATCAATCTATGTAGGAAGAAAAAAATGCGCACAAAGTAGCTATGTGTATACAAGTAGCTATGTGTGTTAAGTAAAGTAGCTATGTGTATCAAGGCACTTAGTTGTGTGCGACGCGTTGCAAATTGAGCGATTCGGTGCGATCCCAGTGTGACATGCTGTCCCGAAAACTCCCCGGAGCTTTCCGCTTCGCGCTCCGCCAGTGCTAGGCCACAATTCTGGAATCAGGCTTGCAACGCGACATTTGCTACACAACTGGACATACAGAAAGCTGAATGTAGAAATTTATTAGAACAGTGATACTAGGATTTGAACCCAGAATTATGCTGGGGAGACAGATATAAACGTCTCTTGATATCCTGGGGAACCAATAAACTGATAACTTTCCTCAATACAAGGCGTACGACCCTAGCCGTCCACTTGGTCTACCCATGACCACGGAATCTTTCCTACATCAGACAGTAGAGTTGGGGAGTCATGGTGGGTATGGTTACACTTACTCACTCCACGCCCACTCTTGGGAATTTGAATTCCCAAGAGCGGGCATGGAGTGAGTAAGTGTAACATACCCACCATTACAGCAATTCGGTGGATGATTTGGATTTGTATCTTTCGAAACAGGTTGTAGTTTTTAATTTGTACATTGTACCTCAGATATGGCCTGAAATTCAGAGCATTCCGAGGATTCTGTGGAAATTGTGTTAATTGGGCTTGTAAAAGTGAAGGGCTGAGATATGACCTATGACTGTCAATTCTGAATCATCTGCTGAATTGCTTTAGTTGTTAACTCAGTTGTGGAGATCCCCAAGCTGGGATCTTGCCATCACTACGAGGTGGGAGGCTGTGAGGCTCGTCGTGGTCACTGTTTTTTTTCCCATGGCCATGGGTGCATTCTGTGGACAGAATTCATGGTCATGGGGTCATTCTGTGGACAGAATTCATGGTCATGGGATCATTCTGTGTACAGAATTCATGGTCATGGGTGCATTTTGTGGACAGAATTCATGGTCATGGGTGCATTATGTGGACAGAATTCATGGTCATGGGGTCATTCTGTGGACAGAATTCATGGTCATGGGATCATTCTGTGGACAGAATTCATGGTCATGGGGTCATTCTGTGGACAGAATTCATGGTCATGGGATCATTCTGTGGACAGAATTCATGGTCATGGGGTCATTCTGTGGACAGAATTCATGGTCATGGGGTCATTCTGTGGACAGAATTCATGGTCATGGGGTCATTCTGTGGACAGAATTCATGGTCATGGGGTCATTCTGTGGACAGAATTCATGGTCATGGGTGCACCATTTCTCAGAATTCTCAGAATTCTCAGAATTGCAGGCCAAATCTGAGGTACAAACTACAGACTAAAAATACAACCTGTTTCGAAAGATACAAATCCAAATCATCCGCTGAATTGCTGTAACTCCCAGCTGTACTGTCTGGTGTATTACAATTTTTGTGGTCATGGATGCACCATGTGCACAGCTAGGGTTGTTCGCCTGGTATTGAGGAAGATTTGTAGGTTACCCAAGATAAGAGACGTCTGTCTTTCCAGCATTATTCTGGGTTCAAATCCAAGTATTAAGGTTCTCTCACACCTTTTGTTTAGCTCTTCGAGGTGCTGTTGTGTAGCAACAGTTGCAACGCAAACCTGATTTCAGGATTGTGGCGTAGCATGGGCGGATTGCGAAGCATGGATCCCTGTGGAGTTCTGGGGGGAGTGCATCGCACTGGGATCGCTAATTTAGGGATTGTGACGTAGCGTGGGTTAGGTCGAAGCCCTGGGGGGTTCAGGAGGCAGCGCGTCGCACTTGGGCTGTGAGGTTGACAAGGCTCATCGTGGCTCACAGTCTATGCCCCAGCACTCTCCCAACATCAAATGTGAACTTGCAAGAAAGCATACAAGCATAGAAGTAGTTGGCTACCAGTACCACCACCACCAACACCACCACCAACACCAGTAGCATCCCCCCCAACAGCAGCACCACCAACAGCAGCAGTAGCAGCAGCACCACCAGCATCCCCACCAACAGCAGCAGTAGCAGCAGCACCACCACCACCATGCCCACCAAAAGCAGCAGCAGCACCACCACCAGCATCCCCACTAACAGCAGCAGCAGCAGCAGCATCCCCATCTCCACCACCCCCTGGACAGCAACTTGCGTACGCAGTACTTCACAAAAACATCAACAACGACATCAACAACGACATCAACAAAACAAAAACAAAAGCATTAACAACAAAATAAATAAGTATCAACAGAAGCATGAAGAACAGCATGAAAAACAGCGTCAAGAACAGCAGCAGAAACAGCAACAACATAAAACTTATGATATGTATATAGATAGATAGATAGATAGATAGATGGACAGATGTTATGAAAACTGTACCCTCCCAACTCGAGCAGACTGGCACCATGCGCGGCGTCCAGAAATATTGTTGCATTATATATTATATTACCTTATTGTATTTTTATTAGGACAAGATTATTGATCCTACTGGGTCTGATGAAAATATCTTAGGATCTGCTGGACTTGCTGCACTCTAGATTTTCACACATGCATACAGACAAACACACAGACACACAAATATTACAAACTGTGACCTCCTCGACTCCCAACCTGAGCAGACTGGCACCGATAAAAAAAACATGCGCAGCTTCTAGAAAGGATAAGATGATTGAGGCTACTGGATCTGATGAACATATATTAGGATCCGTTGGAGTTGCTGTCCTCTGGATTGGCATGTATGCATACACACACACACACACACACCCATATTATAAACTGTGCCCTCCTCAACTCCCAACTTCAGCAGACTGGCACCATGCACGGCTTCTAGAAAGGATAAAAGCCCACTGCAAGGATAAGATGATTGAGGCTACTGGATCTGATGAACATAGGATCCGTTGGAGTTGCTGTCCTCTGGATTGGCACGTGCGCATACAGACACACACAGACATACACACATTCACACACATTACAAACTGTACCCTCCCAACTTGATCAGACTGGCACCATGCGCGGCTTCTAGAAAGGATAAGATTGTTGAGCCCACTGGATCTGATGCCAATATGCTAGGATCGGTTGGAGTTGCTGTCCTCTGGATTGGCACGTACGCATACAGATACACACACACACACACAAACACACACACACACACACACACACACACAAACACACACACACACACATACACACACACGCACACACACATTCACACACATTCACACACACACACACACACACACACACAAACACACAAACACACACACACACACATTCACACACACACACACACACACACACACACACACACACACACACACACATTACAAACTGTGCCCTCCTCAACTCCCAACTTCAGCAGACTGGCACCATGCACGGCTTCTAGAAAGGATTAAAGCCCACTGCATCCGATGACAGCAGCTTAGGATAGGTTGGACTTTCTGCACTCTGCATTGACACATACGCACACATACGCGCACACATATTCACACATATTCACACACACATATTAAAAATTGTACTCTCTGCACCTCCCACCTTGAGCAGACTGGCACCATGCGCGGCTTCTAGAAAGGATAAGATTGTCAAGGCTAGTGAGCCTACTGGATCTGATGACAGCATCCTAGGATCCGTTGGAGTTGCTGCCCTCTGGATTGGTTTGATAGGTAGGTTTTGACGGTGCCAGCGCTCACACTATATTTGCACACTTTGTTTTTTCGCACAGAAGCACACGCAAAATAAATGCACACAAACACGCCACACTGGATCTGGTGACAGTACCTTAGGATCCGTTGGAGTTGCTGCACTTTGGATTGGCTTGATAGGTAGGTTTTGACAATGCGAGCACTCACACACACTCATATGCACACATACGTATATGCACACATAAGCACACACACAAAACATGCGCGCAAACACGCCTCTCTGGATCTGGTGACCGTATCCTAGGATCCGTTGGAGTTCCTGCCCTCTGGAATGGCTTGGTAGGTAGGTTTGGGCTCGACCAGTACTCGCACACACATATTGACACATACGCACAGGCAAACACACAGTTTAGGGTTTTAGGGTTTAGGGTTCACCTACCACCTACCACCTACCACCAGCCCCCGAAACACCCACCACCTACCACCACCACCACTCCCCCCACGCATCATATGTGGCCCTGCTGTCACCCAACCCAACACCCTACCGCGACGAGATGTTCGTCCCCGCACCCAGCCACCTACCACCTACCACCACCACCATTCCTTCCACGCAGCATATGTGGCTCTGCTGTCTCCGAACCAAACACCATACCGCGACGAGGTATTCATCAAGCTTCTGGTGGGCCTTGACAAAGACACCACCTTTGCGGTCAATCAAATTTTTGTCAGCGTTTTCAACATCATGGGCATCTACCCAATTCTGTATGCTGGTCTGCTCATCCCTTCTGGACGAAGTGCGAACAAGGTGTGTCGGTCCAGGCGTGGGTCACTTTTTTTTTAAACGGAAATTATTTTGTAACGTATCCTGGTTCTTATGTTTTGTACTGCCGAGGATGGTGAGCAGTCAAATTGCTGGCTGGAGCAATGTAACCAAGTTCAATTTTTGGGGAGGGAGGGGGGGGGGGGGCTATGAGTAGCAGCTTCTAGGTAGCTCCCTTTCCCTGTCCTTGAGCCAAACCTGGAGGTATCTATCACTTCTTAAAGCTGACATGACAGGCATTCAAAGATTGTTTGTATTACATGGTCTATCATCCTTCAGGCTGCTCACCGTCCGCTGGGAGAGTAAAACATGGGTAGCATAAACACTAGTACACGACACTCCAGAGCACAGAATGTAAGCAGATGGCTGTAGACAGTTGAAAGACATGTCAAGGTAAGGCATTCAAATGCAGCAGAAAGCTTTTGTCTAGCCCCAGTGGCTGGCTTATGGAGCTGGTTGAAAGCTGCTGCAAGTAGCCCAGAAATGAGATCTGCACTTGGTTACATGGCTCCAGCCAGCAATTTGGCTGCTCGCCATCTTTGGCAGTACAACGATGCAAACCTTCTACTTCTCTGAAAGATCCCTGTTTGGCCCTTTGTAGCCACCTCCTGTGTGTGTGTGAGAGTATGTGAGCATGCCCACTTCCTTGAGGCGTAGTGTAAGAACTACCAACACTGAGCAAACCCAACTTCTGCTCCAGCATGCACCCGCTCGGCCCTTTGTAGCCACTTCCTGTGTGTGTTAGAGTGTGTGTGCGTGTATGTGTGAGAGTGTGTGTGCGTGTATGTGTGAGTGTGTTTGTGAGTGTGTGTGCATGCCCACTTCCTTGAGGCGCAGTGTAAGAACTACCGAAACTAACTAACCCAACTTCTGCCCCAGCAGGTCCCAGCCTGGCCCTTTGTAGCCACCTCCTTTGCCCTGGGTGCTTTCGCCCTCATTCCCTACATGGCCCTCTGGAAGCCTGACCCCAATGTAGAGTCTCCTCCCCCCAAGGAAGAACTGGTGAGACCTAGATGCCAGTTTTGTTTTTAATTTTTATTTGTGTATTATTTTTTATTTGTGTATTATTTTTTATTTGTGTATTATTTTTTATTTGTATCCATGGATACCATGGCTGTTGTAATGCGGTACTGTTGACGTATTGATTGTCACCAATTGTCAGCACTGTGGCGACAGTTACTGTGACGCGGGAATTAGCGTCTTAGCGGTAACACAGAGGAACGAGGTGACGAGGGAATGCTCCTTGATGTTGGATTGCGTTAGAGGGATAAGACTCGAATCTTATACCCCATTACATCACCTTTGAGACGTTTGGGTTCGGGTATAGGTTTGGGTCTCTGTGTCAGCATGACGGGGCCGATGCCAGCGTCACGCTGTATTATGAGACTGCTCCTGGAGTCTCATACTTGGTCATCGAGGTCGCTCGATGTGAGGATGAAAATCCGTCACAGTTACACAGGCTTGGTACCTTTGCTCTCATAGCCTACATGGCGCAGTGGAATCCTGATCCCAATGTAGAGTCTCCTCCCCCCCAAGGAAGAACTGGATATTAGTTTCTATTATTATTCAGTTCATGTGGATATTATTATTTTATGTTTTGTACTTTAGTTATTTTATTCATTTTATGTAGATAGCCGTAGATAGTATTTTTTATGTATGATATGATTTGTATTATTGTGAGATATTCTTGATTGTCACCGATTGTCACCGATTGTCACCGATAGTCACTGATTGTCACCGATAGTCACCGATAGTCACTGATTGTCACCGATAGTCACCGATAGTCACCGATTGTCACCGATTGTCACCGATTGTCACCGATTGTCACCGATAGTCACCGATAGTCACCGATTGTCACCGATTGTCACCGATTGTCACCGATAGTCACCGATTGTCACCGATTGTCACCGATAGTCACTGATTGTCACCAATAGTCACCGATAGTCACCGATAGTCACCGATTGTCACCGACTGTCACTGATTGTCACCACTGTGGCGACAAAGGGCTATGCTGGGAACTGCTTATGAGTAGGGGTCGGCTATGTCATATAATATTAGTGAATACATGTTATTATATAATATTATTTAAAATTAGTCTGACGAGCCGTCTCACCAAAAAAACGAATTTATTTAAAAAACTTAAAAAAACTAATATTGTTGTGACACTGTAATAATATTAGTTGCCGTTCTCTACTTATGGGTATTGCCATGAGATAGGCTCGATTGTCACCAATTGTCAGGACTGTGGCGACAGTTACACCAGCTTGATACCTTTACCCTCATACCTTACATGGCGCTGTGGGAGCCTAGCCCCAATGTGGAGTCTACTCCCCCCAAGGCAGAACTGATCAGCCCTGGATGCCAGTATTATTATTTATTTATTATGTATGATTTATTATGTATTTTTAAGTATTTTGAATTGTTCATGATTAAATGTTTTTTCAGCCAACTCTGGGCTGCTCACTATCTTCCTACTCAAAGTCCCCCGTGCGATACCCATGGAAGCCAGGGGGCAGACTAACCGGATTAGACCTAGCCTAGGATGGCTAGGATTGGTTGGTTTGTTACTTGTTTTTTCAGCCAACTCTGGGCTGCTCACCGTCTTCCAAGTTGGAGTCCTCCCGTATGATACCCATGGAAACCAGGGGGCAGACTAACCGGATTAGACCTAGCCTAGGATGGCTAGGATTGGTTGGTTTGTTACATGTTTTTCAGCCAACTCTGGGCTGCTCACCATCTTCCAAGTTGAAGTTCCCCTGTGCAATACCTGCGGAAGCCAGGGAGCAGACTAAGCAGGTTAGACTTAGCCTAGGATGTCTTGGAATTGATTGTTTGTTACACGTTTATTCAGCCAACTCTGGGCTGCTTGCTGTCTTTCAAGTTGAAGTTCTCCCATGCGACACCCGCGGAAGCCAGGGAGCACCCGAAGCAGATTAGACTGTTTAAAGACTTGTCCAGGTCTGTACACATCAATATATCATGGTAGCCCTTCCACTAATTATGTTGCCAGGTATACTGCCCTTTGATTAAATCTAAAAAAATCAAGTACATCTTGATTTATGTAATGTATATTGTAATTATATTATATTATATAATATTCTAAATATATATGCAATGATGCATTGAATATACAAACGTATTATTAAGTACATCTTGATTTATGTAACATATATTGTAATTATGTTATATTATAAATATATATGCAATGATGCATTGAATATACAAACATATTATTATTTGTATTCAGCATCTTTCCAATCAACGCTCCGTCATTTATGCTCGTTTGTTGCTGTCATTCATGCTTGTTTTCATTCATGCTTGTTTTCATTCATGCTTGTTTGTCATTCAATGCTCCGTCATTCATGCTTGTTTGTGCAGGAGGGATGGAACAAACTAATCTTGAAGGGGACTGAGTCAGCTGTACTGCCTGGCCTGCTGCTAGCGGGGGCCATCTACCAGTGGTACAACATATTTAATGCACCCGGAGAAGCATGGTTGGGATACCTGAATCTGTTTGATGTGAGTCAGTTGGTTGGGATACCTGAATCTGTTTGATGTGAGTCAGTTGGTTGAGATACCTGAATCTGTTTGATGTGAGTCAGTTGGTTGGGATGCCTGAATCTGTTTGATGTGAGTCAGACCCACCACAGCCACCCAATCTCCTGGGGTTGTGGGGTTTGTTAGTTTGTTTCTCACTATCCAGTGGGTGGTGGTCAGGGTGGGTGGGTGACAAGCACCAAACGGCTCTCCTGGGGTTGTGAGTTTTGTTGTTTGTTGGTTATAGTCCAGGGGGTAGCCAGTTAGGCTAAAGCTGTTGGGGTTGTCGAGTTTGTTTGTTTGCTACAGCCCGGAGGGTAGCCAATTAGGCTAAAGGCTATTGAGGTTGTAATGTTGGTTTGTTTGGTTGTTTCAGCCCAGGGGGTAGCCAAATAGTCTTAAGGCTGTTGAGGTTGTGGGGTGAGGTATTGGTAGGTGAAGTGTAGCTCAGATGAAGCATAACCCAGGTGAAGTATAACTTAACTGTAACATATACGCATACCAACTTGGTTGCCGGCAGACGCACTTATCTTTTTCCGACGATGCTTTGCCATTCCATCGCGGCATGGCGACGCATGGGTCTGGCTAATCTAGTCAGAAATGTTCAAATTAGGAAAGTTCACATTGACACAAATCGAAGCTCAAGCTTAAGGTGTGTCATTGCATGCTAGAAGCTACCTAGATGGTGCTACATGCTCAAGCTTCAGGTGTGTCGTTGCATGCTAGAAGCTGCCTAGGAGGTGCTACATGCTACATCCCCATGCTTAGATTGCCTTGGTCACGAAGAAGTAGCCTAGGGAGGCTGAGAGGAGGAGGAGCAGGCTGTGCCCACTAGCATGGATGATCATTGCATGCTAGATCATTGAATTATTTCCGGTGTCTGGGATTTTTGATCATTGGATTATTTCCGGTGTCTGGGATTTTTGATCATTGGATTATTTCCGGTGTCTGGGATTTTTGATCATTCGATTATTTCCGGTGTCTGGGATTTTTTCAGTACGTGAGTCTCATCTGTAAGGGAGTATGTATATTTTGTAGTCTGTAAGCCTCAAATATATGGAAGTACATATATTAGGGGGGGAAATAGCTCAAAAAGCCCTATTAGGTTTAAACCAATTCAACCAACTTTAGCCAAGACAACCTAGAACAAGTTATGTGCAGCGTCGCAAGCGACGCTACAAATTGGCGCGGAGTGTAAGCGACAGAGGGAGAGGTGGCAACGGAAGCGAGTTAATTACGAGACGGCTGGCTGACGTGTCAGGCTTCGTCTCTGTCAGACGGTTGGTCGGTCAAACAGACAAGTGGGTAAACCTGGGGGGCTCCCGCCCCCTTGAAGAGGGGGCTCCGCCAAAAAGTGCCATGGGTTCAGGAAAGTGTAGTTATGCATCCTACTGACTTATGTGGCAATTGTGTATAATCTGACCATCATTAATTTATAATGATATAGCTCATAACTAGGTAGTAGACTATTAGGGTTGCATGGGCACATTCTGCAATCGCGCTGAATTATCCCTTGATGGCAATAAGATTGCATGTTGCAATGCTAATTTCATTGGCAACACATGTCAACTCTCAGACAAATTATCTGACATGTGGTTGTGCAAATCTCATAAAAAGATAACATCCTTGATAGCTCGTGTGATGAACGATTTAATTGCGCCGTGCTGGGCTTCGTGGGCCCTGCTTGTATAGAGGCAAGGCTGTATGGTTCTGTCTTGTGTGCTAGTGCAAGTGTGGGGAACATGTGGGCAGCCAGCCAACCAGGACTGCCAACCAGCCAGGACTGCAAACCAGGACTGCCAACCAGGACTGCCAGCTAGGACTGCCAACCAGGACTGCCAGCTAGGACTGCCAACCAGGACTGTAGGTGATCTGACTTCCACTGGGAAGGGTGTGGCATGTAACCAACCTGACAAGTTCGATGCAGCGTCGCCTGCGACGCTAAAAATTGGCGGAGAGTGATCGCGAGGGAGCAACAGGTGGCAATGGAAGCGAGTTAGTTACGAGACCGTTGGCTGACGAGTCGGGCTTCATCACGGTCAGATGGATGGTCGGTCGGTCGGATGGACGGACAAATGGGTAACACTGGGGGCCCCCGCCCCCAGAAGGGTGGACTCCGCCAAAAACAGACCCTTCCTGCGGAATCGCCCCAGCCCCCTCGCCTCTCGCCCAGATACAGCTTTGCAACTTGAATTAGAAAGCTAATTAAGTAGGCACAGTTAACCTGTTCTGGAGGTGGCGCGGGAGAGGGGTGTGAGTGTGGGGCATATTAAGGTGTTTGTGTGTGGTGTTTTGTGTAGGGGGGGGGGGGGGGGGGGGGGAGGGGTGTGTGTGGGGGGGGGGGCATATGAAGGTGTGTGTGTAGGGGGGGGGGGGGGGGAGGGGAGAGGGGGTAGGGGGGGGGGGGGGAGGGAGAGGGGGGTTGTGTGTTGTTTGGTAGGGGGGGGGAGGGGTTGTTGTGGGTGGGGGGGCATATGAGGTGTTGGGGGGGGGGGGGGGGGGGGGAGAGGGGGAGGGGGTGTGTGGGGGGGGGGCATATGAAGGTGTTTGTGCGTGTGTGTAGGGGGGGGGGGGGGGGGGGGGAGAGGGGGGGGGGGGGGGGCATATGAAGGTGTTGTTTGTGGTAGGGGGGGGGGGGGGGGGGGGGGGGGCATATGAAACAGTTGTTTGGTGGGTAGGGGGGGGGGAGGAAGAGGGGTGTGTGTGGGGGGGGCAGGGGCATACGAAGGTGTTTGTGTGTGTAGGGGGGGAAGAGGGGGGGGGGGGGGGGGGGGGGCATATGAAGGGATTGGTGTGTGTAGGGGGGGGGGGGGGGGGGGGGGGGGGGGGGGGATATGAAGGGTTGGTGTGTAGGGATTGGGGGGGGGGGGGGGGGGGCATCGGGGGGCATATGAAGGTATTTGTGTGTCTAGGGGGGGGAAGAGGGGTGTGTATGGGGGGGCCATATGAAGGTGTGTTTGTGTGTGTGTAGGGAGGGGGGGGGGGGGGGGGGGGGGGGGGGGGCATATGAAGGTGGGTGGGTGTAGGGGGGGGGGGGGGGGGGGGGGAGAGGGGTGTAGGGGGGGGGGGGCATATGAAGGTGTTTGTGTGTGTTCCGGAAGTTCGCCAGTAAGTGTGGATGGAAACAACCACCACCCTCAACCACAACCACCTCTGGTACCACCTCCCACCCACCACCCACTGGACTGTAACAAACAAACAAACAAACCTCACAACCCGAGGAGAGCCGTTTGGTGCATGTCACCACCCACCCACCACCCACCACTACACCACCACTGCAACAGCATTACTACGACCCACCTACCCACTGAACTGTTACACACAAACACAACAGCCTTTAGCCTAATTATCTACCGTCTGGAAAGTAACAAACAAACAAACAAACAGACCTCACAACCCTAGGAGAGCCGTTTAGTGCCTTGTCACCTCGCCTGACTTCACCATTCGTTAGGACCTTATTCGAAAACAAATCAATAAACAACAGCCTCCAGGCTAATTATCTACCCTCTGGAATGTAACAAACAAACCTCACAACCCCAGGAGAGCCGTTTGGTGCCACCAGCCACCCGCTACTGCAACCACCACTACAACCACCACTACTACAACCCACCCACTGAACTGTAACTAACAAACAAACAAACAAAACCTCACAACCCCAGGAGATCCCTCTAGTGCATGTCACCACCCACCCACCACCCACCACTGCACCCACCACTACAACCACCCACTCACCCACTCAACTGTTACAAACAAACATCACATCCTCAGGAGAGCCGTCTGGTGCATGTCACCACGCTAGACTTCACCATTCTTACGGCCCTCATGCCATTCTGGATGTACAACGATGCGGAAGCTCGTGGGTGGGATAAGAAGTAAGTTGGGGTGGGGGAGTGTAAGTGTGTGTGTGTGTGGGGGGGGGGGGGGGGGGGGGGGGGGATACGAAGTAAGTATGGTGTGGGTGTGGGTGTGGGTGTGGGGGGGGAGTTAGTGTGGGGGGGAGGTGTTTGGTGGGTGTGGGAGTGGGATAAGAAGTAAGTTGGGGAATTGAGTGTGTGGGGGGGGGGGGGGGGGGGGGGGGGGAGTGCAAATGTGGCGGTGGGGGTGTGGGGGCGGGGGGTGGGAGTGTGATAAGAAGTAAGTAGAGGGTGTGGGGGCCGGAGTGGAGTGGCATAAGAAGTAAGTAGGGGGTGTGTGGGAGTGCAAGTGTGAGGGTGGGGGTGGGGGGGGGAGTTTAAGTGTTGGGGTGTTTGGTGGGTGTGGGATAGGGATAAGAAGTAAGTTGGGGGTGTGAGGGTGGGGGTGGGTGGTGGAGTGTAAGTGTCGGGGTTGGGGTGTTTGGTGGGTGTGGGAGTGGGATAAGAAGAAAGTAGGGGGTGTGGGGGAGTGTAAGTGTGGAGGTGGCAGTGGTGGTGGGAGAGTGGATGTGTGGGGGGTGTTTGGTAGGGGTGGGAGTGAGATATGAAGTAGGTACGGGGTGTGGGGGAGTGTAAGTGTGGGGGTGGGTTGTTTGGTGGGTGGGATAAGAAGTAAGTAGCATCGTATTTATCGCCCTCCTTGGTTTTGTATCGGAATTAGAGGATGGTCACTCAAAAAGATGGATCATGGTACCACGCCCCTGTTTGTACTTTGTTTTTGTAGTTAGTTATTCCCTGCAGTGGGGGTGGGACTGTTATTAATTGGACCGTTACTAATCTAGTCTCACTTGAGCACCTCTTGGGTTGCATCTTTGCGTAGGCCTTGGCATTTAAATTTGCATTTGCATCCTGTATGTTACCTTTACCTGTCTTCCTGTTGTTTTATCATTTAAATGTATGGAAGCGCCTACGTGCATCCGCATCCTGTGTGTTATTATCACCTTCAGTGTTAATTAGCAAGCACTTAAATATCTGCCTTTATTAGCAAGCACTTAAAGATCTGCCTTTATTAGCAAGCACTTAAAGATCTGCCTTCATTAGCAAGCACTTATAGATCTGCCTTTATTAGCAAGCACTTCAAGATCTGCCTTTATTAGCAAGCACTTAAAGATCTGCCTTCATTAGCAAGCACTTATAGATCTGCCTTTATTAGCAAGCACTTAAAGATCTGCCTTTATTAGCAAGCACTTATATATATGCCTTTATTAGCAAGCACTTAAAGATCTGCCTTTATTAGCAAGCACTTATAGATCTGCCTTTATTAGCAAGCACTTCAAGATCTGCCTTTATTAGCAAGCACTTCAAGATCTGCCTTCATTAGCAAGCACTTATAGATCTGCCTTTATTAGCAAGCACTTATAGATCTGCCTTTATTAGCAAGCACTTAAAGATCTGCCTTCATTAGCAAGCACTTATAGATCAGCCTTTATTAGCAAGCACTCGAAGTTCTGTCTTCATTGCGTTGCATTGCGTGCCAGCCCCAATAAAGCAATGCATGCAGAACTGAGAAATCCCGCAATGCATATTTGTAGGGAAAGGCTAAGTTAGTTAATGTTAGTGAATGAATAATATTAGTGAATGCTAGTTAATATTAGACTGACGAGCCGTCTCACCAGAATTTTGAATTTATTTGAAAAACTGATACTGTTATGACAGTATAATAATATTAGTTCATACTAGTTTTTCAAACACTAATATAAGTTGCCGTTCCCTACTTATGTGCAGGAACACCTTTGTGCCAATCCTGTCTCTACTTCCCGTCGTGGGCCCGGCCCTCTACCTGATGCTGAGGCCCAAGTCCGGTGACAAGTAGTTGGTGAAACGGTATAACTCCCGTCCCAGGTTCTCTGCCAGGTGGACAACTGTTAGCAATATCGGGTCTCCCAGCTAGCGCTATCATGTATCGGGTCTCCCAGCTAGCGCTATCATGTATTGGGTCTCTCAGCTATCGCTATCATGTATCGGGTCTCCCAGCTAGCGATATCATGTATCGGGTCTCCCAGCTAGCGATATCATGTGTCGGGTCTCCCAGCTAGCGCCATCATGTATCTGACCATCAGAGAGATCCCGCTACCCGGTCGGGTAGTCGGAACCACTCGGTCGCCAAGTCGGTTGGACAAGTTGGTTGGAACACAACGGTACCGATGGTACCGTACTATGATGCTAAGGCCCAAGTTCGGTGACAAGGAGTGAGCTCCTGCTTGGGGAAACTAGGGAGTCACAGTGCTGCTGTTGCTTCTACTGCTGCTGAGACTAGGGAGTGGCAGTGCTGCTAATCCTTATATTGCTGCTGAGACTAGGGAGTGTCAGTTATGCTAATGCTTCTGGTGCTGCTGAGATTAGGGAGTGAAAGTGCTGCTAATGCTGCTGAGACTAGGGAGTGGCAGTGCTGCTAATCCTTATATTGCTGCTGAGACTAGGGAGTGCCAGTAATGCTAATGCTTCTGGTGCTGCTGAGATTAGGGAATGCAAGTGCTGCTAATGCTGCTGAGACTAGGGAGTGCCAGTGCTTCTATTGCTGCCGAGACTAAGGATTGCTAGTGTTGCTATTGCTGCTAGTGTTGTTATTGCTGCAAGCGTTACTAGTGTTGCTATTGCTACTGCGCAAAGCATGATTCTGCTTTCGCTCATTAAATTCGTCTAGTGAATCTCTGATCTTATTGATTAACTGTCAATTAAGCAATAACTTATATTATTCGCTGCAGCTGTATTTTGATCCTTGAAAATTATGGAGAAGTTATATGTGCCACCTTAGTTTTGTCAGACACGGTTTTCATTTTTAGTAAAAGAATACTACAAAAACCAGACTCCACCCTGCCTTACATGACTTACATAATGTTTTCCAATCAGATTACCAGACGGAATTGGTTACATTTAACCTTTGTGTGTGCGTGTGTGTACTGTTCGGGGGGATGGGGGTGGGGGGGCACTAGTTCTGAACTTCAGGAGTCAGAAGTCTTAGCTTTGTACTTAGTTGTTATATTCCCATGCGATGCGTCGCAAATTGGGCGACTTGGTGCGGGCCCAGTGCGATACGCTGCCCCCCGAATCCCGCAATGCGCGGAGCAGGAGGGGTGGTGGGGGGTATTTCTGACTAGTTTAGCCAGAGTCATGTGTAGCCAAGCAGCGACGAAATGGCCAACCCTAGTCGGAGAAAAGTTTTTGTATCTCATGATCTGTAACAGGCCTCCGAATACAAACAAAGCTGTTCAGGCCCTGCATCTTGCGTCACAGACACAGATTATGAAACCGGTTGCGTCTCGTGATGCAGCTTGTGGAGTCCCTTAGAACAATGGAGCAACCCTGCTCCTAATTAGGGATCGGCAAATCATATGATACTGACCAAAGTCCAGTATGATATCAGATGGTATCATACACATTGCATCATATGATATTGTATGTAAATGGTAACTTTAGCCTAGTCAGACTGCCGGCATGATATCATATGGCATCATATTGCCGTTCCCTTCTCCTAATACCGGCACACTCACTTGTGTAATGCATGTTGTTCAGGGGTGGGCTAACTTTAACTTGAACATGACGTTGGTTCCATAGCTTAAACCAGCAATTTGGCTGCTCGCCGACTTCAGTAGTAAAACTATTATTACCAGGAAAATGTAAACGCGAACAAGTCACTTTTTCGTTTTTTCATGTATTTTTCATCTTTTCTCCTCTTCTTCTGAACGATAAAAATCAGTACTCAAAACTGTTCATACCTATCAGAAAATACTTGATCCACTCTCGTTATTCATTCATGGATGAGCAAAGGAAGCTTCTCTCGACCTTCAACTTCTGGATTGCACATCAGGTAATGTAGAGGAATCATTATGCTCATATTGGGAAATCAGGTTCTGATACATTCTTCTCCAATTCAGCAAGACTTTGACAGTAGTTCAGTACATTCAAGGACCACATGGTGTTCATCTTGAACTTTTCTATAATAGCAAAATGGCGCACTCGATCCTACTGACAGTAAGTGGAGAATAGGGGGGTCGAACCCCTGACCTGTCGCATGCAAAGCGACCGCTCATACCACTGAGCTAATTCCCCTGCATAACTTGATGCATTCGATTGCCCCTTTAAAAGTATAATCCAATTACTAACTTTTTTCAGTTATCAAAGGAATTTCTTGTCGAAGGATGAAGGATATGTAACTATATCCTCTCTAATTTCTTGTCGGGAGGAGTTCGAACCCCACTGCCGAAAGACAGTGGGTGTTCGGAGTCCGTTCCCTCGGGGGCGGTGGTGTTTCCACTGCCAGGATAAGTGGCCATTGTAATCTTTCTTGATTTCTTGTCCTTATTTGCAAGAAGGCGGTGCTGGGTTGATTAAAGCTTTTTCTGTTAGGGGCATGATCGCTGCATATTAAGGTGCTCATAGCGCGTGCCCTTGATTGGTCTTAAGCTCTTTTGGCTCAGCCCTCTTCTCTTGTGTTTGTTGGGCTTGGTGCTCTGGTTTGCCTGCCTTAGCATCCTTCCCCTTCTCGCTCCCCTTTCCGCCTCTAGTTTGTTTCCTTTTTTTGGACTTGACCTAGTTTGTTTTCAGGTTTGTGGGGGTGCCTTCAAAACCCTCGTGCTACCGTGTTATAAAATTTGATGGTTGGCAGGCTGTGCTGCTGTCCAGTCTCGGCAGTGATTTGCTGAGTTTATGTAACGAACCCTCTCTCTCATTTCACCCCAGATGGGTTTCCCGAGACGATACAAACCAGCGCCACAGAGGATTAAGTTCGAATGGTGTTGCCACACCTACAAAAGAGTAGGCACACTTTGGGTCAACAAGAGATGCCGACCCACGACCAAACGATTGTGCAACACGTCCTATTGACACCAGCAGACAAGCACCCTGCCAGGGTCGTTAGAGGCCGTAGTGGGAGGAAGTTCTAAGGGGGGAAGCTCGGCTCATGGAAGGTAGATTTTGAAAACGTATCAGAAGTCGATTTTGAAGTACTCCTGCACAAACCTGCCCATAAAGATGCACTATGCAAGCTCCCTACTCCCTAATGCCTTGGGACCAGCATATCATGTGATGTGGACCAAAGGCGAGTATGATACCGGTATCATATATCCATATGATATCATACAATCTGCATCATATGATACTATATATAAATGTTAACTTTACCCTAGGCAGACTGATATCATATGATGGCATGAAATCACATTTTCAGACATCATATTGCCGTTCCCAGCTTATGGCCCATCTGGCATATCATTCATAACTTTCATCAACCGGCCACAGTTGACCCAAGACACTCCACAACAACATCATCCAGGGGGGGGGGGGGGGGGGGGGGGGGGTCTGCCAAGTGCCAACCACCCTCAAAATCACAGGGTGTATATATTACACCCACCAGCATTCGAACACAGGGCGATGGGGAAGTGTGGCGCGGCCACCAGGCGCGGCCGCGGCGAGCGACTGAGCAAGAGGGGGCGCGTGAGAGGAGCGGGCTAGCACGGGCTAGCAGTCGCTAGGGACCGCCCGGGACCGCCCGGGACCGCCTGAAAAAGTGTCGAGTCGGAACTGTGTTCGGGGTCGGGGGGGATTCACTCGAGGCTGGCACTGGCCCTTGGGGAAACGTCAGGGAGTCGTGGAAGGGATCCAAGCCGATCCAAGCCTGGTATGGGCCTGGTCCAAGCAAGAAGTGCACGCGGTAAGAGCAGGAATGTTGGACCTGGGACCGAACCAAACACACGAGGAGGTGTGTGTAACTCCCTGACACGTAGTGGCTCACTCTTTCCATTGAGGGCTGGATGGGGCGTGCACGGGCGTGCACCCTGCAGCTCCTCACAGCTACATACGACACCAGCTGTGTGGAGCTGGGTATGAGTGTACAGCAAGGTGTACCTGTTTTCGTCACCGCCGGCCGCGGAGATTCATTCTATTTAAGTATCTGCTACGCCTTGCTGACACACCATGAGCAATCGCGAGACTCTGATTCCACAGAACAACAAGCAATCTATTCAATCTATTTGCTGACCAATCGAAGCTTCCTGCCGCTTATTATTTACTTCGACACCGTCCTGCAACTCTTCAATCACTTCGTCTCGACACGCACACCCAACCCCACGCCTATTCTCAATCCATCAACCCCCCTCTATCCTTCCCCGCCAACAACTCTTCCCACCTACCCCCACAATGTCTTTCTCCACGAAATCCGTTTCTACCCCCAACTCCAAGCCCCTGTCCGCCGGCGCCATGACCCTTTCCACTAGGCCCGTCGCCATCCCTTCCTCTGCTCCTTCTCAACGCCTCAGCGTGGCCCCCAAAGCTGCTATGAGCAACAGTATCGATATGAGCCGCTTCCGTAGAGCCCAGGACCCTCAACCAGATACATCCACGCGCGTGTCGCTCATGGACAAATTGTCTGAGGCAGTGGAGATCGACGTGAGTAATCAGACTTAGACCCTCGTGTCTTTGTAGCTAGCTAATTTGCTGTGCTTGGAGAGTTTTTGCCTCGATGCGCGTTGACGCGGGATGATTTGGTGGTGCGCGGTGCCACGTCAGAGGGTCGGATGGCAGTTCGAAAGTCACCCACGTGTCTAACGATCAGACCAACCATCTTCAGTTCGATTGGCAATAGTGTGAGCAGTATTGCATTCTTCTTCCTTTCGTTGCTTTCCTAATTGTGCCATTTACTTCTGAACTAAAGACCCACCACCACCACCACCACCACCACCACCACCACCACCACCACCCCACCCCCACCCCCACCCCCACCCCCACCTCACCCCCCACCCCATCACCACGACCACCACCACCTCCACCACCATGCTCCACAGCAGGCTCGTCCTGGGTTAACAATAGTCTGTCTTTCAAACTATGGTGTGTGTACATAATGCTTAACCAGTATTAACCATCAAATTTCACATCTGACGTCTCACATCTCACATCTCACATCTGACGTCTCACATATCTAACTCCTTTCTATCGAGGGTGCAGGCCGCTGTAGCGCAATTTGATGTCTTTGCTGGGCGCTCCTCCATGATAGCCTTTGTTGTGATCATGCTCGACGAGTGGGCAACCAAGAGCAGCATCTTAAGCATGTCGAAGACAGAGGCTGAGGTGAGGATTTAAATGTAGATAAACCATGTGGCTGAGATTAACAAAAGGGTCCCTTAAAAAGACAATGGCAACTTCAAGCATGAAAAGAGCCTACCTCAAAAAACTTTCAAACACCTGGGTGAGGGCACCTGTTTCTTGAGGCCTGACACATCTGAGTGCGTGGGCCCCCCTGCCCCACCATCTCTTTCTGAATCACACTCTGTACCTCACCTCTCACTGTGTGTCCACTTGGAAACATAGAAGCATCTGAGCACCCATCCATTTACCGAGGCTGAAACATTCGGGCATCCAGGGGCATCCATCCATTTACTGAGGTTGAAACACGCTCTCTGCATCACAAGCTCATGTTCAACATGAACACACATTGTGTACCCCACCCTCTGGTCCTCACCTCACTCTTTGCGCTCAGACTTCGAAGTATCTGGGTACTCATCTATTTCCCTAAGCTAAAACACACTCTCTTCCTCAAAAGCTCTTGCTCAACGTTGTTTGTTGGACCTAGTGCAAGCAAATCAGCTGGCCTCCTCAATGACGAGTCTGCTCTAAAGTGTACTATTTATTTAGTCTCTTGCCAACATGAACACACACTGACCTTACCCCCAGGTCCTCACCTCTCTCTTTGCGCTCATACTTAGAAGAATCTGGGAACTCATCCATTTGCTGAGGCTGAAGCACACTCTCTACCTCAAAAGCTATTGCCAACATGAACACACTCTCTGTACCCCACCCTCAGGTCCTCACCTCTCTCTTTGCGCTCGTGCTTACCGGAGCTGTGTCCTTAGCTGCTGCAAGGTCAGCTGGTAGAAGTCGGAGCAAGCTCAGCATGCTCCTCCGCCCCGAGGTCATTGCTGTTTTGACCAGCCAGATCTCACCCTGTGATGGAAGCAACATGGATGTGGGAGAGGTGGTTGACAAATACCTCGATGGCGGCTTTGTGAAGTGTCAGCTGCTATCACATAGGGCGGATGTGAGTGATGAGGAGTTTAAGCTATAGATGACGTTCAAGCTATGATGACAGATAAATAAATCAATAGTTTGCCTTATTACGAAGCAGGAGGTTGAGGGGCCACCCCATGAGCTTGCACTGGGGCCAACCACCGAGCTATCCCTATGATGTTCAAGCTATAGACGATACTCAACACTCAAAGGCATGGGCAGCCAGGGCTCACTCGCCTGCGACAACAGCGATATGGATGTGGGGAGGTTCAGCTCTCCAAGGCAATAGAGTGTGGAGCAGGGTAGTCCAGGTGTACAATTTGGATGCATCCAGTGCCAAGATCTGCATTAGAGAAACAATGGACCCTCAACAATGTGTGTCTGAGGTGAGACATGCCCTCTAAGATCTGTGTCTAAGGTACAAGACACAGTATACAGAACAAACAAAAATGCTGGTTGGTCGTGTTCCCAAGCTCTGCTCATTCCACCCTCCTGCTTGATATGCTCGCAGAGGGCACCGGTCCCAGAGGAGTCAAGGAATAGTTTCTGGACTGGCATGTTCGCTTGTTGAGTGACTATAACTGTTCTCCGTCTGTAAGAGGACTGGTGGTGGACATTCTTCTGTTTCAAATTCATTTTGTGATACAGCTAGCTAAAACGTTTGTGTTCCCCATGACCTGGTGTGCTGGTTACCAGCATTCACTCTCTTGCTATTGATTGCTGTCTACAGGACTGCTGTTATTGTGGTTTCATCACTTCGGTTTATAGTTTGGCTTGGCTTCGTGCACAACAAACCAGTATCTCCTGGCACATAATTGGGCAGAAGGGGGGGAAAGAGAGAGAGAGAGAGAGAGAGGGAGGAAGATATTCAACATGAGTGGTTTTACCATGCGGATATCTGATTTAATTTCCCTGTGGTAAAACCACTTTTCTAAAGAGGTTATAGAGTCTATTCAATTGTAGAGGCTGTGTGCTACATGGCTTTAGAGAGAGACTGCAGCACCTTGTTATGGTGTCTTGGTTGCCATTCATCTGAGTGCAAATTTCGCGTACATGTTTCTGTTTCGTTTATGCTTGGTACATGTTATCACCGTCTTAATATAGAACCAACGAAGATTTGGGGGCTGTGCCTGACCAACTGACTGAACTGTTTGTTTTATCAGCCACGTATGCCGTGTTGTAAGCCACGTGTGCTATGTCATTAGCCACGCGTGTCATGTTGTCAGCCATGTTACATATTATCATCAGCCACGTGTGCCATGTTATCAGCCATGCGTGCAATGTTATCAGCCACGTGTGCCATGTTATTAGCAACGGATGCCATGTTATCAGCCACGTGTGCCATGTTATTAGCCATGAGTGCCATGTTATCAGCCACGTGTGCCACGTTATTAGCCATGTGTGCCGTGTTATTAGCCGCGTGTGCCATGTTATCAGCCACGTATGCTATGCGTTGTAATCCATAAACAATGATGGCAACTGTCCCATTGTCCCTCTCTCCATGCCTCCTGTCCCTTCCCCACATTGCACCATGCGCCCATGAGAGTGGTGTGGTAGTGCCCATACTTGAAGTTTGATTTTATTACATGGCTCCGGCCAGCAATTTGGCTGCCCGACATCTTCTGTAACAGAAGCATACATTTTCCCTCACAGTTATGTCTGGTATTCCGAAAAGAGGTCTGGGATGTCTGATACTGCTCATATTATATATTATCATATTATCTCAAATGACCATGCTTGTGAGAAATAGCAGAGGTATACTTCAACAAATGTTGGGTGTTTGCCAATCTACTACATCTAATATTATCGTGGAAGAGCTGGGTAGAACCCCGTTGTGTTTTGCTTGGCTTAAACAAGCTTCGCGCTTCTGGAACAAGATCATAGGTAAAGAACCTGAAGATCTCATTAGAATGGCTCTTGAGGAATCTTTTGATTCCAACGCTGGCTTGGTTCATGACTTACGTTGTGCTCTCCACAAGCTAGGATCCAGTCAAAACCTCAACATTTTGGAGGCTGTCGATGTCAAAGGTAGTATGTCTGAAGTTTTTGAGTCATGGAGGTTTAAGTACCCAAGTGACACCAATGCAGTCAGAGACATCCCTGATGAGAGAAGGGCTGGCTTTAAACGCCTCCGATACCAGAAATGGTTCGCAGCCAACAGCAATGATGAGAATGGCTTGATTCCCTTTACATCTGCCTTACATAAGCAGGATCAGATTCGTTCTATAGCACAGTTTATAATGGGTTCCCATTGGCTGAACACAGAAAGAATGAGGGTGGTGGATAGAGCACACACCCCTCGTTCAATGAGACACTGTCAAATGTGTGGGTTCCAAAAACCTGAGGATGAAATGCATATGTTTGAGTGCCATTTTTATAATGATATTCGCCTCCGCCACCAGAAGCTGTTTACAGATATTTATAGGCATGTCCATGACTCCATGAGGATACCGACTTAATCGTATGGAATGTAGAATTCTGCGATTCCACATTGAGAACCTTTATGAATGGAAATGGCACTAAGACTTTCTGGAGCAACCTAGCCGACTATCTTTCTACTTGTATAAGAGCAAGACAGGAAGCCCTGGACTGCTTAGTGGCACCGTGATTTATCATCCCTTTTTTTCTTCTTGTGACTTCTCATTTATTAGCTTCTTACCTCCGCCACTGTAAGTGGTTGGGATTTAGGTCCTGCTCTAGGGGGTTTAATACCTACGCCACCAAAACGGTGGTTGGGAGTTTGGTTTGTTTGTCCTCGACACACCCCTGATGTAATGGGGTTTTTTACTTTGTGGGTGCTTATTCTTTTTGTTTAAAGCACAGAGTCTTATACACCCTCGCGGTGTCAAGTAGACTTTAACATGTAATGTAATGTAATGTAATATTTAATCTGCTGACAGATGGCGAGCACTACTTAAAAGAGTAACTACTGCATCACACTCCTGGGTACAGAATGTAAACGCAGGGTTGTGGACTGTTCGAAGATGTGTACAGGTCCTTACAGCCATTGGTAGCTCAGAGACAGGCATTATCACAATACCCTACACAAGGAGCTGCTGCTGGTGTAAATTCGGGTCAGCAGGGTGGCAGACGGGGACCATTATTTGTTACATTACCTCTTTGGGTTCCCTTTGTTTGTTAGAACACAGAAAGCTTGCAATGTGATCAGAAAAATATACTATCACTCTAGCATGACCCCCGTCGGTAAAACGATTATTTAGGGTTCAGCAGTTTGTTTTCATTTTAGCCCCTCCTGATGTCATGGGTGGGGAAGCCCATTAAGCCTGTTTGGCTATCCCTGAACTTGTTTATTTGTTTTTATGAGTAGTTTCACCCCAGGAGGTAGAAAAGCACCACCACCATCCACCCCACATGGCCCCTTTCAGTGATATACAATGGTCTAGTGGTAGACCAGATCGCTTGAGGATGAAGAGTCGGGGGTTAGACTCCCCCTTCGGTCGCTCTTGGCGTTGCAGGTCGTTGCCAACCGCGATGGCTGCTTGTCCAGTTGAGGTAGGAGACCGCTCCCCACTCGCGTACGACGGGCTCCCTTAACACCACGCCCCACCAGGCGTTATCGATACCTTTTTCCACCCCACACTACCCACCACTTATCAGTACCCCCTCCCCACTACCCACCTACACCGAAAAGCGGTTTCCGCAGCCTGGTAGCCCCCACACCCCGGGTTCTCTTCAACTTTACCACGCCTCGCATACTCGCGCAAACGTCTGCGCATCCGTGCTGCAAATGAGTGGAGACCAGGTTCAGCGCGGTACTTACACGGTACCGAAGTGGTTGGGTGCCCTTCAGCTTCTGACAGCTACTCACGACACCAGCTGTGTGGAGCTGGGTATGAGTGTACAGGAAGGTGTACCTGTTTTCGTCACTGCCCGCCGCGGAGATTCATTCAATTTAAGTGTCTGCTTCACTCTGTTGACACTTCATAAACGCTCGCGCGAGTCTGATTCCACAGAACAACAAGCAATCCATTCAATCTATAGGCTGGCCAATCCAAGCTTCCTGCCGCTTATTATTTAATCCGACACCTTCCTGCAATTCGTCGACCACTTCGTCTGGAGACGTACACCCAACCCAACGCCTATTCTCAATCCATCAACCGCATTTTCTACCCTCCCCCGCCAACAACTCTCTCAAATAATCCGCACCATGTCTTTCTCAACCAAATCCGTTTCTACCTCCAATTCCAAGACCCTGTCCGCGGGGGCCAGGACTCTTTCCACCAAGCCCGTCGCCATCCCTCCTTCTGCTCCTTCTCAGCGCCTCAGCGTGCCCCTCAAAGCTGCGATGAGCAACAGTATCGATGTGAGCCGCTTCCATAGAGCCCAGCACCTTCAGCCTGATACAGCCACGCGCGTGTCGCTCATGGATAAATTGTCCGAGGCAGTAGAGATCGACGTGAGTACTCAGAGTAAGACCTTCGTGTCATTGCACCTTGCTAATTTGCTGCACATGGGGAGTTTTTGCCTTTTTGCGCGGTGGCGCGGGATGATTTGGTGGTGCGCGGTGCCACGTCAGAGGGTCGGATGGCAGTTGGTCGTTCGGAAGTCGCCAACGTGTCTAACAATCGGACCATCTTCAGTTGGCTATAGTGTGAGCATATTGCATGCTTATTTCTTTCTGCTTTCCTAATTGTGCTCTTTGCTTCTTAACTAAATTATCTCCTCCCCCCCCCCCCCCCCCCCCCCCCCCCCCCCCCCCCCCCCCCATCCCACCACCACCAACCACCACCACCACCACCACCCCCGCCTCCACAGCAGGCTTGTCCTGGGTAAACAATGGCCTGTCTAAAAAAATGTCGTGTGTAAATGCAAAACCGTTATAAACCATCCCATTTCACATCTCACACCTCACGTCTCACATCTCCTTTCCATCAACCATGTAGGCCGCCGTAGCGCGATTTGAGGTCTTCGCTGGGCGCTCCTCCATGATAGCCTTTGTTGTGATCATGCTTGACGAGTGGGCAACCAAGAGCAGTATCTTGAGCATGTCGATGGCAGAGGCTGAGGTGAGTCTCTTCTTGACATCAAACTTGAAGTAATTCCTCCATTTGTATTTGTGCTTTTTTTGGCAGAGCCCTCCCGCCTATTGGGTTTGTGCGACCCACGTGCACGAAGCTTGACATGTCAGCCAACTGTCTCGTAACTAACTGGCTTCGGTCTGCTCGGTTCCATTGCCAACTGTCGTTTCGATAACACTCATCACCAATTTCCCGCATCGCTTGCGACGCCGCCTAGGACTTTTAACCATGATTTTAGGAAGCTTTAGTGCTTATGGCAACCAGCTCTTTGTGCTCTGATTTGTTAGAAGCTGCGGTGAGGAATTTATATGCAGTATTTATCCCTGAATTATGTCCTGTTGTAGCTGGTGGGCACTATCCAAGGATACCCCTCCTCTCCCCTCAACCCCTCAGCCCCACCCTTCACACCCTTAACCCCTCAGCCCCACCCTTAACTCCTGATAGGGGAATCTCAGCCCCACCCTTCACACCTGATAGGGGAATCTCAGCCCCACCCTTCACACCCTCAACCCCTCAGCCCCACCTTTCACACCTCACAGGGAAATCGATGTTCCTCTCCTGGTTGTATAGCTCTGTATCGACAATATAAATACTTACATAGTACAGACATAGTACGCCTTATTATGAGGCGTGGGGTTTAGGGGGCCAGCCCGTTTGCTTGCACTGGGGCAATCACCGCCGACTATGTACACAACTTGAAAAATTCGAAGTCTTGAAATACTCATAGCTTAAAGGTATAAGCGTATATGTCTCATAATACTCATAGCCCCAGATAAAGCAGGTGTGGCTGAGAAGTAAAACTCTACACTTAAAAACACAGCAACAACTTCAAACATGAAAAGAGCTTACCCCAAACTTTGAAACACCTGGGTGGGAACCTGTTTCCAGAGGCCTGAAACATTTAAGTGCATGGGCCCACCTGCCCCACCATCTCTTGATGACACACACTCAGTACCCCACTCTCATGTCCTCACCTCTCTCTTAGTGTCCAAACGTAAAAAACATTTGGGCACTCATCCTTTTGCTGAGGCTGAAACACGCTCTCTACCTCAAAAGCTCTTGCCAACATGAATATACACTCTGTACTCCACCCCCAGGTCCTTACCTCTCTCTTTGCGCTCAAACTTGTAATCATCTAGGTTCTCATCCATTTGCTAAGGCAGAAACACACTCTCTGCCTCAAATGTTCTTGTTCACATCTGGTGGTTGGCCCCAGTTCAAGAAAGCAGGCTGCCCCCCTCAACCTCAAGCCTCATTATAAAGCGTACGTTTTGTTCAATCTCTTGCTAACATGAACGCACACTCTGTACCTCACCCTCAGGTCCTCACCTCTCTGTTTGCGCTTGTACTCACCGGAACCGTGTCCTTAGCTGCTGCAAGATCGGCTGGTAGTAGCCGGAGCAAGCTCGGCATGCTCCTCCGCCCCGAGGTCGTTGCTGTTTTGACCAGCCAGATCTCACCCTCCTGCGATGGCAGCAACATGGATGTGGGAGAGGCGGTCGACAAGTACCTGGATGGTGGTTTCGTGAAGTGCCAGCTGCTATCACACAGGGCAGATGTGAGTGATGAGGAATTTGAGACGGCATGATGACGTTTGTCACTCGAAGGCATCGACAGCCTGAGCTCACCCTCCTGCAACGACAGCGACATGGATGTGGGAGATCCAGCTGCTATCACACAGGGCGGGTGCAAATGATGAGTTCAAGCTATAGATGACGATCAAGCTATGACGAGAGATACATTACTAAATAGTATGAGGTTGAGGGGGCCAGCCCGTTTGCTTGGTCTGGGGCCAACCACCAAGCTATGATGTTCAAGCTATAGACGGCGTCCAACACTCGAAGGCATGGACAGGCAGGGCTCACCCTGCGACGACAGCAGTATGAATGTTGGGGGTGTTCAGCTCTCCAAGGCATGAGAGTGCTGAGCAGGGCTGTTCAGGGGGACAGTAATATCTGCATCTTAACACGCACCCAGTTCCAAGATCTGCATCTGTGACGCAGTGGACCTTTACAAATCTGTGCCTGCAAAGGCAAGTCCCTAACTAGATGGCTTACTGTATTTGATTTATACAAGTTATTTCATTGTGTAACACCGTTTACCAGAGAGAGAGAGAGAGAGAAAGAGAGAGAGAGAGAGAGAGAGAGAGAGAGAGAGAGAGAGAGAGAGAGAGAGAGAGTTAATGGGAGTTCTTGTTCGTTTAGCCAGGCCCACACGTCGCCATGCAGCAACGTAATGGTGAGGTGTCGTCGAAAAAAACAGTGCCCTGATCTGGTATCTTGTTTTCCATTCATTTTACCTGTATGTACATATCTTTCTGTGTCGATTATGTTCGAGACAGGTAATCACAGCCTTCGTTCAGGATCAACGAAGATTTGAGGGCTGTGTCTGACCAACCGACCGAACTGTTTGTTTTATCAGCCATGTGTGCCATTTATCAGCCACGTGTGCCATGAGTTGTAATTCATTTCAAAAAGAGCTTGATGGCTACTGCCTCAGTGTCCCACGCACTCTCCACATGTCTCCAGTCTCCTGTCCCCTCCCAGCATTGTGAGAGAATGACACCTTTGGGTGGAGAGTGGTACAGATAGGTATTCACTCAAGGCAATGATTACAGAAGGGGAAGCCACTAAGGCTCCCCCGGAAGGTTCTTTCAGAGATGAGTTTACGGGTATAGGAAAGCGGCTGTGACCACGAGGACACGCCACTGTCGGTGAGACTAACCTAGCTGTCGTCTAACTCTGACACATTGCACTCTACACTCATTTGTGTGTTGAAGTAGTGCTTGTACTTAACGTGAACTTTATTACATGGCTCTGGCATAAGAATCGCAAAATTAAATTATCATCCCATTTGGGTTGACGATTTAATTATAATTGTATAATTAAATTATCACTAGCTCATACTCAGGGCCCCCGCTCCCTTTTTTAAAGCCTAGTCCCCGACGGGCCATCGGTATAATGATTGGATGAGGTTCGTTTCATCACTGTTTGTTATTTTTAGCCTTTCCTGTCACGGTTGGCAAAGTCCCTTGAGTCTATTGGGCCTACTCCTGGAATGTAACATACAAACATACAGGCATGGCTCCTTCCAGCAATTCGGCTGCTCGCCGTCATCTGCACCTATACTGCTCATATTTAATCTGCCCGCAGATGTTGAGCACTACTTCAAAATGTCACTACTACACCACACTCCTAATTACATCATTTGATCACGGGGCTGTAGAGAGATCCAAGACGTGTACAGGTCCTTACAGTCCTGGGTAGCTCTGAGACAACCATAATCACAACACCGTACCCAAGGAGCAGCCCTATACATCTATCTACACTATGTTGATTACGTGAGAAAGGTTGGAAGAATGGAAGACCCTCCCGGAAGTTGTGGAGTGGGCTTGCCTTGGGTCAACACTGGCCTGACTGTGACAATGTAATGTAAAGTACATAAGTAATGTTATTTTGGGTCAACAGGGGCGCAAATGGCGACCCTTTTTACTCAGTGCTTGAAATGTGATTTCTTGGGGTATTCTTCTTTTCTTTGAACACACGAGATAGTAATTTGTTCTCTAGCCCCGGCTTACGCTGTGGTGTCCTTAACATCACGTCCTGTGAGTGACTGTAATACTGTATAACACGGATGCAACAATTTAAATTTCAATTTGTTCACGCAATCACGTTCACATTTTCCTGGTACATTTCTTTTTACTGCCAAAGACGGCGAGCAGCCAAACTGCTGGCTGAAGCTAAGTAACCAAGTGCAAGTCCAAGTCCAAGTCCTTGATTTCTGCACTTCCGTGACAGGAGAAGTGAATAAGTGATCTCTATTACACAACGTTACATTGTCATCGACAGGCCATTGTTGGCCCAAGACAAGCCCGCTCTAAAGCATCCGGGAGGGGTCTTCAAAGTTACCCTCAAAATAATATAGGCAATATTATCTTAGACAAAAGCAGCTAGCAGCGATCATACCTTAAACAATAGCAGCAAGCAAAAAATGATCACGAACTCACGATAGCACGAACTCAGGCCCCCATTCGAAAAACGATTGTTTGGAGTTCAGTCCATCAGTGCCTTATCTTTTAAGCCCTTCCCACACGGTTGGGCAAGTCCCTTAAGCCTATTTGGCCTACCCTTGGACTGTGACATACAAACAATACCACGCCCCACCAGGCGTTATCATTACATTACATTGTCATCGACAGGCCATTGTTGCCCCAAGACAAGCCCTCTCCACACCATCCGGGAGGGGTCTTCCAAATTATCCGCAAAATAATATAGGCAATATTGCAGCAGGAAAGTATGATAGTCAGCACAAATACTAATGATCCATGTATCCGGTCACCAGTGAACTGTGCAGGGGCAATACGTTCAAGCAGACAAAGGATACAGTTCCCCACAGTATGCGTTGTCACGAGGTGGTGAAAGCGATGCGACCGGAACTCCTCTCTTTGGTGACGGCTGTCGTAGAGGTGAGTGGTATACATACATGCATACAATCCAACCAAAGGAAGCTTACACAGCCTCATAACTAGGTTCATGTACGTATCTTTTATTTTGTTTTTATTGGTGGTTGGCCCCAGTGCAAGCAAACGGGCTGGCCCCCTCAACCTCACGCCTCGTAACAAGACGCACACTTATTATCACCATACGCCTCGTAACAAGACGTACACTATTTATTTATTTACTCACTTTTCTTTTCGGCTGCAAGCAACAGCTTCTAGGCAGCTCTGCTGACTGGCTGTTCACCAAATGCAACGACGCCTAGTGCATCTTGAAGCTGACACAATTAACTGTCCATAAATGCTGAAACATTTGGGTTCAGCGCAGTGACTGGGTCAGGAAGCTGCCTAGAAGCTGCTAAGAAAAGCCGAAAAGAAAAGAAAATAAAACAAGAAAAGCCCATCTCATGTCTCCGGCTTTCCATACGACATCCATGCCAGGGTACTACATGACGCGCGCCACCGCGCAAGGTTTTGGAGCTAAACTGCGAGATTGTCGCAAATTTTCAACCCCCCTCTGGGCGCAGCGCGCAGATTTCCGTTTTCAGGTGAGTCAAAAGCGCAACCCCAAAGCAGGCAGTTGCTTCAAAAGTGCAACCCAAAATGCCCAAATGTAGTACCCTGATCCATCCACTACCAGAGGAGGAGGCAGAGGAGGCAGAGTCGCCGATTCCTGAGGGTTTCACCGTGAGGGTTTGCATCAACCCAGGCCTTTGGCCCACGCCAATCGCTGCATTTACAAATTGCTAATCAGGCATCTCCGTTCAAAAGTGAAATCCTTGCTGCTTTTAATTCAGCCAGGCTTTACTTGGGCTCGCTAGCCTCAGTATTGAGAGCAGCTGCCTCAGCCTTCTTCTTCTCCTTTGCTTCCCGGATACCTTTGCGAAGGCCTAGCACTGCAGTGGGAAGGGGGGGGGGGGGGAGGGGCAAGAGGCTGGTGTGTGTGTGTGTGTGTGTGTGGAGGTGGTGGGGGGGTGGGGGTACCCTGGACTACTTGAACTTGAGGGGGGTATGGGCAGGGGCTGGAAGGGGCGGGAGGGGGGGGGGGGGGGGGGGGGGGGGGGGGGGGGGGTAAGAGGCTGTGTGTGTGTGTGTCTGGTGGAGGCGGTGGGGGTGGGGGGTGGTACCCTGGACTACGTGAACTTCAGGGGGGGAGGGGGGGGGGGGGGGGGGGGGGGGGGGGGGGAGAGATGGGAAGGGTGTGTGTGTGTGTGTGTGTGTGTGTTGGGGGGGGGGGGGGGGGCAGGGGGGGAAAGGGGAAGGAACGGGTGGGAGGGGGTACGCGGCTGATGTATGTGTGTGTGGTGGAGGTACCCTGGACTAATTGAAGTTAAGGGGGGTAGGGGGGGGGGGGGGGGGGGGGGGGGATGGGAAGGAAGGGGGCAAGGGGGGGGAAGGGGTAAGAGGCTTATGTGTGTGTGTGTGGTGGTGGTGGAGGTGGGGGTACCCTGGACTACTTGAACTTAAGGACTGATGTGCAGGGGGGTGGGAATGGGTAGAAGGCTGATGTGTGTGTATGTGTGGTGGAGGTGGGGGTACCCTGGACTACTTGAACTTCAGGAGGGGGGGGGGGGGGGGGGGGGGAGATGGGGCAGGGGGGGCAGGGGGGAGAAGGGGCAGGAAGGGGTGGGAAGGAGTGGATCAACGTGGCCTACAGAAATCTGAAATAAAAAAACACTGAAGAGAACGAACATGTAACGAGTTGAACACTTAAATAAATAAATGTTCAAGTACATAGTTTCTATGTCCGAGCCTGGTCCTAGTAATTAGGTTCAATAAATGTCCACATACATATATTTATGGAACGGCAACTAATATAATAGTTTGAAAAGGTAATATTAACTCATATTATTACAGTGCCACAATAATATTAGCAATTCAAATAAATTCAAAATTCTGGTGAGACGGCTTGTCCGACTAATATTATATAATATTATGTATTCACTAATATCATATAACATAGTTGACCCCTACATATATTGGATTGTTACACGGTTAGGGACCAGCATTTCATATCACTAATATCATATACCATAGTCGACCCCTACATATATTGGATTGTTACACGGTTAGGGACCAGCATTTCATATCACTAATATCATATAACATAGTCGACCCCTACATATATTGGATTGTTACACGGTTAGGGACCAGCATTTCATATCACTAATATCATATAACATAGTCGACCCCTACATATATTGGAATGTTACACGGTCAGGGACCAGCATTTCATATGATGTAGTCCAAAGGCGAGTACGATATCATATGATATCATACAAACTGCATTATACGATATTGTAAATCCATGGTCTCTTGAGCCAAGTCAGAATGGCATCATATGTTATCATATTGCCGTTCCCTATACATGTTTCATCAGTAGGTTTTTATGGATAAGCCAATGCGGTTATGTGTACAGTACACAGACAGTACACCAAAACTATTTCCCCATACATGTTTAAAAAATGCAGGGTACTAAAGGAGATGATTTACCACAAGATAGGCTAGGTTTCATCTAAAATGGCAGGGTCAGCCCCCCCCCCCCCCCCCCCCCCCCCCCCCCCTTTTTTTCCTATTCCAACTTTTTGGACGGGGTACCAGATATTTCCCGTTTGTCATTCTCCCGACAGTACACCAAACGTATCTCCCCATACATGTTTCATCAGCCAACTCTGGGCTGCTCACTGTCTCCCACGTCAAGTCCCCCCGGGCAGTACCCATGGAAACCAGGTAGTAAATAAATAAATAAATAAATAAATAAATAAATAAATACATCAAGTCCCCCCCGGGGTGTACCCGTGGACATCAGGGAGTAAACCAAGCATATCAATCTAGCAAACAAGTCCCCCCGGGAGGAACCCAAGACCAGGGAGTAAGCCAAGCGGCTTACTCATGCACGCACCCTAATTACATTGTTGCATACCAAGTTTTTTTTCTAGTTTTATGGTTTTAGGCCTCCTCAAGGGACGGCGTTTTTATAGCTTTTTGAAGCTTTCAGGGGGGGGGGGAACAATTTTTCAAGATTTTTAAAGCGATAATTTTGCAAAAAACGGGGTCAAAACTAGCGATCACTATATGCAGCGGGAATAAAAAGCCCTGCAGCATACCTGAGGAGCATTGGGTGACGATCTTCGGGGGTGAATATCTTCTTTTGGTGTTCTGTGATTTGTCGTGATCCAATTCGTTTTTATTAAATATGGAACATCTGGGTATACTATACAAAATACACAATAAAAATATACAGAGCACAATATAAAACATATAAAGAGGTTAGCACCAGTAGCATATACAGCACATGAAGATTAAACTATACAAAATATAAAGAGGTTAGCACCAGTAGCATATACAGAATATAAAGATTACAATACACAAATATACACAGTATATCACCAGTAGCATATGCAAAATATAAAGAGTACAATATACAAAATATACACAGTATATCACCAGTGGCACATAAAAAATATAAAGAGTACAATACACAAAATATACAGAGGCAAGCGCCAGTAGCATATATAAAATATAAAGATTACAATACACAAAATATACAGAGGCAAGCGCCAGTAGCATATATAAAATATAAAGATTACAATACACAAAATATACACAGTATATCACCAGTAGCATATATGAAATATAAAGATTACAATACACAAAATATACAGAGGCAAGCGCCAGTAACATGCAGCTGGGGAGCTGCAAATCCACAACATTCAGACACAGGTACAACATTCAGACACAGGTACAACATTCAGACACAGGTACAACATTCAGACACAGAGGTACAACATTCAGACACAGAGGTACAACATTCAGACACAGAGGTACAACATTCAGACACAGAGGTACAACATTCAGACACTGAGGTACAACATTCAGACACTGAGGTACAACATTCAGACACTGAGGTACAACATTCAGACACAGAGGTACAACATTCAGACACAGAGGTACAACATTCAGACACAGAGGTACAACATTCAGACACAGAGGTACAACATTCAGACACAGAGGTACAACATTCAGACACTGAGGTACAACATTCAGACACAGAGGTACAACATTCAGACACAGAGGTACAACATTCAGACACTGAGGTACAACATTCAGACACAGAGGTACAACATTCAGACACTGAGGTACAACATTCAGACACAGAGGTACAACATTCAGACACTGAGGTACAACATTCAGACACTGAGGTACAACATTCAGACACTGAGGTACAACATTCAGACACAGAGGTAGCTCCCTGGAGCAGGCTCATACTTGCGAAACATCCCAACCACACACAAATCTAGACCTATATACCCAACAACATGCAGAGAAAGAGCTGCAAATCCACAACATTCAGACACAACAGAGGTCCCTCCATGTATTAGCATAACATCCCAACCACACCCAAATGTAGACCTATATACCCCACACCATGCAGAGAAAGAGCTTCAAATCCACAACATTCAGACACAACAGAGGTCCCTCCATTTATTAGCATAACATCCCAACAACACACAAATGTAGACCTATATACCCCACACCATGCAGAGAAAGAGCTTCAAATCCACAACATTCAGACACAACAGAGG
Organism: Chlamydomonas sp. ICE-L; assembly: GCA_013435795.1. Lineage (NCBI taxonomy): Eukaryota > Viridiplantae > Chlorophyta > Chlorophyceae > Chlamydomonadales > Chlamydomonadaceae > Chlamydomonas > Chlamydomonas sp. ICE-L. The sequence continues at coordinate 51,625,116 of JACBWV010000610.1, read as the reverse complement.
TCCCTCCATTTATTAGCATAACATCCCAACAACACACAAATGTAGACCTACATACCCCACACCATGCAGAGAAAGTGCTGCAAAGCCACAACATTCAGACACAGAGGCACATCCCTGGAGCAGGCTCATACTTGTGAGAACATCTAGATCTAGACCCACACACCCACACCATGAAGGCAAATAGTTGCCATGTTGTGCCATGCAGATGTTAAAAACAAAATGTGCTTAATAAATGCAGAGAAGAGGCCATGCAGCCCCCCCCCCCACCCCCCCCCACCCACCCACCCACACACACACACACATGCAGGCAAGGAGTTACACACCCTCATACGTACCTAAACACAGGTTGGTAACGGTGAGCAAGGAATCAGCCATGCCATGCCATGCCCTCCCCCCACCCACCCCACCCACAACAAGCAAGCAAAGAGTTACACACCCTCATACGTACCTAGACACAGGTTGGTAACGGTGAGCAAGGAATCAGCCATGCCATGCCCTCCCCCCACCCCCACCCCCCACCCACAACAAGCAAGCAAAGAGTTACACACCCTCATACGTACCTAGACACAGGTTGGTAACGGTGAGCAAGGAATCAGCCATGCCATGCCCTCCCCCCACCCCCACCCCACCCACCCCACCCACAACAAGCAAGCAAAGAGTTACACATCCTCATACGTACCTAAGCACAGGTTGGTAATGGTGAGCAAGGACTCTGCAGTGCCATGCAACCAGTCTACGTTCGCCAAGCTGGTGCCGTAATGTACCTTGGCTGTGGTTCAGGGGCAGGGACAGGGTGAAGGGGTGGGATTCAGTGGCAGGGCAAGTGGGCCAGGGCAAGTTAAAACCATTACTGCTCATAATTAGATCGCCATAATGTTCATCGGCTGTGGGGCAGGGGCAGTTCCAGGGTGGTGTGTGTGTGTGGTGGTGGTGGTGGTGGGGGGGGCTGTGGCAGGGCAAGTTAAAAGCATGGATACAACTATGTCTGCTCACAATTAGATTTCTCAGCTTGCAGGGGCAGGGGCAGGGCAGGGCCAGGGTGGAGGGGTGGAGGGGTGGGTATCAGTGGCAGGGCAAGTAAAAAGCATGGAAA
>JACBWV010000610.1:51591523-51619023 GCA_013435795.1 Chlamydomonas sp. ICE-L | reverse complement strand
GATATGAATATATACATACATAGGATAAGACTGTGTATAAGGGGATATGAACATATAATTACATAGGCTAAGACAGTAATTAGGGGATATAATATATCATTGTGAATGGGTGGATACAATAGGATGAGACTGTTTATAAGGGGATATGAATATATACATACACAGGATAAGACTGTGTATAAGGGGATATTAATATAGTGTTGTTAATTGGTGGATACTATTGCCTCTTGGGGGCTATGATTTGTTTGTCCTTCCGAGATTAAATTGTTAATTATCAGATAATTGGATTGTGACATGGTTTTTCAGCCTACTCTGGGCAGCTCACTGTCTTCTACTTCCAAGTCCCCCTGTGCAAACCCATGGAAACCAGGGAGCATACTTAGCGGACGATTGTTTATTGGCGGAGTGATGTTTATTGTGACATGGTGAAGGATAGGGTAGGTTGAGCACCCTAAACCTTAGACCCTATCCTTTACCTTGAGGGGTGGGGGTGTGGGAAAGGGTAGGTTGAGTATCCTAAACCCTAGACCCTATCCTTTACCTTGAGGGGTGGGGGTGTGGGAAAGGGTAGGTTGAGTATCCTAAACCCTAGACCCTATCCTTTACCTTGAGGGGTGGGGGTGTGGGAAAGGGTAGGTTGAGTATCCTAAACCCTAGACCCTATCCTTTACCTTGAGGGGTGGGGGTGTGGGAAAGGGTAGGTTGAGTATCCTAAACCCTAGACCCTATCCTTTACCTTGAGGGGTGGGGGTGTGGGAAAGGGTAGGTTGAGTATCCTAAACCCTAGACCCTATCCTTTACCTTGAGGGGTGGGGGTGTGGGAAAGGGTAGGTTGAGTACCCTAAACCCTAGACCCTATCCTTTACCTTGAGGGGTGGGGGTGTGGGAAAGGGTAGGTTGAGTATCCTAAACCCTAGACCCTATCCTTGACCTTGAGGGATGGGGGTGTGGGAAAGGGGAGTTTGAGCACCCTAAACACTGTCCTTCACCTTGAGGGGTGGGGGTAGGGGTGGGGTTCGAGGACGGGAAGGGAGTGGGTAGGTTGGAGTTGAGACTGGATAGGGAGGGTGTCAAAGAAAGGTATGCATGGGTCCATGCACCAGCACCGTACCGCTGCATCCAGGTTTGGTTCCCATGCCTGGTCAAATGGGAACACTCTGCAGGGCTGTACATACGATGCTCGATGAAGTACGCCCCCAGTCAAGGTGGTGGAGCTGTTGCTGGGGCTTGGAGAAGGGCATTGTGCCCTCCCCACCCTGCTCACATGACGGGACGCAGCAAAAGGTATTGCTGATGCCTCACGAGGCAAGCTAGTTGCGAATGCTTGGCAGCTCGTTGTCGAAAGCATTGTTCGGGCGCAACTCTGTGGGCCAAATCGCTTCTAGCTGGGCGATAACGAAAGTCAGTGAGGGTGGGTGGTTCTGTGGGCCGTGAGTTGGAAAGGAGGAAGGAAGGAAGGAAAGAGAGTGCCAGGAGCAGATCAATCAGTCTAGCTATGGAAGTCTTCTAGTGCGAAACCGTAGCTTTATCTTAGCTACCGATCAGTCAAGTGAGCGATGATTGGACCCAAGTGGCTAAGTCCGAGCCAGGTTGGCAAATCTTGGACGCCGCCCCCCCCCAGCGGGTGCACCAGCTCCGATCATCGATCGCCCGCCCCTGCGCGCCCCTGCGTCCGATCGATCTAGAAGCGTCCGCGTCCAATCGGCTGAGAGGCGTCCGATGTGTAAAACAAGTTGAAAGCGTCCGCGTCCAATCGACTGTTTTTGAACAGGATCTGTTCTTCTGTTGGTACAATCTTCTAATCAAATTCAGTACTTAGGGATTTATGCGGTTGGGGTTCGAGGTAGCTTTATCGGTCGTCAACAGAAGGTGGATTTTAGGAGGAATTGTGCGTATGTGTATATAGCTGCAGTATAGCGTGTTACACAGGGCACACTTGGGCCGAGTGCCAGCTAGTGCTACCCGGGAGACCCGGTAGGCCCGTCCATAGACCCTGACGTAGGTGCAGTTTTTGTAGACAGCAGATTGCTGGTCTGGTACACGTAGCTTTCTTACAAGTCGATAGCTATGAGAGGATGCGTATCATTAAGCGCAAACTTAACGGCGAAGTACGCCAGCGGTACAAACGATTGGCATGGGCTCAGTCACTAGCAGGCTGACGGTCTCAGCCACTAGCTAACTGGGGAGCAGTGCTGTAGGGTACGGCCTATAAGCCTTACCATAACAGTACGTGCTACATATACTAGCACCCTGTGTAACATATCATCGAGTCTTTCTATAACAGGTTATGGGCCCGTCACGCTAAACACTGCGCAACTCCGAAGAAAGATTCTAGCAAACAGATTCCAACGGGAGCATGATTGTTCCACCGTTCATCGTGCACTGACGATATAAGTTTTCTAATTGTAGAATTGTAATTTCTAGAACAGAGCAACAATGTAAGGGGTTTTTCACTCACCAGTTTTCGTGCGTTACATACATGTGTATGTCCTAGGTATGTGATGTACATTTTTCTGTCCAAGCCACGTGATATACATCTTTTGTACACAGCACGTGATATACATGTTCATGTCCAAGGCACGTGATATACATGTTTTTGTCCAAGACACGTCATCCACATTGTTGACATATATAGTCCCAAGACAGGACACAATTTGAACTTCCACAGCTTTTTGAATTCTTCCAACAAAGTGCTTGGGGACCTAAATGTAAGGTTTACCCGAGGTTTACAGTTTTATAGGGGCCAGAATTTGTGTGGCCATATTTGTCTCTCTTTGAGGGAAGTTGTTTGGAAATTATGCTCGTGTGGGCCTCATCAGTCAGCACCTCGTGCCCTTTAAAATCCTTAAGGGACTATGGTCTTGGGCTAGCATAGTGAGGAGTACTCAGCCCAGACTCAACGTGGGGAGGGTCCGTAGCGTCGCAGGACGCAGGCTATGGGTCGGTTATGGGACGGTTACGGGTCGGTTGTAGGGTACTCCAGGAGGGCCCCCAGCTCAGCTGCCTCATACGCAACCAATGGTATAGGCTGCGTCCTGCGACGCAACGGACCCTTCCTTTTGGTCTACGGACCCCCCCCCCCACGTTGCATTCTGCGAAGCAACAGACCCTTAAACGTAGCGTCTGAGACGGAGGACGCAGCGTCCTAAACAAACCTGGCTCAGACCCTCCACCGTGGGCAGCAATCTTACAATGCGATGGATACGAGTCTACCCACTACTTCTTTCAATTGGCCCTTCCTAAAAATCTATAATTGATCTTGATTGTTTGAGGTTGGGTAAGTCCCTTTGGCCAAAGCAGTTACCTCTGGACTGTAGCATACCAGTACTGGTATTGAATGTTGTATTTTCCTGTCAGATCATGGTACTTAAAAATAATTTCCGTGGACTAGGTTCGCACGTGGTGGTTGGTCCTAGTGCAAGCAAACGGACTGCCCCCCTCAACCTCACGCCTCGTAATTAGACATACTATTTGTTTATTTATTCCCAGGTGGAAAAGGACTCAAGAAAACTCTGATCTATGAAGACCACATATTGTATATCGTTCCAACTGTATAGGGTGGGCATCAGGGTACTACATTTTGTCAAATTGGTCAGCGCTTAAAGCGCACAAGCGTCAAATTGGTCAGCGCTTTGTAGTGCAACAAGCGCAAAAACAGCGCGCTGCGCCCACAGGGAGTTGAAAAACTGCGCGAAACGCGCAGTGGGGCTCAAAAAGCGGGTGCGAAATCGCGCTGCCGCGCGCGCTTTGTAGTACCCTGGTGGGCATCTGTTTCAGCCATCCCTTGTTCAGGAATTCATCAAGATCAAACAACAAAGGAATCATGTACATGGCAATATTGCCACTTCATTAGGCATATGTCAACGTCATCAGGCATATGGCTCATGACAATATCGTTACTTCATGAGGCACACGTCAACGTCTGCAGGCATATGGCGCGCGTCAATATGTCATGCAAGAGGTACAGTCCCATGTCCAGCCTTCCTCCTGGTGCTACGGGGCTTTCCCATGGCAGAAGCAGTACATCAGAGGTACAGTCCCATGTCAAGCCTTCGTCCTGGTGCTACGGGCCTTTCCCATGGCAGCAGCGGGTGACGAGGAAGATGCACGGCTCCTTCTTTTGGGCCGTTCCAACATAGCCTCTGTCTCGTCGTCGTAAAGGGCCACATGCTCCACTCCTCGATGCTCTCCAGCGCGCACCTTCTCGGCAGCTGCTTCCTTTGCGCTCACCATGACCAGTCCTTTGGTCCCGGGTTGCACCTGGGGGGTGAGTGGAGCTAGTGTTGGAGCAGCATCCGCTGTCAGCCTGGAGCGTCTCTTAGACCCAGTGGTGGGCTTGGGCACAGCCCCCCTCTTGCCCCTACCCTTACCCGAGCCCAGGATAACATCCTCCTCCACCTCCACCTTGACAGGGCCCGATGCTGCTGGAGTGGCAGCCATAGCTGGAGTGGCGGCCATAGCTGACTCCAGCCTCTCCACTAGGACTGCCTTGTTACCAGAAGTTACCACACCCAGACTTTTCAAGCGGGACCGCAGGTCAGCTACTGTCGCCACTCGAAGGTTATCGATGTACAATGTTGCAGCAGCACCACTCGCCCCTGTACTGCCCTGTACCGCCCCACGGGGCAGCTCAGGAGTGGCCGGTGCTAATCCAGGGGCCTCAGTCTTTAAGGGGGGCCTGGAGCCTGACGGGAGGGCAGCTCCCAGCTGCAGCTTACCATCAACGGGCAGGCGGCCAGCAAGGAGGGCTTCAGCCAAATCAGTTCCATCATTGGGACCACTTCCATCATCACTCATTTCAGCATCGTTAGAGGCACCGCCTGGTGCTTGAATAGGCGACCCGCTGCCACCTTGGACAATGGCATGTTGCAGCCGAGAAGCTAGCTCTGACTTAGATCCCTTGGGGGACAGCGACAATGAGGTTAGAGCGGCCTACGTGCAGGAGGGAAGCATGCTTTGTTGAGTGTTATAAGAATTAAAGAACGGTGGTAGGAGCCCCCACCCACCCACCTACCCACCACCCACCTTTCCTACCCACCCACTTTCCATCCCCACCCATCCAACTACCTTCCCTCCCTACCAACCAACCCACCCACCCACCCACGTGAGCATCCACCAGCCCAACCGACCCAACTTCCCTCTCCACCCATCCAACTACCTTCCCTCCCCACCAACCCACCCACCCACCCACCCACGTGAGCATCCACCAGCCCAACCGACCCAACTTCCCTCTCTACCCATCCAACTACCTTCCCTCCCCACCAACCCACCCACCCACCCACCCACGTGAGCATCCACCAGCCCAACCGACCCAACTTCCCTCTCCACCCATCCAACTACCTTCCCTCCCCACCCACCCAACTACCCACGTGAGCACCCAGCAGCCCAACGGACCCACTTTCAAGTGCTTCCCCAACATCTTCTCAGTCACCCATGCCTCAATTTCATTCCCACCCACCCACCTTCCTTCCCCACCCACCCAACTACCTTCCCTCCCCACCTACCCACCCAACTACCTTCCCTCCCACCTACCTACCCACCCACCTTCCTTCCCCCACCCACCCAATTACCTTCCCTCCCCACCTACCCACCCACCCACCTTCCTTCCCCACCTTCCCTTCCCACCCACCCACCCACGTGACCACCCACCAGCCCGACTGACCCACCTTCAGGTGCTTCACCAACATCTTCTCAGGCACCCATGCCTCCATTTCATCCTTGGGTGATAAAGTCCCAGAGCTGCTGCTGTCCTTAGCCCCCCCCTTCTTGCGAGTGAACGTGGGTCCCAAATCATCCGGGGCGCAATGGCTGTGGAACAGTTTGGCGGGTTGCTTGCCTTTCAGCTCAGCTGACGCTTTCACGCTCAACGTCACACCCTGTGTCGTTTGTGTGTGTGCATGTCAGTATGCGTATGTTGTTACAGTCCAGGGGTAGCCAAATAGTCTTAAGGGACTAGCCCAACCATGCTATCAGGAGGAACTAAACAGAAAAAATGGGCCTAGCTAGAAAATGGGCCTAGCTAGAAAACTCTGATGAACTGAACCACAACAAACGTTTTACCGGCGGAGGTCCTGAGTTCGTGCTACAGTGATAAATTAATTTTACAACTCTCATCACACTTTTATACATAGCATATCACCATCAGCATTTCACCACCGTATTGGCTGTCCTAGGATTTCCGTTCCATACACATACATAAACATACACACATAACATACAAATATAAACACACACATGCATACTCATACACATACATAAACATTCGCATACATAAACATATATGTTAAACACAAAAATGCAGACAAATACACATACATGAACACAAACATACACTTCCTCCTCGAAGGGTGCTTCTCCCTACACTAGCCCTAGGCTCGAAGGATTAGATGTGATGCGGTGTGGCTTTTCGTAACAAGGCAGTACTCGTAACAAGGCAGTACTCGTAACAAGGCAGTACTCGTAACAAGGCAGTATTCGTAACAAGGCAGTACTCGTAACAAGGCAGTAGGCACCCTTAGGTACTCAATGATACCCAAATGCGGTCGTGAACCAGATAGAATAAGCTGGCTAAGCTTGCCCAACCAGGGTACTTCCATTGACCAAATTGGCTAGCGCTTTAGCGCACTTGAAAACAAAAAAACTGCGCTTTGTAGTGCAAAAAGCGCAAAAATTGCTTGCTGCGCCCACAGGGGGTTGCAAAAAACTGCGCGAAACGTGCAGTGGGGCTCAAAAAGGCAGCGCCCTAGCGTGCGCTTGGAAGTATCATGTGCCCAACCTCCAACAATCAACACCAGCTAATACACACACACTCTCACCATGCCAAGGACCTGACACTGGCCTCCACACATGTACACCTTCCTTGCTGCAAAGTCATAGGTGACCACAGGGCCTCCAAGGGTAGCCAAGAGGGCGAAGAGGACTTTCCCAACCTCAAACAATCAAGATCAAATCACACCCAAACACTCTTACCTTGCCAAGGACCTGACAGGTGCCTCCACACATGTGCACCTTCACCACTGCCATGCCATAGGCCGCTACAGGGCCTCCAAGGGTAGCCAAGAGGGCGAAGAGGACTTTCCCAACCTCAAACAATCAAGATCAAGTCACACCCAAACACTCTTACCTTGCCAAGGACCTGACAGGTGCCTCCACACATGTACACCTTCCTCGCTGCCATGTCATACGTGACCACAGGGCCGCCACAACGTCCACACTGAGGGAAGATGGGGTGGGGTGTTTGGTGGTGGTGTGGTAGTGGGGGTAGGGGTGGGGGTAGGGTGGGGTGGTGGGGTGAATGTGTGTTTTTGTTGTTTGGTGGTGGGGTGTTGTTGATGTTGTATGGTGGTGGGGTGGTGGGGTGAATGTTGTTTGTTGTTGTTGTTGTTGTTGTTGTTGTTGTTGTTGTTGTTGTTGTTTGGTGGTGGGGTGGTGGGGTGAGTGTTGTTTGTTGTTGCTGTTGTTGTTGTTGTTGTTGTTGTTGTTGTTGTTGTTGTTGTTGTTGTTTGGTGGTGGGGTGGTGGGGTGAGTGTTGTTTGTTGTTTGTTGTTTGTTGTTTGTTGTTGTTGTTGTTGTTGTTGTTGTTGTTGTTTGGTGGTGGGGTGGTAATGCGAGTGTTATTTGGCGGTGGATTGGTGTTGTTTGGTGGTGGGTTGGTGGTGTGTGTGTTGTTTGGTGGTGGAGTGGTGTTGTTTGGTGGTGTGTGTGTGTGGATGTGTGTTGTTTGGTGGTGGAGTGGTATTGTTTGGTGTTGGGGTGTTGTTGTTGTTGGTGGTGGTGTCTGGTGGGGTGGTGGTGTTTGGTGGTGGCTGCCACAACATCCACACTGAGAGGAGAGGTGAGGGTACAAGAGAAGTTTGGGGGTGGAGCTGGGTGGAGGGTATACATTATCACACAATTGGCTGTGCAACAATATGTCGCCATGCAGCTGCCCATTATGTATATAAGTATTAGCATTGAGCCCGTCGTACCGACGGTGCCCCCGTGGCCACCTCAGCGACAGGTCGGCAAGATATGGAACCAAAGCCCCAAGTGGCTAAGCCAAAAGGGGCTAAACCACATATATATATATATATATATATATATATATATATATATATATATAGGCTTTAGGGTTTAGGGTTTAATCAATGTCAATAAACATAGCCTAGCACCCGGTACCCACCGTCTTCTGGTTATAGATGTAGCGTCGTGTCCATGGACGACCCAACACATCAGCTTCTGCTGGATCCACGGTAACAATGCTGCCAGATGAGAAGCCGCGCTGCATCAGCTCCACACTGTGGAACCAGATCCTGTAAAAACAAGACATTAATGTTACAATTAAAGATTAGCAAGCATTGGAGTAGATACATAGTGTGTGTGTTTTGAAGGTGTGTGTGTGTGGTGGTAGACCAGATCCTATATTAATAATGCAATTAAATGTTAGTAAGCATTGGTGCAGATGCACACAGTGTGTGTGTGTTGATGTAGTGGTGATGCTGCTGCTGCCAGATGAGAAGCCGCACTGCATTAGATCCACACTGTGGAACCAGGTCCTGTAATAATAATACAATTAAGTGTTAGTAAGCATTGGAGCGGATGCGCACTGTGTGTGTGTGTGGAGGTGGTGGTGGTGATGCTGCTGCTGCCAGATGAGAAGCCGCACTGCATTAGATCCACACTGTGGAACCAGATCCTGTAAAAATAATGCAAGTTAGCAATCATGTTACAATTAAATGTTAGCAAGCATTGGAGCAGATGAACATTGTGTGTGTGTGTTTGAAGGTGTGTGTGTGTTTGAAGGTGTGGGTGGGTGGGTGGGTGGGTGGGTGGGTACAGGTGGTGGTGGTGGTGCTGCTGCTAGATGAGAAGCCATATTGCATCAGATCCACACTGTGGAACCAGATCCTATAAAAACAAGACAAGAATGTTACAATTAAAGGTTAGCAAGCATTGGAGTAGATACACTCAGTGTGTGTGTGTGTGGTGGTGGTGATGCTGCAGCTGCCAGATGAGAAGCCGCGTTGCATCAGATCCATACTGTGGAACCAGATCCTGTAATAATAATACAAGTTAGCACTGAGTTAGCAATAATGTTACAATTATATATTTATATGTTTGCAATAATGTTACAATTATAAATTTATATGTTAGCAATAATGTTACAATTATAAATTTATATGTAAGCAATAATGTTACAATTATATATTTATATGTAAGCAATAATGTTACAATTATATATTTATATGTTAGCAATAATGTTACAATTATATATTTATATGTAAGCAATAATGTTACAATTATATATTTATATGTTAGCAATAATGTTACAATTATATATATATATATATGTTAGCAAGCATTGAAGAAGATCCACACTGTGAGGGTGGGTGGAGGTGTCTGTGTGTGTGTGGAGGAGGTGGTGGTGCTGCTGCTGCTGCAAGACGAGAAGCTGCGTTGAAGCAGTTACACACTGTGAAACCAGATCCTTGAGGGATATGGAGGTGTGTGTATTGGAGGTGTTGTTGTTGGAGGTGGTGGTGTGTTGTTGGTGGTGGTGGTGGTGGTGGCGATGCTGCTGCCAGATGAGAAACCTCGTTGCATCAGATCCACACAGTGGAACCAGATCATAGGTGGTGCTGGTGGAGGTGTGGGTGTGTGGGTGTTGTTGTTGTTGTTGGTGGTGGTGCTGCTGCCAGACGAAAAGCTGCATTGAAGCAGTTACACACTGTGGAACCAGATCCAATAATAATAATAAAGTCACCTTTCCGTCTCCGTCCTGCGGCTGCATGGGTCTGGCTAAACTCGTCAGAAATGTCCTTCCTAACCCCCCGGGCTCCACACTTCACGCTCCGCGTGGAGCCCCGGGAGTTCGAAGGGCAGTGCATCACACAGGAGTTGCACCGAGTCACTCAATTTCGTCAAAGTTATTAAGTATATGTAAACAATAAAGTGCGTTTAAAAATAAGTAATTTAGTATACTTAAAAACACAAAAGTGCGTTAAAAAGTACATCATTTAGTAAACGTAAAAAAGTGCCAACATCCTTTCGGAAACAATGGGACTTTGCCTTGCTGCTTTACTAATGGGGCAAAGAATAAATTACCATCTCACCAAAAGTAAACACATTTTGGACCTATTATCCCTAACAAACTTGAGGAGGGCTGCCCCCCCCCCCCCCCCCCCCCCCCCTCAAATAGAAATAAGAGGCACGTCTTGAAATTATATATCATTACCATCGCACCTCTCAAAAGCATACACTCCAGACACACACATACACTGGTGCACCAAAGTGTGTGTACAAACACTTTGGTATGTCAGTGTGTGTGTATCAGGGTGTCAGTGTGTGTGGTGTGGTGTGTACACAATATTATTACCATCTCACCTCCCAAAAGCTGCTTCTGACACTGTGTACACACACTTTAGTGTGTCAGTGTGTGTGTGTGCATCAGTGTGTGTTTGGTGTGGTGTGTACACAGTATTATTACCATTTTACCTCTCAAAAGCTTCTCCAGACACTGTGTACACACACTTTGGTGTGTCAGTGTGTGTGTGTGTATCAGTGTGTGCGTGGTGTGGTGTGTACACACACTTTGGTGTGTCAGTGTGTGTGTATCAGTGTGTGCGTGGTATGGTGTGTACACACACTTTGGTGTGTCAGTGTGTGTGTATCAGTGTGTGCGTGGTATGGTGTGTACACACACTTTGGTGTGTCAGTGTGTGTGTATCAGTGTGTGCGTGGTATGGTGTGTACACACACTTCGGCGTGTCAGTGTGTGTGGTGTAGTGAGTACACACACTTTGGTGTGTGTGTGTGCGTGTATCAGTGTGAGTGTGGTGAGGTGTGTAGACAGTATTATTACCATCTCACCTCTCAAAAGCTTCTCTAGACACTGTGTTGGCTTCTTGGCTTGGGTGCACACCAGCTTTAAACAGAATCTCGGCTCGATAGATGTTACCTAAGCACATCGGAAGTGATAGGTTACATCAGAAGAACATGTCGGAGATACATACACACATAAACACATACAGCAGCTTTAAACAGAATCTCGGCTCAATAGATGTAACCTAGGCACATCAGAAGTTTTAGGTGTACATCATGTTACCTATACACATTGGAAGTTATAGATGTACATCATGTTACCTATACACATTGAAAGTTATAGATGTACATCATGTTACCTATACACATTGGAAGTTATAGATGTACATCATGTTACCTATAGACATTGGGAGTTATAGATGTACATCATGTTACCTATACACATTGGAAGTTATAGATGTACATCATGTTACCTATACACATTGGGAGTTATAGATGTACATCATGTTAGCTATACACATTGGAAGTTATAGATGTACATCATTAGTTATAGATGTAAATAATGTTAGCTAGGCACATCGGAAGTTATAGATGTACATCATTAGTCATAGATGTACATAATGTTAGCTAGGCATATCGGAAGTTATAGATGTACATCATTAGTCATAGATGTACATAATGTTAGCTAGGCACATCGGAAGTTTTAGATGTACATCATCAGTAATAAATGTACACCATGTTAGCTAGGCACATTGGAAGTTATAGATGCACCTCAAGAGTTAATAGATGTACACCATGCTAGCTAGGCACATCAGAAGTTATAGATGCACATCATGTTACCTAGGCACATAGGAAGTGATAGATGCACATCATGTTACCTAAACATATCGGAAGCTATATTTGTACATCATGTTACCTAGGCACATCAGAAGTTATAGATGTACATCAGAAACACATGAGATACACACACACACAAAATCACACAGACAAGATAAACACTAATACAAACATGCAGACGCACTCACAAACACGCACATGCAGACTCAAATACACATTGACACAAATAGTCACACCCACACCCACAGACAGCAGCTTCAAACATAATCTCGGCTCGATAGATGTTACCTAAGCAAAAGTGATAGCTTATTTCAGAAAAACAAAAAGGAGACAGACACACACAGATGAACACACACACAACAGCTACAAGCAGAATCTCGGCAAGATAGATTTTACCTATGCAGAAGTGATCGCTTAAATCAGAAAAACAAAAAGGAGGCACACACACACACATAGATGAACACACACACAACAGCTACAAGCAGAATCTCGGCTAGATGGATGTTACCTACGCAAAAGTGATCGCTTAAATCAGACAAACACAAAGGAAACAGACACACACATACACAGACAAAACCAAACCTACACGCAAACCTACACTGTAACCTACACCCAAGCCTACACCCTCACAAACACAGAGAAACACAGACACAGACACAGACACAGAGAAGCACCCACCTATTCCAGCCACCAGCTCTTGACTCATGAGCACCAGCCCAATTGTCCTCTTTGACTTTCGAATGAATTTACCTTCTTGCCTTCTTGCCTACACACTCACACAGCAATGGCCACGGCCACAGCCACAGCCACAAACCCCAAAACAAGAACAGACATAGTAAAAAATATACATTGACACAGAGAGACACACAAACACCCACACAAACACACCGACCCAAATACACCCACCCACCCACACCCACCCACCCATCCACATACTCGCACACCAAGATGCACCCACCAATTCCACCCTCCAGCTCTTGACTCATGAGCACCAGGCAAACAGCCTTCTTACCGTCTTGCCTACACAATCACACAGACACAAACACAAACAAAATGTACACTGACAAAAAGACACTAACACTCACACACATAGCCACAGCCATAGCCATAGCCACAAACATAAACACAGGCATAGTTTTAAAAATACACTGACACAGAGAGATACAAACTGACGCACCTAACCAAACCCACCCACCCACATAATAGCACACAGAGAAGCACCCACCAATTCCAGCCTCCAGCTCTTGACTCATGATCGCCTGAACAATAGCCTTCTTGCCTTCTTGCCTGCACAATCACACATACACACAGACAAAAGGTACACAGACAAAGAGACAGCCACACTCACACCCAAACCTCCACCCACACAGACACAGAGAAGTACCCAAACACAGAGAAACACAGACACAGAGAAGCACCCACCTATCCCAGCCACCAGCATTTAGCTCTTGAGCACCCCAAAAATAGTATTCTTTCCTTCTTGCCTGCACAATCACACAGACATAAACACAGACCAAAGGTACACTGGCACAGAGACACCCACACCCACACAAGGAAACACAGACACAGAGAAGCACCCACCTATTCCAGCCCCCAGCTCTTGACTCATGAGCACCAGGCCAGTAGCCTCCTTGCCATCTTTCCTGCACAATGACAGACACAAACACAGACAAAAGGTAAACTGACACCGAGACACCCCCACACACACAAGGAAACACAGAAACAGACACAGACACAAGGAAACAGAGACACCCACACTCACACCCACACAAGGAAACACAGAGACACCCACACCCACACCCACACAAGGAACGACAGACACAGACACAAGGAAACACAGAAACAGAGAAACACAGACACAGAGAAGCACCCACCCATTCCAGCCACCAGCTCTTGACTCAATTTGATGGTCCTCCTTGCATTTTTTGAACGACAGACACAGACACAGAGAAGCACCCACCCACATACACACACAGAAGCACCCACCCATTCCAGCCACCAGCTCGACACATGAGCACCAAGCTGATAGCCTCCATGCCTTCTTGCCTACACTATCACACAGACACAAACACAGACAAAAGATACACTGGCGCAGTGACATCCACACACACACAGACACACCCACGCAGACAGACACAGACACAGACACAAGGAAACACACAAGCAGACACACAAACATACGCCCACACAGACACAGAGAAGTACCCACAAACAGAGAAACAAAGACACAGAGAAGCACCCACCTATTCCAGACACCAGCTCTTGACTCATGAGGACCAGCCCAATTGTCCTCTTTGACTTTTGGATGCTCGCCCACAGAATTTCCTATAGGAGTAGGGTCACACAAGAGGTAAGTGGGTCAGGTCTAAGCCAAAGCAATAATACAGCTTTACTTTTCAGCTGAATCCTAAATCCTAAACCCTAAAATCTCCCTCTGTTCCTAGTATATAAATCCAGTCCACCACGTCCTTAGAAGTGTCATAGTAACATATCTTGGAAGTTGAGATTTATTTAAATCCAATCACAATGCTCTCATGACCTATGATCTGGCCATTTACCTCTAAGGGATTTTTGCCTTATAAATTGAAGTAAATTAAATAAAATTGAATTAAAAACCTCATTAAAAACATAATTTTAAATTGAAGTAAATTCATCTGTATTGCATGAATACAATTTAAAATAAAAATCATAAAATCATCCGCAAGGCATGAATAATATTTAAAAATTAAAATCATGAGTCATCTGCATGAAAACAACTCATTTTTTTTTTTTTTTTTTAATTTAAAATTGTAAAATCATCTGCATAGCATGAATGCAATTTATCAGGATTAACAGGGCACCAGTTCTAGACTTCTGGAATTAAATTAAATTAAATTAAATAAAAGGGCACCAGTTCTAGACTTCTGGAATGACATTTCAGGAATCAGGAGTCTCTGCTCTGTATCTGATAGTTGTTGCCCCATGGCCTTACATCATGTTTTCCACCCTGAGGGTATTGGTTGCATTTATCCTGTGCGTGTGTGTGTACTGTTTGTGGAGGGGGGGGGGGGGGGGGGGGGGGGGGGGGGGGGGGAGGACCCAGTTCTGGACTTCAGGAATCAGGAGTCTCTAGTCTGCTCTGTATCCAGTTGTTGTATTTCCATGTGACGCGTCGCAAATTGAGCGGGTCAGTGTGACCCCAGGGCGACACGCTGCCCCCCGACCCCACGGAGCGTGGAGACTGAGGGGGCCGGGGGACCATTTCTGACTATTTTAGCTAGACCCATGCGTCGCCATGCAGCAACAGAATGACAACAGAATGGCGAGGCGTTGTCAGAAAAGACAAGTCCTATGCAGCGTTGCAAGCGACGCAGAAAATTGGCGGAGTGTGTTGGCAACGGAACGGCAGGTGGCAACTATGGAGCTGACCGAAGCCAGCTAGTTATAAGACAGTTGGCTGACATGTCAGGCTTCAAGTTTTTGGTCGGTCGCACAGACGGACAAATGGGCAACCCTGGGGGCTCCCGCCCCCCAGAAGGGGGGGCTCCGCCAAAAAATAATTCAAAAGATCACATGGTGTCATTGGAAGTGAGTGGGTCAAGATGTCAGGCTATAGCAATATACATGTTTCATCCCCATCCCACAATTCGACACTTAATTTTGATATAGGATTTCAAAACGCCTTTCATTCCAGGCCATGTAACATGCCACGCAATGCTTGAGAATCATATTTGTGTATAAATACATGTGTAACATGCCACGCAATGCTTGTGTATACATATATATATAACATTCCTCGCAATGCTTGTGCATAAATAAATATGTAACATGCCACGCAATGCTTGTGTATAAATAAATACCGGTATGTAAAAAGCCACGCATTGCTTGTGTCTACATAAATATGTAACATGCCATGCAATGCTTGTGTATCATAGGTGTGTATAAAGAAATATATAACATGCCACGCAATGCTTGTGTATAAATAAATATATTATATGCCATGCAATGCTTGTGTATAAATACACATGTAATACACCATGCAATACTTGTGTACAAAGAAATATATAATATGCCACGCAATACTTGTGTATAAATAAATATGTAGTATGCCATGCAATGCTTGTGTATAAATAAATATGTCATATGCCACGCAAAGCTTTTATATCATAGCGTAGAAAATAAATATGTATACCTTGTCTGCATCTTCTCTCAGAGGGTCTGGGCCAAGTTTTGAGGCCTTCTCCTCATACAAGCCCATTCCGCCATGCGACACAGTCATCGCACTCACGTGCCCAACCATGCCCAGCTCCCTGGAAGTGGTATAGGTGTGAGTGGGTAGCGGCACATGTGTGGGTGGGGTGGTACATCTGCGTAACTGATCTGATTTTAGCTAGCAGCTTGCAGCGTGCAGATTAAACCACCTTGCATTACTTCTTGATTTTTTGCGGAGCCCCCCCTTCTGGGGGCGGGAGCCCCCAGTGTTACCCATTTTTCCGTCCGTCCGACCATCCATCCATCCATCTGACCGTGATGAAGCCCGACACGTCAGCCAACGGCCTCGTAACTAACTCGCTTCCGTTGCCACCTGTCGCTCCCTAGCGATCACTCTCCGCCATTTTTAGCGTCGCAGGCGACGCTGCATAGAACTTGTTGCCTTATCTTTTCTCATTATACTTGTTCTGCCTTGCATGCAGTTCTATGAACGAGATGCTATGCCGGATGCTGACAGAAGATGGATGGATGGGAGTATATAATAATATACATTATATGATCATTTGGATGGATGGCGTGGTTGGTGGTGTAATGCCGATAGAAGAGTGACGCCTCCCGGTCTCCTGCGGATTAGCGTCCAGACTGTGGTAATGGCCGCAATGGAGCCAGCAATTCTGACAGGACCGAAGCTCCACGGTCAGCATCATCTATTCCTCTGCCTATTGCCTCTGCCTATTGCCTCTGCTTTGTTAGCAGCTTCACATCATAGTTATTCAGCTGATGACGGCGACGATGAGGATGAGGAGGACCGTGGGGTACCTGGTGTTGGGGATTGGCAATGTTCTATCTTGCCCGAGCAAATTGCTGGTTACTAGTACGATCAAGTGTCCCTAGCTGAGCATATGGCGGCAGCTATTAATAATGCTGTTATGTGCCCCTATTGTGCTGGGGTAACTCTAGGAATGTAGCAGGATAGCCAGTTACTAGTCTAACTAGATATCTTGAGTCTGCCTTTTCGATATGTCCCATCGACCTAGAACCGCTACAAGGAAGCCAAACTAATTATCTTACAGATCACAAGTGGGTGGATAAAAAGTGATGATAACGCCTGGTGGGGCGTGGTATTAAGGGCCTCGTCTTAAGGCAGTAGGGAACGGGCTGCTACTTTACCTGGACAAAGCTCCCATGGCATTTTACAGCGACCGCGAACACTAAGGCGAACCTGCAGGGATTCGAACCCAGCACCTTAGTCATTCTAGGAGCTCTGCCACTGAGCAATTTGTCGAACGGGGAAAGTGGGTAGATAAAGATTCATCGGATTTTAATGACACCATCACTCCAATCCAGGATTATGCGGGGTGCCAAGAGTGCCCCCATAAAATGGATTGGGTGAGGTTAAACATCATCACAAGAAAAGGAGTGGCAGTTCAGCAAGTAACGGTGTGCAAAACATGCACCAGTGACGTGAAAGTGCTTCAACTCTGGATTTGTGGGCATACAAAAACCTCTTATAGCATGTACTTGCAGCCACTTTCCAACCATAATATTGGGTTATCTTTGGCTTTCCTGAAATCTAAAATAACCTTCAGGTCTCTATCCAAGGCGTGGAAATATATGACTTCAGTCGGGGTAATCAAAGGGTCTAGCCACAACGCAGGTTTCTTAGGGCCGTTAGCGGGCCCAGTTTTGACCCCTTCAACTTCTGCCAAAAAGGCGAGAGGCAACGCTTTCGTGTCAGGACCAAGCCTGAAGGGTCTTGGTACCGAGGTTTTTGGCGGAGCCCCCTCTTGAAGGGGGCGGGAGCCCCCAGGGTTACCCAGTTGTCTGTATGTTCGGAGACCGAGATGGAGCCTGACACGTCAGCCAACTGTCTCGTAACTAACTTGCTTCCGTTGCCACCTGTCGCTCAGTCGCGAACACTCTCCACAAATTTTTAACGTCGCTTGCGACGCTGCATAGAACTTGTCGAATCACTTCTGAGCCCTGTCCAAATGTAGAGCCACCTACTATGACAGCCCTTGGTGTTGCTGCTGCCCATGCCGTTGTGCCAGTTAACAATAAGACTAGTGAACCCATGGCCTGCGCTATAAATCGCCACATACACTTGAACAGCACGACCACTAGTGATCTGGACATCTGGGCACTATTCACATGGGGGCCACAAGCTTGGTCAATATGGGGGCCACACACTTGGTCAATATGGGGGCCACACACTTGGTCAATATGGGGGCCACACGCTTGGTCAATATGGGGGCCACACACTTGGTCAATATGGGGGCCACACGCTTGGTCAATATGGGGGCCACACACTTGGTCAATATGGGGGCCACACACTTGGTCAATATGGGGGCCACACACTTGGTCAATATGGGGGCCACACACTTGGTCAATATGGGGGCCACACACTTGGTCAATATGGGGGCACACGCTTGGTCAATATGGGGGCCACACGCTTGGTCAATATGGGGGCCACACACTTGGTCAATATGGGGGCCACACACTTGGTCAATATGGGGGCCACACGCTTGGTCAATATGGGGGCCACACGCTTGGTCAATATGGGGGCCACACACTTGGTCAATATGGGGGCCACACACTTGGTCAATATGGGGGCCACACACTTGGTCAATATGGGGGCCACACACTTGGTCAATATGGGGGCCACACACTTGGTCAATATGGGGACCACACGCTTGGTCAATATGGGGGCCACACACTTGGTCAATATGGGGGCCACACACTTGGTCAATATGGGGGCCACACACTTGGTCAATATGGGGGCCACACACTTGGTCAATATGGGGGCCACACACTTGGTCAATATGGGGGCCACACACTTGGTCAATATGGGGGCCACACGCTTGGTCAATATGGGGGCCACACGCTTGGTCAATATGGGGGCCACACACTTGGTCAATATGGGGGCCACACACTTGGTTAATATGGGGGCCACACACTTGGTCAATATGGGGCCACACACTTGGTCAATATGGGGGCCACACACTTGGTCAATATGGGGGCCACACACTTGGTCAATATGGGGGCCACACACTTGGTCAATATGGGGGGCCACACACTTGGTCACTTGGCACTAGGGGGGCCACACACTTGGTCAATATGGGGGCACACACTTGGTCAATATGGGGGCCACACACTTGGTCAATATGGGGGCCACACACTTGGTCAATATGGGGGCCACACACTTGGTCAATATGGGGGCCACACGCTTGGTCAATATGGGGGCCACACACTTGGTCAATAGGGGGGCCACACACTTGGTCAATAGGGGGGCCACACACTTGGTCAATATGGGTGCCACACACTTGGTCAATAGGGGTGCCACACGCTTGGTCAATATGGGGGCTCACAAATTCAGAGTTGACACACTTTCACGTCACTGGTGCATGTTTTGCACACCTCACTTGCTGAACTGTCACTCTTTTTCTTGTTATGATTTCTATCCTCACCCAATCCATATGATACTTGGGTGGAGGAAGGGGACGGAAGCCCCCAGGGTTACCCATTCGTCTGTGCATCTGACCAAGACGTAGCCTGGCACGTCAGCCGACGGTATCACAACTAACTCGCTTCTGTTGCCAACTGTCGATTCGTCGCAAACACTCCCCGCCAACTTTTGCACAGAGCTTTTTGGTGAACAGGTCCCTTACATCTAGACCTGCAGGTGCCTGAGCAGCCCTTGACTTTACTGCTCTATTGGGCAGCCTAGTCAACGTACTGCTATAGGTACCGTCTCTTTGTTCAGTTTATTTCACTGTAACCATCTTCTACTTGTCGGTGAACAGGATACCACTAGAGTAAGAAGAACCTTGGCTTCACTGCTCCATCAGGCAGCTCGCCGATGTACTGCCAAGTACCGTCTTAGATTCCTTATTTTGTAGGTTTCTGGGCACCCGTCAACTCCACTGCTCCATTGGGCAGCTCGCCGATGTACTTCCAAGTCCCATCCCAGAGTCTTTATTTTGTAGGTTTCTGGGCACCCGTCAACTCCACTGCTCCATTGGGCAGCTCGCCGATGTACTGCCAAGTACCATCTTAGAGTCCTTCTTTGTAGGTTTCTGGGCACCCGTCAACTCCACTGCTCCATTGGGCAGCTCGCCGATGTACTGCCAAGTACCATCTTAGAGTCCTTCTTTGTAGGTTTCTGGGCACCCGTCAACTCCACTGCTCCATTGGGCAGCTCGCCGATGTACTGCCAAGTACCATCTTAGAGTCCTTCTTTGTAGGTTTCTGGGCACCCATCAACTCCACTGCTCCATTGGGCAGCTCGCCGATGTACTGCCAAGTACCATCTTAGAGTCCTTCTTTGTAGGTTTCTGGGCACCCGTCAACTCCACTGCTCCATTGGGCAGCTCGCCGATGTACTGCCAAGTACCATCTTAGAGTCCTTCTTTGTAGGTTTCTGGGCACCCGTCGACTCCACTGCTCAATCAGGCAGTTTCAACTATGTACCGCCAAGTCCCATTCCAGAGTCCTTATTTTGTAGGTTTCTGGCCACCCGTCGACTCCACTGCTCAATCGGGCAGTTTCACCTATGTACCGCCAAGTACCGTCTTAGAGTCCTTATTTTGTAGGTTTCTGGCCACCCGTCGACTCCACTGCTCAATCAGGCAGTTTTACCTATGTACCGCTAAGTCCCATCTCAAAGTCCTTATTTTGTAGGTTTCTGGCCACCCGTCGACTCCACTGCTCATTCGGGCAGTTTCACCTATGTACTGCCAAGTCCCATCCCAGAGTCCTTATTTTGTAGGTTTCTGGCCACCCGTCGGCTCCACTGCTCAATCGGGCAGTTTCACCTATGTACCGCCAAGTACCGTCTTAAGAGTCCTTATTTTGTAGGTTTCTGGCCACCCGTCGGCTCCACTGCTCAATCGGGCAGTTTCACCTGTGTACCGCCAAGTACCGTCTCCTGACTCAGTTTCTGTCACTATTTTGTTCCTTCCTGCTCATTGTAACATGTACCGCCAAGTACCGTCTCCTGACTCAGTTTCTGTCACTATTTTGTTCCTTCCTGCTCATTGTAACAATACACAACTTGTTGGTGAACAGGTCCTTCAGCCTTTTATCATTTTATAACTACATTCCGCCCCCCCCCCCCCCCCCCCCCCTTCCCTGTTATGCTTGCTTGCCTCTTATTTCTGTTTAGCAGGTATTTGGCAATCAAGTCCCTTTAGCTCCCTCTATCCAATATTGCTTACCCGCCTCTTGTTTTCCAGGTTGCACTGATTTTGAAGCAGAACTCGACTCTGGATGAGGCCGTTGTCAGGAGGAGGACTAAGTCTGTCGCGTCGATACCATGGTACTACATGATGCTATTGCGCTCTTGCGTGCAAGGTTTTGGAGCCCGACTGCGCGATTGACACACAAAATTAACCCCCTCTGGGCGCAGCGCGCAGATTTCCATTTTCAGTTTTCAGAGTCAAAAGCGCAACCCAAAAGGAGGCAGTTGCATCAAAAGCGCAACCCAAAATGCAATGTCGACAGTCCCTTGTCGACGCTCATCAAGACCTACTTTGCTACTGTGTCAAAGATTAAGTTTTAGAAATAGATCATTCTTAAACCCTGAGGCACACTTAGGTTTTTCATGTTGGGCTACAGTTATCTACTCACTAGTGAACATGTTTTGAGCCCTTAAGTTTATTGAGCCCGTAAGTTTACTGGACCCCTTGACTCTTCAGTTGTGGTATATGGGTAGGAAGTGGTTAGTAGCATACATGCACTATTCTGGATAGGAAGAGCTTTTATAGATATTTATGCACTTTTATGGAGCCCCATTATTACTCTCTGTGTCATCAGCTGAAACTAAAATGTTTATTACTCTATTACTCTGTGTCATCAGCTGAAACTAAAATGTTTATTACTCTATTACTCTGTGTCATCAGCTGAAACTAAATTACTGAACATTATTACTCTATTACTCTGTGTCATCAGCTGAAACTAAATTACTGAACATTATTACTCTATTACTCTGTGTCATCAGCTGAAACTAAAATGTTGGCCAAGTTATCTCTTTCAATTATATTTTTGGTAACCCTGGCAGGAGCCCCCAGGGTTACCCATTTGTCTGTATGTGTGTCCGACCGTCTGACCTAGACGAAGCCTGACATATCAGCCAACGGTCTTGTAACTAACTCGCTTCTGTAGCCACTTGTCGCTCTGTCGCAAACACTCTCTGCCAATTTTTAATGTCACCTGCGACGCTGCATAAAACTTGTTTATAATTTCCATCCGCACAATTCCTACTAAAATCCAGTGTCTGCGTGACTGCAGGGTCCCACATATATCTGAAATTGAAAATAGGCTTCGGACGCAACTGTCGTGCTTATGATAATATTGTCCTTGTGGCCATACCCAGGACTAGTCCAATGGCCATCTCCTACAAGTCTCTGAACACTACTATTCAGCTAGACACTGAGGTGCCTCCCTTCTCCCTTTCAAACCTAACCCTATGTTTCCGGAGGCCTAGTAATGAGACTAAAGTGTGATACAGGTGTGGGTGGGGTGATACAGGTGTGGGTGGGTGGCGGTACAGGTGTGGGTGGGTGATACAGGTGTGGGTGGGTGGCGGTATAGGTGTGGGTGGGTGATACAGGTGTGGGTGGGTGGCGGTACAGGTGTGGGTGGGTGATACAGGTGTGGGTGGGTGGCGGTAAAGGTGTGGGTGGGTGATACAGGTGTGGGTGGGTGGCGGTACAGGTGTGGGTGGGTGATACAGGTGTGGGTGGGTAATACAGGTGTGGGTGGGTGGCGGTAAAGGTGTGGGTGGGTGATACAGGTGTGGGTGGGTGGCGGTTCATGTGTGGGTGGGTAGCGGTCCAGATACGGGTGGGTAGCAGTACAGGTGTGGGTGGGTGGCGGTACAGGTGTGGGTGGGTGATACAGGTGTGGGTGGGTGGCGGTTCAGGTGGTGGGTGGGTAGCGGTCCAGATACGGGTGGGTAGCAGTACAGGTGTGGGTGGGTGGCGGTACAGGTGTGGGTGGGTGATACAGGTGTGGGTGGGTGGCGGTTCAGGTGTGGGTGGGTAGCGGTCCAGATACGGGTGGGTAGCAGTACAGGTGTGGGTGGGTGGCGGTACAGGTGTGGGTGGGTGGTACAGGTGTGGGTGGGTGGCTGTACAGGTGTGGGTGGCTGATACAGGTGTGGGTGGCTGATACAGGTGTGGGTGGGCAGCAGTACATGTGTGGGTGGGTAGCGGTAGAGGTGTGAATGGGTGGTACATGTGTGAGTAGGTAGCGGTACATGTGTGGGTGGGCAGCGGTACATGTGTGGGTGGGCAGCGGTACAGGTGTGAGTAGGTAGCGGTACATGTGTGGGTGGGCAGCGGTACAGGTGTGGGTGGGCAGCGGTACAGGTGTGGGGGGGCAGCGGTACAGGTGTGGGTGGATATTAGCACTCACCTGCCTAACCATGCCAAGGTCTGTGGAAGCAGTACACACGTGTGTGAGCACTTACCATGTGCAGCCGTTGTGCAGTAAGCCGAACACATGCACACATGTATCGCTACCCACTCACACCTCTACTGCTACCCACTCACACCTCTACTGCTACCCACTCACACCTCTACTGCTACCCACTCACACCTCTACTGCTACCCACTCACACCTCTACTGCTACCCATACAGCAGCAGCCCGGCACCTTCACACAAGGTTTGCCTCGTAGCATCTTAACTGTGAATAATATAATATAATATATATACAATATATAAAATATATAAAATATGCAATGTATACAATATATTATACCTATGTATACAAAGCCGTGCAGTTGTAAAATACTAGTTCATGCAGTATCAATGTATCAGTACACCTAGGTTACTTCACATACTTGTTACGTGGTCATGCGGTAGGTGTGTGAGAGTGAGAGAGAGAGAGAGAGAGAGAGAGAGGTCCATTCACGTACTTGTTCTCCAGCCTCAGCCGCGTTGTCTCTTTAGGGTCAGGTCCTGGAAGGGAATGGACCTTGAAGGCACCACTCATCCTGCGGGTCAAGGGGGCAGTGCGTCGAAAAATAAAATAAAATAAAACAAATGGAAATCAATGGAAATAAAATAAAATAAATGGAAATCAATGGAAATAAAATAAAATAAATGGAAATCAATGGAAATAAAATAAAATAAATGGAAATCAATGGAAACGAAATAAATCAGAATACAATATATTGATAACATGTTAGGCTTGTAGCGATGTGTGTGCCAAACAAAATATGAATGGCCCTTGAAGGCGCCACTCATCGCAGGCTTTGCAGATATAATATAGGCTCCAGCTGGTGGTTGACCCAGCGCAATTATAAGGGCTGGCCCCCTGAACCTTACCCCTTGCCATAGGGCGTATGATTTATTTATTGATAGGCTCTAGTCCCCAGAAACGCCACTCATTGCAATCCAGGTATGGCATGACACACACACACACTCTACATCCCCCCCCCACCCACCCCACCCACCCCACCCCCACTCATTGCAGAGGTGAAGAGTCACGTGTTCAAAAATATTAAAATGCAATAAAATAAAGTATTAAAATGTTAGGCTTGTAGCAATGTGAGTGCCAAACAAAATATGAATGGACATTGAAGGTGCGACTCATCTTGCTGGTCAAGGGTGATTTGTGCTGAAAATTCATACGTAAATTAAAATGAAATATTAAAATGTTAGGCTTGTAGTAATACATGGATCACACATATAATATATGGGCATTGAAGGTGCCGCTCATTGTGCACCTCAAGGATGCTATGTATTTAAATCAATCGAAATAAATGTTAAAATAAAATAAAGTCAATTGAAATAAATAAGATAAATGCAATTTATTGACAATAAAATAAATCCCTCATTGTGCAGCTCAAGGGTGATGCATGTGGGGTGGATTGGATATGACGACAGAAATATCGCTACATGACATCTCATGGGACACCACCACCGACCACCAGCACCAAACACAACCGACCAACACCACCACAGAACACCACCACTGATCTGACCACCACCACCTAACACCACCACCTAACACCACCACCGACCTGACCACCAACACGGAAGACCACCACCAACCTGACCACCAACACTGAATACCACCAACAACCTGACCACCAACACCAAACACCACCACCATCCTGACCACCACCAACGAACACCACCAACAGCCAGCACCACCACCGAACACCAACACCAACCTGACCACCACCACCACCACCACCACCACCACCAAACACCACCACCACGGAACACAACCAAGCAGCACCACCACCAACCTGACCACCACCACTGAACACAACCAGCCAGCACCACCACCAAACACCATCACCCACCTGACCACCACCACCACTACCACCACCTAACACCATCACCAAGCAGCATCACCACCGACCTGACCACCACCAGCGAACACAACGGACCAGCGCCACCACCGAACACCACCACCAACCTGACCACCACCACGGAACACAACCGATGAGCACCACCACAGACTTGACCACCACCACCACCACCACCACCAAACACCACCAAACACCTGACCATCACCACCACCACCACCACCACCAAACACCACCACCGACCAGCATCACCACCGACCTGACCACCACCACCGAACACAATGGACCAGCACCAGCACCGAACACCACCACCAACCTGACCACCACCACGGAACACAACCGACCAGCACCACCACTAAACACCACCACCAACCAGCACCACCACCCGAACACCAGCACCAACCTGAGTACCACCACGGAACACAACCGACTAGCACCACCACCAAACACCAGCACCGACCACCACGACCACCGACCACCACCACCACCACCACCACCACCACCACCAAACACCACCAAACACCACCATTGGCCTGACAGCCACCACCACCGACCGCCACCACCGACCCAACCACCACCACCACCCACCACCACCACCACCACCACCACCACCACCACCCAACACATGTATGACGATGCATGGGTCTGGCTAAACTAGTCAGACATGAATTATACATATAAATATAATCATACACATAAATATAACACCTGCATGACAATGCATGGGTCTGGCTAAACTAGTCAGACATGAATTATACATATAAATATAATTATACACATAAATATAACACCTGCATGACAATGCATGGGTCTGGCTAAACTAGTCAAGAATGTCCTCCTGATCCCCCTGCCCCCCAATAACCTCCATGGATATCGGGGGGCAGTGTGTCACAATGACTGGGGTAGCACCTAGGCGCTCAATTTGTGAATCGCCACACACACAACAAAGCAGTGCTTGTGTCCACAGCACCACCACAACCACCACCACCACCGAACACAACCACACCGAACACCATCACCACCACCACCACCACCACCAAACACAACCACACCGAACACCATCACCACCAATCACTCAAGTTGCAACTCGTCACACACGCAACAAAGCAGTGCTTGTGTCAACAGCACCACCACCACCACCACCACCACCGAACACAACCACACAGAACACCATCACCACCGATCGTTCAAGTTGCGACTCACACGACAAAGCAGTGCTAGTGTCCACAGCACCACCACACTAAGCACGCAGGGAAACTAACTGTATAGATAACTATAAATAACTATACAAATAACTATATACATAACTATATTACTAGGTTTAAATAACTATATAAATGACTATATAAATAACTATACAAATAACTATATAACTAGATTTAAATCACTATATAAATAACTATACAAATAACTATATAACTAGATTTAAATCACTACATAAATGACTATATAAATAACTATACAAATAACTATATAACTAGATTTAAATCACTATATAGATAACTATATAAATAACTATACAAATAACTATATAACTAAGTTTAAATAAATAAATAAATAAATAAATACATAAATAACTAGAAATAACTATATAAATAACTGTACACAAAGCTATATCAATAACTATCAACGAGGGGGGGGCAAGAAAAAAGCTGCCGTACCGCATCTTCGCCCTGGATAGAGCTTATCCTCAAACTATATAAAAAAACAAGTTTTTTTTTTAGCCAAAAATAAAGTTGTTCAAAAGTTAGAGGGGTCCTAAGTTGTTTTCATCCAAAGCGGCCGAAATCTTAACTTCGCGATAAATCACGTTTGAGCAAACTTACGAAAGATATTAGAGCATAACTGGAATGGGCATGAAAATATCTTTCGAATGACCCCCATTTTAGGCGGGGTAGGGTGAGACAATCGGGTTTTAGGAGGGGGGGTGGGGGGGGTGGTGGGGGGGGGGGGGGGTAAAAAAACTTTTTCCCAACTTTATTTTCCCCCTCTTTTTGTATGAAACTTCCACAATTTCAACTCCCATCTGAATCGGACACCATATTGAACATGCGGTCCGAAATCTGTCTCTCCGCCCCCCCCCTAACTATCAATAACTATATTAAAATGTCTATAGTTAGTCACCCTGCCCTTAGCAATGCATTACACCTACCCGAAGTGGATTGCACCTACCCGAAGTGGAATACACCTACCCGAAGTGGATGTGCACGACCGTCGTGTCTGACGGCATGTTGCCGAAGAAGTAGAACAAATTCTGCACAGTAGAAGGATGGCAGGGGCAGAAGAGGCTGAGTAGCAGAAGTATGAGCAGGGGAAAGACTTGGTCTACCCCTGGAATGTAACATACAC
>JACBWV010000610.1:51544023-51586523 GCA_013435795.1 Chlamydomonas sp. ICE-L | reverse complement strand
CCATACAAATAGCAGGGTGCTTGGGCCCCCCTCATGGTCGGCCCTGGTGCGTGCATGGTAACCTAAACACCACCTAAGGAACTAGGGTCGTTGACAGGTTTGCAGTACTCGGCCAGGGCCAACCAACGAGATTGTCCAAACGCGCTCGCCTTATGGGGGGGCAATTCAATGGCGGATTGGAGGGGGGGATGGCACTTAGTTGATCCATACTTTTTTATTCTCTTGCTTCTCGTAGACGATAGAGCAGATGCACGATTGCACGGTAGGTAGCGACACTGTATTTACAATGTTGAGATGCAGGCAAGCGGACTTTGCCAGAACTATTAGCGATTGCCTGCGGCCTCAAGGGCCGCCAGTGCTTCAATCTAAACGCCCGGTATCAGTCGCTAGCTGGCTGTCGGTCCAGAGTCATGGATCTAGCCAGGTGTGACCATGTACAAAACTAGTATGGTGCGACCTGAAGGGCGTACCTTAATATTATTTATATGGTCGAGAAGCATGCGCCATGTGGAAGACCCCCCTATGTGCCCCGAGTTGGCTGGAAACATGTGTAACAATCCAATCCCAGGTGCTTTAAGTAGCCAATTCACCCACTTTCCCACCCATCCACGTATCAATCCGCCCACCTACCCACCCACACATCCGTCCACCCATCAATCCACCCTAACTTTTTCCCATTTACCCAGTCACCCATCTATCAATCCACCCACACATGCACCTACCCACGCATCCATCAATCCACCTACCCATCCGCGTATGCACTCATGTATACATTCATCCACCTCATACCCATGGCGTCCTGTTAGGCTGTCCTGGGATGGGCCACCCCACGCATGCAACACTTGTCTTCCGCCTGGTGGCTGCTATCCTAAGGGAAAGGCTAAGTTAGTGCTCCTTAGAGAAGCTGTTTGCAGAGGTTTCGGTTCTGAGAACGTCTTTCGAGAAATGTTGGGTTGAACAGGCAGAATTCAATCAATTATAATGAGGCGCTTAGGCGCGAAGGGATTCCAATGCGTCGATGTATCTACTTGGATCGAAAGGATCGAGGCGCGGGGGTCAGGTTTCAGGACCATGGGGGGGGGGGGGGGGGGGGGGGGGGGGGGGGGGGGCACGGCCACGGCCAACGGGGCCAGCCGGGGCCGGGGTCATCCTGTTTCCCCAGCTGTTCCCGGCTGTTCCTTCTCTTCGGAGTCAATTCAAATTCAAAAGCTTCAAAATAGGATATCCCCATTTTTGCCGCGATCCAATCATTCGTCAAACTTCACCCGACTTTTACCTCCGCATCGCATGACCACTATGGCAGCTACAATGGGCGACGCACAAAGTGACATGCGTGCCAAGGTGCGATCTGAGAAGCTGGAGTCTCTCGCGGATAGCATGTCCAGCGCCGAATCCCCGCAGCAGCCTAGCGAGCAAGAAGAAGAAAAAGAGGAAGAAGAGGAGGAAGGAGAAGAATGGTTACTGTAGCAAACAAAAATATATGCAGCTAGTTCCTATTTGCAGAGCAGAGTCTTTCGATCTCGAGGCATGTGCCTAGACCGAAAGGCTATCGGTGGTGTATCGCCTGTTGATCCGCACCAGACACAAGAATGCGCGTAGTGTTCCCAACGCGCCCCGAATGGCCTAGCGAGCTTCAATCTTGACCTGAGCTCAATCGATTATCGTCGTTGACCCCCACTTTTCCTGGGCCTAAGTCGTCCCCCAGACCGAAATCCCCTTGGCCCGGATGCTCAACAGCCTAGGGTCCCAAGAAGAAGCAAACATGTCATACCATTCTAGACGCCTTCAGGGGTCGAACCTTCTGCATAACGGAATTCGCCCCCCCGTACTGCACCAACCAAAACCCATGCAACCTTGTTCTCATGTAGTATTGGAGGCCCCAGTGCCAGAGGCCAAGAACAGGTACCTTTTTACTAGGCATGACTTCGTATCAAGTTCGTCCCCCATGCGACACTTGAACTTGAACTTGGAGACATGGCTCCAGCCTTCAAGACTGCTCGCCATGTTTGGCAGAAACGTCAACATTAAAGACATTACTCTAAACTGAAAATGACAACTATCAGTAGCCTGGGTTCCCCATGCCACTCTTAGCCCATGCAGATATCCCCCCCCCCACCCCCACCCCCACCCCCACCCACCCACCCTCACCCTTACCCTAACCCTGAACCTCACCCCGGGACCCGACAGATCATGGCCATCATTCGCGACACATCGCTGACTGAGGTTGAGAAAGCCAAGAAGCGACAGGAGCTCATGATGGGCAGCTATAAGCCGGCTGAGGCAGTGGACACTGGCAAAGGTGGGTGATGTAAGCATGATGAAATGACTACCCTACCCACCCTACCCACCCCACCCACCCAACACCCCCTTCCAATACCCGAACACCCCCACCCAACACCCCAACACCCCCCAACACCTGCCCAATCCAACCCAAACCCAAATCCCAAACACCCCAACACCCTTCAACACCTGCCCATTCCAATCCAACCCCAACCCTGACCCAGCCTTGCCCATGTCCAACCTCCTGCCCCTGAAGTGCCCCACCTGTCTGCACCACCACCAACATAAGTGTATCCCCCCACCAGCCATCCTACCACCTGGACCTACCCACTTCCCAACCCTACCCCACTTCCTACCCACTTCAACCTACCAAACTACACCACTTCACACGCCCATTTCACGCCTCCTCACACACTCCTTCCAACCCAGCAGCTCTGCCGGGTTACTTGCCAACACCGATGGGCAAGCAACCAAGCAGGTAGCACTGTGTCACTGTAGCACTGAACTGTAGCACCCCCTGTTAACCGTGTCACTGTAGCACTGAACTGTAGCACCCCCTGTTAACTGTAGCACTGAAAGGTAGCACTGAAGCACTTGACTGTAGCACTGAACTGTAGCACTGAAGCACTTGACTGTAGCACTGAACTGTAGCACCGCCTGTTGACTGTAGCACCCCCTGTTGACTGTAGCACTGAACTGTAGCACCCCCTGTTGACTGTAGCACTGAACTGTAGCACCCCCTGTTGACTGTAGCACTGAACTGTAGCACCCCCTGTTGACTGTAGCACTGAACTGTAGCACCCCCTGTTGACTGTAGCACTGAACTGTAGCACCCCCTGTTGACTGTAGCACTGAACTGTAGCACTGAAGCACTTGACTGTAGCACTGAACTGTAGCACCGCCTGTTGACTGTAGCACTGAACTGTAGCACCGCCTGTTGACTGTAGCACTGAACCCTTGACTGTAGCACTGACTGTAGCACCCCCTGTTGACTGTAGCACTGAACTGTAGCACCCCCTGTTGACTGTAGCACTGAACTGTAGCACCCCCTGTTGACTGTAGCACTGAACTGTAGCACTGAAGCACCTGTTGACTGTAGCACTGAACTGTAGCGAAGCACTTGACTGTAGCACTGAACTGTAGCACCGCCTGTTGCTGTAGCACTGAACGTAGACCCCCTTTGACGTGCATGAACTTAGCAGCCCCCTGTTTTGACTGTAGCACTGAACTGTAGCCCAGCACCCCCCTTTTGACTGTAGCCGACTGTAGCACCCCTGACTGTACACCCCTGACTGTAGCAGCCCCCCCTACCGTGAGCACCACCCCTGACTGTGCACCGCACCACCCCTGGACTGTTAGCACCCCCTTACTGTAAGCACCCGCCTGACTGTAGCAAGCAACCCACCGTGACTGTAGCACCCCTGACTGTAGCACACCCCTGACGTTAAGCACTGACTGTATCAAAGCCCCCTGACTGTAGCACCAAGCAACCCCCCTGCCTGTAGCACTGAACTGTAGCACCGCCTGTTGACTGTAGCCTGACTGTAGCACTGAACTGTAGCCTGAACTGTAGCACTGACTGTATCACTGAAAACTTGTAGCACAGCGAACGTAGCACTGAACTGTAGCACTGAACTGTAGCACTGAACTGTAGCACTGAACTGTAGCACTGAAGCACTTGACTGTAGCACTGAACTGTAGCACCGCCTGTTGACTGTAGCACTGAACTGTAGCACCCCCTGTACTGTAGCACCCCCTGTACTGTAGCACCCCCTGTACTGTAGCACTGTACTGTAGCACTGTACTGTAGCACTGTACTGTAGCCTGTACTGTAGCCTGTACTGTAGCACTGTACTGTAGCCTGTAGCACTGAACTGTAGCACCCCCTGTACTGTAGCACCCCCTGTACTGTAGCACCCCCTGTACTGTAGCACCCCCTGAACTGTAGCACCCCCTGTAGCACTGAACTGTAGCACTGAACTGTAGCACTGAACTGTAGCACTGAACTGTAGCACTGAACTGTAGCACTGAACTGTAGCACTGAACTGTAGCACTGAACTGTAGCACTGAACTGTAGCACTGAACTGTAGCACTGAAGCACTTGACTGTAGCACTGAACTGTAGCACCGCCTGTTAACTGTAGCACTGAACTGTAGCACCCCCTGTTGACTGTAGCACTGAACTGTAGCACCCCCTGTTGACTGTAGCACTGAACTGTAGCACCCCCTGTTGACTGTAGCACTGAACTGTAGCACCCCCTGACTGTAGCACCCCCTGACTGTAGCACCCCCTGACTGTAGCACCCCCTGACTGTAGCACCCCCTGACTGTAGCACCCCCTGACTGTAGCACCCCCTGACTGTAGCACCCCCTGACTGTAGCACCCCCTGACTGTAGCACCCCCTGACTGTAGCACCCCCTGACTGTAGCACTAAACTGTAGCACCCCCTGACTGTAGCACCCCCTGACTGTAGCACCCCCTGACTGTAGCACCCCCTGACTGTAGCACCCCCTGACTGTAGCACCCCCTGACTGTAGCACCCCCTGACTGTAGCACCCCCTGACTGTAGCACCCCCTGACTGTAGCACTGAACTGTAGCACCCCCTGTTGACTGTAGCACTGAACTGTAGCACCCCCTGTTGACTGTAGCACTGAACTGTAGCACCGCCTGTTGACTGTAGCACTGAACTGTAGCACCCCCTGTTGACTGTAGCACTGAACTGTAGCACTGAAACACTTGACTGTAGCACTGAACTGTAGCACCCCCTGTTAACTGTAGCACTGAACTGTAGCACCCCCTGTTAACTGTAGCACTGAACTGAGCGCATAACTGTAGCACCCCCTGTTGAGTGTAGGACTGAACTGTAGCACCCCCTGTTAACTGTGTCACTGTAGCACTGTATCACTGAAGCACTGAAGCACTGAACTGTAGCACCCCCTTTTAACTGTGGCACTGTGTCACTGTAGCTGTGAACTGTACCACTGTAGCACTGAAGCACTGAACTGTAGCACCCCTATTAACTGTGTCACAGTAGTACTGTGTCACTGTAGCACTCAACCGTAGCACTGAACTGAAGCACCCCCTGCTAACTGTGTCACTGTGTCACTGTAGCTCTGAACTGTAGCACCGTAACACTGAAGCACTGAATTGTAGCACCCCTATTAACTGTGTCACTGTAGTACTGTGTCACTGAAGCGCTTAACCGTAGCACTGAACTGAAGCACATAACTGTAGCACTGAACTGTAGCACCCCCTGTTGACTGTAGCACTTAACTGTAGCACTGCACACCAGTAAGTGTACTGTGTTGTTTCCCTACGCTGATCTCCCCCTACAGGCCAGGGCAAGGGTAAGGGTAAGGAGGCTGTGGAGGACGAAGAGGAGGGAAGCTTGAGCGAGCACCTGAAGTGCGCTATCTGCATGAACTTGTGCGACAGGCCTGTTACGGTATGTTGCTGATGAAATATAAATGTGCCATCTGGATGAACTTGTGCTACAGGCCAGTCACGGTTTGTTGCTAATCAAATGAAACTGTGCCATCTGTATGAACTTGTGCAACATGCCTGTCACGGTATGTTGCTGATCAAATGAGAGTCACAGTTGATAGTTGTATCGCACACAGTGAACCTGTAGTGTGCCATCTGAATTAACTCGTGCTACAGGCCTGTGATGGTATATTACTGATCAAATGAAACTGTGTCATCTGCATCAACTTGTGCAACATGCCTGTCACGGTATGTTGCTGATCAACTGAAAGTTCCATTCGATAGTTGTATTGCACACAGTGAACCTGAAGTGTGCCATCTGCATCAACTTGTGCTACAGGCCTGTGATGGTATATTACTGATCAAATGAAACTGTGTCATCTGCATCAACTTGTGCGACATGCCTGTCACGGTATGTTGCTGATCAAATAAAAGTTCCATTCGATAGTTGTATCGCACACAGTGAACCTGAAGTGTGCCATCTGCATCAACTTGTGCTACAGGCCTGTGATGGTATATTACTGATCAAATGAAACTGTGTCATCTGCATCAACTTGTGCAACATGCCTGTCACGGTATGTTGCTGATCAACTGAAAGTTCCATTCGATAGTTGTATCGCACACAGTGAACCTGAAGTGTGCCATCTGCATCAACTTGTGCTACAGGCCTGTGATGGTATATTACTGATCAAATGAAACTGTGTCATCTGCATCAACTTGTGCAACATGCCTGTCACGGTATGTTGCTGATCAAATGAAAGTTCCATTCGATAGTTGTATTGCACACAGTGAACTGGGAGTGTGCCATCTGCATCAACTTGTGCGACAGGCCTGTGATGGTATATTACTGATCAAATGAAACTGTGTCATCTGCATCAACTTGTGCAACATGCCTGTCACGGTATGTTGCTGATCAAATGAAAGTTCCATTCGATAGTTGTATCGCACACAGTGAACTGGGAGTGTGCCATCTGCATCAACTTGTGCGACAGGCCTGTGATGGTATATTACTGATCAAATGAAACTGTGTCATCTGCATCAACTTGTGCAACATGCCTGTCACGGTATGTTGCTGATCAAATGAAAGTTCCATTCGATAGTTGTATCGCACACAGTGAACTGGGAGTGTGCCATCTGCATCAACTTGTGCGACATGCCTGTGATGGTATATTACTGATCAAATGAAACTGTGTCATCTGCATCAACTTGTGCGACATGCCAATGATGGTTTGCTATCCCCTGACCCAAATCCAAAGCTGATGCAATCTAGTGCACCTTGCAGCTGACACAACCAGCTTTCCTGTTTTGTTGCCATCTTGGGGCTTGGCCAAGTGGCTGGCTCAGGGAGCTGCCTAGAAGCTGCTTCTCGTAGCTGAAAAGAAAAGCTACCAGGTGTAAATGTCAGACCCAACACAAGTATCCTGTCTGATGAAATTTTAAAAATCAGACGTCTTGCCACGGGGCGTGAGGTTGAAGGAACCTTCCCGTTTGCTAAAATTAATTTTTATTTCGCTTACTGCTTCTGTGCCTGCACTTGGACTACCGCGCGACAGACCTCTTCCAACCCCATCTGAAGCAATACTTGCCCTCCTTGTCCTAGGCCCCCTGCCAGCACAATTTCTGCCTGGGCTGCTTCAGCAAATGGACGCAGCAGAGCAACAAGAAGACGTGCCCAACTTGTAGGCATCCCTTCCCACTCAAGTTTGCCCAGGGCCCTCGAATCAACACCCATTTGGCGCATGCTATTCGTCTGGTCAGGAATCCACCATCCGCCAAACCAGCAGGTGTGGCCCGGGCAAATGTAGCAATTCAGGGGATAATTCGGGAGTTGGGTTTTCGAAAAATGTTGGCCTTCAGAATTTGTAGCTCATATTTGACTTGTAATCTGAGAATTCTGGGAGAATTCTGGGAGATTTGGCCCGAGTAAAAGTATGAAGTCTCACCTCTGAACCCAATTCATCCCCCGAAATGCTATTAACATATACATATCATAAATATATACATATCATGCACAAATCAAAAATTGAATAATATGCAAACATCTATAATTTGTATATCATGTCATTATTCATCAAGCGCAAACTTGTGACTGCATAACACGCAAACACTTACAATTTGTAGATCATATAATTGTATATCGTGCACAAACTTATAACTGTATATCATGCACGCATTTATAGTTGTATATCATATCACTGTGATTCATACACAAACATATCATTACATATCATGCACGCAGTTATAATTGTTGATCACATAATTATACATCGTGCCCAAACCTATAACTGTATATCGTTTATACATCGTGCCCAAACCTATAACTGTATATCGTTTGCTAAGTTATAACTGTTGATCATATAATTATACATCGGGTGCCCAAACCTATAACTGTATATTGTTCACTAAGTTATAACTATTGGTCATGTAATTGTATATCTTGCACTAAGTTATAACTGTTGGTCATATAATTGTATATCGTGCGCAAACCTATAACTGTATATCATGCGAACCTTGATAGCTGTATGTCATACCATTGTGAATCGTATACAAACATATCATTGCATATCATGCACACAGATTAGTCATTTAGAATATGCTACATGGGCTGCCAGGGACGACATCTTAATAGCGGAGACGTATGATAATGTTGTACACGTATGATATTGTTGTACATATATGATAATGGTGCACATATATGATAACCCACCCACCCAACCCACCTTATCCTACCCCATGCTCCCTATCCCGTCCCACCCACCCCACCCTACCCCACCCCAGGCCCTGCCATTGACCTCAAGCACATCGCCAATGAGGCACGTCCCGATGGGGCCTTTATCACAGACCAAAGTCGTGCCAATGCTTGCAGCGGTATGACCCTATCCCCCCCTACCCACCCAGCCCCACCCAACCCCAGGCCACCCTATCCCACCCCATGCACCCACCCCGCCCCACCCTACCCCAGGCCCTGCCACTGACCACAAGCACATCGCCAATGAGGCACGTCCCAACAAGGCCTTTATCACTGAGCAAGCAATTAAGACCGGCCGAGCCAATGCCTGCAGCGGTATGCCCCCTATCCCGCCCCACCCACCCTGCCCCTGCCCCACCCCACCCCAGACCCTGCCATTGACCACAAGCGCATCGCAAATGAGGCACGTCCCAACAAGGCCTTTATCACTGAGCGAGCTATTAAGAACGGCCGTGCCAATGCTTGCAGCGGTATGCCCCCTATCCCGCCCCACCCACCCTGCCCCACCCCACCCCACCCCAGGCCCTGCCATTGACCACAAGCGCATTGCCAATGAGGCACGTCCCAACAAGGCCTTTATCACCGAGCAAGCAATTAAGACCGGTCGAGCCAATGCCTGCAGCGTTATGCCCCCTATCCCGCCCCACCCACCCTGCCCCACCCCACCCCAGGCCCTGCTGTTGACCACAAGCGCATCGCAAATGAGGCACGTCCCGACGAGGCCTTGTTCACTGAGCGCACTATTAAGACTGGTCGTGCCAATGCTTGCAGCGGTATGCCCTTTATCCCGCCCCACCCACCCTGCCCCACCCCACCCCAGGCCCTGCTGTTGACCACAAGCGCATCGCAAATGAGGCACGTCCCGACGAGGCCTTGTTCACTGAGCCACTATTAAGACTGGTCGTGCCAATGCTTGCAGCGGTATGCCCCCTATCCCGCCCCACCCACCCTGCCCCACCCCACCCCAGGCCCTGCTGTTGACCACAAGCGCATCGCAAATGAGGCACGTCCCGACGAGGCCTTTGTCACTGAGCGCGCTATTAAGACCGGTCGTGCCAATGCTTGCAGCGGTAAAATCTTCGTCACCATCCCTAACGACTACTTCGGCCCTATTGGCCCTGAGCATGACCCCACCAGAAACAAGGTAAGGTATCAGTGCTTCATAAAATGCCATTGATATCATAAACATGTCATTGATGTCATAAACATGTCATTTATATAATTGATTCATTACATGTCATTCATATCATTAATACTGTCATTGCTATCATTGATGTCATAAACATGTCATTGATATCATTGATGTCATAAACATGTTATTGATATCATTGATTCATAAAATGTCGTTGATATCATTGATGCCTTAACCAAGTCATTGATATCATTGATTTATAAAATGTCACTGATATCATTGATTTATACAAATGTCATTCATCTCATTGATTCATAACATTCATATGAATCTTTGTCTCCATCCCCAACAATCTCTTTTGCCCTATTCGCCCTAAGCATGTCCCCTCCAGACACAGGGGGATCATCGATTCAAGATGATATCTTTATGAATTTTTGTCCCTATCCCCAACGACCACTTTTGCTCTGTGTGACCTGTGTGATGTGTGATGGTGATGTGTAACCTGTGTGATGTGTGACCTGTGTGATGGTGATGTGTGACCTGTGTGATGTTCGACCTGTGTGACTGACAACCGTGCCACGTGCTGTATGATGACCAATTTAATTGTCATTTTTTTCCAATTCAATTTGTTGTATGTATGACCAATTCAGGGTGTCCAAATTTTGACTGACAACTGTGCCACGTGTTGTATATTCATTGTTGTATATTCAATTCAATTCAATATGTTGCATATGTCATGACCAATGCAGGGTGTCCAGGTGGGCGATTTCTGGAAGGACCGACTTGACTGCCGTCAGTGGGGCGCGCATTTCCCCCATGTAGCTGGCATTGCTGGACAGTCCAGCGTTGGTGCCCAGTCAGTGGTCCTCTCAGGTACGCTTCCCCCCTCTCCCCCCACCTCCACCCCACACACACATCATCACCACCACCCTCAACACCATCATCACCACCACCATCATCATCACCACCACCATCATCACCATCAGCATCACCACCACCATCAGCATCACCATCATCATCACCATAATTATCATCATCATCATATTATCCCACCCCACTGGCAAGGTTGCTGCAAGAATGACCTGGACGAGGGCGAGTGGTTCTTGTTACCATCATCATTATCAGCATCATCATCACTACCATCACTGCCACCATCATCATCATCATCATCATCATCATATTATCCCACCCCACTAGCCAGGTGGCTGCGAGAGTGACCTGGGCGAGGGCGAGTGGTTCTTGTTACCATCATCATTATCATCATCACCGCCATGATCACTGCCACCACCATCACTGCCACCACCATCACCACCGCCATCATCATCATCACCACCATCACTGCCACCACCATCACCACCATCATCACCATCATCATCACCACCAGCACCGCCACTCATACCACCACCATCACCGCCACCATCATCATCATATTATATCCCACCCCACTGGCCAAGTGGCTGCGACGATGCCCTGGATGAGGGCGAGTGGATCTTGTAAACATCATCACTATCATCATCAACGCCATCATCATCATCATCAACGCCATCATCATCATCATCATCATCATCATCATCATCATCATATTATCCCACCCCTCTGGCCTGGTGGCTACGAGGATGACCTGGACCTGGACTGGATCATCATTATCGTCATCACCATCATCATCACATAACCGCCACCACCACCATCATCATCATATTGTCCCCACACACGCATTGGCCAGGTGGCTATGAGGATGACCTGGACGAGGGCGAGTGGTTCCTGTACACCGGCAGTGGCGGTCGTGATCTATCAGGGAACAAGCGCACCAGCAAGACGCAAAGCTTTGACCAGGTGTTTGAGCACTACAACAAGGCCCTCATGATGTCCTGTACACGAGGACTGCCTGTCAGGGTAGTGCGATCGTACAAGGTAGGTGCATGGGCGCAGCTGCTTGAGGCACATAGTAGTAATGTGCTTGGGTGTAGCTAGTTAGGTTCATACAAGGTAGCTGCATGGGCGCAGCTGCTTGAGGCACATAGTAGTAATGTGCTTGGGTGTAGCTAGTTAGGTTCATACAAGGTGGCTGCATGGGCGTAGCTAGCTGGGGTGTACGGGGGCTGCCTATCAGGGTAGTGCGCTCATATTAGGTAGGTGCATGGGCACAGCTGGTTGGGGTCATAGTAGGTACGTGCATGGGCGTAGCTAGTTGGGGTGTACGGGAACTGCCTGTCAGGGTTGTGTAATCGTATGAGGTAGGTGCATGGGCGCAGCTGCTTGAGGTCATAGTAGGTAGGTGCATGGGCGTAGCTAGTCGTCGGAACTACCTGTCAAGGTAGGTGCATGGGCACAGCTGGTTGGGGTCATATAGGTAGGTGCTTGGGTGCAGCTGGTCGGGGTGTCAGTAGGTATGTGCTTGGGTGCAGCTGGTCGGGGTGTCGGTAGGTATGTGCTTGGGTGTAGCTAGTTGGGCTTAAAGTAGGTAGGTGCATGGGCGCAGCTGCTAGGGGTCATAGTAGGTACGTGCTTGGGCGTAGCTAGCTGGGGTGTACGGGAACTGCCTGCCAGCCACCCACCTCCACCAACCCACCACCCACCCACCTCCACCCACCTTTACCAACCCACCACCACCCACCCACCCTCACAAACCCACCATCACCCACCCACCTTCACCAACCCACCACCACCAACCCACTCACCTTCACCCACCAACCCACCATCACCCACCCACAGGAGAAGCGCTCAGCCTACGCACCCACCGACCAAACCCCTGTGCGGTACGACGGACTGTACCGCATCCTGCGCTGCTGGAGGAAACCTGGGAACCAGAAGCATCTCATGTGCAGGTACGCTACAACCGGTTTTTAAGTTTCGGTATATCCAATTGTGTAGAAATTGTGTACGCTACCACTGTATTTCAGTTTTCTGTAGGTCCAATTGTGTAGAACAAGTCCTATGCAAAATTGGCGGAGTGTGTTGGCAACGGAACGAAAGGTGGCAACAATGGCTCTGACCAAAGCGAGTTAGTTACGCGACCGTTGGCTGACATGTCAGGTATCATGTTTTTTTCTTTCCGGTCGGACGGACGGACAAATGGGTAAACATGGGGGCTCCCTGCCAAAACGTTGTGTTTTCAGCTTTTCAGCGGTCCAGTTGTGTAGCAAAAGTGATGTCCCAAGACCTCGACTAAGATCAAAAATAACTAAAACAGTGGTTTCCATGCTTGTATTGGTGGCTGGCCCCAATGCAAACAAACAGGCTGGTCCCCTCAACCTCACGCCTCGTATACTATTTGTTTGTCTATTGATTTATTGATTCATATTGGAGGGAAAGGCCCTTTGGGGGCATGTTCATTCTAGGGTTGTTCGGGGGGACTTCTAAATCTGCTTCTCGAGACGCATCCTGTTACAAAATCCATTCATGTATTCTCTGACCACAGAGACAGTGTGGCCACCCAACACAAAAAAAACACAACGAGCGCAAATAAGTAAAACAGTGATATACCGGTTCGACGAATGGCTCAATGGTAGAGTTTGAAGGTGCGGGGTTTGAATCCCTACGGGTGCGCTTTAGTGTCCGCGGTCGCTGCCATTTGCCATGGTAGCACTGTCCCAGTAAAGTAGCAGCCTGTTCTCTACCGCCGTAAGACAGGGCTCTCTTAATACCACGCCCCACCAGGTGTTATCATTACTCAAACGGAGATTGCCTTCCATGTACGAGCAGGGACCTGCTTGTGCGATGTGGCAACGCCCCTGCCCCCTGGACCACCTCTGACAACAGTGACAGTGTGAGGCTGCAACTCCGCCCAACACAAAACAAACACATAGAGCACAAATAACTATAACAGCGATTTCCTTCTATGCACGTGCAGGTACCTGTCTGTGTGATGTGACAACGCCCCTGCCCCCAGGACAACCATTGATGACGGTGACAGTGTGAGGCTCCAACTCCGCCCAACACAAAACAATCACAAAGAGCGCAAATAACTACAACAGCGATTTCCTTCTATGCATGTGCAGGTACCTGTCTGTGCGATGTGACAACGCCCCTGCCCCCTGGACAACCATTGATGACGGTGACAGTGTGAGGCTCCACCTCCGCTCAACACAAAACAATCACAAAGAGCGCAAATAACTACAACAGCGATTTCCTTCTATGCATGTGCAGGTACCTGTCTGTGCGATGTGACAACGCCCCTGCCCCCTGGACCACCATTGATGACGGTGGCAGTGTGAGGCTCCACCTCCGCTCAACACAAAACAATCACAACGAGCGCAAATAACTACAACAGCGATTTCCTTCTATGCATGTGCAGGTACCTGTCTGTGCGATGTGACAACGCCCCTGCCCCCTGGACCACCATTGATGACGGTGGCAGTGTGAGGCTCCAACTCCGCTCAACACAAAATAATCACAAAGAGCGCAAATAACTACAACAGCGATTTCCTTCTATGCATGTGCAGGTACCTGTCTGTGCGATGTGACAACGCCCCTGCCCCCTGGACCACCATTGATGACGGTGGCAGTGTCAGGCTCCAACTCCGCCCAACACAAAACAATCACAACGAGCGCAAATAACTACAACAGCGATTGCCTTCCATGCACGTGCAGGTACCTGTCTGTGTGATGTGACAACGCCCCTGCCCCCTGGACCACCATTGATGACGGTGACAGCGTGAGGCTCCAACTCCGCCCAACACAAAACAAACACAACGAGCACAAATAAATATAACAGCGATTTCCTTCCATGCACGTGTAGGTACCTGTTTGTGTGATGTGCCAATGCCCCTGCCCCCTGGACCACCCCTGGCAACAGAGACAGTGTGAGGCTGCAACATCGCCGAACCAAAACAAACACAACGAGCGCAAATAACTACAACAGCGATTGCCTTCCATGCACGTGCAGGTACCTGTTTGTGCGATGTGACAACGCCCCTGCCCCCTGGACCACCTCTGATGATGGTGACAGTGTGAGGCTTCAGATCCCCAAGGAGGCGGCGGCTGAGATCAAGCTGGCTGCTGGGAAGGTGTTCTCCATGCCTGACAAGCCTTACTGGTGGGTGGTCTGCTGGGAATAGTGGTACTGCTGGGGGTGGCAGTGTGGGGGTGCTGCTGTGGATGGGGGATTGGGGGTGCCGCTGGGGGCGGGTGTGTGGGGGAGCTGAGTTTGTGGGTGCTGCAGAGATCAAGCTGGCTGCTGGCAAGGTGTTCTTCATGCCTGACAAGCCTTACTGGTGGGTGGGCTACTGGGGGTTGTGGTGTGGGAGTGCTGCTTAGGGCAGGAGTGTGGGTGGGCTGCTGGGGGTGGGGGTGCTGCAGGGGGCGGGAGTGTGGGAGAGCTGAGTGTGGGGGTGTTGCTGAGATCAAGCTGGCTGCGGGGTGGCTGTTCTCCATGCCTGACAAGCCTTACTGGTGGGTGGTCTGCTGCTGGTGGGGGTACTACTGGGGGCGGGAGTGTGTTGGTGCTGCTGGGGGCAGGAGTGTGGGTGGACTGCTGGGGGTGGGGTTGCTGCAGGGGGCGGGAGTGTGGGGAGCTGAGTGTTTGGGTGCTGCCGAGATCAAGCAGGCTTATGATGCGCACTAACAAGCTAACTGTGGCAT
Organism: Chlamydomonas sp. ICE-L; assembly: GCA_013435795.1. Lineage (NCBI taxonomy): Eukaryota > Viridiplantae > Chlorophyta > Chlorophyceae > Chlamydomonadales > Chlamydomonadaceae > Chlamydomonas > Chlamydomonas sp. ICE-L. The sequence goes on along the minus strand of JACBWV010000610.1, from coordinate 51,571,298 downwards.
GCATGTAGGGATTACCTGCCTGAAGAGAAGTGCTGGGGGTGGGCCAAGCCCCCCCCTGAGAGCCAGCAGACGGGTGGTGGCACTCAAGGCTCAGCCGGCCCTGCAAAGATGCTGAAGAAGAGGGTAAGAGAAGCAGTGCAGTATTATGATGAGTTGTGCATAATGATATAATATATATAATATATATAATATATAATATATATATAATATGAATAAGATTATATATATATATATATATATATATATATATATATATAATATGAATAATATTATATATATATATAATATATATGAATAATATTATATATATATAATATATATGAATGATATATATAATATGAATAATATATATAATATGAATTGTCTATAATATTAATAATTTATACTGTCTTGGACTGATAAGGAGCGATGGGATTGCTTTGAAGCGATTTGGGGATGATGAAGAATAGGGTGAGAGTAGCAGTGCAGCATTATGATCAGCGTAATGCATAATAATCCTGTCTGCCTGTCATTACTTTTCTTTCCAGCTAAGTGAGCGTGAGAAGGCTCTCAACGAGATCAGTCAGGAAATACATAAAAGTGATCTGAATACCAGTGGTTGATTCTGTCCATCTTCAGTTCTTAATCTCCTGTTTGCCTGCCTGTCTTTAATTTGTTTCCAGCTAAATGATCAAGAGAAGGCTCTCTTCGGGTTCAGTCAGCAAATACATGTCGGTGATCTGAATACCGGTGGTTGATTCTGTTCATCTTCAGTTCTTACTCCCCTGCCTGCCTGTCATTACTTATTTCTTTCCAGCTGAGTGAGTGTGAGAATACCCTCAAGGAGTCCAGTCAGCAAATACATAACAGTGCTCAGAATACCGGTGGTTGATTATGCCAATCCTGTTCTTTAAAGATCTAACACGATGATGATTTTATATAACTTATTCTGCGCATCTTGAGTTTTCACATCCCTGTCTACCTGTCTGTCATTACTTATGTTTCAGCTAAGTGAGCGTGGAAAGGCCCTCGAGGAGTTCAGTCAGGAATTAAACAACAGTGATTTGAATACCAGTGGTTGATTCTGTCCATCTTCAGTTCTTAATCTCCTGTTTGCCTGCCTGTCTATAATTTTGTTTCAGCTAAATGATCAAGAGAAGGCTCTCTTCGGGTTCAGTCAGCAAATACATGTCGGTGATCTGAATACCGGTGGTTGATCTGCCCATCTTGAATTCTTACTCCCCTGCCTGCCTGTCATTACTTATTACTGTCCAGCTGAGTGAGTGTGAGAATACCCTCAAGGAGTCCAGTCAGCAAATACATAACAGTGGTTCGAATACCGGTGGTTGCTTATGCCAATCCTGTTCTTTAAAGATCTAACATGATGATGATTTTATATTACTGATTCTGCGCATCTTAAGTTTTCACACCCCTGTCTACCTGCCTGTCATTACTTCTGTTTCAGCTAAGTGAGCATGAGAAGGACCTAAAGAGGTCTGTCATGAAATTCATAACAGTGATCTGAATGCCAGTGGGTGGTTGATTATACCCATCTTCAGTTCTTACTCTCTTGTTTGCCTGCCTGTCTTTAATTTTGTTTCAGCTAAGTGAGCAAGAGAAGGCTCTCAACGGGTTCAGTCAGCAAATACACAACAGGGATCTGAATACCGGTGGTAGATTATGCCCATCTTCAGTTGTTAATCTCCTGTTTGCCTGCCTGTCTTTAAGTTTGTTTCAGCCAAGTGAGCAAGAGAGGGCTCTCAACGGGTTCAGTCAGCAAATACACAACAGGGATCTGAATACCGGTGGTAGATTATGCCCATCTTCAGTTGTTAATCTCCTGTCCTTAAAAGGATAAACACAACGATGATTTATTGTAACTGATTCTGCCCATCTTCAGTTCTGACACCCCTGCCTGCCTGTCATTACTTTCGTTTCCAGCTGAGTGAGCGTGAAAAGGCTCTCAACGGTTTCAGCTGCGGATCGTGCCACTTGACCTTGGTGGAGCCTGTCACCACCCCTTGCGGTAGGGGACTGGAACGGGGTTTGGGACGAGGATTGGGTCGGGGATGGGGGTTTGAGACTAGGTCTGGACATCTAATGCTGACAATTAGGGGTGTAATATCGGATGTGGGTGTGTATACTCAATATTCTTATGTCTGCAATTGTGGGTTCAGCTGTAGATCGTGCCACTTGACCTTGGTGACGCCTGTCACCACCCCTTGCGGTACGGTGGGGGTGGGGTGTGTGTGTAGAGGGGGAACATGAGCACGTGTGTGAGAGTGTATGTGTGTGTGTAGAGGGGGAACATGAGCACGTGTGTGAGAGTGTATGTGTGTGTGTAGAGGGGGAACATGAGCACGTGTGTGAGAGTGTATGTGTGTGTGTAGAGGGGGAACATGAGCACGTGTGTGAGAGTGTATGTGTGTGACCACCCTTGATAGAGTCTGGGGCTGGGTCTGGAAGCTGTCACCCACCCCTTTTCGTTCATTGACTTGTACGATTATTTTGGTCTTGTCCGGTGGTTTTTGAGACTGTGTCCTGTCAGATATCGATTGCTTACCATTAATGGGTGTATCCTCGTATGTGGGTGTGTCGCCGCCCCCCTACAGCCTCATCATTCCTCCTGTCTGGCACTTGTGTGTTCATCTGTCGATCGTGCCACTTGAGGGAAACCAGGTGACGCCAGTCACCACGACCCCTTGTCTTTGTTAGGTGTAGGTGTTTTGTGGAAGGTGTGTTTTGAGTTTGGGTATCACAAAAACACCCCTATCACCCGATTAAGAGGAGAGTTGCACCTGTTTGTCTTATTTTCCGACCGCCCTCTTGAGAGAGTCGCTGTCTGGGGCTGAGGTTTGGTGTGCGGGTCGGTCTTGGGTATCTCTGTTACTTTCAGTGTGGACGGGTCCTCGGACTACTCTGGACAGAAGTTTGGACGGGGTCTGGGACTGAATGGGACTGAGATTGAGATGAGGTCCGGGACTTGCTATAGGACTGGACCTTGAATACTGACAATGAGGGGTGTAATTTTGTGTGCGTGTGTGTCCTCGCAACACCATCCCCACCCCACCTGCCCCCAGGTCACAGCTTCTGCAAGGGCTGCTTGGAGAAGAAGTTCCTGGGCATCACCGACGTCGTACAGCCCAATGCAGCCAGGCCCTCCCTCAGGGTCCGGCGCAACCAGAAGCCCTGTCCCACTTGCAAGGTGCGCAACCTCAGCTTGGCCATGGAATACATCATCACCCCCCAGCACCACCACACACCACATAACCACCCCCCAGCACCATCACACACCACCACCACACATCACCCCAGCACCACACATAACCACCCCACATAACCACTACCTCAGCACACCGCACATCACCGCTCCACATTACCACGCCCCTGCCAACCATCCACACAGACGCCCATGGTCCCAACTCAAAGTGTGCAAATCACACTTGGCCAGGGGGAATACATCATCAACCCCAATCACCACCATAATCACACCCACTACACCCCCCCCCCCACCCCCCCCAACCCAACCCCCACCCCCCCACACGCCACAAACCCCCCCCCCCCCCCCACCCCCCCCCCACCCCCCCCCAAACACCCCCCCACCCTCCATCACCACTTGCCCCACACACCACATAAAACCCAACACATTACCACACACATCCACAGAGCCCTATCCCACTGGTAAGGTGCCATCTCACTTGGCCATAGATCATCATCACATACACAACCCACACATAACACAAACAAACACACCACATTACCGCTAAACCGCACGGCCCCCAGCACTAGACAGCTCAGCTTGGCCATGGAATACATCATCAACAGCACACCACACAACCACCCCACAATACCGCTAACCCACCACTGCCCCAGCACACCACATAACCACCTCCCATTACCACCTCACATCAAACAGAAGCCCCGTCCACTTGTAAGGTGCGCAATCTCAGCTTGGCCATGGAAAACATCATCACCCACCCACCAACCCCCAGCACCACACCACGACCCCAGCACCCACAATTACCACCTCACATCAACCAGAAGCCCGTCCCCCACAACCCACCCAAACCACCGCACCCAAGCTGCGCAACCACGCTGGTCCATGGAGTACTCCCACCACCTCACCACCGCCATCGAAAGCCCCCCCCACCCCTTACTTACTGCCACCTACCCCCATTCCCCCCCCCCCCCCCCCCCCCCCCCTCCCCCATCACTGCCACCACCCACATCAACACTGTGACTCAACCACAGTCAGAAGACCCGACATCTGCGACTACTTGAGCAACGCCGGACCACGTGCAAAGCCCCCCCCCCCCCCAACTGCCCCCACACGACACCCGCACCCCCCGCACACACACCACACACATCCACCCAGCCCAACACTCAACAACACTGTGACTCAACACATTCAGACCGACATCTGCGATTTCTTGAGCAACGCCCGGGTTAACTATGAGATGGGGTCTGTGATTGAAAAGTTGAAGGCAGAGGTGATGAAGGCGCGCGAGGAGGAGGCGCGTCTCGCCAAGGAGGGCACAGAAGGCGAGGGAAGCGAGAAGGAGGATGCTGAGGAGGTTGAAATGGGTAGGTTGAATCCCCAATCCCACCCCCCCTAACACACACATCTTCCCTCCTCCTCTCACTCTCCTCTCCCGCTCCCTCCCTCGAACCTCTACCCAACCCCCCCTCCCTCTCCCTCCCTCTCTCGCGCCCTCTCTCTCTCTCTCTCTCTCTCCCTCCCCCCCCCCCCCCCTCCCGCCCCCCTCTTCTCGCTCTCTCCCCTCGTCTCCTCTCCCTCTCATCTATCACTCCTCGTCTCTCCTCTCCCTCTCTCTCTCTCTCTCCCCTAGCTGAATGAATTGGCATTTCCTCCCCTAGGTTCCTGTCGCAGGGGATGAGAGGAAGGGGTTTTCATATATTTTCTCTCGCACCCCCACCTCCCTATATATAATATATATATATAATCCTGATACTGGCTGCGAATTCCCCCTTATCAGAAATCAATTGGTCGCGTTGGACACCAAACACAATCGTTTGAAATGCAGGGTCGGGGTTCGATTCCCCCTAACGTCGCCCTAGCGTTGCAGTCTTGTCACCGCGATGGTAGGCTGTCCATAGAGGTGGAAGACTGCTATCTACCCGCGTACGACGGGTTCCCTTAATACCACGCCCCACCAGGCGTTATCATTACCTTTTTTAATACTGGCTGGCGTGAATTTCATTGCCTGCGTGTCCACTTGCAGAGGAAGGAGAGGAGAAAGCAGAGAATGAGCAGGATTGGGGGGAGGCAGAAGCCAAGCCACCTGCCGGCAAGCGTGCCAAGCCTTCCAACACTCTCCGCCAATTTTCACACACACACTCGCACATATCTTCCTCTCTCTCTCTCTCTCTCTCTGTCTCTGTCTCCCCTGGCTGATGTGAATTTAATTTCCCGTGTGTCCTTTTGCAGAGGAGGGTGAAGAGGAAGCAGAGGATGATCAGGATGAGGAGGAGGCAGAAGCCAAGCCACCTGCCAGCAAGCGTGCCAAGGTTGGAGGGTCGTCCAAGGCGGCTGAGGTTGAGAAGACCACTGATGATGGTGCTGGATGCAACGCTGAGGATGAGGCTTCCGATGCGGCTGAAGCCAAGCCAACCACGGATGGATCTGGTAAGGACTTGTTGTCCAGCCCACATTTGGTATGCACTTGTTGTCCAGGCCACAATTGGTATGCACTTGTTGTCCAGGCCACATTTGGTATGCACTTGTTGTCCAGGCCACATTTGGTATGCACTTGTTGTCCAGGCCACATTTGGTATGCACTGTTGTCCAGGCCACATTTGGGTATGCACTTGTTGTCCAGGCCATTTGTATGCAACCGTGTTGGTCCAGCCACATTGCAGTCTGGTATGCACTTGGTGTCCCAGCCACATCTGTATGCATGTGTTCCAGGCAAAGTTGGTTGCACTTGTTTCCGGCACAGGTGGTATCCTTGTTGTCCAGGCCACATTGGTATCCTTGTGTCCAGGCCCATCTGGTATGCACTTGTTGTCCAGCCACAGTTTGGTATGCACTGTTTGTCCAGGCCACATTTGGTATGCACGTGTTTGTCGCAGCCACACTTTGGTATGCATCTGGGTTCCAGGCCCCCATTGGTATGCACTTTTTGTCCAGGCCACATTGGGTATGCAATTGTTGTCCGGCCACATTTGGTAAGCACTTGGTTGTCCAGGCCACATTTTGGTATGCACTTGTTGTCCGGCACATTTTGGTAATGCACTTGGTTGGTCCAGGCCACATTTGGTATGCACTTGTTGTCCAGCCATTTGGGTAGGCACTTGTTTGTCCAGGCACAGTGCATCTGGTATGCACTGTTTCCAGGCCAAATTTTGTATGCACTTGTTGTCAGGCCACATTTGGTATGCACGTGTGTGTCCAGCCACAATCTGGTATCAATTGTTGTCCAGGCCACCTTTGGTATCACTTGTGCTCAGCACATTTGGTATGGCACTTGTTGTCCAGGCCAATTTGGTAGGCAACTTGTTGTCACAGCCAACATTGGGTAGGACTTGTTGTCCAGGCCACAATCTGGTATGCACTTGTTGTCCAGGCCCATGTCAGGCCACATTTGGTATTGCACTTGTTGGTCCAGGCCACATTTGGTATGCACTGTGGTCTGCCACTTGCTATGGTATGCACTTGTTGTCCGGCCACTTTGGTAGCACTTTTGTCAAGGCACATTGGTATGCACTTGTTGTCCAGGCCACATTTGGTATGCACTTGTTGTCCAGGCCACATTTGGTATGCACTTGTTGTCCAGGCCACATTGCATCTGGTATGCACTTGTTGTCCAGGCCACATTTGGTATGCACTTGTTGTCCAGGCCACATCTGGTATGCACTTGTTGTTTCCAATAGCCACATTGCATCGGTAGGCACTGTTGTCCAGGCCACATTGCATCTGGTATGCACTTGTTGTCCAGGCCACATTGCATCTGGTATGCACTTGTTGTCCAGGCCACATTTGGTATGCACTTGTTGTCCAGGCCACATCTGGTATGCACTTGTTGTCCAGGCCACATTGCATCTGGTATGCACTTGTTGTCCAGGCCACATTGCATCTGGTATGCACTTGTTGTCCAGCCACATTGGTAGGACTTGTTGTCCAGGCCAATGCATCTGGGATGCCAACTTGTTGTCCCAGGCCAAATCTGGTATGCAACTGTTGTCCAGGCCACTTGTATGCACTTGTTGTCCATGCCACATGTGGTATGCACTGTTGTCCAGCCAAATGCATCTGAGTATGCACTGTTGTCCAGGGCACATGTTGGTATGCACTGTGTCCAGGCCACATCTGTTATGCAACTTGTCTGTCCAGGCAACCTTGGTATGCACTGGTGTCAGGCCCAAATTGGTATGCACTTGTTGTCCAGGCCACATCTGGTATGCACTTGTTGTCCAGGCCACATCTGGTATTGCACTGTTGCCAGGCAATTGCATCTGGTTATGCAATTGTTGTCCAGGCCACATTGCATCTGGTAGGCACTGTTGTCCAGGCCAATTTGGTATGACACTTGTTGTCCAGCCAATATGGTATGCACTTGTTGTCCAGGCCATATCTGGTATGGCACTTGTTGTCCAGGCCACAGTGCATTGGTCTGCACTTGGTGTCCAAGGCCACATTTGGATGCACTTGTTGGGCCTGGCCCACATTGCATCTGGTAGGCACTTGTGGTCCAGGCCACATCTGGTATGCACGTGTGGTCCAGCCACATTGGTATGCACTGATTGTCCAGGCCACATTCTGGTATGGCACTTGTTGTCCAGGCCACATTGATCGGTTATGCCCTTGTGTTCCCGGGCCATTTGGTATGCAATTGTTGTCAGGCCACATTCTGGTATGCACTGTGTCCAGGCACATTATTTGGTATGCACTGGTGTCCAGGGCCACATTTGGTAGGCACTTGTTGTCCAGGCAACCATCTGGTATGCACTTGTGTCCAGGGGCCCACATTGACATCTGGTATGCCACTTGTTGTCCAGGCCAACTTGCATGGTATGCACTTGTTGTCCAGGCCACATTTGCATCTGGTATGCACTTGTTGTCCAGGCCACATTTGGTATGCACTCGTTGTCCAGGCCATGCATCTTGGTATGGCACTGTTCTCGTACAGCCAGCATTGGTATTCCCTTGTTGTCCAGGCCACATTGCTCTGGTATGCACTTGTTGTCCAGGCCACATCTGTGATGCACTTGTTGGTCCCAGGCCACATTTTGGTATGCACTTGTTGTCCCGGCCCATTGCATCTGGTATGCACTTGTTGTCCAGGCAACAGTGCATCTGGTATGCACTTTGTTGTCCAGGCCACATTGCATCTGGTATGCACTTGTTGTCCAGGCCAACATTTGGTATGCACTTGGTGTCCAGGCCACATTGCATTGGTATGACCACTTGTTGTCCAGGCCACATTTGGTATGCACTTGTTGTCCAGGCCACATTGCATCTGGTATGCACTTGTTGTCCAGGCCACATTTGGTATGCACTTGTTGTCCAGGCCACATTTGGTATGCACTTGTTGTCCAGGCCACATTTGGTATGCACTTGTTGTCCAGGCCACATTGCATCTGGTATGCACTTGTTGTCCAGGCCACATTTGGTATGCACTTGTTGTCCAGGCCACATTTGGTATGCACTTGTTGTCCAGGCCACATTTTTATTTTTGGTCACGTTGAGCAACTTTGACTGGCTATTTTTCCAACTTAAAGCAACCTAGCTTCTATGCAGCTCCTCTGACTGGCTATTATTCCAGCCTAATGCAACCTAGCGCACCTTGAAGCTGACATAATCAGCTTTTGCACAGTCTTGACATCATGGGCATGCCATGCCATCGGTATATACATGTTTCTGCATCTAAACCACACAGTCTTGAAATCATGGGCATGTCATGCCATCGGTATATACATGTTTCTGCATCTAAACCACACAGTCTTGACACCATGGGCATGCCATTCCATCGGTATGTACATGTTTCTGCATGGAATCACACAGTCTTGACACCATGGGCATGCCATGCCATTGGTATATACATGTTTCTGCATCTAAACCACACAGTCTTGAAGTCAATGGCATGCCAAATCATTGGTAATCACGACTAACACAGATACATATGCTGCTGGTATCATCGCTGCCATCTCATACTGAGGCTATGATTGCCACTAGCATTCACATGCATGTGCGATGATTCCTACTTACATACACATACTAACATATACATACATCTTCCATGATTACTACTAATATAAACATGCATGTGCTGTGATTACTACTTACATACACATACTAACATACACATACATCTTCCATGATTACTACTAACATACACATGCATGTCTATGATTACTACTTACATACACATACATCTTCCATGATTACTACTAACATGCACATGCATCCGCTATGATAACTACTACCACACATACTAACATACACATACATCTTCCATGATTAATACTAACATAAACATGCATGTCCTATGATTACTACTTACATACACATACATCTTCCATGATTACTACTAACATGCACATGCATGACCTATGATTACTACTAACATGCACATGCATGACCTATGATTACTACGCATACTAACATACACATACATCTTCCGTGGTTACTACTAACATACACGCACATCTGCTATGCTTCCTGCGAACATACACGTACATCTGCCATGATTACTACCATCACACATACATCTGCCATGATTGCCCTCAGATGCGTCAGCAGACACAGCCGAGGCAGATGATGGAGCTGGTGGAAGCGGAAGTGGCGTAGGTGGTGGCGCTTCTGCCGCACCCATAGAGCTCAAGGCCACCACCAGCAGATTCCCCAAGCAGTTCGCGGACCTCTGTGCCGAGTTCCCTGAGTTTGATGCAAGCTTAGTAGAAGACATGATCGAGGACCAAGGGGGGGATGAGCAGGATGTGCGTGTCATGCTCTCGGTACGTATACATTGCTACACGGCTTGTGTTTATTTTCTTGAACAATCTGTGACTTGGTGTATGTGGCTTGCATGCTTGGAGACCAGAAGGGGGATGTGCGAGTCATCCTCTCTGTACGTTGAGGATGCTATAGCCTCGTGTGTGGTGTGTTGAACAATCTATGACTCGATTCTCTGTGTCTAGGTGCATTGCGGCTTGCATGCTTGGGGACCAGAAGGGGAACGTGGGAGTCATGCTCTCGGTACGTTGAGGATGCTATAGCCTCGTGTGTGGTGTGTTGAACAATCTATGACTCGATTCTCTGTGTCTCGGTGCATTGCGGCTTGCATGCTTGGGGACCAGAAGGGGAACGTGGGAGTCATGCTTTCGGTACGTTGAGGATGCTATAGCCTCGCGTGTGGTGTGTTGAACGATCCGTGAATCGGTGCTAAGTGGAGGACATAATCTAGGACCTAGGCGGGGATGAGCAGTATGTGCGGGTCATGCTCTCGGTACATTTAGGCTGCTATATCCTCGTGTGTGGTGCGTCCAACGATCTGTCTATCAATCATGACTCTGTGCTAAGTGGCTTGCATGCTTGGGGACTAGGAGGTGGGGGGGGGGGGGGGGGGGGGGGGGGCTGTGTGAGTCATGCACGTTTAGGGTGTTGCCCGCCTTGTGTTTAGTCGTTTGACGATCTTTGACGCGGTGTATGTGGCGTGCACGTCTGGGGACCAAGGGGGGGACGAGCAGGATGTGTGAGTCATGCACTCGGTACGTTTAGGCTGCTACATGCCTCGAGTTTGGTCCTTTGAAAAACACTGCTTAGCACCATGGACTCAGTCAAAAGACCATCACCACACCAAGTAAGCCCTAACCTATTTCCTACATTGCTTACATGCAGAAATTCCGGACACAGGCAAAGAGGCAGGATGTGCGAGTCACGCTCTCAGTGCGTTTAGGCTGCTACACGCCTCGTATTTATTCCTTTGAGAAATACTGTTTAGCATCATGGACTCAGGCAATAGACCATCATCAGACTAAGCAAGCCCTAACCTTTTCCCTACGTTGCTTACATGCAGAAATTCCGGACACAGGCAAAGAGTGCCGAATCTCCAAAGAAGGCCAAGAAGGCGGCCACAGCCCCCAAGAAGAAGGCAACACCCCCCAAGAAGAAGACTGCAAGCCCCAAGAAGAAGGCTGCAAGCCCCAAGGAGGAGGCAACATCCCCCAAGACGGAAGCAACACTCCCCGAGGAGGAGGCTGCAAGTCCCAAGGAGGAGGCCGCACACCCCAAGGAGGAGGCCGCAAGTCCCAAGAAGGAGGCAGCACTCCCCAAGAAGAAGGCAACCAAGAGGTCTAGGGCATGAAGTCATTAGGATAGTGAACTGTGTGGGAACCAGACATTGTGGGCACTGGACGATGAGTACAAGACATGATAGAAACTGTACACAACACACACTAGGCACTGTGGGCACTGGACACCAAGCACTGTGGGAACAAGCCACCATGTGCACTGGTCCCATAGAGTAAGACATGGTGGAAACTGGTCACAACAGACTTTAGGCACTGGGCATTGTGGGAAACAGACACTGTGGGCACTAGACGGAGAGAACGACATGGTGGAAGCTGGACACATTGGACTGTGGGCACTGGGCATTGTGGGAACTAGAGACTATGGGCACTGGACGATGAGTACAAGACATGGTGGAAACTGGTCTCAGCATACACTTGGCGCTGTGAGAACACGACACATAGAGCACTGGACACTAGGCAAAGTGGAAACAAGAGACTATAGGCACTGGACGATGAGTACTAGACATGGTGGAAACTGGTCACACCGGGCACTAGGCATTGTGGGAACCAGGCTTTGTGGCAACCAGGCATTGTGGGCGTTGAACAATGAGAGCAAGACATGGTGGAAACTGGTCACAGCGGGCACTAGGCACTGTTGTTGCTGGACACTGAGAGAAGACATGGTGGAAGCTGGCCACAGCAGGCATTGGGCATTGTGGGAACTAAGCACTGAGTGCACCAGCCACAGAGAACAAGGCATGGTGGAAGCTGGACACAGCGGACACTAGGCATTGTGGGCACTGGGCAAAGTGGGAACATGCCACTTTGTGCACCAGTCACAACGGACACTAGGCACTGTGAGAACCAGAAAAAAGACTGGACAAGAAAAACGAAGGATATCAAAATTAAGTGGTACGGCTTGAGATTGTGCTCGTAGCTTGGTCCAAACCTTGATTTGAACAAATGTGCTCGTGGCCTGCTGGCACCGTTGGTAATTATAGCAGCTACGGCTCGCAAGATAATATATATGTTAGACTTACAATACATGACATGATGGGTTGTGGGATCGAGCTGTTTCGGAGGTTGACCCGGATTTATATTTTGTGGGGGTTTGGTAGGTCGGGGAAGCTTCTCTTTTTGGCTGCCAGCAGCAGCTTCTAGGCAGCTCCTGGATTCGTTAGGTTTGGGACTCTGTTTCTCGTATAAGCTACAAGCGGCAGCTTCTGGGCAGCTCCCATGGTTTGCTATTCAGCCAAACCCGAAGCAAGCTAGTGCACCTGGAACTTGAACTGGGTGACATGGCTTCAGCCAGCAATTTGGCTGCTCGCGTTAGTAAAAGTCGCAGCATTAGACAATTACCGCTGTTTAGTCCCATTATTAACGGACTTATCATAACCAAAGTACTGACAACGACTGTAGCATTAAGGGAGCTTAGTGTTAGAGAACGGGCTGCTACTACATCTGGACAGTGCTTCCATGGCGGTTGACAGGGACCGCGGACACTTCAGCGCAACCATAGGGATTCCAAACCAGCACCTTCATCTGTTCAACGAGCTCAGCCATTGAACCACAAACAAAGTGCAGGAAGAACCAGGCCTGATGCATCGGTGCATTGTTTGTTCAAAGATTGATTGGTCTTGATTGACCATTCGGGCATCGTTTGTTAACCAGGCCTGGTGCATTGTTAACAGATTGCAGGAAGAACCAGGTCTGGTGCATTGTTTGTAAACGGATTAATCGACGTCTCTGCAGTGTAATATGCGGTGTACACAGTGCAATATACAGTGTACAGAATGCAATATACAGTGTACATAGTGCAATGTACAGTGTACACAGTGCAATATACAGTGTACAGAGTGCAATATACAGTGTACAGAATGCAATATACAGTGTACAGAGTGCAATGTACAGTGTACAGAGTGCAATATACAGTGTACAGAGTGCAATGTACAGTGTACACAGTGCAATGCACAGTATATAGAGTGCAATGTACAGTGACAATTTACCGTGACTATCATTACTGGTTTTAACATTTGTGCATCGTTTAGTTGCGGTTATGGTGGGTGTCAGGAAACAGCCACTTGCCATGTGGCCAGTGGGAGTGAGCTGCCCTGCTGAGTCCAGATCGTCATGGCCCCCGAAAGAAAGATAGCAGTTTTGATTTAGCCCATTGATTATGAAACTTGGTTACATAGCTTCAGCCAGCAATCTGGCTGCTCGCCTAGCTCATTGATTCGTTATAATTTGATTACATGGTCTATCGGCCAAGCTATCGCTACTCCAATTTTTTTTTGTAACGAAAATTAGACTATAATTAATAGCAAGAAAAACGCCTAGCTCATTGATTCTTAAACTTGGTTACATAGCCTCAGCCAGTAATTTGGCTGCTCGCCGAGCTCATCGATTCGTTATAGTATGTTGTAATTTGATTACATTGTCTATCGCCCCACTGTTGCCGCTTTGGTTTGTGTAACGAAAATTAGACTCATGATCAGCAAGAAGATTGATTCTTGAACTTGGTTTCATAGCTGCAGCCACCAATTTGGCTGCTCGTCCTCTTCCGCGGTGACTTGAACTTGGTTGGATAGCTTCAGCCAGCACTTCGGCTGCTCGTCCTCTTCGGCGGTGACTTGAACTTGGTTAGATAGCTTCAGCCAGCAATCGTCCTCTTCGGCCAGCAATCGTCCTCTTCGTCCTCTTCGGCGGTAAAACAATTATTACCAGGAAATGTAAACTTGAACGGATCACTTTGAAATTTTCATTTCCGGCGGTAAGATTAATTACTAGGGAAGATTAATACCAGTGCAAAAGGGGAGACTCGTTTTCAGCAAGGCAAGTCCTGTGCAGTGTCCCAGGCGACGCGGAAAATTGGCGGAGTGTGTTGACCGAAGCCAGTTTGTGATTATGTTATTGCGGCTTTATAGACACCTCCGTCTTTACGTTTTTCCTTTTTTTTTTTACAATTGGATTCATGGAACTGACTTCTCATCTCGTTACAACTCAAATCAATTCAAATCAACAGGGTATCAAACCTACATTATTGCTGCTTTATAGACACCTCCGTCTTTTCGTTTTTACGTTTTTTTTAGCTATTGGATTCATGGAACTGACTTCTCATCTCATTACAACTCAAATCAACTAAAATCAACAGGGTATCAAACCTATATTATTGCTGCTTTATGACGAGACACTTGGCTTACGTGTCAGGCTTCTATTTTTCAGTCGGTCGGGCAAACGGACAATGGGTTGTGGTGATGGGTGACTTCAACGCTCGGGTTGGTCTTGGTGTGGACAATGATGATACCGAGTTAGGAGATGAACCAGTATCCCAAACCAATAGTACAGCCCCCAACCAAACCATTCAACCGAGGTGTAGCATGGACACAGCTCCCCCCAATCGATTGGGGGGGGCCCTACTTCAGCTATGTGTAGTAACTGGTCTTATCATCCTTAACGGTAGAACAGAAGGTGATATGCAAGGTGCACATACCTTCTTTGCAGATGGCATGGACAAGAAATCTGTCATTGATTATGCGCTAGCCGCCCCTAGTCTTCTCAACACCCCAGGAGTCAAGTTTAGTGTGGCTCCCAAGCATGACTGCCCTCTCAAGCCCGGGGGTGGAAAGTTTGACCACATGCCTATCACACTCCACATACCAGATGCTGCCCTTAGGCCTTCTCAAGGTACTATTAGTACACCTGCTGGTGGTAAACCTTCGCCCAAACTGAAATGGAAAGACAACTATGTCCAGATGTATGCACACACAATTAAGCGTGACCCAGACGTTAACCGATTACTTGACAATGCACTCCATAGCTCATCTATGGAAGATTCAGAGAAGGGGATTGCTAGTGCTATTGAACTAGCCATAAGCAAATGCACACCATGTCACAAACCTGTAGCTAAGCGTAAGCACGGGCCCGTGAACGCATGGTATGATGATGAATGCAATCGTGCTAGACAGGCAGCAAGCCAAGCAGAACATCAACATGGCTCTAGCTCTGACTTGGCTGGTTCTATGCACAAGGAGTACAAGAGGATTCTCAGAAGAAAGAAGAGGAAGTGGCTAGAAACACGCATGGAGAACCTTCATACGAATCTTCGGCATAATCCGAAAAGTTTTTGGAAAGACGTGCGTGAGCCTAACAAGGCCACTACGGCAGACATCACAATTCATGATTGGACTGATTATTTGCAGACCTCTTTGATGTGCAAGTAGGTATTGATCCAAGTCTGGATGCTAGGGACTTTGTCCCTCAAGCTGATGGACCTCAGATAGAGGCCGCACCAACATGGTTATGTCAAGACTTTACCACCCAGGAGGTGTTTTCTGTTCTCCAATCCCTACGGAAAAACTCCTCCCCCGGGGTAGATGGTATCCCTGCAGAATGGTACAGATTTGCTTCCCATGAGGCCAACTCCCGATTTGTACAAGCTATGACTAACCTGTTTAATCTCATCTGGAAGACTTCTTACCCTAGCCAATGGGCTGCAGCTGCCTTGGTACCCGTACCCAAATCCAAAGGCAGTGTGTATGACAAGGACAACTATCGAGGTCTTGCGGTGAGCAACTCCATAGGAAAGATCTTCTCCCTTTGCATGCTACGTAGACTAGATGATTGGTCAGAAGAATTCAACCTTAGAGCCGCTGGCCAATATGGATTTAGAAGTGGTAGGGGGACTGCAGATGCATCATTCATTCTTAACCATATTGTAGATAAATATAGAGAAAAGAAAAAACCACTCTTTGTGGCTTTTGTTGATTTCAAGAAGGCTTATGATTGGGTCAACAGAGACTTGCTATGGGATTGCTTAGCAAGGCTAGGAGTCAAGGACCCCTATCTCAGTATTCTGAAGTCCATGTATAATCATGTTGTTTTCCAAGTTCGCTTACATGGGGACATTGGATCCTCCTTTCCATCCCTTGTAGGAGTTAAACAAGGAGACCCCCTATCCCCACTCCTATTCGGTCTGTTCATTGATAGAATTGAATCGTTCCTCCAATCCAAGCTCCCAAATGTAGGGGCTGAGCTTAGGGGAAAGATTCTGCAACTGTTACTTTATGCTGATGACCTAGCTATAATGGCAGAATCCCCGGCAGATATGCAAGCGATGCTTGACTGCCTGAGAGATTTCTGCGAGGCTACTAAGATGGCTGTGAATATAAAGAAAACTGAGATTGTCGTTTTCAACAAGCAATTCTGTGATGAGGCCCGCATGGATCCTGATTACAAATTTGTCTATGATGGAGCACAACTTTCTACAAAGTTATCTTTTATCTACTTGGGATCCCTCTTTGTGGATGGTGACTCAAGCAATCGTGCAAAAGCTGCTTTTTCTAGGATGCTCACTAAGGCCCAAAAGGCACACCACATGCTCCGTAGGCGATGCCATACTATGGAGATATACAATATTGATATTCTCACCCACCTGTTTGATTCTCTTGTACAACCTATCCTGAATTTTGGCTGTGAGGTGTGGGCTCCTTCTATTCTGAACAACACGCTTATCTCAAATGACCATGCTTGTGAGAAATGGCATAGAGGTATACTTAAACAAATGTTGGGTGTTTGCCAATCTACTACATCTAATATTATCATGGAAGAGCTGGGTAGAACCCCGTTGTGTTTTGCTTGGCTTAAACAAGCTTTGCGCTTCTGGAACAAGACCATTCATAAAGAACCTGAGGATCTCATTAGAATGGCTCTTGAGGAATCTTTTGACTCCAACACTGGCTGGGTTCATGACTTGCGTTGTGCTCTCCACAAGCTAGGATCCAGTAAAAACATCAACATTTTGGAGGCTGTCGATGTCGAAGGTATTATGTCTGAAGTTTTTGAGTCATGGAGGTTTAAGTACCCAAGTGACACCAATGCAGTTAGAGACATCCCTGATGAGAGAAGGGTTGGCTTTAAACGCCTCCGATACCAAAAATGGTTCGCAGCCAACAGTAATGATGAGAATGGCTTGATTCCCTTTACATCCGCCTTACATAAGCAGGATCAGATTCGTTCCATAGCACAGTTTAGAATGGGTTCCCATTGGCTGAACACAGAAAGAATGAGGGTGGTGGATAGAGCACACATCCCTCGCTCAATGAGACACTGTCAAATGTGTGGGTTCCAAAAACCTGAGGATGAAATGCATATATTTGAGTGCCCTTTTTATAATGATATTCGCCTCCGCTACCAGAAGCTGTTTACAGATATTTATAGGCATGTCCAGGAGGATACCGACTTAACCGTATGGAATGTGGAATTCTGCGATTCCACATTCAGAACCTTTATGAATGGAAATGGCACTAAGTCTTTTTGGAGCAACCTAGCCGACTATCTTTCTACTTGTAGAAGAGCAAGACAGGAAGCCCTGGACTGCTTAGTGGCACCGTAATTTATCATCCCTTTTTTTCTTCTTGTGACTTCTCAGTTGTTAGCTTCTTACCTCCGCCACTGTAAGTGGTTGAGATCTGGGTCCGGCTCTAAGGGGTTTAATACCTACGCCACCAAAACGGTGGTTGGGAGTTTGGTTTGTTTGTCCTCGACACACCCCTGATGTAATGGGTTTTTTTGCTTTGTGGGTGCTTTTTCTTTTTGTTTAAAGCACAGAGTCTCATACACCCTCGCGGTGTCAAGTAGACTTTAACATGTAATGTAATGTAATGTAATGGGGTGTCTCTGGGGGCTACCGCCTTTTAGGAGGGGGCGCTACGCAAAAAAATATAACATATGGACTCTCTAGGGGCTATCATCTTCCTGGGGGAGGATTTTGGGTATGTTCCATTACTGTATTCCATTATGTCTTCTGACTAAGGAACGGCAACTAATATTAGTGTTTGAAAACTAATATTAACTATCTCATAATATTATTAAAGTGTCACAATAATATAAGTTTTTCAAATAAATTCGAAATTCTGCTTAGGCGGCTCGTCCGACTAATATAATATAATATAATATTATTTATTCGCTAATATTATATAATATAACCGTCCCCTACTTCTGATGCGACAAAAGACTTGAAGGAGACAGTAGCATGGGTGGCGTTGTTTTTATGTAGGGGGTCCCACTTCCTGCGGTAAAAATCCTTTCAAATAAATAATTTGCTTATAAGAAATGCACAGTCACAGCTCACAGATGGCGCGTCCTGATCTCTGGAACGTGCAAGAACACCTCAACTCCAGCCAGCAATTTGGCTGCCCGCCTTCTTCTCACCTTTTCCTAGGCGGCCAGGACCCCCAAACTGCCAGGTCACCATATCTTCAGGCACGAGGGCGGGGGGCCTCGCAGCTCATACACGCACCCCCATCCTGCCCCCATCATCCCACATGTGGGGTCCGGCCGACCCATTTGCACTAAATTCACAGTTCCACGTAGCAGCACGCTCATACCGTTCACAAGTCCCGACAATTATCGCCACCCGACCCTTTCGTATCCATACCCGCGTCGTTGCCTCCTACCGACTACCGAGTCCGATCTGTTGGGATTCTAGACCGTTGTTGAACGATGTTGTCGACCAGGACATCCGTGTGTGCGCCACAGCGTGCCGCCCGTGGGCTCGTTTGCCGTGCAGCCGACGGTGGTAAAAGAGCATTCGGGTAAGCTGCGATGGGAACGGTTGGGATGGTCCATTGCATGGGTCCATCCCTTCGGAACATTCTATTGCATGGGTCCATCAGTCCATCCCTTTGGAGCATTCCATGGCATGGGTCCATCAGTCCATCCCTTTGGAACAGTCAATTGCGTGGTTCCATCCCTTTGGAGCAGTCCATTGCTTGGGTCCATCAGTCCATCCCTTTGAAACATTCCATGGCATGGGTCCATCCCTTTGGGCAACGGGGACAGTTTACAAGCAACTCGCTGCACAACAAACATCACAACGTACAGGCTGTACGGGCTGTACATGCTGCTCACCACACAACACATGGACACGCACCATACCATGTATGATGCCCCAACACGATTCAAGCGCACACACCATACCAATCTACACCTTTTTTACCATACCACTCCACACCTTACCACACCACACCATACCACACATGCGCACAGTTAAACCCTTTGACATTCGACATACACACTTGCACGCACACTCACATACACGCACGCACACACACACACACACACACACACACACACACACAGACACACACACACACACACATCCTTCCAACCTTGGCGTTGGTGCAGCAAGCAGGTCCCATGCTTTCCCTTACCACTCCATTCCCATCACATGCCCTCCCACCCTACATGCTACACCACTGTATATAATACACCACCCACAGCACCACCTGCCCTACACCCCCCCCCCCCACCACCTGCCCTACACC
The DNA here is from genome assembly GCA_013435795.1 of Chlamydomonas sp. ICE-L. Classification (NCBI taxonomy): domain Eukaryota; kingdom Viridiplantae; phylum Chlorophyta; class Chlorophyceae; order Chlamydomonadales; family Chlamydomonadaceae; genus Chlamydomonas; species Chlamydomonas sp. ICE-L. The sequence goes on along the minus strand of JACBWV010000610.1, from coordinate 51,551,742 downwards.
ACCCACAGCACCACCTGCCCTACCCCCCCCCCCCCCACCACCACCACCCACCACCACCTGCCCTACACCACCCACAGCACCACCCTACCCCCCCCCACCCACCCACCCACCTGCCCTACCCACCCACAGCACCACCTGCCCTACCCCCCCCCCCCCCCCCCCCCCCACCTGCCCTACACCACCCACACCCCCTCCCCCTGCAGGTCTGCGTGGAAGCCCTGGGACATTAAACCGTTAAGGTTGAGCCACCCACCCCCCCACCACCAGACCACCACCTGCCCTAACACCACCCACACCCCCCCCGCTCCCCCTGCAGGTCGGAATGGAACCTCGGTACATAAAAAGCGTGAAGGTTGTTACCAACAGCAAGGCCCCAACCTAAGGAGGGGTAGACAAGTGTGTATGGTCAATGTTTCTTTTGGGGCTATATGTGGTTGTTGGGCGTAGTAGCCCCCAGACCCTAAGCAGGCGTAAGAACAATGTGGGGCATGGTCACTGTGCTTTTGGGGGGTTGTTCATATATGTGGTGTGGCGTATAAGCCCCAAACCCTAAGCAGCGGTAGACAAGGTGGGCATGGTCACTGTTTCTTTTTGGGGGGCTTATATGTTGTGTGGCGTGTAGCCCAGAACCTAAGCAGGGGTAGACAAGGTGGGGGCCCCCCCCCCCCCAATGGGCAACTTGTTTTCTTTTGGGGCTATATATGGTTGGCGTAGTAAGCCCCCATAACCCTAACAGGCGGTAGACAAGGTGGCATGGTCACTGTTTTCTTTGGGGCTAGATGTGGTGTGGCGTAGTAGCCCCAGAACCTAAGCAGAGCGTAACAAGGTGGCATGTCCCTGTTTCTTTGGTGGCTATAGTGGTGTGGCTTATAGCCCCAGAACCCGAAGCAGGTCGGTAAGACAAGTGGGCATGGTTCCCTGGTTCTTTTGGGGGCTATATGTGGTGTGGCGTAGTACCCCAGAAAACCGTAAGCAGCGGTAGACAATGTGGGCATGGTCACTGTTTCTTTTGGGGGCATATTGGTGGTGGCGTAGTAGCGCCGCCCCCAGAACCTAAGCAGGCGTCGACAAGGGTGGGCATGGTCACTGTTTCTTTTGGGGGCTATATATGGTGTGGCGTAGTAGCCCCAGAACCCTAAGCAGGCGGTAGACAAGGTGGGCATGGTCACTGTTCTTTTGGGGGGCTTAAAAAAATATGTTGTGGCGTAGTCATGCCTCCAGAAACCCCTAAGCAAGGCGTAGTACAATGGGGCCATGGTCACTCTTTCTTTGGGGGCTATATGTGGTGTGGCGTAGTAGCCCCAGAACCCTAAGCAGGCGGTAGACAAGGTGGGCATGGTCACTGTTTCTTTTGGGGGCTATATGTGGTGTGGCGTAGTAGCCCCAGAACCCTAAGCAGGCGGTAGACAAGGTGGGCATGGTCACTGTTTCTTTTGGGGGCTATATGTGGTGTGGCGTAGTAGCCCCAGAACCCTAAGCAGGCGGTAGACAAGGTGGGCATGGTCACTGTTTCTTTTGGGGGCTATATGTGGTGTGCGTAGTAGCCCCAGAAACCCTAAGCATGCGGTATACAATGTGTGTATGTCACCCTTTTCTTAGCACTGTTTTCTTTGGGGGGCTGCTGCTGTGGGTTGTGGTGTTGTGGGGTGGTGTGTGGTGGGGTGGTGTGTGGTGTGGTGTGGTGGGGTGGGGTGGTGTGTGGTGGTGTGTGGTGGTGTTTGGTGGGGTGGTGTGGGTTAGGTGTGTGTGTGTGTGGGTGTGGGTTTGGGGCTGTGTGGGGGGGTGGGGGGTGTTGTGTGGTGGTGGTGGTGTGGTGTGGTGTGTGGTGGTGTGGTTGGTGTGGGGTGGGGTGGGTGGTGTTGTGTGGTGTAGTTGGTGAGTTGGTGGTGTGTTTGGTGGGGTGGGTGGGGTTGGGTGGGGTGGGGTTTGGTATGACTGCGGTCTGTGGTGGTGTATAGCCCCCAGCCCCCAGCCGGCCGTCGCGCCCTGTGGTCCCCTTTTCTGGACAATTTCTTCTTTTCCGGGCTACGTGTGGTGGTGTGTGGTGTGGTGTGGTGTTGTCTGGAATGATGTGGGATGGTGTGGTGGTGTGTAGTGTGGTGTGGTGTGGTAAGGTGTAGTGCGTTCCCAATAAGGGTGAAAGGGAGCTGCCTATCAGCTGCGACGCATTGCCTAAAAATAAAGAATGGCCCTGTTAGGGTATTTATGGCATTGTGTATTTCGATGGTTAGTCTCGGGTGTTTTGGGCATATATTGTGTATTGATGCAATACCACCATATTTGGTTAGACCCAGGTGTTTGGGCATATATTGTATGTTGATATATATACCAGCACATTTGGTTAGACCCATTGCAACGGGCTGGCTTCCTCAACCACAGGCCCCATAATAAGGCGCACTATATATTTATTTATTTATTTATACATGGTATTATATGACAGAGGAGGGGCGCGATGGTGTGAAACAGATGTTTTTGTTTTCAGTTGTCTGCTTGAAGACGTAAGAAGTTCCTTTGGCAGAATTCTGGCTTGGCCTGCCGCACCCTAAAACCCACGCTAACAATTAAGCATGGGTAAATTTGGATGTTCACACACAGACACAAAAACACTCACAGTCACTCACTCACACACACAGACAGACACAAACATAAACACACACATACACATACACATAAACACACACACACACACACATACACACACACACATACACACAGACACACACACAAACACACACACATAACCACACACACAGACACACGCACACCACCCCCACATACACACCAGCACACACCACCATACACACCACACCTGCACACGACACACCACACACAACACACGCTCACACACACACATCACTACTCACACACACACCCACAACACACACACACACAACACCACACACACACACATACACACACACATAATCCACAACATACCTACACACACAGACACCCACACACAGACACACACACATGCACACACTCCCACACACCACAACATCCACATACCACACACACTCACACACCCACCACACACACACACACCCCTACACATACACCACCACACCCGCCATACACACACACACACATGCACACAAAGACACAAACAGACATGCACACACATACACACAACACACAAACACATCACACACATACCACACATACCCACACAGGCCCGCACACACACACCATTACCCACACATGGCACTCACCACATACATACACACCCATGCCGCACACACAACATACAGAACACACACATACACACACACACTCACACACACACACACACACACACACTCCCCTCTTCCAGGTTGAAAGTTCCACAGTGGTGTCTGCACCAGCAGTTTCGTCAGTTGAGGTGGACTGGATCATCACGAAGTTGGGAGACACAGAAGAAGAACAGAAGGCTGTCTCGGTACGTCCCTAGACTCATTTTGGCCGGGTCTAGGTGGCGTGTGGGGGATGGGTGGGGTGGGTGGGGGGACTGGGTGGGTGGTGGGGGGGGGTGGATGGGGGACTGGGTGGGTGGGTGCGTGGGTGGTGGACTGGGTGGTGGGTGGAATGACTGGATAAATATATAATATAAATATAAACAATTGGGAGGCACAGAAGAAGAGTCGAAAGCTGTCTCAGTACATCTCTAGCCTCCTGTTGGATGGGAATCTGGGGGGGCAGTGTTTGTGTGTGTGAGTCTGTGTGTGTGTGAGTCTGTGTGTGTGTGTGTGTGTGGTGGTGGTGGTGGTGGTGGGGGGGCTTGAATGGATGGATGGATGGATGGGCTGGTGGATGGATGGTGAATGATGGATTGATGGAATGGATTGGATGGAGCCACCCCCCACCCCCCCACCCACCTCACCTACGCTACCTACCTACCTACCTACCTACCTACCTACCTACCTACCTACCTACCTACCCTCCCCCCGCCCACCACACTACCCACCCACCTACCTACCTACTACTACCCTACTACCTACCTACCTCCTACCCTACCCTCCCCCCCGCCCACCCACCCACCCACCCACCCCACCTACCCACATCCTACCTACCTACCTACCCACCCACCCCCCACCCATCTACCCTACCCACCCACCCCCCACCCCCCTACCTACTACCGACCTACCTACTACCTCCTACCTACCCACCCCTACCTACCTACCCACCCCACCCACCTACCGACCCACCCCACCTACCTACCCACCCGCCCACCCCACCCACCTACCCACCCCACCCACCTACCTACCTACCTACCCACCACCCACCCACCTACCTACCTTACCTACCTCCCCCGCCCCTCCCTCCCCCCCCCGGCCCTTCTACCCACGTACCCAACCACCTACCCCTCCCATGTACCACCCACCCAGCCACCTACCCCCACCCCACCTACCCACTCACTCACGCTCACCCACCTACATACCAACCACAACCACCTACCAGCCACCCACCTCCCACCCACCCACCTACCTACCTAACCCACAAACCTACCCACCTACCCACCCTGCGCCCCTTTACCTACCTCCCCCCCCTACCTAACCCCCCCCCCCTCCCCCCCCCCCCCCCCCCACACACCAATCCACCACCACCTACACCCATCATCACCCACCCCCCCACCCCCCCCACCCTGTGTCCGTACGTAAGTCATTGCAACCAGATGTCACGCTGCGTGCAATCAGACAGCCAAGGAAGTACACACCCGCACCACAAAAGGGACCCTCTCCCCCCCGCCCCCCCCCCCCCCACAAAAACACCACAACACCATACATACACACGGACACCCACACACCTACACACCCCGTTTCCATTAGGCATTGCAAAAGAAGGTCCAAGCTGAGTGCCATCAAGACAGCCAAGGAAGCACACACACACATACACCCACACGCACCCACGTGACACACACACATACACAACCCCCGGCACCTCAAACGTACACACTCACCCCACCACACACACACCTGTACACACCCACACACACACACAACACGCACCCACGTACACACACACACACCACATCCACACCCATGCAACCCACGTACACACACCCACACCCCATACACACCACAACACGCACCCACGTTCACACACGCCCCAACACACCCACACCCACATCACACACGCACCCACGTACACCACAACCCACATACACACACACACGCACCCACATACCCCACATACACACAAGACATACCACACACGCACAACATACACACACACACACACACACACCACACACACCACGCACCCACACCCACACACACAATACACCCGTACAACCCACACACCCCCCCACACACACACATCCACACACACAACAGACCAAACACGCACGCCCACCACCACGCACGCACACACAACACCCACACATACACACAGACACACACATACACACCCCCACCCCCATAACCCCCCCCCCCCCCCCCCCCCCCCAAAACCCAAAAAACCACCACACACCCCACCACTCGCTGACCACCACACACACACACCCACCCCCACTCACGCCACATACACACACACACTCATTCCTACCCCCACGCACACGATACACACCCACATCTCACACCCACACCACACACCCCCCACTCACGCAGCACCCGACTACACACACCCCACATACACACAGACACACACATACACACGGACAGACGGACACACACCTCATACACCCACCCATCCCCGGGTCCCACAGGCATTGCGAATGAGGTCAAGCTGAGTGCCGCATACCAAGGGAGTACTCACACACACCAAAAGCGACCCCCCCCCCCCCCCCCCCCACCCACCACCCACCACCCCCCACCACCCCCCACCACCAGACACACAAACACAAACGGGACACACACACACCTAACACATCACAACACACCCACCACACCACCCAGCCCCACACACACGATACCCACAAACACACATACAACACCCACACACATCAACCCCTTTTTCCGCAGGCATTGCGAAAGAAGGTCAAGCTAAGTGCATCAGACAGCCATTAATGAAGATTGCTGCGCTTGGATTGTATTTCGGTTCTCCCCAAGCGCTTGTGGCTTTATCTAATGTCGTTGTATACCTTTTATTGGATCAAACAAAGGAGTGAGTGGCATTCTATTGTTGGCCTGCCCTAGTGGTCAACGTGCATTTGTCCCTATCTATTGACTGGGTGTCAACGTGCATGTGTCTATATAGTGGAATGGGTGTCAACGTGCATGTGTCTATATAGTGGAATGGGTGTCAACGTGCATGTGTCTATATAGTGGAATGGGTGTCAACGTGCATGTGTCTATATAGTGGAATGGGTGTCAACGTGCATGTGTCTATATAGTGGAATGGGTATCAACGTGCATGTGTCTATATAGTGGAATGGGTGTCAACGTGCATGTGTCTATATAGTGGAATGGGTATCAACGTGCATGTGTTCTATATATGGAAGTGTGTCAACGTTGCATTGTCCTATAGTGAATGGGGTGTCAACTGTGTGTGTCTTATATAGTGGAATGGGTATCAACGTGCATGTGTCTATATAGTGGAATGGGTGTTGTACAACTGGGATTGAAGGCAAGGAATAGGATGTATGCATTCTAGCATCAACTGTCAACGTGCTGGTGGATGTGTGCATGTGTACACACTTACACCATGTGCCATGTGTATAAAATAGATTGGTATACATTAAATACCTGGTTACATGCTGTGTGCTGCAGACCTTGATGAGTTATGTGTCCACGATTGATGAGCCATCTGTATAAATTAAATACCTGGTTACATGCTGTGTGCTGCATACCTTTATGAATCATGTGCACACAATTGATGAGCCATGTGTATAAAAATGACGAGCCATGTATATAAATTAAATACCTGGTTACATGCTGTGTGCTGCAGACCTTGATGAGCCAGGTGTATAAATTATATTGATGATCTGTGTGTATACATTCAATACCTGAAACATTGATGAGCCATGTACACACAATTGATGAGCCATGCATATACATTAAATATCTGGTTACATGCTGTGTGCTGCAGACCTTAATGAGCCATGTGTGTAGACATGATGAGCCACATGTATAAGTAAAATTGATGAGCCATGTGTATACATTAAATTGATGGGCGATGTACATACATTAAATTGATGGGCCATGTGTATACATTAAATTGATGGGCCATGTGTATACATTAAATTGATGGGCCATGTGTATACATTAAATTGATGGGCCATGTGTATACAATTGATGGGCCATGTACATGCATGAAATACCTGGTTACATGCTGTGTGCTGCAGACCTTAATGAGCCATGTGTGTAGACATGATGAGCCACATGTTTAATTAAATTGATGAGCCATGTGTATACAATTGATGGGCCATGTGTATACAATTGATGGGCAATGTATATGCATTAAATACCTGGTTGCAAGCTGTGTGCTGCAGACCTACCGGTATACCCATACCCCAATTGATGAGCCATGTGTATGAATTCTATTGATGAGCCGTATGTATACATTAAATACCTGTAAAAAAAGCGTTGTAGGATTATTTTTTTTTGTATTTTGTTTTGTTGTCGAAGGGCTTGAAATGAAAAAAAAAGCACGCTGCTGAACTGCACCCCCAAACCTGTAACCATATTTGGTTACCTGCTGTGTACACCCATATATGGTACCGCGTCCACCATACTATGGTTTTAACATTGCTGTTGTTACACCATATATGGTTTAATTGCGAACACCCTATCTGGTAACATG
>JACBWV010000610.1:51511523-51539023 GCA_013435795.1 Chlamydomonas sp. ICE-L | reverse complement strand
GCGTGCTGTTGCCTTTGTGGGTGGGTGGGTGGGGGGGGTGGCCATGGTGGCCATTTCGCTTGTTTTGAATTCACTGTTGTTGGCGGTTGAGATTTGGGTGCAGTATTGGTTGCAAGTTAGTTAAGTGCAAGTTAGTTGGGTGCAAGTTAGTTGACGTGTTGTTGTGACCAGCCAGTGTCCAAGAGGATGGGTTAGGTATTGCTGGTGGTGGTGGGTGGGTCGGTGTGTGCAAGCCAGTCAAGAGATGGGTTAGGTATTGCTGGTGGTGGTGGGTGGGTCGGTGTGTGCAAAGCCAGTCAAGAGCTGGTGTTAGGGTATTTGGGGGTGGTGGGGGTGGGTGGCCGGTGTGGGTGGGTGTGTGCCATGCAAGCCAAGCAAAGGATTGAGTACGTATTTGCTGGTGGTAGGGTGGGTGGGCTCGCGGGTTGCAATCCAGCCAGTCAAGAGGGTTGGTTAGGTTATTGCTGGTGGGGGTGGGGGGAGTGGGTGGGTGGTGGGTGCAAGCCAGCAAAGAGGATTGAGTACGTATTGGCTGGTGGTGGGTGTGTGGGTCGGGGTGGGTTTTGCAAGCCAGTCAAAGCTGCGTAGGTATGCTGGTGGTGGGGGTGGGTGGGTGGGTGGGTGGGTTGGCACGCCAGCAAAGAATCTGAGTATGTATTGCTGGTGGTGGGTGGGTGGTTCGGTGGGGTGCAAGCCAAGTCAAGCAGTCAGAGATGCGTTAGTTATGTGGTGGTGGTGGGTGGGTGGGTGGGTGCAAGCCAGCAAAGAGATTGAGTACGTATTGCTGGTGGTGGGTGGGTGGGTCGGTGGGTGCAAGCCAGTCAAGAGATGCGTTAGGTATTGCTGGTGGTGGTGGGTGGGTCGGTGTGTGCAAGCTAGTCAAGAGATGGGTAAGGTATTGCTGGTGGTGGTGGTGGTGGTGTGGGTGGGTGGGTGTGGGTGTAAATGTGTGTGCGTTGCTGTTGAATTTATGGGTGGGTGGGGCTGGTGGCCATTTCCTGCTTGTTTTGATCAGAGTTTTTTTGATCAGAGTTTTTTTGATCAGAGTTTTTTTGATCAGAGTTGTTTTGATCAGAGTCGTTTTGATCAGAGTTGTTTGACAGAGTTGTTTGATTCAGAGTTGTTTTTTGTCAAGAATTGTTTTGATCAGAGTTGTTTTGATCAGAGTTGTTTTGATCAGAGTTGTTTTGATCAGTGTTGTTTTGATCAGAGTTGTTTTGATCAGAGTTGTTTTGATCAGTGTTGTTTTGATCAGAGTTGTTTTGATCAGAGTTGTTTTGGTCAGTGTTGTTTTGATCAGAGTTGTTTTGATCAGAGTTGTTTTGATCAGAGTTGTTTTGATCAGAGTTGTTTTGATCAGAGTTGTTTTGGTCAGGGTTGTGTGAGGTGGAGATAAGGCAGGTCTATATATTATACTCTATGCAGTGTATATATGTACATCACCTATTTGTACTCGTACTGCTTGTATAGGCAACCCACTGCTTCAATATTTTATTATTTTATGTGCATCACACTTCTTTACGGCTTGCGGGATGCCCAGGATGGTGATGATGCCTGATGGAGCATGACCACCACCAACTACCAACCACCACCAACCACCACCACCACGTATCACCAACCACCACCAACAAACGACCACCACAAACCACGCACTGCTTGCGGGATGCCTAGGATGGTGATGATGCCTGATGGAGCATGACCACCACCAACCACCACCACGTACCGCCAACCACCACCAACAAACGACCACCACACACCACGCACTGCTTGCGGGATGCCCAGGATGGTGATGATTGCCTGATTGGAGCATGACCACCTACCAACCACCACCACTTACCGCCAACTACTACCACCAACAACCGAACCACACACCCCGCACTGCTTCGGGATGCCATGATGGTTGATGATGCCGAAAAATGAGCATGACACCACCAACCACACCAGTTTACGCCAACCACCACCCACAAACGACCCCCAACACCCTCCACGCAATGCTTGCGGGAGGCCGAGTGATGGTGATGATGCCTGATGGAGCCTTGCCACCACCAACACCACCACGTTACGCAAATACCACCACCAACAAACGACCACCACACACCACGCACTGCTTGCGGGATGCCCAGGATGGTGATGATGCCTGATGGAGCATGACCACCACCAACCACCACCACGTTCCGCCAACCACCACCAACAAACGACCACCACACACCACGCACTGCTTGCGGGATGCCGAGGATGGTGATGATGCCTGATGGAGCATGACCACCACCAACCACCACCACGTTCCGCCAACCACCAACAACAAACAACCACCACACACCACGCACTGCTTGCGGGATGCCCAGGATGGTGATGATGCCTGATGGAGCATGACCACCATCACCCACCACTACCACCACGCACCATAAACCACTACCACCCACTTCATACCACCACCACCCACAACCCACAACCACGTACCACCACCCACCACCACATACCACCCACCATACACAGGATCCCGAGGATGGTGATGGTGCCTGATGGAGCATGACCACCATAACCCACCACTACACACCACTACACACCACCACACACCACCAACCACCAACCACCACCACGTACCACCAACAACCACCAGCAAAACACCACCACACACCACACACTGCCTGCAGGACATGAGGTGATGATGCCTGATGGAGCATTACCACCACCACACACCACCACACACCACACACTACCACACACCACCACACACCATACACAGGCTCCCGAAGATGGTGATGATACCTGATGGAGCAAGACCACTACCACACACCAACCACCACTACTACCCACCACAACCCACTACCCACCACACACCACCACTCACAGCACACACAGTACACACCATACACCAACCACCACCACTACCCACCACAACCCACTACCCACCTACACTACCAGGCACAACAGTACACACCACACCAACTACTACCCCACCACCCCGACCCACAACAACCCACCAACCCCACGACCCCCCACACACCAACCACACAAAGCACACAACCCCTACACCACGACCTGACCACCACGACCCAACCACCAGACATACGTACGCAGGAGCCCGAGGAGGGGGGGCGGCCGTGGGAGAAGCATGGACCACCACCAACCCACCATTCCAACCCACCAGGCCCACTCATCCCATCAACCAGACGACACAACCACCACGACACCAGACACAGGGAGCCCTGTAAGAGGGGGAGGAGACCGGGCGACAGCGCCTGGACCATCCCCCAAACCACCACAACCACCAGACAAAGCACCCCCACACCAACCACTCAACAACCACCCCAGCGGGACCGCCCAACAAAGCCCGAGAACAAAACCACCACCACACACCAGCACTGGGGCGGGAGCCCGAGTGGAGGGGGAGTTGAGGCCGGGGAGGCAGCAGCAGGACACACCACACACACACACCACCCGACACCACCACACACCACTGAATCCCACCACCACACCACCACCCCAAACACAGCCAGCACAGCACCACCCCGACCCACCACGCACACCCAGCCCACACACCAGACACAGGAGCCCGGAGAGGGGAGGAGGCCGGAGGGAGCACCCAACCACACACCAAACACACACCGACCACAACTCACCCCACACCACGACCCACCACCACCCACTACTCAACCACCGCGGCCCACCAGCACCCACAACCGGGGACCCCATAAACCACCACGAAACACCACCACACACCACCACACACCACGCGGACCACCGGCAAATCACCAACCGGGGGACGGCCAACAACCACCAAGAAACCATCCACCCAGCACACCACACCACCCCCCCTACACCACGACCACCACCCCAACCACCACCACACACTCACCCGCAAACACCAACACACACCACCACCACACACGACCACACCAACACCCACAACACACACAACAACAAAGCAATCAACACACACAACGACTACATCCACCAGCCAAACACCACCGCGGACCACAACAACCACCAAGCATTACACCACCACCCACCACCACACACCCACGACCCCACCCCACCATCCAACACCTCCGCGTACTACCAAACAATCCCTACCAAAGAAAACCACCACCACACACCACCACACACCACTACCCACCACCACCACACACCACCACACACCACCTCGTACCACCAACAACCACCAACAAACCACCACCACACACCACCACACACCACCATACACAGGATCCCAAGGATGGTGATGAATGAAGGAGCATGACCACCACCAACCACAACCACACACCACCACACACCACCTCGTACCACCAACCACCACCAACCAACCACCAACCACCATACACAGGATCCCGAGGATGGTGATGATGAATGGTGGAGCATGACCACCACCACACACCACCACACACCACCTCGTACCACCAACCACCACCAACCAACCACCAACCACCATACACAGGATCCCGAGGATGGTGATGATGCCTGATGGAGGTCTGGAAGCTGTCTCTGGGGATTTCTGGAAATCAGTGGGCTTCGGCACCATTTCACGATCAAATGATGAGTTAGTCGGATCCAAGTCTATTAGAGCACAAGTGGAGAAGGAGCTGGCTGAAAAAATGGCAGAGGTGAGCTGGACTGGGTCTGTGCTGGGCTGGACTGGACTGGGCTGGGCTAGACTGGGCTAGACTGGGCTGGGCTGGACTGGGCTGGACTGGGCTGGACTGGGCTGGGCTGGATTGGGCTGGACTGGGCTGGGCTTTGAGCTGGACTGGGTCAGCTTCCTTTTATCGAAATTCCAGCTTGATTTCGCCATCAAATGATTTCACGAAGAAATGATGAGTTAGTCGGGTCCAAGTCAAACACGTCAACCAGATCAGTTCTGGTCCTCAATGCAGTTCCTAAATCAGTCGAGCCTAGGGTTGACCCCCCCACCCCCCACCCCCCACCCCCCACCCCACACCCCACACACACATCACCCCCTCCCCCATCTCCACCCAACCAGGCTCTGACTTGGGTTCTGGCAAGGAGAACGACGTGGGGTCCTGACAATCAACCGCTTAGTAGGCTACCTTACAGACATGGTGCCCCCCCCCCCCCCGCCCCCCCCCCCCCCCCCCCCAAAACACACGCACACCGCACACCATTACTTTCACCCCCACCCCCACCCCCACCACCACCACCACCACCACCACCACACACACCACACACACCCTCAGGCTCCAGAATATAATTATAGTCAATTAAACCATGCCGATGTTGATCATGAGAGAAAGACAGATAGATAACGCCCTCGGTTCCAAAAAATGTTTTGTCATACCCGCTGGTCTCCTCCAAGGGTACGGACTACAGAGCGCCCAATAAAGTTGTTAAAGTTGTTAAAGTTGTTAGGTACACATAAGTTGTTAAAGGACTAAAAACCGAATAACTTTGTTCAAACTTGATTTGTTTCTATTTGGTTGCATGGTTGGAAAGGCCTTGACGAGCTGATGCTCATGGACCCCCCTTGACCCCCCTTGAGGAGCTGATGCTCATGGACCCCCCTAGACCCCCCTTGACGAGCTGATGCTCATGGACCCCCCTTGACCCCCCTTGAGGAGCTGATGCTCATGGACCCCCCTTGACCCCCCTTGACGAGCTGATGCTCATGGACCCCCCTTGACCCCCCTTGAGGAGCTGATGCTCATGGACCCCCCTTGACCCCCCTTGAGGAGCTGATGCTCATGGACCCCCCTTGACCCCCCTTGAGGAGCTGATGCTCATGGACCCCCCTTGACCCCCCTTGACTAGCTGATGCTTATGGACCCCCCTTGACCCCCCCTTGAGGAGCTGATGCTCATGGACCCCCCTTGACCCCCCCTTGAGGAGCTGATGCTCATGGACCCCCCCTTGACCCCCCTTGAGGAGCTGATGCTCAAGGACTCCCCTTGACCCCCCTTGAGGAGCTGATGCTCATGGACCCCCCAGTCACCACGTGTTACTGCCTGGGTGTCCAGGGTATGAGGCCTCAAAATGGTGGCGGTGGGGGGGCGGTGGGGGGCGGGGGGTCTCAGGGGTGAAAATAACAATTTCCGATGATGTGGCCTGACACATGTATTCTTCCCCCCCCGATTATCAACGAGCAAATGATAAATGAGTTGGATCCGTACGATATTATGATACTCACGATATTCACCATATTCACGATATTTACCATATTCACTGTCCACCATATTCACGATATTCACCATATTCACTGTCCACCATATTCACGATATTCACCATATTCACCATATTCACCATATTCACTGTCCACCATATTCACGATATTCACCATATTCACTGTCCACCATATTCACGATATTCAACATATTCACCATATTCACTGTCCACCATATTCACGATATTCACCATATTCAGTATGTCCACCATATTCACTATGTCCACCATATTCACTGTCCACCATATTCAGACCCACTGTATGAATGTTACAGTCCAGGGGTAGGCCAAATAGGCAAAAGGGACTCGCCCAACCGCGATAGGAAGGGCTAAAAAAGAAAAGGCATTGATGAACTGAACTCCAAACAATCGTTTTACCAACGGGGGCCCTGAGTTTGTGCTACAGTGCCCTCCCACCCAACCAACCCAACCACCCAAGGAACTTGGGCAACCCAGAGGGGGTGCAGAACTGATTTTTGACTATGGCACAATCTCCATGTCTAAGTTTTTCAAAAAGGGGTTATTTCTATTTAAAGGGGGGAGGGGGGGGGAGGGGTCAGCCCTCCCCAGTTTTTTTAGGCATGGTGCGACCTATTTTTTTTTTCTCCTCCCGGGTATTGACTTATTTATTTATTTGGCCTACTCCTGGACTGTAACATACTTACCTATGTGCGCAGGTCAAAGACGCTGGGGGTGTCTTCGACGAGCAGTTGCCATGCAAGCTAGCGGCCTATATGAAGTCTTGGCTTCAGACCCTAATTTTTTTTAATGTATTTATTCATTTATTCATTTATGTGTCCCTTCAGTCTATTTGGCCTACCCCTCGAATGTAACATACTTACATACGGTATGTGCGCAGGTCAAAGACGCTGGGGGCGTCTTCGACGAGCAGTTGCAAGGCAAGCTAGCGGCCTTCATGAAGTCTAGGCTTCAGACCCTCATGGTCGAGTACAAGACCAAATTGGACACATACATGTCGTCTTTGGGAGCTGGGACCATGACCGAGGAGGAGGAGCAGAGTGAGCAAAGCCAAATTTTCATGGCGGATTTTGCAAAGAAGATAGCCGAGGCCTTGCTGTTTTCACCCAAGTAAATTGTAGAATTAAATGGTCACTGTAGCACGAACTCAGGGCCCCCGTCGGTAAAACGATTGTTTGGGGTTCAGTTCTGTCATAACTGCTAGGCTACGGGAGCATTGAGGACATCTTGCAAGATGTCCTCAATGCTCCCGTAGCCTGGTAGTTCTGACAAGTGCATCAATGCTTTTTCTTTTGAAGACCTCCCTATCACGGTTGGGCAAGTCCCTTTAGCCTATTGGGCATACCTCTGGACTGTAACATACACACAATTGAAAATGCGAAGTATCAAATATGTTGTTTGTAACTTTGTATGTTACAGTCCAGGGGTACCTTCATTATAGTAAAATATCATGGCCCTAACTCCCCTAAGTACGCCTACTTTGCATATTGTAGGAGGGGCACCACCATTCGAACTGAATCCTCGGTGCCGCTGGTTTGTGGCAGGAGACCCACCTCCTGGGGTGAAAGTCCTTTCACAACTTTAAAAAAAGCGGACTTAGCCCAGGCGACACTTTCCGAGGCCTTGTTGTTTTCACCCAAGTGAAAATGTAAAATATCCAGATATCAAATATATCTAGGGCTGTCAACATCGTACTGGTTCCCGGATTATTTGTACGATACATGTACAACTACGATATCGTGTACCACTTTTCTTCGCAACTCGGCATAAGACCAAATAGGTGGTTCCAGGTAATAGCCTTAAAACTCAGAATGTAACATGTTCGCATTTATGGAGAGCCCATATCTGAAACATCTGACAACCAAAGTGCGCCTACTATTGTGTAGGAGTGGCTACACCGTTCGAACTGAGTCTTCGGGCACCTCGGTGTTGCTGGCTTATATTAGGACTTAGGAGACCCAGCTCCTGGGGGTGAAATTCCTTTCATAACTAAAAAAGTGCGCAGAAATTAGAATTACCGTACAAGTTTGGTTGCCTTCCATCATATCAATTTGCCGCCATTATATCAGACGCCGACAGTTTAAGGTACGCACTGTAAGAATTATGTGGAATGGGTCTAGACTTACGAGTTAATTGAAATTGAAATTGAAATTATTACATCCGAGTAATGCGCCACTCTCAGGACGTGAAGTTAAGAAGACCACTGCGTAAGCCGGAGCTAGCAATAGTTACCATACGAGTTAATAATACTTTCCGACTGCCGTCTTGGGCAGGAACAAACCAACATCAATTTCCATAGCATTCTTGCATTCTTGCATTCTTGCATTCTTCTAATCAAACAAGCTGTTATCAACCGTAATATGCATCCTCTTCATACCGTACACTTCTTAAATTTCATGATCGCACAAGCCTATAGGTAAGATGTTAGCGAGTCCCGCATTTGTCGGGAACTAAAAGACAATTCTTTCAGCTACGTTTAATTATTATATTCTCGTGATGTACTCGTGTACTGCACGCAGCCTCTGTGGCTCTGTCCCAGGCTGCCGGTGGGGGCTCCCAGTGACCGGGACCAGGTCAGCCGCTCCGGAACTCAACCGTCTTGACGGCCTGCCCCCTTGGCGGCCGGCCCCCCTCAAATCGCAGGCTGCCAATGGCAACACATATCGCCATCGCGCAGGGTGCCTCGCTTCTGACCAAATTTATTCGATAAGCAACGCGTCATTAGCCATGGGTCGACGCAGACAGGACAAGAAGCAGGGCAAGTACACCGCCACAGAAGATGGTGAGGGTCAGGAGCAGCACAGGGCTGACCCGCGCATCCGAATTTTGGCACTGCATCCTTCGACACAGATGCTGGCTCTCGCTGTTGGGCCGAAAGTTCGCATGGTGAACTACGGGTAAGACCATGGTAAAGCTGTCCATTTCAGGTTATTCCGGGCCATTTCAGTATATTTCGGTCTATTTCCGGCTATGCACACACATGCACTCACACACACTGCTACACACTTCCCCCCCCCCCCCCCCCCCCCCCCCCCCCCCACACACACACACACCACCCACCCTCTCTCACACACACTCACCTGTTTGGCATTCAGAGATCAGCAATCAGTAGAAAGTGTTGACTCCTGAGAACGAGTCTTTCCCCGGCCATGATAGCAGCGACCTGCGTGTGTGTGAGTCCTCCCCACCCCCACCCCCCCACCCCCACCCCCACCCACACTCACACTCACACTCTCTCTCTCACACACTCACACACACACACTCTCACCTGTTTGGCATTCAGGGATCAGCAGAAAGTGTTGACTCCTGAAAACACGTCTTTCCCCAGCCATGGCAGCAGCGACCTGCGTGTGTGTGAGCCCCCCCCCCCCACCCCACCCACACACACACCCACACACCCACACACACAAACACACACACTCAACCACCCACCCACCCACACCCTCACACACTCTCTCTCACACACACACACACACACACACACACACACCACCCACGCACACACACTCTCACCTGTTTGGCATTCAGGGATCAGCAGAAAGTGTTGAGTCCTGAGAACGAGTCTTTCCCCGGCCATGGTAGCAGCGACCTGCGTGTGTGTGAGTTCAATGCGGATGGCTCCAGGCTGGTGACTGGCGGCGATGATAAGATGCTCAGGCTGTGGGACACCGCAACTTGGAAGTGCCTTGGGCAGTGGTGAGTAGAGAATGTGGCAGTGGCAGTGGGTGGGTGGGTGGTGGTGGGGGGAAGGGAGGCAACTGACCTGATAGGGGTCGTTTTTGGTAGCTAATGTGAAGTAGTTCAATGCCGATGGCCAGAGGCTGGTGACTGGCGGCGATGGTAAGATGCTCAGGCTGTGGGACACCGCAACTTGGAAGTGCCTTGGGCAGTGGTGAGTTGAGGTTGTGGGTGCAGGGGTGATGGGTAGCCTTGACAGTGGAGGTGATGGTAAGATGCTCAGGCTGTCGGATACCGCAACTTGCAAGTGCCTTGGGCAGTGGTGAGTTGAGGATGTGGCAGTAGAAGTGGGGTGGGGGGAAGGGATGGGGTGGGTGTTTATGGGGGGGGGGGGGGGGGGGGGGGGGAAGGCAACTGCCCTGGCATGGGTCGTTTTGGTATATATAAATAAAATATATAAATAAAATATATAAATATAATATATAAATATAATATATAAATATAATATATAAATAAAATACAAATATAAAGAAGGTCATTTACATAAACGAGTTCAAATGGCTCTACTATCACAGCTTGTTTTCATTTTGCGACGAGATAAAGCCGTTTTTTCATCGTTCGACGCGCTGCAAATTGAGCAACTCGGTGCAACCCCAGTGCAGCGCACTACCCCCAGAATCTTGCGGAGCGCGAAGCGCAGAACCTGGGGGTTTGGGTGAGCATTTCTGACTAGCTTAGGCGGACACATGCACCGCCATGCAGCAGCAGAATGGAAGCGCGTTGCCCCCCCAGAAGTGGTAATTTCCGCCATGTTAACATGAAAGCTCCTTAGAGGGGGTGCGCAAAGAAAGTGGGGTGTATGTTTGTGTGTGTGTTTGGGTTGGGGTGGGTAGGGGGCGTGTGTGTGTGTTTGGGGTGGGTAGGGGTGGTGTGTGTGTTTGGGGTGGGTAGGGGTGGTGTTTGTGTGTGTGTTTTGAGGTCTTTGGGTCGAATGCGGTAAAATGTGAAGTATCATGCGATGGAGGTTGATAGTTGGAGGGTTAGCCCTTGACGTGAACGATGATATCATGCGTGAAGATGTTGCACATGGCTGGCCGTTTTTAAAGGCAGGTTTTAACTGGGTAGCCGTTTTTTAAAGGAGATACTTGACAAGTCTGAACCCTCAAGTCCCTTGGAGCCCAGGGATGTTTATTTCCGCTATATATAGCGATCGCTAGTTTTGACCACGTTTCAACGAAATTATCGCTAAAAAAAAGGAAATCAAAAAGTTTTTTTGTTTTTGCCCTGAATGGCCCCCAAAAGCTACAAAAAGCTATAAAAAGCTATAGAAAGCACACAAACGCTGTCCCTGGAGGACGCCTGAAAGCATACAAGTCTGAACCCTCAAGAGTCCCTTGGAGCCCTTTTTAAAAGAAATCATTTTTTTTTTTGGGAGCCTATTTGAAAAGAAAACAACTGAACCTGCCCCTGCTGCCATGTGAACAGGAAAGCCCCTAAGAGGGTGTGTGCTGGGACCTTCACAACGGACAGCAAGCACTTCTTCTTTGCAGACAAGTACGGAGATGTACTGGTGGCGCCATGTGATGGCAGTACGGATGGCGAGACGGTTTCGGAGCCGCCGGTGCTGCTGGGTCACCTCTGCTCCATTCTCACATCTGTGACTGTCTCTCCGGACAACAAGTGCGTGGGCAGCTTTGGGGGGGGGGGGGGAGGGTGTTTGGAGTGGTTGGGGTGGGGTAGGGTTGGGTTGGGGTGTTTTGAGTGGGTTTGGGTTAGGGGGCATGTTTCCCCCACTCCATTCTCGCATTGGTGACTGTGTCTCCGAACAACAAGTGCGTGGGCAGTTTACTTTTGGGGGTGGGATGGGGTGTTTGGAGTGTTTGGGGTGGGGTGGGGTGTTTAGAGTGTTTGGGGTGGGGGTCTGGTGTTTGGAGTGGTTGAGGTGGAGGTGTGGTGTTTGGAGTGGAGGTGTGGTGTTTGGAGTGGTTGGGGTTAGGGGGCATGTTTCCCCCACTCCATTCTCGCATTGGTGACTGTGTCTCCGGACAACAAATGCGTGAGCAGTTTTTTTTAGTGGTGGGGGTTGGGTTGGGGGGGGTTAGTGGGTGGGGTGTTTGGAGCGGTTGGGGTTGGGGTGGGGTGGGGTGGGGTGTTTCATGACTGTATCTCCGGACAACAAGTGCGTGGGGGGGGGGGGGGGGGGGGGGGGGGTAGGGGGGGGGGGGGGTGTTTGAAGTGGTTGGGGTGGGGGGGTGGGGTGTTTGGAGTGGGGTTGGGGTGGGGGGCATGTTTCATGGCAGTATCTCCTAGCAGCAAGTGCGTGGGCGGGTTGGGGGGGGGGGGGGGTGGGGTGTTTGGAGTGGGGTGGGGAGGGGGGGGTCAGGGATGGGCCACACACAAGGCTCATATATAAGACTCATTAGTGTTCACGACACTTTCCAGGAAATATGAACTGGAAAGTGCGCGTCAGCATACCCCCCCCCCCCCCCCCCCCCCCCCACCCCCCCCTCAACCCGCACTCACACACACACGCAAAAACACACACACCAATAGCACCCAGCCTTGAACTTTGCCCTGCCCAGGTTTATTGTGACCACTGACAAGGACACAAATTGTGCGTCAGCATTATGCCCCCCCCACCCCAACATGCACACACACCAATAAGAACCCAGCCTTGCTCTTTGCCCTGCCCTGGTTTATTGTGACCACTGACGAGGCCTGAAAAGTGTGCGTCAAAATCTAAACCCTAAACATCCTAAACCCTAAACCCTAAATTTGGTGCCCTGCCCAGGTTTATTGTGACCACTGATAAGGACAAAAAAGTGCGCGTCAGCATAATGCCACCAAAGCCAATGCTGGGGTCGGTGGAGATTCAGACGTACTGCCTGGGCCACACGCAGTACGTCACAACATCTGCATTCATCAACCAGACAAGTAGCGAAGCCAAGTCAACTCTGCTTGTTACAGATGAGGCCAAGTCAACTCTGCTTGTTACAGGTGAGGCCAAGTCAACTCTGCTTGTTACAGGTGAGGCCAAGTCAACTCTGCTTGTTACAGGCGAGGCCAAGTCAACTCTGCTTGTTACAGATGAGGCCAAGTCAACTCTGCTTGCTGCAGGTGAGTACAGCGCAAAATTGTTAGGCATTAATGCCGGCAGCGAGTAGAAGGGCACACATCCCCGTCCATTGCAGAGCATTGGCTGCTTTAAGCGTGCCCAGTCAAAGCTTTGTTCCTGTTGTGAGTGAAAAAAGGGGGTAAGCATTAAATTCAACGGCAGCAGTTGTAAAACATGTGGAAGAATAGCTTATAATAATAGCTTCAGCTATTCTTAATAATAAGAATAGCTGAAGCTATTATTATTATTATTATTATATAATATACTATTATTATTATTATTTGACTGTGGTTTTTTGAAACCACAGTCTGAAGCTATTATTATTATTATTATATAATATACTATTATTATTATTATTATTATTTGACTGTGGTTTTTTGAAACCACAGTCAAAAGCGACTGTGGTTTCGCCAATAATGGTCTTTGACATCAGCCTGTCACTAATTCAAGCTTGTTGCGAGTGAAAAAAAGGGCTAGCTACAAGTGCGACCCCTTCAGTTCGCCATAAGCGCGCCCAGTCAGAGCTTTGTGGCCCCAGGGTTACCCATTTGTCTGTCTGTCCGACCGCCCCCCCCTCCCCCCAAAGACAAAGCCTGACACGTCAGCCAACATTTTCGTAACTGACTTGCTTCCATTGCCACCTTTCGTTCCGGTGCCAACACACTCCCCAAATTTGTAGCTTTGCTTGCGACGCTGCATAGAACTTGTTCATGTTGCGAGTGAAGAACTTGTTGCTACAAGTGAGACGCCTTTGTGGATAGGTTGGCAGAGGCGGTGTCGGGTGGCAGGTGTGGTGGGTTTAACCACCCTAGATCCTAAACCATAACCCTAAACTTGGTGGCAGGTGGGGTGTGGCGGGTGGTGGCGGCGGCGGCGGTGGCGGGTGGGGTGAAGTGAGCCCCCTCTTAAGTAAGCCCATTGAAGTTAAGGGGGTTTAGTGGTTCAGGTTTTGATTCAAAGGTTTATGGTTTACGTGGTTTTAAGGTCTAGGTGGGTTTAGGGCTTATGTAAGTGGGGGCTTACTTCCCCCTACCCTTTGCTAGGTTTGGAGTTATTACATTTACAATGCATGTACATTTTCTGTGTCACACCCACGCACCCACACACACCAACGCACACACCAGCACACACACACACACACACACCAAAACACAGACACACACCAACATACCAACACACACACCAACACACACACAAAACCAACACACATACTCCAACACACCAACATACACACACCAACACACTCACCAACACACACCAACACACACACCAGCACACACACACTAGCACACACACACCAACACACACACCAACACACACACAGACCCACACCAACACACTCACCAACACACTATCACACCCACACACCAACACACTCACCAACACACACACACCAACACTCAGACCAACACACTTACACCAACACTCACACCAACACACCAACACACACAGGCAGCGGAGACGGCACCGTTCGACTGTGGGACCACATGACTGGAAAGCTTTTGCACATGTACGTGGCTGCGCAACCAGAGGAGGCCACGCCAACTGGCGATGCCACAGCTGGTGGTGTTGAGGAGGGCAGCGGCAAGGCAGAGGAGGCCACGCCAACTGCGGATGCTGCAGCTGGTGGTGGTGAGGAGGGCGGCAGCAAGGCAGAGGAGGCCACGCCAACTGGCGATGCTGCAGCTGGTGGTGGTGAGGAGGGCAGCGGCAAGGCAGAGGAGAAGGGTGCAGAGGCAGCGGGCGAAGGCGAGGAGGGTGGGGAGGGGGATGAGGAAGAAGATGATGATGGAGAGGACAAGGAGCCCAAGTGCCCAGCAGTGCTCAGTGTGGCACCATCACCATGCGGGTGAGTGGGCATGGATGAATTAGGAAGTGTCTATATCTCTTTTTATGTATTTATATCTTTTTATATGTATTTATCTCTTTATATGTATTTATCTCTTTATATGTATTTATATCTTTATATGTATTTTATATCTTTATATGTAGTTATCTCTTTAAATGTATTTAAGCACCTGGAGTTCTTTATATTTGTTTTATTTTTATTTAGAGGCATGTTATCTTTATTTATTTTTACAAATGCGAGAGCCGTTAAGTGCGTTTCTCACACGAATCTATTGATACACAGGACAGAGGACTTGATTTCAAGCGTCATTACATTACATTACATTACATTACATTGCATTGCATTGCATTACATTGCATGACATTACACTACATTGCATTACATTACAATAAACTACAATAAACTACACTACATTACAGTACATGGCATTACATGGCATAACAATGTGAGCCCCGTTAAGTGCGTTTCTCACAGGAATCTGTTGATGCACACAACAGAGGACCTGAGTTCAAGCTTTATTACATTACATCGCATTACATTACATTACATTGCATCGCATAAATATGTGAGAGCCGTTAAATGTGTTTCTCACATGAATCTGTTGATACACACAATGGAGGGCCTGAGTTCAAGCTTTATTACATTACATTACATTACATTACATTACATAACATTACATTACATTACATTGCATTGCATCACATAACTATGTGAGCCCCGTTAAATGCGTTTCTCACAGGAATCTGTTGATACACACAATGGAGGACCTGAGTTCAAGCTTCATTACATTACATTGCATTACATTACGTTATATTACATTGCATTGCATTGCATTGCATTGCATCGCATAACAATGTGAGCCCCGGTAAGTGCGTTTCTCGCAGGAATCTGTTGATACACACAATGGAGGACCTAAGCTCAAGTGTCATTACTAGGGTTGGGCTGACGTAAGAACGTATACTCGTACGTTTATAAGCTCATACGTATACATACGCTGTACGTTTTTTCTCGAAACGTATGAGTACAAATGTATAGAAACGTATGAGTTGTACTTCGAAAAGTACAGCACGCATCCCGGCACTTCACTTTCTTGGTTTTCATTCAATTTATCATTTACATAGGTCAGGAACCTGTTGGCAGATGGACTCTAAACCCTAACCCCTAAAACATGCAATTTTGTTCCAGGAACCTGTTGGCCTTTGGGCTCTAAACCCTAAACCCTGCAACCTTGTCGCAGGAACCTGTTGGTAGTTGGGCTCTAAACCCTAAACCCCAAACCCCTAATCCCTGCAACCTTTTCGTAGGAACCTGTTGGCAGTTGGGCTCTAAACCCTAAACCCTAAACCCTGCAACCTTGCCGCAGGAACCTGTTGGCAGTTGTGGTTGAGGGCAAGGATTCCGTCCAGATTTTGGAAGTGGACTGGAAGAGCAGCGAGCTTATCCTTCGACAAGAGCTTTCTCTGCCTAAGCTTCGCTGCCCCTGCCACGCAACATTTGATAAGGAAGGGCGGCTGTGGCTGGCTGGTGGCCCGCCAATCCCAACATCCACGGCAGCCCATGTGGCTATAGCAGCTGCAGGTACTGAGTGCTGTACATGAGTCATAGTAGCATTGCAGTATATTGTTGTTCTTAGATTGATGATGATTGATCATTCACTATTTTATTATGTTGCAGTTATGATTACTTTTATCATTATTCTCATTATTATGCTATTGTTATTATTGTTATTATTATTATTATTATTATTATTATTATTATTATTATTATGGGATTTTTGTTATTGTTGTTATTATTTTATGATTTGTATTCTGTTATTGTTACTATTGTATTATTTTATTTTAAGTTCCGACTGGCTGGTCCACCGTTTTTGAGATACCATAGAGCTTGGAAGGATTAATCCGCGAATGAATAGATTTCGTGAATTCATTGATTTTGTGGATCAATTTAATTTTTTACTGTTTAGATTTATTGTGTAGATGAATTTAATTTTTTACTGTTTAGATTTATTGTGTAGATGAATTTAATTGGTTAATTAATTGAATGCTTGGATTAATTGAATTGTTAATGAATTGATTTTGTGGATTAATTAATTGGATGTTCGGATAAATTGAATTTGTGGCTTGGTCCCTGGAAGTCTAGGTGGAGTTAGTGTAGATGGTCAGTCAGGATAGGGAAAGGCAATATGATATTATATATATGTATATCATATCAGGGGGGGGGGGGGGGGGGGGGGGGGGGGGGGCAGGAAGGAAGACAGATTTGGGCCGCATGTAAAAACGGTGTACGATTGATGGGGGAGTTGGAATTGCGGACGCTTTCCAACAAATATAGGGGGGAAAAATAAATTGCGGGAAGAAACGGTCTACCCCCCCCCCCCCCCCCCCACCCCCCACCCCCCCCCCCCCCCCCCCCCCCCCCCCCCCCCCCTGAACCCCCCTGAACCCCCCTAAAAATGGGGGTCATTCGAAATATATTTTCTTGCCCATTCCAGTTATGCTCTTACATCTTTCATGGGGTTGCCCCAACGTGATTTATCGTTAAGTTAAGATTTGGGTCGCCTTGGGTCAAAAAAACTTTGGGTCAAAAAAGATTTGGGTCAAAAAAACTTTGGGTCAAAAAATATTTGGGTCGCCTTGGGTCAAAAAAACTTTGGACTCCTCAAACTTCCTGCTTTATTTGGGGTAAAACAAAAAAGCTGTAATTGTATCCCGAGGCTAAGCTCTATTTAAAGCGAAGATGAGGTACGGCAGCTGATGATAATAACAAACACCTGGTGAAGTAGTCTGTAGTGAATAGTGATTCAGGGATTTGTATTTCCGGAATACATTCCTATCGGAAAAAGAGACCCCGTTTTGGCCAAAATTGCCGGAATAAGAACCCCCCCCCAAAAAATGTTTTAACCTGAAATTGACTAAAAATGACCCAAATCGACCAAAATCGGAATAAGCATCCTGTTTTGGGGGGCAAATAGGGAGGAATAAAATAAAAAGGAATAAGATTGCCTCTTTTTGATTTGAAAAAAATATCCCTGTCGTGATGGTGTGTGCTGTGGCCCTCTTGCATGAGTTAGTCTAGATAAGAATGAGGGATGATAATAACAAACACCTCATGAATTAGCCCTAGATCCTAAACAAGCCCTAGATCCTAAACAAACACCTTCTGATAATAAGAAACAGTGGGAACCTTGATGCATCTCTTGCTAGTTGTATACAAGTGTACTTTGAATTGCACTTGTATTTTGCAAGTGTGTAAGATATTTGCTGGAGGGATTAGCAAGCTTGGCACATTACAAATACATATTATAAAAAATGAATAGTAATAAATATATTATAATAAATATAGTATACAAATATAGTATACAAAATGGCATATTATAATAAATGAATAAACACATCATGCAAGCTCGGCATATTACAAAAACACAAATGCAAGCTTGACATATTACAATACAACAAATACAAAAAGTCAATAAAATAATGGAAGCTTGGCATATTACAATAAAACAAATAAAACAAGTAAATAAAATAATGCAAGCTTGGCATATTACAACAAAACAAATAAATGCAAATAAATAAAATAATGCAAGCTTGGCATATTAAAAAAACCATGTTAGCTTGGTATGTTACAATAAACTACTATGTTATAATAAAGGATTTAAAAGGCAAATAGCCATACAACATGTTTTACCAAAGGGTCCTGAATTAACAAAACATGCGCTCTCGACGGAAATCCCTGGGAGATGAGAATTAGGCACAGTGGGACACTTGCTGTATGAGCTCCTATTGAATGTATGAGTCCCCATCGAATCGTGATGTGCTAATAATAGTAATAATAATAATAATAATAACAATAGTAATAATAATAATATTTATAATATAATTATAATATAACCGTGATCGTATGCTGTGCACCTATTGCATTGGTGGCAGGCCCCAGTGCAAGCTAACGGGTCCGAATCACATGTTGGCCTACACGCCAACCTTGCAGGGATTTGGTGGTACTCCTACCGCCAAATAATGGCCAACCTGTTGCACTGGTGGCTGGCATCAGTGCAAGCAAACGGGTTTGAATCACATGTTGGCCTACACGCCGACCTTGCAGGGATTTGGTGGTACTCCTACAGCCAAATAATGGCCGACCTGTTGCACTGGTGGCTGGCATCAGTGCAAGCAAACGGGTTCGAATCACGTGTTGGCCTACACGCTGACCTTGCAGGGATTTGGTGGTACCCCTACAGCCAAATAATGGCCGACCTGTTGCACTGGTGGCTGGCATCAGTGCAAGCAAACGGGTTCGAACCACATGTTGGCCTACACGCCGACCTTGCAAGGATTTGGTGGTACCCCTGCCGCCAAATAATGGCCGACCTGTTGCACTGGTGGTTAGCCCCAGATAGAAGCAATTCCCATCAGAATCACTCTCATGTATGGAATTCCCATCAGAATTACTGTCATTTAGGGATCGTAATATCATATGATGTTGGCCAAAGGAGCGTATGATATCATACAAATTGCATTATATGATATTTTATTTGAATGGTAATTTTAGCCTAGCCAGACTGCATCATATGATGACATGATATAATATGAAGTTATTTTGCCGTTCCCTACATATATGACGCACGAGTCCCCAGTGAATCGTGATCGTATGTGATGTGTGATAATAATATGAGAATATAATTAAAAAATATTAACCCGGTAATATAATAAGATAATCGTGATCGTATGTGCTGATAATAATATGGGAATATAATTATAAGATAAGATAATATAAGCGGGAGGAGAAAATAAAAGAGATAGGTTACTCCATGCCTAAAAAACCTGGGGAGGGCTGACCCCTCCCCCCCCCCCCCCCCCCCCCCCCCCCCTCTTAAATAGAAATAACCCCTTTTTGAAAAGCTAATATATGGATTATTGGGGTTTACAGTATGGCCCACATAATGGCATCCTCAGAATTCCCACATAGGGATTGTGTGATAGTCAAACATCAGTTCTGCATTCCCTCTGGGTTGCCTAAGTGCCGAAGCCACCCTTCAACTTGAGGGCGGCCCAAAACTGGAGTTCTCATTATTTAAAGCATCAGCATCAGGCATACCGAAACGAAGAGAAAGCAAACGGTAAGAACGTGGTAGATTGGCAGCGTTTCGGTGTTGTCGCACGGTAGAGGGTTGGGGCGGTGGTTGGGTGGGTTGAGGGGGTGGGGGTGGGGGGGGCAGGGGGCATACCTCCCCCCCCCCCCACCCCCCCCCCCCCACCCCGCCCCGCCCCCCCACCCATACCCACTCACCCACCCATACTCACCCATATTACCTACCCATTCACCCACCCATATTATCAACCCATACCCAGCCATTCACCCACTCATACTCTGGGCTGGGGTTTGGGTGGGGTGGGGGGAAATACCTAATGCACAAGGTCCGAAGTGGTGCCAATAGACTTCCCATATTACCCACCCAGTCACCAACCCATATTATCAACCCATACCCAGTCATTCACCCACTCATACTCTGGGCTGGGCTGGGTTATTTGGGGGGGTGGGGGGGGGGGTAAATACTGATTGCACGAGGTCTAAAGTGGTGCCAATAGAGTACCCTTACCAAGGCCTACTTATGGGTGGTCTCAGAATGTCATTTGGAGTAAAAAGTTAGCAAAACACAAAATGAGGTGCTCAGACTGACCTGATAAGTTGCTTTGAATATCGCCATGATGCATGCGATTACAGCCCTGTTCTCAGAAAAAATCAATCGGCGCAACTGAAAATTTTGAGGCCTGGGCTCCTCCTGATATAAGGGTAATTTACAATCATGATCGTATGTGCTGCTAATAATATAATTATAATATACTATACTGGCAACCAAATAATATAATCGTAATGTTATGTGCTGATAATCATATGATTAAAACGTAATACTGTTTACCGGTAACACAACAATATAATTGTGATCGTATGTGCTGTGAACCTATTGCAGGTGCCGATGGAAGCTTTGCAGATTGCACAGAGAAGCTTATCTCTACTGACCTCTTAGCCCAGCTTGAGCAGAGGGTCCAGGAGGAGGAAGATAAGCTGGCTTCAGGTTAGTCATAAAGATAAGCTGGCTTCAGGTTGGTCATAAAGACCAGGGATCGATCATTACATTACATTGCATTGCCATCGCCAGGCCATCGTTGGCCCAAGACAAGCCTGTCCACAACATCCGGGAGGGGTCTTCCAACAAATACTCAGGAAAAGAAAGGCAATTTCAGGTGCAGTATCAGCTTTCAGGTGCAGTATCAGCTTTCAGGTACAGTATCAGCTTTCAGGTACAGTATCAGCTTTCAGGTACAGTATCAGCTTTCAGGTACAGTATCAGCTTTCAGGTACAGTATCAGCTTTCAGGTACAGTATCAGCTTTCAGGCTGCTCACCTTCTGCAGTTCTGAGTAAATACGGTATGGGAAGTATGAACACTACTACCTACACCACACTCTTGAGTACCGGTACACCATTTCATCACACGGCTGTTTTGTGCTATTCAGAACAGGCCATGAACCAATGTAACATGTTGAAGTAGAAACATTCAGTCACATTAATGGATTTATTAAAATGAAAACTGTCAAACATGTAACATTAACCATATTCCTCAACGTAAAACGGTAAAACGTCAAATCATAATAACTCCCCTCAGAATGACCGTCAAATCTTTTGAAGCTTTTATGTTGGCTGTTAGTACGGTATTCACATTATTTATTCATGAATTTGATAATGCAATATTCATATACGATGTTATATCCACATTATTTGGTTAGGCAATGTTATGTGTATTATTCAGGCCTACTCCAAGAAGGTCAAATGACGCTACACCTGGAGATCCAAAACAAGCGTCCCTACACCTTTGCCGAGCTGAACGAGCGCAAGAAGCAACGGAACGACCACAAGGAGAGCATCCGCCTTCACGGAGGAGAGGAGAAGGAGTAATAGAGCGCAGCAAGGATTGGATTTGATTGCTATTTGTTACATGGTTTAGGTACGGTTGGGCAAGTCCCTTCAGCCTATTTGGCCTACATTTGGACTGTAACATACATACATACATACATGGTTCACATGCTTCAGCCAACTCTGGGCTGCTCACCAGGGTACTTCAAGAGGACCCCCAGCTTTGATGCCTGTGACGCAACCCATTATATAGCCTGCGTCCTGCGACGCAACGGACCTTTCCTTCTGGTCAACGAACCCTCCCCAAGTTGCGTCCTGCGACGCAACGGACCCCTTGCCGTTGCGTCTGCGACGAAGGAGGCAGCGTCCTGAATAACCCTGCTACTCACTGTCTTCTAATTACGAAGAAGAAGAATTGTTACAAGGTTCTATACGCCAGGTTTGGCGTCTAACCCTCTGCACATTGTAGCAAACAATGACCCCCTGTGCGAGAGCCACGGAAACCAGGGACTTCTGGTGCATAGATTTGAACCAGGTTTAAATTCCAGGTCCCACCCTGCGATACCCATGGAAACCATACTAAGCAGATTAGACAGTTTGCATACTTGTCCAGGTTTCTTTGGTACCCGGTCATCCTCGATACCACTACCACATCAGGGGGTAGTTTCATCGTCACATTACTGAGTACCAACCCTAAGCTCTTTATTAGGTGTCTTGGTGACCATCGGCATCACTGCCCTGTCGGGCAGCTTGCCGATGTACTGCCAAGTACCACCTTCAAATCTTGGCCTACAGGTACCTAAGCGGCCTTTGACTCAACTGCTCTATCGGGCAGCCTCGCCGACGAACTGTTCTTGGAACCGTCTTTTTGTTCAGTTCCTATCACTCTAACCATCTTTCGACTTGGCCAGGTCCACAAGGAGAAAGGGTAGTGAAGCAAAGCAGGATATAAAGAATAATTACGTAATACCCATGGAGGAGAAGTAAAAAGGAAGGGCTGCAGGATTTGTTCACGTTTACATTTTTTCTTTCTTTCAATTTTCAAGCACCATCGGAGAATTTCAAAAAATGTGAAGGTAAATATCGTTTTTACTGCCAAAGACTACGAGCAGCCAAATTGCTGGCTGGAGCCATGTAACCAAGTTTAAGTTCAAGAAGCGCAGCAGGATATCATAATTAAGTACATACTGTGGTGGTTGTACGCATTATTACGAGGCGTGTGGTTGAGGGGGGGTAGCCCTTTTGCTTGAACTGGGTCCAACCACCACAGTAGGAAAATTGAAAATGAAAATTTGACATTTAAACATCCAGGAATAGTCACAATGACCTCCAAGGACGTGCCCAGTGGGATTAAGGGAACCGGATCGTAAGTATACGCTGCTCGAGCCAACATCGCACCTAGATACCAGTTACCGTGCCGGTCGACGACCCTCCGGACGGGCCCAAGCGCACTCAAGGGGGTCCACAGTAGGATATAATTAGGGATCAGCGACATGACCGGAGGTGCTTCGGGTGCACTTGAATACGGGGAAGCACCTTTATCACGAGCTGCTCACCGCGGTCATCAGCAAGAAATCCGCAACCATGGGCGCCTGCGTGTTCTCCTACATGGAATGCGTCAAGGAGTTCTTGGTGAAGAATGCGCATGGAACCTATGGACAGCACATTCTAGCCTGCCCTAAGCTGAAGGAGAAAGCAAATAAAAAGGCGGTGCAGGATTTCATGTCTCCATCAAAGAAGAGGCCCACCTGGGACCCAGACCCCTGCCGATGTAGACGGCACCACTTTGATGATAGGATCTTCACTCCTAAAGGATGGGCTTCCTGGGCCATGTGATTAGTTGATTGCATTATATGATCAGCTTAACCGTATCACCTTCTCCTGGTAATTAATTAATCTTCCCTTTTACACTGGTATCAATTTTCCCTGGTACCGGTAATTAATTTTACTGCCGAAGACGACGGGCAGCCAAGTTTCTGGCTGGAGCTACGAAGCCAAGCTCAAGGAACATTTATACTGCTGATAATTACAGTCGAATTCTAGTTACAAAAAACAAATTGGAGTGGCGACAGCAACGGGGCCGATAGATGTAATCAAATTACAACAAATGATAAAGAATCAATGAGCTAGGCGAGCAGCCAAATTGCTGGCTGAAGCTATGTACCCAACAGGGTAATTCAAAGCGCGCGCTTTTGCGCTTTTGAGCGCTGACTTTTTGACCCCCTCAGCGCTTTAAGCGCAGTTTTTTGCAACCCCTTGTAGGCGCTGCAAGCAAATTTTGCGCTTTTTGCACTACAAAGCGCAGTTTTTTTGTTTTCAAGTGCGCTATAGCGCTGGCCAATTTGGTCATTTGAAGTACCCTGGTACCCAAGTTTAAAAATCAGTGAGCTAAATCGAAACTGCTAGTTTTCCTTTGGGGGGCATGCCGGTCATATCTCAGCCGAGGAGCTCACTCCCACTGGTCACACTCCCACTGGAAGCTATATAACCAAGTTCAAGTTCCCACTGGTCACATGGCAAGTGGCTGTATCCTGACATCCACCACTACAGTTCAGTCAGTGACCTAGGACCGCCAGCCAGATAGTGGCTGTATCCTGACATACACCAGTACAAAACTAAATGGTGCACAGATATATATCATGACAGCCCCCCCCCCCCCCCCCTATTGGTGGCTTGCCCCAGTGGAAGCAAACGAACTGGCCCCCTCAACCTTACGCCTCGTAGTACGGCTAATACGGCATTATTTATATATATATATATATATATATATATATATATATATCCTCCTCCTCCTCCTCCTCGTTATATATATATATATATATATATAGTGGATCCTGGAGTGCTCCTGTTGATAAGATCTGGCCCAGACGTCTGTGGCCCAGAGTGTACCAGCTCACGCAGCAGACGACAGTCTTATCAACACTGCACCATGGATCTCCAGGTTGAAAGTAAGGTAAGCAAGGTAAGGCATACAACCAACCGAGGTTTTCAGGACTGTAACATACACATACATACATACATGATACATACCTACCTGCCACCAAAATCTGGGTCATCCATGCCGACAAACCAAGCAGGGGCCGTCAAGTTGAAGTTCCGCATCTCCGTG
The DNA here is from genome assembly GCA_013435795.1 of Chlamydomonas sp. ICE-L. Lineage (NCBI taxonomy): Eukaryota > Viridiplantae > Chlorophyta > Chlorophyceae > Chlamydomonadales > Chlamydomonadaceae > Chlamydomonas > Chlamydomonas sp. ICE-L. Next base: position 51,514,208 of record JACBWV010000610.1, on the reverse strand, counting down.
TGATCTGGATGCATTTCCATGGACGGCCATGAGCCAGGGGGGGGTGCGTCCAACATCTCCATGCCCTTATGACATTTAGACCAAGCCAAATATATATATATATACATATATCCTCCTCGTTGTCCTTGTCGTTATATATATAAAAAGGTAGGTCCGTTAATAATGGAACAACACAGCGGTAAGGGAAATAAACAGCTGTGACTATTACTGCCGCGACTTATATAGTTATACTGCCGCGAGCAGCCAAATTGCTGGCTGAAGCCATGTAACCCAGTTCAAGTTCCAGGTGTACTAGCTTGCTTCGGGTTTGGCTGAACAACAAACCAGGGGAGCTGTCGCTTGTTGCCGAAAAGAGATGCAATGTCCACAACCTACCAAATCCCCCAAAGGTTCCTCCAGCTTCACGCAGCGTGGCAACGCGTAGTATTCCCATTTTTAGGGCAAACGTTAGGCGGGAAGGCCAAGGTAGGGCAAGGATAGGATAGGATAGGAGAGGGGAGGAGGGAGCTAGGGTAGGATAGAAGACAAAAGGGTAGAATAGGAGGGAAAGGATAGGATAGGACGGAGGGCAAAGGTAGGGCAACGGATAGACAATTCAAGGTTGAGCAAGTCCCAGTACACCAGGAGAAAATTGTTCAACAGACCAAACACGAGTCCTGTGCAATCTAACTTTGCCGAGAACATGACACGCACATCCTGCTCATGCCCCCTCTTGGCACCCGAGCACCCAGTCCATGGTGATGAACACTGTTTTCAAAACACCACACTCGAGGCATTTAGCACCCTAAGCGTACCGAAAGCATGACACGCACATCCTGCTCATCCCCCCCTTGGGCCTTGATCACGTTTTCCACCTTGCGCCGAGTCACGGATGAGACGCAGGATTGTTGCGTGGCCATCGCATGAACTTTTATCAGGCTGATTCAACATCATCCTCCCAAGCCTGCAAGCAGTACGTGGTGGTGGGTGATGGGTGGTGGTGGGTAGTGGTCTGTAGTGGTGGGTGTTGGTGGGTGTTGGTGGGTGATGGGTACGTGGTGTGTGGCGGTGGGCAGTGGTGGGTAGCGGTGGGTGGTGGTGGTCATGCTCCATCAGGCATCATCGCCATCCTCATGAGCCTGCAAGCCCTACGTGGTGTGTGGCGGTGGGCAGTGGTGGGTGGCAGTGGGTGGTGCTCATGCTCCATCAGGCATCATCACCATCCTCAGGGTCCTGCAAGCCGTGAAGAAGTAGATTGCTTATGAAGTTATGATGATGTGAAGTAGTTGGGACGTGGGTTGGTCATGAAATCGTGAAGAAATGAGTTGCATGTGTAATAGTGAAGAAATGGGTTCCTTATGAAGTAGTTGAAACGTGGTTTATGCATGCAATAGTGAAGAAATTAGTTGTGTGTGTAATAGTGAAGAAATGAGTTGTGTGTGTAATAGTGAAGAACTGAGTTGCGTGTGTGATAGTGAAGAAATCAGTTGCGTGTGCAATAGTGAAGAAATGGGTTCCTTATGAAGTAGTTGAAACGTGGTTTATGCATGCAATAGTGAAGAAATCAGTTGTGTGAGTAATAGTGAAGAAATGAGTTGCACGTGTGATAGTGAAGAAATGAGTTGGTTGTGTAATAGTGAAGAAATGGGTTCCTTATGAAGTAGTTGGGACTTGGGTTGTTGATGAATTAGTGAAGACATGGGTTGCATGTAAATTAGTGTAAAAATAGGTTGCTTATGGAAAGGTTGCTTATGGAATATAGGTTGCTTATGGAAAATAGGTTGCTTACGGAAAAATAGGTTGCTTATGGGTTGCTAAAATAGGTTGCTTATGGAAAATAGGTTGCTTACTTGGGACGTGGTTTATGCATGAACTAGTGAAGAAATGGGTTGCGTGTGTAATAGTGAAGAAATGGGTTGCACGTGAAATCTTGAAGAAATGGGTTGCTTATGAAAGTAAGTTTGGATGGTGATGAGGTTGGTGATGAAATTGTCAAGAAATGGGTTGCATGTAAATTGGTATAAAAATAGATTGCTTATGGAGTACTTGGGACGTGGTTTATGCATAAATTAGTGAAGGAATGAGTTGCACGTGTAATAGTCAAGAAATGGGTTGCATTGGAAGTAGTTGGGACGTGGGTTAGTCAGTAGCTCCATCAAGCATCATCACCATCCTCGTGAAATAGTGAAGCAAGGGGTTGCATTGGAAGTGGTTGGCCTCTCCGATTGTGCAGATCCGTTTTTCTCAGCGGGGTTGGTATCGCGAACATTTGGGGGGACAGGTATGGGAGAATGTGTGTGATATGGTGGTGCAGGGGAGGAGGAATGGTGGGTTGAGAGAATGGGGGGTGGGGCGGTGGGGGGGTGGGCGAGAGGAAGTGGGAGGGGCAAGGGAGGAGGGGGGTAATACTAACCCCATCTTCACCTCTAACAAAAGTCAAAACACGAAGGAAGTGAACTAGCAAAACGTACTCCATGTCCACCTATAACAAAAATAAAAACAAGCAGGAAATGGCCACCCACCCCACCCACCCACAAATTCAACAGCAACGCACACACATTTACACCCACCCACACCCACCCACCCACACCACCACCACCACCACCACCACCAGCAATCTACCTACCCCATCTCTTTACTGGTTTGCATAACAGTGTCAACTAACTTGCGCCCAATGCCTTGTCGTCGATACTCGGGATGAACTGC
>JACBWV010000610.1:51494023-51506523 GCA_013435795.1 Chlamydomonas sp. ICE-L | reverse complement strand
CTTTGTTATAGACCGGTTCTCCCGGTCCAGCTAGAGTGTCTTGGGGCGCCAGGCCTTCCGCCTGAAAGCTTGCATAGTAGTGCCTCCGCCTGTTAGGGCCAGCACCTACCGGCGGCAGTACCCTGAGGTACTGTCGCCTTTCCCTTCTTATCCTTTCCTTGTCGCTTGACAAGCTATCACGATTGTAAGCACACACCCTAGTCCCTTCCCTGTGACAGTGTTAAGACATATCGCTCCGGAAATCTAAAGGTTATCGCTCATCAACGCCGCAACGTGTTCCACTGCAACAGACTTGAGCGCATCAAGCCTGTTACCCTGTCCGTAGATCCCGAGCTCCCGCGCACCTGCAGTGCCTTCTACAGTTGCCGCCGCAACAAACGAAGGAAAAGGATCTCAGTTGCAGAATCTTCTCTGATTGCTAGGCACAACCGCTGGAACACCACCCCCCCCCCCCCCCCCCCCCCCCCCCCCCCCCCCCCCCCTCCCACTGCGTCAACCCATCGTTCCTCTCCTCCCTTTCCGCCAACTCCTTACCCCACCGGCCCCGCAAGCCACACTGTAAACCCCCCCCCCCCCCCCCCCCCCCCCCCCCCCCCCAGTCTTCTACCCTGAATCGTCCCAGCCCTTCTCAAATGGATGCACCGTCGGCGTCTAACGCTACAGAGTTTCACCAATGGCTGCAGGACATCTCTCAGGATATTAAGGTGATGGAGGAAGAAAGTATAGACATGCCCCTATCTAAGATAAAACTTAACTCTAAAATCCACATCTTGGACCACATGTCTCCAGCACTCAGAATACAGTACAAGGATTCCATGCACATAGACCTCATGTACTGGCTCAAAGATGTCTATGCAGACTGGTATTTTGAGAACGCAGACCCTGGCACAGATCTTGTGCCATTCCCACGGCTGAACATGAGACCCTTTTACAAAACCAAGGATGAGGACTCCATATCTCTTACAGCCAGCACAAGTCCTCAACAACCACAGCCAGACAAAAAACCCTGCACCCACTATGCCCTTAATACTACCAAGAACACACGCAGCATATAAAAAAACTGGATCATGGACACAGGTGCAACCTCACACATGACTGGAGATGCCAGCCTTCTATATGACATAAAATACATAGATCCCATCAAAGTCCTCACAGCCTCTGGCCACACCTACATTACAAAGTCTGGCGCAGCCCTCATCAGAGGAGAGAATGGGAAACTTCACAACCTTCCTCGATGTCCACCTTAACTCAGACAAGAACACACCCGTCTTGTTCTCAATGGCATCAGCTATCAAAAATGTACCCAACATGGAAATCAAGTTCACATCTAACAAAGGTACCATGACCATCAATAACAAAATCATCATCTCAGGATCCAAGAGACGACTCCTGTACCTAGTCCCTGTAGTCAAACATGATCCTACACTGATCAGAGGATCAGAATACACCACAGCTGTAGCAATGGCAGCCGTCTCCAGAAAGACACCTATGACAGCTGAACTACAACACATCAGATTAGGACATCTAGCCTACAGTTCCTTAGCAAGAATGGCCTCAGAAGACATGGTCATTGGAAACGACATCACCTCATCTGCATTTAGGAAAATGAGTAAGCAAACCTGTGAGATCTGCATCCTCTCCAAGATGGACAAAAACCCCTACCCCACATCTCACACCAGAGCTACCAGACCCATGGGAATCATTCACATTGACATGAGTGGAAAAATTACTAGCCTAAATGGCAGCCTCTACTTCCAAGGCATTCTAGATGATTACTCTAAATACTCCATTGTTACATTTCACAAAACCAAGAGTGCAGTAGCCAGTGCAACAATCACTGAGCTTGAACGGTATGAAGTCCTCACCCAGAACAAAATTGGAACTATTTTATGTGACAATGGATCAGAATACAAATGCAACAGATTCAAAAGTTGGTGCAAAAGAAAAGGAATCACCCTCAATTTCACAGTCCTAGGCAACCCTTCTACAAATGGTGCAGCAGAACGCCTGAACAGAACCCTGCATGACAGGTCCACAGCCCTCCTCCTCTCATCTAAATTCCCCAACAGGTACTGGGCAGAAATGGTCAAAAATGCAAGCATCCTCAGGAACCTCTCACCAACCTCTGAATCCGACAAAACACCATATGCACTCTTCCATGGCATCAAGCCTAAGATAGATCACCTCAGGACAATTGGCTGTACAGCATATGTACATGTCCCACCTAAGTCAAGGGATTTCAAGTTCTCGCCCTCAGCCAAGATTACTAGGCTCATTGGATACTCAGACTCAAGGAAAGCCTACAGAGTGGTAGACTCCTCACACAATTTTTTTGATGCCAGAGACATAACTTTCAATGAATTTGAAAATCTGGCAGGTCAAAAAGGATTCCCAGGTGCAGACGCTGTGGTACTAGGAAACTATGAAGATGATATCCCAGTTGAAGTTGATGAAGATGATCCTACACCACCTGTACCTGCTATCCCCAACCAGTCTGAACTCATAGAAAGAGAGTACATCCTTGCCAGACAAGCTAAGCATCAGACCAACCCACAAGTGTGGGGCCTACCAGACAACCTCTCTTCTAACCCAGACACAGTAGATTCTGCAACTGTTACTTTATGCTGATGACCTAGCTATAATGGCAGAATCCCCGGCAGATATGCAAGCGATGCTTGACTGCCTGAGAGATTTCTGCGAGGCTACTAAGATGGCTGTGAATATAAAGAAAACTGAGATTGTCGTTTTCAACAAACAATTCTGTGATGAGGCCCGCATGGATCCTGATTACAAATTTGTCTATGATGGAGCACAACTTTCTACAAAGTTATCTTTTATCTACTTGGGATCCCTCTTTGTGGATGGTGACTCAAGCAATCGTGCAAAAGCTGCTTTTTCTAGGATGCTCACTAAGGCCCAAAAGGCACACCACATGCTTCGTAGGCGATGCCATACTATGGAGATATACAATATTGATATTCTCACCCACCTGTTTGATTCTCTTGTACAACCTATCCTGAATTTTGGCTGTGAGGTGTGGGCTCCTTCTATTCTGAACAACACACTTATCTCAAATGACCATGCTTGTGAGAAATGGCATAGAGGTATACTTAAACAAATGTTGGGTGTTTGCCAATCTACTACATCTAATATTATCATGGAAGAGCTGGGTAGAACCCCGTTGTGTTTTGCTTGGCTTAAACAAGCTTTGCGCTTCTGGAACAAGACCATACATAAAGAACCTGAGGATCTCATTAGAATGGCTCTTGAGGAATCTTTTGACTCCAACACTGGCTGGGTTCATGACTTGCGTTGTGCTCTCCACAAGCTAGGATCCAGTAAAAACATCAACATTTTGGAGGCTGTCGATGTCGAAGGTATTATGTCTGAAGTTTTTGAGTCATGGAGGTGTAAGTACCCAAGTGACACCAATGCAGTTAGAGACATCCCTGATGAGAGAAGGGTTGGCTTTAAACGCCTCCGATACCAAAAATGGTTCGCAGCCAACAGCAATGATGAGAATGGCTTGATTCCCTTTACATCCGCCTTACATAAGCAGGATCAGATTCGTTCTATAGCACAGTTTAGAATGGGTTCCCATTGGCTGAACACAGAAAGAATGAGGGTGGTGGATAGAGCACACATCCCTCGCTCAATGAGACACTGTCAAATGTGTGGGTTCCAAAAAACTGAGGATGAAATGCATATGTTTGAGTGCCCTTTTTATAATGATATTCGCCTCCGCTACCAGAAGCTGTTTACAGATATTTATAGGCATGTCCATGAGGATACCGACTTAACCGTATGGAATGTGGAATTCTGCGATTCCACATTCAGAACCTTTATGAATGGAAATGGCACTAAGTCTTTTTGGAGCAACCTAGCCGACTATCTTTCTACTTGTAGAAGAGCAAGACAGGAAGCCCTGGACTGCTTAGTGGCACCGTAATTTATTATCCCTTTTTTTTCTTCTTGTGACTTCTCATTTGTTAGCTTCTTACCTCCGCCACTGTAAGTGGTTGAGATCTGGGTCCTGCTCTAAGGGGTTTAATACCTACGCCACCAAAACGGTGGTTGGGAGTTTGGTTTGTTTGTCCTCGACACACCCCTGATGTAATGGGGTTTTTTGCTTTGTGGGTGCTTTTTCTTTTTGTTTAAAGCACAGAGTCTCATACACCCTCGCGGTGTCAAGTAGACTTTAACATGTAATGTAATGTAATGTAATGTAATGTAACAGTGTACCAGCCTACCTTCACAATACCAGCATCCAATCTCACACCAGCAGACAGTACACCCAATAACCAAACGGTCTAACAAGGAGATGAACACATCCCTCAAGAAATTGAAGATCCCCCTAACCCCCCATCTCCACCACGCCAGGAGCTACCTGACCCCACACCTCCTAGCCCTGACATTCCCCCACCGCCAGAAGTGGACCCATCCCTAGTTGAACCTAGAAGAACTGGCAGATAAAGGCACTCACCAAACTTTCTAGCATTCCTAGCTGCAGACCAAGTTATCATTCCCAAAAATGAAAGAGAAGCCCTCTCTAGCCCCCAGGCCAAAGAATGGAAAGCTGCTATGAAAGAAGAACTAGCAGCACTTGCACAGATGAACACCTGGTCCCTCTCAGAACTCCCATCAGGAGCCAAGGCTATAGGAACCAAGTGGGTCTTTGACATCAAACAGTCAGTTGATGGAGAAATTGTCAGGTACAAAGCAAGACTAGTTGCCAAAGGGTATGCCCAAAGCCCAGGCATGGACTATGATGAAGTTTTTGCTCCAGTGGCCAAACTGGCCAAACATGCTACCATTCGTTACATTCTCTCAATGGCAGCCAACCCCAAGGCATACCTAGCACAGTTAGACGTTTCCACAGCATTCCTCAATGGCATAGTTGAAGAAGAACTGTACTGCACCCAACCACCAGGATTCGAACAGGACCACAGGGTCTGCCGTATGTGGAAATGCCTTTATGGCCTCAAACAAGCTTCTCGCCAGTGGTACCTCAAGGTAAAAGAAGACATGACAGCTATAGGATTCAAAGAAGTAGACGTAGACCAAGGTCTATTTGTGCTCCCTAACTCAGCCAACAAGCCCATAATCTGGGTACTCTTCTGGGTTGATGACTTCCTTATGCTGTCCTTTGAGAAAAGCATCCTAGACAAGTACAAAACCACCATCATGACGCTGTACAAGACTAGAGACCTCGGTGACCCCTCAGTGTTTGTTGGCTATGAAATCACAAGGAATGCATCAACTGGCACCCTACACATCTGTCAGTCAAGGTTCATCCAGGACCTGCTGCGTGCCCACAACATGCTTCCTGAACCCAACAGCACCAGATTCCCTGTGCCTCTCCTACCAGATGCTCTCCTGCCCTATGCTGGCAAAGATACCCCAGCCACAGGCCTACCCCTTGCCCAAATTGTGGGCTCCCTCAACTACCTGGCAGTTAACACAAGACCTGACATTGCCCAAGCAGTCAACAGATTGGCCAGGCACAGTGCACACCCATTGCATGACCACATGGAAGCTGCCACTGGTATTCTCAAGTATCTGTCTAATACACCAGACCATGGCATCACCTACACCTTCTCCAACAAGCCCCTCATTGGTTACTGTGATTCTGACCATGCTGCCTGCCCAATCACAAGGAAGTCCACTGCAGGTTTTGTATTCCTCAACCAAGGGAGAGCAATCTCATGGGCATCCAAGATCCAGGCATCTGCTACAGCCTTGTCCACTACAGAGGCTGAGTTCATGGCAGCTACCTCTGCAGCCCAGGAGGGAATGTGGTTGAGAAAACTACAACACTCTGCCACAGGCATAGTTCCCCCTGCTCTCACCATTAATGGTGACAACCAAGCTGCCCTTAGTGCCTGGAACCAGGAGAAGCTGTCATCCAGACTGAAGCACATGGAGACCAGGTTCTACTTCCTCAAGGAGCAGTCCAAGAAAGAAGGTATCAAACTGAACTGGATCCCAACTGCTGCCAACATGTCTGACATGCTCACCAAAGCTCTGCCCAGGGCCAAGTTCTGTGACTTCAGAGAGAAGATTGGCTGCATTGGCAAACTCAAAATGGAATAACTCTAGAAGCTCTGACCAAGAACCTGTGATCTAGCATCACTCATATCCTTGATCATGGGGAGCTACTTGCCTTCTTTCGTTTTCTTCCTGCAGATCCCTTACAGTTCATTTCTGACTCATCACTATGGCCCCATAGTTTCCCCTAGCATTGATCTTAAGATCCTGCCTTATGATACTTTATAGATGATACTGTAAGTACCTCACCATATCCTTCCATCTGGAATGATAGTCATGAGCCAGCGGGGGACGTCTACTTTAAAGTTGTTTTTTAAATGGAAATCAAACAGATTGCTATCCAGCCCCTTTTAGCTGAACAAAGCCCTATGGCTGCACCTTCCTGGCAGCTCCACAGCTGGAATCCAGTCCTACCTAGATAATAGATAATAGTCACTGTACTGCCTCTGCCTCTTGTTCCCCTCTTAATGTACTTGCATATGCCCCTCAAGGTCAAGTGCCGTTCATTAGTGAACACTGGCCAAACCAGAAGCCTATACCCCCAGGCTCTCCTATGCACCAGTTATCTATTTTCACTCTAGCTTCCCTTCCCCTAGAACCTCCTAATTACAGGAATTATTATGAATAAAGAATACCAGGAATTGGGGGGGATGTTATAGACCGTTTCTCCCGGTCCAGCTAGAGTGTCTTGGGGCGCCAGGCCTTCCGCCTGGAAGCTTCCATAGTAGTGCCTCCGCCCGTTAGGGCCAGCACCTACCGGCGGCAGTACCCCGAGGTACTGTCGCCTTTCCCTTCTTATCCTTTCCTTGTCGCTTGACAAGCTATCACGATTGTAAGCACACACCCTAGTCCCTTGCCTGTGACAGTGTTAAGACATATCGCTCCGGAAATCTAAAGACTTCGTGCAACACTGATGATTTAATAACACAATTATAATTAAATCGTAATCCTTTAAGGGATGTTATTTGAGTTGTGCGATTCTTATCGAATTTTTAAACCATGTATACTATAATTTCATCCTTCAAAGGAATTATTCCTTTGGGAACGGCAAGTAATATTAGTGTGCGAAAAACGGATAGTAACTAACACTGAATTGATATTAGACTTCACAACTTCAGATTTTCATTCAAAAACTCATTTAGAGCGCCAGATCAGACTAAGATCAGATTAAGAGCCGGCCAGATAGGGAAAATAATAACCAAGCCTTCATAAGAGGATTTGTTTGCATTGTGGGTGCTTTTTCTTTCTGTTTAAAGCACATAGTCTCATACACCCTCGCGGTGTCAAGAAGATTCTAACATGAAATGTAATGTAAGAGCCAGCTTGTGACGGTAGGGGTGCTCAAAAGTAATAAGGCTTCTATAGTTATATTTCACACCCCTAGCAGATTGATTAAATAAGCATACCACGCCATGATACTTGTCTATGGCTCATGTGCTGCGTTTGTAGGGCTCTGGTTGAATGCACATGTATGCCTCTCTTTTGCTAGGGGGGACCACCAACTTTTCTGCCATTTTCATGTGGCATAAAAGTTGTTATCCAATCATTTTTTTTTTTACACTTTTGTAAGATTTGTTTAACCCACCCCTTCAGTCCCACAGTCTATTGCTATGAAAGGCGTTTATGGTCCGAGGCCCAAACATTTTAAAAGCTTGGCCCTGCAAATGTTACAGCACCTACCCCCTCCCCCACACACACACTTTGTGACAAGTCACACACAATGACACCACCAACCAGAAAGTGGTAAGGCACAACTGAGCAACACACGAGAGAATAACCTACCCCCACCTATCATGAAAAAACAGTGGCCAAGAAAAAATAAACAGGTCCTGTATTTTTCCCAAATTTAAAAGTTGTAAACCCTAAAAACTAACACAACCCCTAGTTTACAGCTTACTCACATTCATGCCAGCATCCACCCACCCAAGCTAGATATAGGGTTCCCCTATCCAGACCTGGAAGCTCTTACCCTGGGGTCTAAGTGACTAGGAGATGGGAGCAGTCCAAGCCCATACAATTGTGGTTTAGTTACTTAAGCTCGCGTGGCTGGTTACTTTTGAGCACCCCTAACGGGAGGCTTGTGGCGGGAGCCCCCATGTTTACCCATTTGTCCGACCGACCGAAAAACTTGAAACCCGACACGTCAGCCAACGGCCGCATAACTAACTCGCTTCGGCCAGCTCCATCATTGCCACCTTTCGTTCCGTTGCCATCACACTCCGCCATTTACAAACTCCTCATGTTCATTACCATCATTTATCTAACACATTCAATGTTGCAATACTGCATGATTGCACAGACCAAACAACTGCATACAGTATTATCAATTCAGTTTATGTTTGATCTATAAAAAACTATTGAGTTCATGCTCAAAAGTTTGAAAACACCCAGCAGTCAATTCAGCACTCATCATTTGCACCCACGCAACAGTACAGACAGTGCAACCTGTGATCGCCCTGAATAGTTTGTGTTTCCGCGTCGCTTGCGACGCTGCATATGACTTGTTACAGAAACAAAGCTGAGTGAAATTCGGCCAAGCCAAATTTACATCCAATTTAAACAAAATTGGTATGTTGGAAAGTTTATTTGATTGCATATTGACATATTGTGAAAGAGGAGATCAAAACCATGATATAAACCAGATATAAACTTTTTTTTTACGAAAACCAAAAAATTTAATATTTGGCCGAAGCCACCCTATATTGGGCCCAAGCTAACGTAGGCTATCTGTCTCAAGAAGGGCTCGTTGAAAATATAATTGTACTGCATATTGTCAAAGAGGAGATCAAGAGCTTTCGGACGAGCCATCCAAATAAAAATTCAAAAGAAAACATGCCTTGACATACAGCCTGCACAAATCTCATCAATATTAGTTGGCTCGGCCATTATCCATTCCGGTTATCCATTCACTAATATTAATTTACATAGCCGTTCCTTAGGTATGTATCCTGAGACACCCTTGGCATTCTGAGATGTATCCTTGGTATCCTGAAATATATCCGAAGACATATCCTGAGATGTATGCTGAGCTGTATCCTGGGATGTATCCTTGGTATCCTGAAATATATCTTGAGATATATGCTGAGCTGTATCCTGACAAATATCTTGGGTGTCCTGAGCTATATCCTGAGCTGTATCCTGACTTGTATCCTGAGCTGTATCTTAAGATATATCCTGAGATATATCTTTGGTATCCTGAGCTGTATCCTTGGTATCCTGAGATATATCCTGAGCTGTATCCTGAGCTGTATCCTGAGATATATCTTTGGTATCCTGACCTGTATCCTTGGTATCCTGAAATATATCCTGAGATGTATCCTGATACACTCTCGGCATCCTGTTCAATCCAAACAAGGGCCCGTCGTTTTCCGGCCATGGCTTCTTGGCATTGTCAGGATAAGTCGCCCCCGGCCATACAACACAATCCTGTTCTATTTGAACAGGAGTTCGTCTTGTTCTACCCAAAAAAGTAACAGTCCGCCCTTCTTTGTCCATGGCTTCTTGGCATTGTCAGGATAAGTCGCCCCTGGCCATACAACACAATCCTGTTATATTTGAACAGGAGTTCGTCTTGTTCTACCCAAACAAGTAAGAGTCCGCCCTTCTTGGTCCACGGCTTCTTGGCATTGTCAGGATAAGTCGCCCCTGCCTGGCCATACAACACAATCCTGTTCTATTTGAACAGGAGTTCGTCTTGTTCTACCCAAACAAGTAAGAGTCCGCCCTTCTTGGTCCATGGATTCTTGGCATTTTCAGGATAAGTCGCCCCTGGCCATACAACACAATCCTGTTCTATCCAAACAAGGATCAGTTTTGTTCTATTCAAACAAGGCTTCATCCTTCTCTGTCCATGGCTTCTTGGCATTGTCAGGGTGAGTCGCCCCTTGCTATACAACACCATCTTGTTCTATCCAAAGGCTCCGTCTTGTTCTTTCCCGTTCGATTCTTTCCCCTTCGATTCTTTCCCTTCGGTTCTCAAGAAGTGAGACCTCCATTCCAGGAACTTGGCCTCTATCCAAACAAGGGTCCGTCCTTCTCTGTCCATGGCTTCTTGGCATTGCCAGGATAAGTTGCCCCTTCCTCCATGAACAGGCGCCCATCCTTCATGAACCCAGGAACACCCCGTGCATCTTCAGGCACTGCCAGGCTGTCAGAAAACCAAGGGGCGAAAGGATTCTTGAAAATTCCAGAGCAGGTGGATGTGATGTCCTCAAAGCGACCCGTCCAGTTGGTTGGGACCACCACATCTGGGTATTCTTTGGAGGCCTCGACAGGCTCCTGGGGTTGGGCTGGAATGGATGGTACGATGTGGTGGGTATGTTGGTTGGTTACTTGTTTATTTATTTGGTTGGTTCGGTAGATCGTTGGTTGGTGAGTTAGTTGGTTATTTAGATAGTTAGGGACCACCACATCTGGCTATTCTTTGGAGGCCTCGACAGGCTCCTGGGGCTGGGCTGGAATGGATGGTATAACGTGGTGGGTATGTTAGTTGGTCACCTGTTTATTAAGTTGGTTGGTTAGTTAGTTAGATAGTTGGTTGGTAAGTTAGTTGGTTAGTTAGTTTCGTAAGGACCACCACATCTGGCTATACTTTGGAGCCCTCCACGGGCTCCTGGGGTTGGGCTGAAATGAATGGTATGACGTGGTGGGTATGTGAGTTGGTTACTTGTTCATTTAGTTGGTTGGTTGGTTGGTTGGTTAGTTGGTTAGTTAGTTTCGTAAGGACCACCACATCTGGCTATTCTTTGGAGCCCTCGACGGGCTCCTTGGGTTGGGCTGAAATGGATGGTATGATGTGGTGGCCTGGTGGGTATGTTGTTTGTCTGTTTTGTTTGCTTTATATTGACTAGTTTGTTTGCTTTTTATTGACTTCTTTGTTTGCTTTCTATTGACGTCTTTGTTTGCTTTTATTGACGTGTTTGTTTGCTTTTATTGACGTGTTTGTTTGCTTCTTATTGACTTGTTTGTTTGCTTTTTATTGACTTGTTTGTTTGCTTTTTATTGACTTGTTTGTTTGCTTTTTAGTGACTTGTTTGTTTGCTTTTTCTGGACGTCTTTGTTTGCTTTTTATTGACGTCTTTGTTTGCTCTTACTGACGTCTATGTTTGCTTATTATTGACGTCTTTGTTTGCTTTGTATTGACGTGTTTGTTTGCTTTTTATTGACGTCTTTCTTTGCTTATATTGACGTCTTTGTTTGCTTTTTATTGACATCTTTGTTTGCTTTTTATTGACGTGTTTGTTTGCTTTTTATTGACGTCTTTGTTTGCTTTTATGACGTCTTTGTTTGCCTTTATTGACTTGTTTGTTTGATTTTTATTGACGTCTTTGTTTGCTTTTTATTGACGTCTTTGTTTGCTTTTTATTGACTTGTTTGTTTGCTTTTTATTGACGTCTTTGTTTGCCTTTATTGACGACTTTATTTACTTGTTTGTTTGCTTTTTATTGAAGTCTTTGTTTGCTTTTTATTGACTTGTTTGTTTGCTTTTTATTGACGTCTTTGTTTGCTTTTTATTGATGTCTTTGTTTGCTTTTTATTGACTTGTTTGTTTTTGCTTTTTATTGACTTGTTTTATTTGCCTTTTATTGACTTGTTTGTTTGCTTTTTATTGACTTGTTTGTTTGCTTTTTATTGACTTCTTTGTTTGCTGTTTCGGGTTTTACAGTCCAGGGGGTAGCCTATTAGGCTGAAGGGGCATACCATTGTCAAACAATGAAGATAATTATAGGCTTTCCGGAGGGGGAGTATGGGTATGTGCATGTATAGGTACGGCATGCCGCAAATGCACAATTTCCTCCCTGTACAAACATCACAAACAATGGTGAACATATGATGGAAACAACGGAACAAAGTGGCTTCATAGAAATTCACACTGAAATTCACGCATAAATCCACTTACAAATTCATCTATAATGGTGAACACAGGATGGAAACAACTAAACACGTGGCTGCATCAATGCACATTGAAATGCACCTAAATATTCACACAGAATTTCATCTAGAATGGTGAACACATGATGGAAACAGCGAAACAAAGTGGCTTCATAGAAATTCACATTGAAATTCACACAGAAATTCATTTAGAATGGTGAACACATGATGGTAATAACAAATCATAGTGGCTTCATAGAAATTCGCATTACAATCCACATAGAATGATGAACACATGATGGTAACAGCGAAACAAAGTGGTTACACTAAATGCTTACGCATTGCTTACACACTTCTGCACACATTCCCACACGCTCACACATTTACACACACTCACACAGTGCTTGCACACTTCCACACACTCACACGGTGCTTACACACTACCACACATTTACACACTTCCACAGTATTTAAACACTCACACAGTACTTACACAGACTTACTCGAATTGAGGCTGACAGCCCAGACAGTGTCGGGATGCTTCACATACACAATTGCTTCCTTGCCATATTTATCCAGCT
>JACBWV010000610.1:51431523-51486523 GCA_013435795.1 Chlamydomonas sp. ICE-L | reverse complement strand
TTGGAACACTTTTGACCTCCTCTAGGACAAGTACCTGATAGCAGGCAGGTACCTGATAGCAGTCAGGGTATACTACGATACTACCGTACATACACGTGCCTGCCATACCTGACTGCTATCAGGTACCTGCCTGCTATCACCTGCTCTCATTTCCAAAATCGTTTCTAAAATCACTTCCAAAATCAAACACCATGCTGGTGCTGCACGGCAAGTCCGTGAACACCACCGCTCTTTTTTCCAATCTGCAAACGTGATGCAATACAGGACATGCAATACAGTACCGGTTGTGCCACCTCACTAGTACTACCTAACAACGTGCCTAACACACGTAACTGTCGTTGCCTGCTATCATTTCCAAATTCAGTTCCAAATTCAGCTCCAAATTCAGTTCCAAAATCACCTGCTATCATTGCCAAATTCAGTTCCAAATTCAGTTCCAAAATCACCTGCTATCATTGCCAAAATCAGCTCCAAAGTCAGTTCCAAAATAAACCGCTCTCATTTAGAAAATCGTTTTCAAAATCAGTTCCAAAATCACCTGCTTTCATTTCCAAAATCATTTTCAAAATCATTTCCAAAATCACCTGCTCTAATTTCCACAATCATTTCCAAAATCCTTTCCAATATCATCTAAAAATCTGTTTCAAAATCACCTGCTCTCATTTACAAAATCTGTTCATAAATCACCTGCTCTCATTTCCATGATCAAATACCATGCTGGTGTTGCACGGCAAGTCAGGGAACACCACCGCTCGGGAGGAGAGCATCGCCAGCTGCATCAGCCCCAGCGTTATGATCCGGTACTCCTCAGGGTTTGCTACCCAGGACAGGTCCACGTCTGGGTGGAGCATGAGCAAGCGTTTGGGCGCTTCCAGCCCCACTAGATAGGGACCGGTGGACTTGAGGTAGGTGGGGCCATTTGGGTGGCTGTGGAGCTCACGTGAGAGTTCGAAGTGGTAGCGGTTGTACGGCCGCCTGACACCTATCTTCATGTGCTGCGACCCAAAGGTGCCTGGAATGGTATAATAAATGAAGATCTTTCTTGAATTAAATGGTTAATAGATATGAAAAGAAAGTCAGACACCTATCTTCATGTGTGCGACCCAAAGGTGCCTGGGACGGCATAAGAAATGGAGATTTTCGTGAATAAATTGCTTATATGTTGAATACACTTTGAGTACACTTTTGCTCAGCTCCAGTGAATGTAACAAAATAAGTGATTCACAAGTCGGGTAAACGGGTAGTACACCATTCATGTAAGTCTGGCACATATCTTTATGTGGGGCAACCCAAAGGTGCCTGGAAGGAAATAATTCATGGAGATTTTGCTTATAATCATGCTTGCTTATGATTAATTGCTTATAACCTGCTTATGACTGCTTATAATTATAATTACTATCATTATAATTGCAATGATTATAATTGCAAATTACTTATAATTATAATCATGCTATTATCAGATATATATACGCAGATTGAGTATAAGGGACCCAAAGGTGCCTGGAAGGGCATATTACATGGAGATTTTGCTTACAATCGTGCTATTATCAGATACATACGCAGGTTGAGTAGTAATGATAACGCCTGGTAGGGCGTGGTGCTAAGGGAGCCCGTCGTACACGAGTAGGGAGCGGTCTTCTACCTCAACTGGACAAGCTACCATCGCGGTTGACGACAACCTGCAACGCCAAGAGCAACCGAAGGGGGAATCAAACCCCCGACTCTTCATCCTCAAAGTGATTTGGTCTACCACAAGACCAATGTATGTCACTGAAAAGGACTGTTACGGATTATAACATATGACTGGGGCGCATAAAGGAGGGGCTAATAATACATGGAGATTTTGCTTATAATCTACTATGCTATAATCAGATATATGTGCAGGTTGAGTAGTATATAAGGGACCCAAAGGTGCCTGGAAGGGCATATTACATGGAGATTTGCTTACAATCATGCTATAATCAGATATATGTGCAGGTTGAGTAGTATATAAGGCACCCAAAGGTGCCTGGAAGGGCATATTACATGGAGATTTGCTTACAATCATGCTATAATCAGATGTATGTGCAGGTTGAGTAGTATATAAGGGACCCAAAGGTGCCTGGCACGGCATAAGAAAGCAAGAGCATGCACTTGATTGAGATTGAATTTTAATTTTAGTTAAAAACATGGCTGGCACGGCATGAGCATGCGCTGTCAGGTGGTTGCGATTGAATTTGAATTTGAAACATGGCTGGTACGGCATGAGCATGCACAGCCACTTGATTGAAATTTAAATTTAAACTGAATTTGAAAAACATACCAGGCACGGCATGAGCATGCACTGCCACTTGATTGAGCTTGAATTTAAATTTGATTTGAAAAACACACCTGGCACGGCATGAGCATGCACTGCCACTTGATTGAGCTTGAATTTAAATTTGATTTGAAAAACACACCTGGCACGGCATGAGCATGCACTGCCACTTGATTGAGATTGAATTTGAAAAACATACCTGGCACGGCATGAGCATGCACTGCCACTTGATTGAGCTTGAATTTAAATTTGATTTGAAAAACACACCTGGCACGGCATGAGCATGCACTGCCACTTGATTGAGATTGAATTTGAAAAACACACCTGGCACGGCATGAGCATGCACTTCCACTTGATTGAGATTGAGATTACATTTGTATTTGAATTTGAAAAACATACCTGGCAGGGCATGAGCATGCACTGCCACTTGATTGAGATTAAGATTGAAATTAAATTTGATATTTTATTTAAATTTGAAAAACATACCTGGCACGGCATGAGCATGCACTGCCACTTGATTGAGATTGAGATTGAGATTGAGATTACATTTTATTTGTATTTGAAAAACATGCCTGGCACGGCATGAGCATGCACTGCCACTTGATTGAGATTAAGATTAAAATTGAATTTGAATTTGAAAACCATACCTGGCACGGCATGAGCATGCACTGCCACTTGTCGTGCTTCTCCACCGTCCAGGGGTGTGAGGTAGCCAGTATTCAGGAGCCAGGCGGAAGACACAAACCACCGGGGGACAAAGGCAAATGCCTCGGTAATCTTGCTTGCAGCTGCTTGGTCCTCATCAGGCCACCAGGGGCAGTCAGGACAGTCATCCTTCATTTGAGCAATGAAAGCTCCCGAGTACTGCCCACCTTTGTTGCTGAAGTACCTGTGCATGTATGTATGTATGTATGCATGTGTGTGTGTGTGTGTGTGTGTGTGTGTGTATGTATGTATGTATGTATTTTACAGCCCAGGGGTAGCCAGATAGGCTACAGGAACTCGCCCAACCTCGAATTCAGGAGGGGCTTAAGTGAAAACAAGCACTGATGAACTGGGCCCCAACAAATTATTATGCCTACTGGCACTGAGCTCGTCCTCAGAGATAATTTGTTGGGGCTCAAATTATGGTGTAAGTTGCTGGCAGTACGGAGATAATTTGTTGGGGGCCAAATTATGGTGCTACTTGGGCCATTTTGGGCCAATGGGGCTATTTGGGCCCCAACAAATTATTTGACCTACTGGCACTGAGTTTGTGCTACGGAGACAATTTAATTTAACGATCTTCATCACATCTATTATCATTTTACGATCTCATCACATTTTAAGGCTCACATAATTTTATGATTCTCATCACATATATTCTAATGTTACGATCCTCATCACATTTTAGTATTCACATCATTTAACGATTCTCATTACATCTGCAATAATTTTACGATCCTCATCACATTTTAAGATTCATATCATGTAAAGATCCTCACCAAATGTTTTAATTTAAGTTAATTCAATTCAATTTAGTTTAATTCAATTGTACGATTCTCATCACATGTATTAATGAAGTTCTCGCCACCGGTTAAACGATTGTTTGGGGCTCAGTTCATCAATGCTGATTCTTCTTAGCCCTTTCTGTCACGGTTGGAAAGCCTATCTGGCCTACCCCTGGACTGTAACATACATTTGAATAGGCAGAACAAAACACGGTAAGCAATGCAACGTGAGCCTAACAAAAATGAGTGCATCCTGGAGTGCTCCTGTTGATAAGACCTGGCTTATATATATGTATATATATTTATATAATATATATACACACAAATGCATAAATACATACATATCCACTATATATATATATACATACATATCCACTATATATATATATATATATATATATATATATATATAGTGGATCCTGGAGTGCTCCTGTTGATAAGATCTGGCCCAGACGTCTGTGGCCCAGAGTGTACCAGCTCACGCAGCAGACAACAGTCTTATCAACACTGCACCATGGATCTCCAGGTTGAAAGTAAGGTAAGCAAGGTAAGGCATACAACCAACTGAGGTTTTCAGGACTGTAACATACACATACATACATACATGATACATACCTACCTGCCACCAAAATCTGGGTCATCCATGCCGACAAACCAAGCAGGGGCCGTCAAGTTGAAGTTCCGCATCTCCGTGTGATCTGGATGCATCTCCATGGACGGCCATGAGCCAGGGGGGGGTGCGTCCAACATCTCCATGCCCTTATGACATTTAGACCAAGCCAGCTGGTATTGTTTATCAATTGCGTCAAATTTACTAAGAGTGCTACCAGAAGCTTGCCTCCAAGCTTGCTGCTGCTGTTCCAGTTTAGCTTTGTCTCCCTCCCTCCCTCCTGGAATACACTTATCCAGTATTTGAGCGTAGATGGGGCGTTGTGCCATCGTGGACTGCAGAGCTGTGTCAAGGAAGGGTTGTAGTTAGTTAGTTATTTAGTTGGTTGGTTGGTTGGTTGGTTGGTTGGTTGGTTGGTTGGTTGGTTAGTTAGTTAGTTGGGTGCGATACAATACAGCCGAATCTGTTCCCATCAAACCCTGAATATACCCTAACTCAGATTCCTTCCGCCAGCGAGGCAGCGAAATCGAGCTGCGGTGTGCCATGGTGGACTGCAAAGCTGTGTAAAGGAAGGGTTGTAGTTAGTTAGTTAGTAAGTTAGTTAGTTAGTTAGTTAGTTAGTTAGTTAGTTAGTTGGTTAGTTAGTCAGTTAGTTAGTCAGGTAGGCAGGCAGGCAGGCAGGCAGGCAGGCAGGCAGGCAGACAGTTATTTAGTTTGTTTGTTCGTTTGTGCGTAGGTTTGTTTGTTTGTTTGTTTGTTTGTTTGTTTGTTGGTTCCTTCGTTAGTAGTTCGTTAGTTAGTAAGTTAGTTAGTTAGTCAGTTAGTTAGTCAATTAGTCAGTCAGTCAGTCAGTCAGTCAGTCAGTCAGTCAGTCAGTCAGTCAGTCAGTCAGTCAGGCAGACATTTATTTTGTTTGTTTGTTTGTTTGTTTGTTTGTTTGTTTGTTTGTTTGTTCCTTTGTTCTTTCGATCTTTCGATCTTTCGATCTTTCGATCTATCGTTCCTCCGTTCTTTAATAAGTAAGTAAGTAAGTAAGTAAGTAAGTAAGTAAGTAAGTAAGTAAGTAAGTAAGTAAGTAAGTAAGTAAGTAAGTATGTAGGTATGTAAGTAAGTAAGTAAGTAAGTAACTAAGTAAGTAAGTAAGTAAGTAAGTAAGTAAGTAAGTAAGTTAGTTAGTTAGTTAGTTGGGTAGGTAGCATAGCTCTTCTTCTCCGGTACGAGAAGCAGCTTCTAGGCAGCTCCCTGAGCCATTCACTGGGCTAAGCCCCAAGATTTCAACTGTATTGGATAGATGATTTTGTCAGCTTCCAGGTACACTATGCTTCTTTAGGTTTGGCTGGAAATCAATCTAGGGGACCTGCCTAGAAGCTGATGCTGATAGCGGAAAAGAAAAGCTATGGTAGGTAGGTAAGTAGGGAGAGAGGTAGGTAGGTAGGTAGGTAGTAGGTAGATAGTAGTCAGGTAGTAGGTAGATAGTAGGTAGTAGGTAGGTAGTAGGTAGGTAGGTAGTAGGTAGTAGGTAGGTAGGTAGTAGGTGGGTAGTAGGGAGGGAGGGAGGGAGGGAGGGAGGGAACAGTCCAGGGGTAGACAAATAGGCTGAAGGGACTTGTCCAACCTCAATTTCAGGAGGGGCTAAAGATTGACAAGCACTGATGAACTGGGCCCCAACAAATCGTTCTACCGACAAAAGCCCTGCGGTCGTGCTAAATAGATAATTTAACTTTATCACCTTTATTAATTTAACTTTATCACCTTTATGTTTTCAGATATTTCTAACCTTTCCAACCAAAGATTCAGGGTTCATGACCAGCCTCACTAGCGTCAAGGAAGGATTGTCCAAAGGACATGCACATGTGTTCTATAGTATGCCCCATGCCCCATGCCTCTATGCACTTTGCTACCTTTGCACCTTCAGATTCAGGATTCTTGACCAACCTCACCAGCGTCAAGGAAGGATTGTTCAAATCATATGCACAAGCGATCTACAGCTTGGCCCATGCCCCATGCCCCATGCCTCTATGCCCTTTGCTAACTTTGCCCCTTCAGATTCAGGATGCACGACCAACCTCACCAGCGACAAGGAAGGATTGTCCAAAGGACATGCACATGTGATCTACAGCTTGGCCAAAGCTTGAAGTCAAATTTATTCATCACATTTATTCATATATGTTTTAAGATATTTCCAACCTTTCCGACGAAAAGATTCAGGATTCATGACCGACCTCACCAGCGTCAAGGAAGGCTTGCTCAAATGACATGCACATGTGATCTACAGCTTGGCCAAAGCTCGAAGTCAACGTGAAGTTGTCGTCCATCCACCGTAGCGGCAACTCAGCTGAGAAGCGGAAGATCCATGTGGCAGGCCCGTCTGGTTTTGCATTCTGCATGTACATGAAGCCTGCATTGATGCCACATCCGTGTTCGAGGGTGGTAACCAGCGTCTTATTCTGCATTGGATATCCCTTGAGGTAGGGGTAAGGGTCCCTGTAGATGTGGAAGTCGCTGCAGAGGGAGGGGGGAGGGCGACATTTGTAGACAAAACAAGAAATTAGTAGAAAGAAAGAAAGAAGTAGCCTGTTGCAAGTAGATGAAGCCTGCATTGATGGCACAGCCATGTTCGAGGGTGGTAACCAGCGTCTTGTTCTGCATTGGATATCCCTTCAGATAGGGGTAAGGGTCCCTGTAGATGTGGAAGTCGCTGCAGAGGGGGGTGGGGTGGGGGGGGGGGAGGGCGACCTTAGTAGACAAAACACGAAATTAGTAGAAAGAAAGAAAGAAGTAGCCTGTTGCAAGTAGATGAAGCCTGCATTGATGGCACAGCCATGTTCGAGGGTGGTAACCAGCGTCTTATTCAGCATTGGATAGCCCTTGAGATAGGGGTAAGGGTCCCTATAGATGTGGAAGTCGCTATGGAGAGGGGGGGGAAGGGCGACGTTAGATGTTTATTGTAAGTCATTACTGGTCACAAGTAGCTTATTATTATTTATTATTATTTATTATTTTATTAGTAGTGGTTTTTGATAGTTTATTGTCAGTCATTACTGGTCACAAGTAGATTATTATTTATTATTATTTATTATTTTATTAGTGGAAGTTTTTAAATAGTTTATTGTAAGTCATGATCCCATTTGTCAGGGTAATAAAACGAATAGAACGAAAAACATAGAATACGAAGATATGAATAGCACTCTGAGGAGGTAACCAGCGTCTTATTCTGTATTGCATATCTGAATTGCATAATGGGCTGGCCCCCTCAACTTCATGCCTCGTAATTAGGGAACGGCAATATGATATCATGTCATCATATGATATCATATTATGCCGGTAGACTGACTAGGCTAAAGATTCCATTTATATACGATATCATATGATGCCGGTAGACTGACTAGGCTAAAGATTCCATTTATATACGATATCATATGATGCCGGTAGACTGACTAGGCTAAAGATTCCATTTATATACGATATCATATGATGCCGGTAGACTGACTAGGCTAAAGATTCCATTTATATACGATATCATATGATGCCGGTAGACTGACTAGGCTAAAGATTCCATTTATATACGATATCATATGATGCAGGTAGACTGACTAGGCTAAAGATTCCATTTATATACGATATCATATGATGCCGGTAGACTGACTAGGCTAAAGATTCCATTTATATACAATATCATATGATGCCGGTAGACTGACTAGGCTAAAGATTCCATTTATATACGATATCATATGATGCCGGTAGACTGACTAGGCTAAAGATTCCATTTATATACGATATCATATGATGCCGGTAGACTGACTAGGCTAAAGATTCCATTTATATACGATATCATATGATGCCGGTAGACTGACTAGGCTAAAGATTCCATTTATATACGATATCATATGATGCAATTTGTATGGTATCATATGATATCTTACTTGCCTTTGGTCTACATCATATGATATGCCGGTCCCTACTCGTAATAAGGCGCACCAATTCTGTATTTATGTATTTATTTATTCTGCATTGGATATCCCCTTAGGGGTGAGGATCCCTGTAGGTGTTCAAGTCACAGCAGAGGTGGGCAGCATCAGTAGTTCATTTTTGGTCGATCACATTTTGAAGGGCAATTAAATAAAAAATATATAAAAACATAGAATACAAAGATATAAAAACGCTATAATGAAAAGATATTAGACGCAGAATAAAAATGTATAAAAACACTAGAATGAAACGAAATACAGACAAAGAAGAAAACAATGTAATAAAAAAATGTAAAAACACTATACAAAGGGCTTTGGCTAGCGTCTTCTTCTGCATTACATATCTGCATTGGATAATCCCCGTTCAACGAATGGTTCAATGGCAGAGCTCCTTGAACGACGTAGGTGCCGGGTTCGAATCCCCACGGGTGCGCTTAAGTGTTCGCGGTCGCTGTCAACCGCCATGGTAGCTTTGTCCAGGTAAAGTAGTAGCCCATTCCCTACCGCCGTAAGACGGGGCTCCCTTAATACCACGCCCCACCAGGCGTTATCATAACAGCATTGGATGATGGGCTGGCCCTCTCAACCAGGGTACTTCCATTGACCAAATTGGCCAGCACTTTAGCACGCTTGAAAACAAAAAACTGCGCTTTGTAGTGCAAAAAACGCAAAAATTGCTTGCAGCGCACCAGCGCGCAAAAGCGCGCGCTTGGAAGTACCCTGCCCTCAACCTCACGCCTCGCAATAAGGCGCACCGTTTATGTATTTATGTATTTCTTTATGCTTCATTGGATATCCCTTGAGATAGGGGTAAGGTTCCCTGTAGATTTGAAAGGCACTGCAGAGGGGGGCAGACGGCAGTGTTTTTCTTTTCAGCTCGAGCAGCAGCTTCTATGTAGCTCCCCTGACTGGCTATTTAGCCAAACCTGGCGCAACCTCGAGCACCTTGTCAAGAACTGCTGTAATAGTTCGGTGTACTCCATTGGCCGGCTCAGGGAGCTGCTAAGAAGCTGCTATGAAAAGCCCGGGATTAACTGGCGGAAGGGCGACATTAGGACACGCCCCAAAACGCACGAACACACTCACACACGCTCAAACACACACAAACGCGCAAAAACACACGCACGCACACACAAACATATTGCAGGGATGACCATCACACAGATGGGTTGGGCCTGCAGCCTGGACATGTTTATGTGTAATGATAACACCTGGTGGGGTGTGGTATTAAGGGGCCCTCGTCTTACGGCGGTTGGGAACGGGCTGCTACTTTACCTGGACAAAGCTACCATGGCATTTGACAGCAACCGCGAACACTAAGGCGCACCCGTAGGAATTCGAACCCAGCACCCTTGTCATTCAAATAGCTCTTCCACTGAGCCATTCATTGAACGGGGATATGTTTATGTGTATGTATGTAGCAGAGGAGGGCGGAAGGGCGACAGTATCAAATTGATAGACAAATGGTTTAGTTTCAAAGTCAGAGTTTCAAAGTCAGAGTTTCAAAGTCAGAGTTTCAAAGTCAGAGTTTCAAAGTCAGAGTTTCAAAGTCAGAGTTTCAAAGTCAGAGTTTCAAAGTCAGAGTTTCAAAGTCAGACAAAAAAAACGTAGTAGAATAGAAAGATCTGAATAACACTCATACACGGGAGGGATCCAGTGTCTTATTCTGAGGGTTGTCAAGTACGATATCGTATGATATATCGCCCGATAATCTTGGGGACCAGTACGATATTGACATCCCTACTTATTCTGCATTGGATATCTATTCAGATTGGGGCTAGGGTCCCTATAAAAAATTAGAAACATGATAAGGGTCCCTTCCCCCCTGCCCCCCTTTCCCCCTGCCCCCCTGTCCCCCTGCCCCTCCTCTTGTTCTGGTTTCTCTTTTGATGCTCTAATGTTACAGAACACTCCCCAGGAGAGCCCTCACCTGTCAAAGCTCATCACATTGTAGCCCATGCGGCCTGTTCGCGCCATAAATCGAAGCCGGCCATGAATGGTTCGTTCATATGGCGCAAAACTGGCATCATGCAAGAGAGAGCCATCCCACACGCAGGACATGTCAGCATCAAATGACAGAAAAGCCCTGCAGATATCCTCTTTGGAAGACAATACCACAACGTGGCTCATGCCAAGCTCTTTGAAGTCGGCCCTAAGTTGGAGCATCATTTCGATGTACACCTTGGAGCCTGACATCTGGATTAAAATGATTTCTTGCTTGTAGGCGGTTGATTCCAGCAGCTTGCGCAAGTTACCCGGTTGCGATATGTCCCCCACGAACTGTTTCGTCTTTCCCAAGCTGCAGTATCCGCTCTCCTCGCACGCTAGCTTCCCGAGGGCTGGCCATATCAATGAAACCCATAGCATGAGCAGGGCGAATGCCCCCACACCGACCCCTCGACGCTCTACTGCCATCGGTCCACCTTGATCGAAAATTCGGAGTACGAAGCGTGAAACTTATGTGCGCGCATTTGAAAGCTGTAATTTCTGTGGGTCGGGAATTTGAAAACGTAGTGTGATCTGAGTTGGTGATATTGTCCTGCGTTGTTCCGCCCTCCAGTCTTGCTGACGTCGAACACATCTCCGCCAATTTTTAACGTCGCTTGCGACGCTGCATAGAACTTGTTTTAGTCTCGCAAACACGTACGTTTTGAACTACCCCGATCTTACCTCTCGAAATGCTTTCTAGAATGAGGAGGAGCTTGGCCACATGCCTGTGCACAGGGCAATGGCCCCGAATTCCCGTCTCTACGATGTCACACTGTCACACACTTCGGGAGCCTAATATTATTAATAGGAGACAGACTTCGAAAGTATGAATCTAACCAGTCCGATTATCACGTATCAGACTCTAGTAGGCAGCCGGAGGTTTCACTGAAGTTTTGTTTACAATCTTTTGACTACTGTATACATTCCTGAAACATTCTGATTGTTATTGTTTTCACTTCTAGGATCTGAATTTCTGTTTTGTGCCATTCAGACAAGCTCAAGTTCAAGATAGACAGCTATGTACTTTTTTTCCGGCAAACAGCAGCAATTCCAAGCCAGCCACTGGGCTAAGCCCCAAGCTGTCAGTAGTTCTGGATAGCTGATTCTATCGCCTCCAAGGCGCACTACTTTGCCTTATCTTCCGCTGTATAGCTAGTAAGGGGAGCTTCCTAGAAACCACTGCTTGTAGCTGAAAAGGAAAGCTATGGACAGCTTGTCTGTCCTGGACAACTGCCTTGGGTACTTCCAGGAGTAACACTAGTCAGTGGTTGGTTAGAGGTGCGGGTGTGATTGGTCGTGGAAGTTCAAGTACCTACCCAGCCATTCGTTCCGAGTAGAAGAACCCCCACCAATCATTTCAGATCTTCTGCGTTTAGGGCTAGCATTACATATTTACATGTTACTGGTAATAATTGTATTTACTGCCGAAGACGGCGAGCAGCCAAACTGCTGCCAAGTTCAAGTTCAAGTTAGGGCTAGCATAGGAGACCCACCCTCCAGGGTACTTCAAATGGCCAAATTGGCCAGCGCTTTAGCGCACTTGAAAACAAAAAAACTGCGCTTTGTAGTGCAAAAAGCGCAAAAATTGCTTGCTGCGCCCATAGGGAGTTGCAAAAAATTGCGCTTATAGCTCAGAGGGGGTCAAAAAGTCAGCGCTCAAAAGCGCGCGCTTTGAATTACCCTGCCACCCTCTCCTATGCTAGCCTTATCTTGGACGAAAATCCACCTTGATTAAAAGAGCTAGAGCCCTCTCCAGGATACACCATCTCTCTAGTGTCTCCTTCGAGATGAAAATGAAAAGCCTTTCACTCTTATGAAAGTAATGTACTTAAATGTTCAGTACAAACATGTCTGACTGCACGTAAAGAGGACGAGTCTGTATCCATGGATGTATGAAGAGATTGGATCAAGCCAAATTGCTGGCTGAAGCTATGTAACCAAGTTCAAGTGGGATCAAGCATACCTTTTTATAAGAATGCTTAGATGTTAGATATGCTTTTCTTGTTTTGATACCGCATACATTTTCCATGGCAATTAATTTTACTGCCCAAGACGACGAGCAGCCAAATTTATGGCTGGAGCCATGTAACCAAGTTCAAGTTCTAAGTAAAGAAGTTACATGCTACCGGTACAAGCTTAGGCTCAGATAATACATCCTCTCAACCTGTTAACAGGTGTTGAAGGCGCCGAACTCTCTAGGCGGCCTCCTTGGCGGCCCTGGCTGCTGCCAACCTGCACAGGGCACACAGCATGAGGAGTCAATATCGGTTGCTTGAATGAAGCACAGCCGAAAAGGTACGTTTTTATAATAAGACATTTTTATATTTTATATTTTACCTTTGGGTTCTTAATTAAGAATAATGTGTAACAACATTTGAGGCAATGTTTCTTTTGGGGGCTATTTGGTGGTAGGCCCCAGTGCAATCAAACGGGCTGCCCCCCTCAACCTTACGCCAAGTAAGAAGGCGTACTATTTATTTATTTGTTTTATTTGGGCCTAAACGTAGCAGCTTCCAGGCAGCTGCATTTCCCTGTCCTTGGGGGAAAGCTGAAGCTGGCTAGTGTTTCTAAGAGCTGCCATGACTAACATTATAATGCAGCTGAAAGCTTTGGACTTGATCTAGTGGCAGGCTTATGGAGCTGTCAGGAAGCTGCCATGCGCAGCCCACAAATGAAACAGTGGTAAGAGGGGTCGTGAAGGCATGAGTGGAAGCCTATTGCAGATAATACAATCTGTCGTATTTGTAAGTGACCCATCACAAGGTAGGTTGGAAGGCAAGGTAGGTAGGTAGGTAGGAAAGTAGGTGGGCAGGTAGGTAGGTGGGTACGTAGGAAAGTAGGTGGGCAGGTAGGTAGGTGGGTAGGAAAGTAGGTGGGCAGGTAGGTAGGTGGGTAGGTAGGAAAGTAGGTGGGCAGGTAGGTGGGCAGGAAGGTAGGTGGGTAGGTAGGAAAGTAGGTGGGCAGGTAGGTAGGTAGGTAGGAAAGTAGGTGGGCAGGTAGGTAGGTGGGTAGGTAGGAAAGTAGGTGGGCAGGTAGGTAGGTGGGTAGGTAAGTGAGTAGGTAGGTAGGCAGTTCCGTGAGTAAGTAGATAGGTAGGTAGGCAGGCAGTAAAGTACTAAAGTGGGTGAGTGGGTAGGTAGGTAGGTAGGTAGGCAGGTAGGCAAGTACTTGGTAGGTAGGTGAGTAGGTAGGTGGTTAGGTGGTTCAGTATGTGCTTCTCCGATGTAGACAGGGCTGCAACCTTGCCAACCTCGTTTCTTCGCTTGGACTCTCCATACTTGTAGGGAACGGCTATGTCATATAATAATTAATATTAGATAATATTACTCGGCGGAGCCGACTAATATTAGTCGAATTTGTACTGCCTGTACTTTGGGGGTGTTTTCTCCTTTTCTTCATTTCCCCCTTATCTCCAACCTCTTCAGCTCGGTCACGGGCAAGTTCTCGTTCATCTTCTTGATGGTCTATATGCCAAGGCAGAGGCTCGGGCATGGGAATGTGCTGGTCTACTAGGGAGAACGTGTTCCGCCGGTAATCCGAGGATGGACACAATCATGATCTGCTCCATGTGCAAGCTCCCGAACAAGGAGAATTTCTTCTCGCGGCATTGAGCTTTCATTATACTCGCAGCTTCCTACCATATCGCAGCTTCGCAGCTTGCCTAGGCAACGCGCGTTAGATAAGTTTCGTTTCTATTTGTGCGTGACAGCGATATGCTACCGCTGAAGCCCTGGGCGGCTAAGCGCGGTAGAACGCTTCAGAGCTAAATGAACAATGGTGGAATGCAGCAACACAACTGCACATTGTGGAAGCCGGAGGTGCTGGTAGCCCACCTAAACCGGGACAAGTTCACCTACCACGACGTGTTCGACGTGGCCCTCAGTGAGAGCCCAGGCACTTTCGGGGCTTGCGTGTTGTTTCGCAAGCGGTGCAATAACCAATGTTCCGCCTCGAACCCCCACCAGACAACCAAGCAGCACAAGGAATCTTGCACGGTTGCTAGGACCAGCAGGACGGAGGATGGGCCCCAACTTGATCATCATGGATGGGGCAGATGGGGCTTCCCCCTCCAAGGGCATGAGGTCTAGGACAGCTGGGAATTCCCCCTCCAAGAACACACACACACACACACAAACATACAAACCTACACACACACTAACACATACAAACGCACACAAACACATACATACAAACACACACAATAACACACATACAAACGCACACACACACATACAATGATACAGATTAACACACACACATACACATACAAACACATACACACAGAATCACGCATACAAATGCGCACGCACACACACACACACACAAGCTTGCTTAAGCACAGACAAACACACACACAAACACATACAATGATACAAACACACACAAACACATACAGACAAACGCGCTTAAACAAAAACACACATACAAACGCACACATACTAACACAAATACACATACAAATGCACACCCAAACACACCCAGCTCCTGATCACCCCTCCACCACTACTCTACAATCTCGTGGAGCCAACTCTGAGCAGCAGATTTCCCCTTCGATGTATGGAGGGCATGTCCCTTAGATAAACAGAATGGGCAGCTACTTCAAAAACAACTAAACTTGCATAATTAACTTTCTATCACTACTAAAATTATAGTTAGTGCACCTTGGATCTGCCCAGAAGCTGGTGCTTGTAGCTTTCTATAGTGATTTAGACACAGCTTTGGTACAATACCTCTTTTGCCTAAGCTTACAATGCTCGGCCACAATGTTGATCGAGCATTCGGCCACGGGCCTGTTCATACGATAGTTCCGCTTTTCCAGTTCCGCGTTTCAAATGCTTTGTTTTATTTTTGTAAGCATCCAGATTGGCTCCCAACAAAATCCGGCTACATTAAAGGCTTAGTTACTTCACAACATATTGGGTGCTTTTCTCAAAAAAATGATTTGGACAACTAAATCTGACTAATATTGAACTAATATTAGTTTTATGTTATATAGTATTATATAATATTAAATTTCCCCCCACTTATATTAGTTGCCGATCTCTACATACTTGCCTAAATCTCCTATTGTGCTAGAAATAAATGAAGGACGCGACTGGACGAGATAAAGATTAAAAGCGCGAGCGAACGAGAATATAACTTTCCAAGTTAGGTGACCTCGAAAATCACAATCAGGACCTGATGATTCGGTTCACACCTGGAAATGAATCGGTCGATGAACGTGCGACTAATTACTTTTTAACCTCACTCGTGAAGCAATCATGACGTGAAAAGCATAGACGGGAAGCTAATAATGTAACTAACATTTGCGCATCAAGCACTTCGACAATGAGTGCAATTTGAGGTATTAGAGACCCGATCAACGACGACGACCCAATCGACGACGACGACGACCCAATTAACGAAAAAAGTGACGATGAGCACTGAAACGTTATAGAATAGTTAGCACTAGTCTAACAGGTAGATAGTAGGCAGTTAAGTAGACAAGGAGTTCATTTTTGGCGGAGCCCCCTCTTCAAGGGGGCGGGAGCCCCCATGTTTACCCATTTGTCCGACTGAAAAACAAAAATTGAAGCTCGACACGTCAGCCAACGGTCGCGTAACTAACTCGCTTCTGTCAGCTCCATCGTTGCCACCTTTCGTTCCGTCGCCAACACATTCCGCCAATTTTCCGCGTCGCTTGCGACGCTGCATAGGACTTGTCAACTCAGTTTTGAGACTCTGTTTAGTCTGTTGGTGGTTGGCCTCTGTGCAAGAAAACGAGCTGGCCCCCTCCACTCCACGCTTTGTAGTAAGGCGCACCATTATTTTCATTTATTTTGTTGAGTCTACCCCCTCAACCTCAAGCCTAGTAATCAGGCGTCCCATAAATTGTATTTATTAATTTGGTTGAGTTCAGGGCTTTTTATTTCTGTTCTAAATAGCGATAGGACCCCGTTTTGGCAAAATTATCGCTATAAAATGTACAAAAGAGTTTGTGAACCCTAAACCCTGTCCCTGGAGGAGGCCTACCATAACCAACCATACAGCTGGAAAAAACCTCTTCCAGTTTGTAAAACAAACTAGCTGGGTTGATCATAATGTAAACCCAGCTTAACATCTCTACCTGGACAAGAATTCATTGAATTGTTACATAGTTTTTGGCGGAGCCCCCTCTTCAAGGGGGCATTAGCTCTCATGGTTACCCATATGTCTGTCCGACTGTCTGACCGCGATGAAGCCTGACACGCCAGCCAACGGTCTCGTAACTAAAACACTTCCGTTGCCACCTGTAGTTTTGTCGTGAACACTCTCTGCCATTTTTCTGCGTCGCATGTGACGCTGCATAGTTTTTCAGCCATCTCTGGGCTGCTCACTGTCTTTCAATTCCAAGCCCCCCCCCCCCCCCCCCCCCCCCCCCTCGTGCAATACCCACGGAAACCAGGGACTCCGGGAGTATATTAAGTGGGTTTGACAGTATATAGCAATTCAGCGAATGATTTGGATTCGAGTTTTCGAAACACTTGGCCATTCATAGTTTGCACCTCGAATTTGAGAATTTGGCTTGACAATTCTGACATTTTGGCCTTAGAATTGAGAATTCTGACCATCCTGAAAATCGGTGGAAAATCGGCCTGAGTAAGTTAAGGTATGAACTAAGGACGATGAGACCCAAATCCACTTTCTGAACTGAAAAAGAGATCCCTGAATATACCAGGACTTTTCTTCATATTGCGCTCTTTCCTGGCTTCCCCCTAGTATACAAAAATAATCACCAGCGTGCCAGGCTGTCAGAGTCTCTGCGCTGTCTCCGCAGTGGACAAAATTTAGGACTCCACGAATAATCTGGTGGCACTAAAACCATCCCAAGTTGAGGCTTTGTAGACTTGCTAGTCAACACTATTATTTGTATGCGACGCGTCGCAAATTGAGCAACCTGGTGTGACGCGCCGCCCCCCGAATTCCCGGGGCTCCACGCTTTGCCCTATACTGTCCTCCGCCGCAATCCTGAAAACAGGCTAGCGCTGCAACTTTTGCTACACAACTGGACCTACAGAAAGCTAAAAAAACAGCAATTTCCATCGAGGTTGCACACTTACTGATCCTTGAAGACCTGCATCTTATAATCCTCGTAAACATAGACCCAGATAGGAAAACCGAATACGCCCATGGCGACGACAGTCATACCAAACACCTTGCCCATGGATGGAGGCTCAAACTGAAAGTCATGAAACACACAAAAAATCAGATGAGATGAGGGGGGAGAGGGGTGCAGTGACTTGGGTGAAGCCGCGTGGAGTGGATTGGGTGAAGTGGCGTGGAATGGGTAGAGTGGAGCGGATTGGAGTGGGGTAGGGTAGGTTGGGTGGAGTGGGTGGAGTGGAGTGGATGGAGTGGGGTCGAGCGGGTGGAGTGGGGTAGCGTGGGTGGAGTGGGGTGGAGCGGGTGGAGTGGGTGGAGTGGGGTAGGGTGGGTGGAGTGGGTGGAGCGGAGTGGATGGAGAGGGGTAGGGTGGAGTGGGTGGAGTGGAGTGAAGGGCAGTGCGGGATGGTAACACTGCTCTCCATACCTCCACCAACCTGTTTAGCCTATCAGGCTACCCTGGAACAACACTTAGTGAAAACAGATGAACCACTGAGTGCATAGTGAAATCAACCTAGGGTTAGAAGTAGCCTGGATGCGTGATCATGTGTGTCACCATGTAGGAGTAGGCTACAAGGTGTCAGCCCCCTTGTGTTGGTGGTTGCTGGGGGTGGTTGGTGTTGGCAGTCATCATCACACACATGCAATGACCTATGGTGGTGTTGGTGTTGGTAGGCTTGGTGTTAGTAGGCTTGGTGCTGGTAGGCTGCAAGGGGTGATGGAGGTCCGAAGGGCAGTGCAGGATGGTAACATTGCTCTCCATACCTCCACCAACCCGTTTAGCCTATCTGGCTACCCTGGAACAGCACTTAGTGATAAGTCCTATGCAGCTTCGCCTCAGACGCTAAAAAATGACGGAGAGAGTTCGCGGAGGGTGATGGAGGTATGAAGATCAGTGTAGGACGGAAAATTGATCCTTATAACCTATCAGGCTAACCTGAACCAGCACACAGTGAAAGAGCATCACATAGCACTGTCTCATAAAGAAAGTGGTACCCATTTGCACTTTGCAAATGTGCTTTTTGTTGTCCCAGACATGGACCTCCAGTGCAATCTGTAGCAGGCCTGACACGGTCCTTACAATGCCAGGCCTACCAAGGCTGTGCGGGTTGTGTTGGTAAAGCCCTGCCTGCCATGCCTGCGTGGGTTGTGGACCCTCCCCCCACTCACCCACCCTACGCCTGGGTTGAGGACAGCAGTGATCATTGGGTTCCTCTAAACAATCCATGACTTGTCTCATTGGAATTGAGGTGCTGCTCAACAGGTTTGGGCTTATTCAGCAGGAGCAGAGGTAGACATCAGTGCAGAGAGCTCAGAAGTGTAACCAGGGCTGCTTTACCCCCCTGCTTAGAAATTCTAAGCCATCTCCCTGCGTATTCGAGTGGCGATGCAATCCACGTGGGACTTTACGAGCCGAAGCATCGACATTCAGCTGCAGCAATCAAGCATTCGCAGAATTCAAGGGCCGAAGCACCCATCGAACGAGCTCACTCCCCCGCAGCGACTTTCAACTGAACAGCTACATTTTGCATCTACATCAACGCGCTTTGCGCACCAGCTGATGAAAAGTCCGAGAGCAAGAAAGCAACTTACGCATTCAGCAGGGAGCCTGTAACTGCTATCTCCAAAAACGTGGTCCATGCTTGTATCGGGCTTGGGGATGGGGGCATAGTGACCAGCCATTCCCCTCTTTGCACCTGCTGTAGCAGCAGGCGACTGCAGCTGCTGCAGCACCAGCTTACGGACTGCCGACAACATATTCTCTGGCTATCCCGATGAATCAGAGTTACCGGGTTTCGCCTCGGTCGATGCCAAAAGGAGGGAGAGGAGAGGGAACAAATGTTTTTTGGCGTGGCCCTGGGAAGGAAAATTAATCCAAACCCGCCAAACCCTGTATCAGCTTCGAGCAAGGGAACCTGCCAGCCTGGCTGATTGGCGCAACAACCCAAACCCGCTAAACCTGCAATTCCAGCGCTACCCAATTCAAACATTCACTTTTGCAGCGTGCAGAAGCCGGTCTGCTTCAACTTCACTATCGCAAACGCATGCACACAGCGCACCACTGCAATGAGCACTATTGAGTTTTCCTCCTCGAATGAAGCTTCCAAGGTGCACTGGTTGCCGTGCAAGATCGCTTTCGACGGACCTGCTAGAGTAGAAGAGAAGTTCGAAGCTGTACCAGGAGAAGGTTGGTCCTACTGCTTTTCTTCACCGTAGCCAGCCGTAGCTTTTCTCTTCAGCTACGAGCAGCAGCTTCTAGGCAGCTCCCTGAGCCAGCCACTGGGCCAAGCCCCAAGATTTCAGCAGGACTGGAAAGCTGATTCTGCCAGCTTCCAGATCCACTATGTTGCTTGAGGTCTGGTTGCTTAGCACGCCAGGGGGGGGCTACCTAGAAGCTGCTACTCGTAGCCGAAAAGAAAAGCTATGTAAAATCTTCACCCATGTGTGGCAGCGGAACAAAGAAGAAGAATTGTTACAAGGTTCTATACGCCAGGTATGGCGTCTAACCGTCTGCACATTGCAGCGAACAATGACCCCCCGAGCGAGAACCACAGAAGCCAGGGATTTCTAGTGCACATGTCTCGGTGCAGATTCAAACCGGGGACTCCTCCAGCAGAACATAGTCTACTACTGTGGCTATTTTTAATTTAAACAGAAGAGTGTACCAACTGAATAACAGATCCTGTTCAAGTACAGTACATTATAGTCTAATACTGTGGCTAAGACAGCATCTGTCCAGATGCCTCATACATAGGGATCGGCATATCATATGATGATTGTCCAACTTGTGTATGATATCATAGGATATCATACAAATTGCATCAAATGATGTTTTTAAATAGTAACTTTAGCTTAGTCAGACTACCGGGATCATATGATTTCATATGATGACATGATATCATATGATACCATATTGCTGTTCGCTACTCATATAGCAACACTGGTGCTATATATTCCGCTGTCAATAAGCTGACTCATCATTAGCACCAGACAGGGTTGTTCAAGGGCACTACAGACATATGCACACATGCCACCGCCACCAGCACCGCATCATGGCAAGCAAATGTACACATGCCACCACCACTGATGTGCACATGCCACCACCACAGATATACAGCCACCAGCACCCCATCTGGCAAGCAGATATTTTTTCCCCGCTACCTATCCTGATCGCTACCTGAGACACCGTTTTGGCCAAAATGATCTGTAACTGAGACCCCCATACAATCATACATACATTCAGACAGACTGACAAACAGACAGTCAGACATACCAGCATGTTGTTCTTCTTACCGCAGGTTCCTTTCTAGAGGCACACCTCCGAGGCAGGCCCTTGCAAGGTGGGTGTTGCACAGCTGTAGTAGTGGTAGTAGTAGAAGTGGGGGTGGTGGTGTAAGTAGTAGTGGTGGTAGTAGTAGAAGTAGTGGAAGTAGAAGTGGTGGTAGTAGAAGTAATAGTGGTGGTAGTAGTAGTGGTAGTATTAATGGTAGTAGTAGTAGTAGCGGTGGTAGTGGTGGTGGTGGTGGTACTAGTAGTGGTAGTAGTATGAGGGGTGTTGTACAGCTGAGGAGTATTTTTAAGCAGGACAGTGTAGTTTCAGTAGGCCAGGTTGAGTAGCTACCTGGGCTACTCAAGCATGAATTCAGGAGGGCGGAGCCCGGCGGGGGGGCCTGCAGGGGATGACAGGAGGCTATTTCTGACTAGTTTAGCCATACTCATGCGTCGCCATGCAGCTACGGAACGACGACGCGTTGTTGTTGTTGGGGGGGGGGGGGCAGTGTAGTGCAGGCAGTACAGTGTACTGTTTGTCCTCTGTATGTTGGTAGCTTGAAGCTACAAGTTTGATTTGGTTAAATGGCATATCAGTAGGGAACGGCAATATGATATCATGTCATCATATGATGCCGGCAGTCTGACTAGGCTAAAGTTAGAATTTATGTACAATCTCATATGATGCAATTTGTATGATATCATGTGACATCATACTCGCCGTCAGTCTACGTCATATGATATGCCGGTCCCTACATATCAGCCTTCAGACCGCTCTTTGTCTGCTCGCTGAGTTAAACTGGGTAGTGTAAACACTGCACCACACTCCTGTGTTCACAATGTAATCACAAGGGTGCTACCAGGGCTTTTTTTTCAAATCTGAAAGTGTTTTTCTTAGCTGTGTGGTTTTAGGCCTCCTCCAGGGACAGCGTTTTAGTGCTTTTTATAGCTTTTATAGCCTTTATAGCTTTTTAGGGCCATTTAGGGCAACACAGCTTTTGTATACATTTGTGTTGCGATAATTTTGCCAAAACAGGGTCTAAACTAGAGATCGCTAAATATAGCGGAAATAAAAAGCCCTGGGTACTAGACAGTTTCAAGGCATGCCCAGGTCCCCTTGAAGCTATAGGGATTAGGGACCAGTCAGAAACTAAAATCCAGATAAACCTTCATACCAGAGTGTTAGTACCTTCCAGTAATAACCTTACTTGTAGTACAACCATGTCCCAAACCCAAACAGGCTGTACACAGGCACTACCGAGTACCTTCCAGTAATAAGCTTATTTGCAGTATAGCCCTGTCCCAAACCCATACAGGCTGTACACAAGCACTACTGGGTACCTTCCAGTAATAAGCCTGCGTGCAGTACAACCCTGTCCCAAACTTATACAGGCTGTACACAAGCACTACCGAGTACCTTCCAGTAATAAGCTTATTTGCAGTACAACCCTGTCCCAAACCCATACAGGCTGTACACAAGCACTACCGGAGGGGTACACAGGTCACCTTCTGTCGCTTAAATCATCTGATGATGAATCAGCTCGGAAGCGATGGACAAGTGCTGCCAACTTTTCAGAGTTGACGTACTGGAACCACAGCACAGCGCCGTGCAGGACAGATGCTCAGAAGAGGTGCCTTGACTTCTTACAGACTGCTGTACAGGTAGGTAGGCAATGGTGCCCCCTCCCACCCACCCACCCACACACAAAACACGCACATACACACACATGCACAAACCAACACACTCACAGTAATTATCGCAGACTGCTGGGGGATAGTTACTGGAACCACAGTACTGCGCCATGCAGGACAGATGCTTAGAAGAGGTGTCTTGATTTCTTACAGACTGCTGTACAGGTGGGTAGGCAATGGTGCCTCACACACACACAAAACACACACGTACACACATGCACACGCAAACACACACACAGTAATTATTGCAGACTGCTGGGGGATAGTTACTGGAACCACAGTACAGCGCCATGCAGGACAGATGCTCAGAAGAGGTGCCTTGACTTCTTACAGACTGCTGTACAGGTGGGTAGGCAATGGTGCCTCACACACACACAAAACACGTACATACACACATATGCACACACAAATACACACTCACACAAACACACGCACTCACACTCACACACACATATTGCCGAGATGACCATCCTCACATGGGTAGAATCTGCAGCCTGCACATACTAACACACACACCACCACCACCACAACCTCACACCCCAAAAAAATTGCAGAGCTTCTAAAACATACGCACGTGTACACGCTCCATCGTGCACCCACGCCCATGATATTGTATTGTATTGTATTCGTCCCTTATATCTTATACATGGATTTTACCTTAGGATTTATTGGTTCTTGCGATGTATCGAATATAATAGTTACAGGACCTATCATGCCTGGAATATAATAGTTACTGGACCTATCATGCCTCGAATAGTCCTCCTTTCTTCTCTATCGGGTACTATACCCCCGCGAATAATCATTAATGCATATTCGGTATGTCCTGACAGTGGGGAATAACTTTGTCAAATAAATTGTATCCATAACCTTAATGACTCTGAAGTTACAGCACAACCGAATGCAACCAAGCGACATGCAAAGCGCACAATTCCGAAACCGAATCCAAAGCCGTACACAAAGGCGAATGGCACAACACTGTACCTCTCTATCTTGCACTCTGCCCCCGCAAACACCCAGTGGTTCTGCACTTTACACTTCGCCCTAGACGTCAGCTCATAGTTTTTCTTTTCAGCTATGAGCAGCAGCATCTAGGCAGCTCCCTGGGCGCTCTCTTCATCCAAACCGTAAGCAGCCTGGTGCGCCTGGAATCTGATATCGTCAGCTTTGCAGTGCTAGTGTAATCTTTGGGTTTTTCCCAGAGGCAGCCTCAAGGAACTGCCTAGAAGCTGGTGCTGGTAGCTGAAAAGAAAACAGTGCGTCGGCTCATCCACCATATTATAATTTACCATGCGTCTCCACTTGTCTGAATCCACCCATACATCCACCCACCCATACATCCACCCATACATCCACCCATCCACCCACCCATGCACCAACCCAGTCAGCTACTCCAACATCTTACAATCTACCATGCGTCTCCATTTGTGTTGTGAGTGTGTGTGTCTGAATCCACCCATACACACACACACACGAACCCAGTCGGCTACTCCAACATCTTACAATCTACCATGCGTCTCCATTTGTGTTGTGAGTGTGTGTGTGCGTCTGAATCCACCCATACACACACACACACCAACCCAGTCGGCTACTCCAACATCTTACAATCTACCATGCGCCTCCACTTCTGTTGTGTTGTGAGTGTGTGTGTGTGTCTGAATTGCGTGAAGCTTGGAATAGGTTACATGGGTCCCCAAGGGCAGCATCCACATGACCCACCCATTCACCCACCCAGACCCCAAACCCAAACCCAGACCCCCAGCACTTAGAATATGTTACAGGGGCCGCCAAGATCGGCATCCACATTAGTTACCCATTCGCCCACCCAGACATAGGGAACGGCAATATGGTATCATATGATGCCGGCAGTCTGACTAGGCCAAAGTTACCATTTAAATACACTATCATATGTTGCAATTTGTATGATATCATACTCCCCTTTGGCAAGCATCCTATGATACCATACTCCCCTTTGGAAAGCATCCTATGATACCATACTCCCCTTTGGCAAGCATCCTATTATACCATACTCCCAATTTGGGCAAGCCAGCCATCGAATATCATACTCCCATTTGGCAAGGCATCCTATGATACCTACTCTCCTTTGGAAGCATCCCTTATACAATACGCCCGGGGGAAGCATCCTTGGATATCATACTCCCCCGTTGGACAAGCCAATCCTAGAATAACCATACTCCCCTTTGGCAAGCATCCTATGATACCATACTCCCCTTTGGCAAGCATCCATGAGATCTACCACCGTATGCACAGCCTGATACTACTCCCCTTTGAAAGCATCTATGATCAGACTCCCTTTGGCAAGCATCCTATGATACCATACTCCCCTTTGGCAAGCATCCTATGATATCATACTCCCTTTGGCAAGCATCCTATGATACCATACTCCCCTTTGGCAAGCATCCTATGATACCATACTCCCCTTTGGCAAGCATCCTATGATATCATACTCCCCTTTGGCAAGCATCCTATGATACCATACTCCCCTTTGGCAAGCATCCTATGATATCATACTCCCCTTTGGCAAGCATCCTATGATACCATACTCCCCTTGGCAAGGCATCCTATGATATCCATACTCCCCTTTGGCAAGCATCCTATGATATCATACTCCCCTTTGGCAAGCAATCCCTATGATATCATACTCCCCTTTGGCAAGCATCCTATGATACCATACTCCCCTTTGGCAAGCATCCTATGATACCATACTCCCCTTTGGCAAGCATCCTATGATACCATACTCCCCTTTGGCAAGCATCCTATGATATCATACTCCCCTTTGGCAAGCATCCTATGATACCATACTCCCCTTTGGCAAGCATCTATGATATCATACTCCCCTTTGGCAAGCATCCTATGATATCATACTCCCCTTTGGCAAGCATCCTATGATACCATACTCCCCTTTGGCAAGCATCCTATGATACCATACTCCCCTTTGGCAAGCATCCTATGATACCATACTCCCCTTTGGCAAGCATCCTATGATATCATATCCTCCCCTTTGGCAAGCTCCTATGAATATCAGCCCCCTTGCAGCATCCTAGGAATCCTCTCCCCTTGGCAAGCACTACGATATACCTCTCCCCTTTGGCAAGCAATGTCCTATATACATCACTCCCCTTTGAGCAAGCATCCGATGATATCAACTCCCCTTGGCAGCATCCTATGATATCATACTTCCCCTTTGGGCGAAGCATCCTTGATAACATACGCCCCTTTTGGCACGAATCGATAATATCATACTCACCTTTGGCAGCAGCATATATTTTCCATCCCTGCCCTACCCATCACCACCCATACCTACTCACCCCCACCCTCATCCCCCTAGTCCTTGAAATAGATTACAGGGGTCACCAAGGGCAGCATCTACATTATCCGCCCACCCATAGACCCACCCATACCCCCAACACCGCCCCAGCCCCCAGCCTTCTAAATATTGCGGGGGACACCTAGGGCAGCACCCACATTACCCACCCATTACCCACCCATACACCCACCCGTTCACCCGCCCGTTCACCCACCCATTCACTCACCCATTCACCCACCCATTCACCCACCCATTCACTCACCCATTCACCCACCCATTCACTCACCCATTCATCCACCCATACACCCACCAATACACCCACCAATACACCCACCCATACACCCACCCATACACCCACCAATACACCCAACCATTCGCCCAACCATTCGCCCAACCATACACCCACCAATACACCCACCCATACACCCACCCATTCACCCACCCATACACCCACCAATACACCCACCGATACACCCACCCGTACACCCACCCGTTCACCGGCCCATTCACCCACCCATACACCCACCCGTTCATCCGCCCATTCACCCACCCATACACCCATCCGTTCACCCGCCCATTCACCCACCCTTACACCCACCCATTCACCCAACCATACACCCACCCATACACCCACCCATACACCCACCCATTCACCCAACCATTCACCCAACCATTCACCCACCCATACACCCACCCATACACCCACCCATACACTCACCAATACACCCACCCATACACCCAACCATACACCCAACCATACAACCACCCATACAACCACCCATACACCCACCCTTACACCCACCCATACACCCACCTTACACCCACCCATACACCCACCCATACACTCACCAATACACCCACCCATACACCCAACCATACACCCACCAATACAACCACCCATACACCCACCAATACACCCACCCATACATCCACCAATACACCCACCCTTACACCCACCAATACACCCACCCATACACCCACCCTTACACCCCCCCATACACCCACCCTCACACCCACCCATACACCCACCCTTACACCCACCCATACACCCACCCGTACACCCACCAATACACCCACCCTTACACCCACCCATATACCCACCCAAACACCCACCCATACACCCACCAATACACCCACCCATACCCCAACCCCAGCCCTTAGAACATGTTACAGGGGCTGCCAAGGGCAGCATCTAAGTAGCTGTTTATTTTTTAGTTGTGAAAGGTATTTTTGTGGTGTGAAAGGTTTTGAAAGGTTTAGTTGTGAAAGTTAGTTGTGGAAGGTTATTTTCTAGTTGTGAAAGGTACCCCAGGAGGTGGGTCTCCCAACACAAACCAGCGAAACCGAGGATTGAGTTTGAATGGCGGGTGAGATATCGTACTGGAGGGTTCCATTCCATGGGGACCCTACCGGGCAGTACAGGATATGACTCATGAGTCATGAGGCACAGCGAGAATTGAATGATCACTGTACCACGAACTCAGGGCCTCCTCCACATGCCACCCCCACCTATGTACACAAGCCACCACCAGAAGCACCGCATCATATGACATGCCGGTCCCTAACCATATGTAGTAAACAAATAACAACAAAAGATAAAATAAGTACCAGACTTTCCTCTGCCATGTAACACGTTGTCGACCCAGACGATCCCGGTAACAACATAACTGTAAAACACACACACATATTGTAGAATTAAATGATCACTGTAGCACGAACTCAGGGCCTCCGT
Source organism: Chlamydomonas sp. ICE-L (assembly GCA_013435795.1). Lineage (NCBI taxonomy): Eukaryota > Viridiplantae > Chlorophyta > Chlorophyceae > Chlamydomonadales > Chlamydomonadaceae > Chlamydomonas > Chlamydomonas sp. ICE-L. The sequence continues at coordinate 51,459,029 of JACBWV010000610.1, read as the reverse complement.
TGGTAAAACGATTGTTGGGGGTTTAGTTCATCAGTGCTTTTTCTTTTTAAGCCTGTCCTACTGCGGTTGGGCAAGTCCCTATTTAGCCCACCCCTGGACTGTAACATGCATACATCATAACAACTTCTGTTACACAGCTGGACCTACAGAAATCTGACAAACAAACTGCGTCCCTCCTTACGACCCTGCTTCCCGTTTTCTGCAGATTCATGCGCCAGTCTCGCCGGAGGAGGTCCGAGAACAAATGAAGGCGATGGCTAAGTAGATTTGCAACATGTCTAGAAGCACTCGCAGCCTGTATAGTTCAACAATAATGCATGTCCTGAGAGGGGAAACGATGATTACCCAGCGGTCCCAACCACAGCCACAGCGGGTCTTACCAATGGTGGCGACTTAGTACTTACTAGGATTCCACACCTGACCTGCGTCCAAGGGGATTCGATACCCCCCCTCCCCCCCCCCCCCCCCCCCCCCCCCCCACACACACACACTCGGGGTATACGGTATTGTTGGACTATACAGGCTGCGAGTGCTTTTAGACATCTTGCAAGATGTACATAAACCCTCGCAGCCTGTATGCTAGGGCTTAAGGGTTTAGGGAGAATAAATGAAGGCTATGGCTGAGTAGATGCTAGGGCTTTAGGGTTGAGGGGTTAGGGAGAACAAATGGAGGCTATGGCTAAGTAGATGCTAGGGCTTTAGGGTTTAGGGAGAACACATTAAGGCTAGGACTAAGTAGATGCTAGGGCTTTAGGGTTTAGGGAGAACAAATGGAGGCTTTGGCTAAGTAGATGCTAGGGCTTTAGGGTAAAGGGAGAACAAATGAAGGCTAGAGCTAAGTAGATGCTGGGTGTGAGGGGTAAACAGATCAAGACATGCATATCTTTAATAGTTGTGCAAGGTATTTCACCCCAGGAGGTGGGTCTTCCTACACAAACCAGCGGCACAGAGGATTCAGTTTGAAGGGCGTTGCCACTCCTACAAAAGAGTAGGCGCACTACTCATGATAGGATAGCTAGGCAGGGATTGGTGTTTTCAGATAGTTAGGAATGTATGTGTATGTATGTATGTTACAGTCCAGGGGAATGCCAAATAGGCTAAAGGGACTTGCCTAACCGTATAGGAAGGGCTTTAAAAGAGAAGACATTGATGAACTGAACCGACCGAAAAATTGAAGCCTGACACGTCAGCCAAGTGTCTCATAACTAACTGGTTTGGTCAGCTCCATCGTTGCCACATGTCGTTCGGTTGCCAAAACACTCCGCCAATTTTCCGCGTCGCTAGGGACGCATAGGACTTGTTTCGTCAAGTCGGGGATCAAGTGAAGACCATCGATAAATCGATGCCCTCTGCAGTAGTGCAGTCCTATTAAACTTGAACTTGGTTACAGCCAGCAATTTGGCTGCTCGCCATCATCGGCAGTAAACACAAATTACAAGTAAGTGTGACGCGAACAAATCACCCTCAATTTTTTGGATTTTTTCTCCTCTTCTTCTGAAAGATAAAGAGCAGTCCTATTGGATTTAAGCTAGGTCATACTGATTTCATATGTAATTTACATATGCTAAGGTCGAGAAACAAAAGAAGAGCACAGCTTAGGAGATGCCCCTTCAGGTCCTATTGGGTATTTTAGTTCTGAAAGGAATTTAACCCCAGGAGGTGAGTCTCCCGACACAAACCAGCGGCACCGAGGATTCAGTTCGATCGGCGTTGCCACTCCTACAATTATAGCTAGATCAGAGTGATTTAATATATAATTTGTAAGAGGAAAGATCCACGAACAAAAGAAGCTCCCCAAAACAAACTAGGTCAGTCCAAAAGAGGAAACAAACTACAGGCGGAAAGGAGAGCGGAAATGGGAAGGATGCCAAAGTAGGCAATTCAGAGCACCAAGCCCAACAGACACAAGATAGGAGGGCTGAACCAAAAGAGCTAACAACTAATCAAGGGCACGCACTATGAGCACCTTAATATGCAGCGATAATGCCCTTGACAGAAAAAATGCAAGTCAACCCAGCACCAGGAAAGAAAGATGACTAGTGGCACTTGCCCTGGCAGTGGAAACACCCCCGCCCTCGAAAGACGGAATCGAGAGAACACCCACTTTCTTCCGGCAGAGGGGCTCGAACTCCCGGTGCAGTGACCTCTTACACCAGTGTCTGGACCATACAAAGAAGGAGCTGGATCTAGAATAAAAGAAGTGGCCACTAAAACTAGAAAGTAAGCGCCTAATCTAAGTAAGGGTAATCTAAGTTCGCCCCTGTGGCTCAATGGACAGAGTGCCTGTCCACGGAACAGGATGTTCCATGTTTTAGCCCTGGCAGGGGTATATGTCAACAGTTGAACAACTGCGCGCATCCCAGATCCCATACAGGCGCACTTTGTGGGTGTGCGTGTGTGTGTGGTGTCGAGTGCATGCAGTGTGTGTAGTGTATCGTGTGTGTGTGTGGTGCATGCAGTGTGTGTGTGTCCCATACAGGCGCACTTTGTGGGTGTGCGTGTGTGTGGTGTCGAGTGCATGCAGTGTGTGTAGTGTATCGTGTGTGTGTGAGTGGTGCATGCAGTGTGTGTGTGTCCCATACAGGCGCACTTTGTGTGTGTGCGTGTGTGTGTGGTGTCGAGTGCATGCAGTGCGTGTAGTGTATCGTGTGTGTGTGAGTGGTGCATGCAGTGTGTGTGTGTGTGTGTCCCATACAGGCGCACTTAGGGATGGCGGAGTCACCGAAGCGCAACCAATAAGTAGGGAACGGCAAATCATGTAATGTAGACCAATGGCGAGAATGATATCAAATGATATCATACTAATTGCGGCAGATGATATGGTATATACATGGTAACTTTAGCTTAGTCAGACTGCCGGCATCACATGATGACATGATATCATATGATGTATTGATGTCATATTGCTGATCCCTACCAATAAGACTTTCAACAATACCATGCTGTAGCTGTAGCTGAGGTGCTGAGTGCAAGTAGCTCAGTGTAGCGGAGGTGCTGAGTGCATCTAGCTCTGTGTAGCTGAGGTGCTAAATGTATCTAGCTCTGTGTAGCTGAGGTCCTGTAGCTGAGGTGCTTAGTGTATCTAGCTGTGTAGCCTAGGTGTGGTAGCTGAGGTGCTGTAGCTGAGGTTGGTCCAAAGCGGGTCCAAGCAGGAGGCCAAACCCTCATTCAACTCCCTAACTAGTAACAGCAGCCTGGCTTAAGAGGCAGAGGGAGCATGATTTGATTTTTGAATGAAAGGACTTTCAACCAGAAGGAAGGGCCTCCTTGCATTAGCAAAGGTGTGGTAGCTGAGGTGCTGTAGGTGAGGGTGGTCCAAAGTGGGCCCAACCTTCATTAAACTCCCCAACTAGAAACAGCAGTCTGGCTAAATAGGCAGAGGGAGCATGGTTTGATTTTTGAATGAAAGGACGTTCAACCAGAAGGAAGGGCCTCCTTGCCCTAGCCCGAGACACTCCACACCACTTCCAACTCTGTGTTCTGTTCGTGGCAGCGCATCCTCACTGCCTTCACAACGGGGAAGGTGTTTTCTGACCCTTTCATTCCCATTAGGCCTTGCATCCAGGCCTGACTGTCGGTACCGTATTGCAATTTGAGGATTTGTCATGTTAAAGACTAAACCTGCACCAATGCCTATGCATCTGATCCCAACCCATCCCCTCCAGACTAAACAGGCGGGAAGAGCAGCTTCTCCTCAGCTTCTTTGACTGTTCTTGAAATTTCAGTCAGTCCGAGAGTGGATATATGTCTGTGTTTAGTCCACCAGATCGAAAAAAGGGCTGGCCCCCGCAACCTCACGCCTCGTAACAAGGCTTACTATTTATTTATTTATCCATCAGATCCAAGCCCTGGCTCATCTTCTCGTAGTACACCTGTACAACAATGTCCAAAGTTAGAATCACACAAACATGCATAGTACACCTGCACAACAATATCCTAAGTTATAATCAAGCATAATTAGTGAAAGGCAACTAATATTAGTGTTTGAAAAACTAATATTATTATAGTGTCACAATAATACTAGTTTTCCAGATAAATTCAAAATTCTGGTGAGACGGCTCGTCCGACAAATATTATATAATATTATTTATTCGCTATATTATACAACATAGCCGACCCTTAAGCACAATACAGCTGTACCACAATATCCGAAGTAAGAATCAAGCATAATACAGCTGTACAACAATATCCAAAGTTAGCATCGAGCATAATAAACCTGTGCCACGATACCCAAATTTAGAATCGAGCATATTACACCTGTACACCAACATCCAAAGTTAGCACCGGGCATAATACACCTGCAGAACAATACCCAAAGTTAGAATCAAGCATAATAACCTGTTCCCAATACCCAAAGTTAGAATCAGGCATAATGCACCTGTACAACAATATCCGAAGTTGGAATTGAGCATTCATGTATGTAAGTATGTAGGTACTTGCTTTGTTCATTCTGCTTGTTGCACTGCCTTATCTTGCTTGCAACCTGCGATCTAAATGCATGCATGTACGTCTGCCTGCCTAATACTTCTTATGGCGAGGCACGAAATTGGGGGGGGGGGGCAGCTTGTTTGCTTGCACTTGCACCACCAAACGTCTGTCTGCCTGTCTGTCTGTCTGCATGTATGTATGTTGCAGTCCAGGGGAAGTCACTTGCCCAACCTCAAACAATCAAGCATTCAATGTATAGTACCCTTTCTTTCATCCCGTTTCGCAAATGGTCCAATGGTTGAGCTCGTTGAACTGATGAATGTGCTGGGTTCGAATCCCTGCGGGTGCACTATAGTGTTCGCGGTCGCTGTCAACTGCCATGGTAGCTTTGTCCAGGTAAAGTAGCAGCCCTTTCTCTACCGCTGTAAGATAGGGCTCCCTTATTACCACGCCCCAACAGACGTTCTCATTACTTTTTCCTGCACTTGCAGATGCGATACCCGTCTTTCACAGTTCTTTTACATTTCCGCGTGTACGTATTATTATTATTCTTATTATCATTCCCGGTATTATAATAATAATAATAATAATAATAATAATTATTATTATTATTATAACCACTACTTCTACTACTACTACTACTTCTACTACTACTACTATTATTACGTTCGGTATTCAGGTTGTGTGCAAGATACGGACAGCGCAATGCGCACCTAACAAAGCAGGCATGCACCAGGATCAGAAACAAACACGCTGCACATGCATCTTTTCTTAATTTAGGACCAATCTCACACACCTGGCGCATAAAGTTCGCCTCCGAGTTCAGATTTTACGGCAAGTTTTTCATCGTCCAGTGAATGTCAATGCACTGGGACTGGCTGCCTCAGGATCAGAGGGATCAGAAACAAGCATGCTCCACATGCAAGTGTATGTTAATGCACATGGCTCCCCAGGACTGGCTGCCCCAAGATCAGAAACAAGCATGCTCCACATGCCAGTGTATGTCAATGCACCGGGACTGGCTGCCCCAGGGTGAGAAACAAGCATGCTACACATGCAAGTGTTTGTCAGTCCACATGGCTCCCCAGGACTTTGGACAAAGAACACACAGTTGGTAGTTGCATTGAAGTTGCAGCAATAGCAATACTAACCATGGATCTTTTCCCCCGCTATATATAGCGGTCGCTAGTTTTGACCCCGTTTTGGCAAAGTTATCGCTATATAATGTAAAACAGAAGGTTGTTTTGTTTTCTTTGCCCTAAATGGCCCTAAACAAGCTATAAAAGGGTACAAAAGCTATAAAACGCTGTCCCTGGAGGAGGCCTGTAACCATGAAGCTAGATCAATCCACTTTCGAATTTGAAAAATAAATCCCTTATACTCACCCTCTTAGCACCCTCCACATTTCCATACCGCCCAGGACGAATACCAAGCTTAATCCTGCAACCAAGAAGAAAAGGGTGTATTAAGTGTCATGCTCCATCACCCAGCCAGTGCTTATCTCCGCTTGTTTTATTTGTGCGACTCGGTGCGACCCCGGTGCGACCCTCAGATGTGTAAGAGTTTGCCAAATGGGCCCTTGGTCGCCGAGTGAGTGATTTGTAGGGAGCGGAAGGTAGCCCTAACCGCGGCCAGAAGTAGGACTAATAGTCCTAATAGCTGGGTCAGTCCTAATAGCTGGGAGCTAACTTAGCCAAATGTAGCCATTGAAAATCTTACAATGAGAAAGGGTAGGTCACGGCAGGCTCCGGGTTACCTTGCTGTATGAACGGAATCACGCTTCGCGAATGCGGAATTCGGATTCCTTGTGAAAAGCAATGCAAAATCGGTACCAAATAGCAACTTCAGGGACAAGTCACCGACATTAATAGCTCGAAACCAGCTATGCGAGCACGGCAGGTAGCGCTACCCAGCTACCCCCCCCCCCCCCCCCCCCCCCGCCACTCCCTAGTGATTTGTGCCCTGGGTCGCACCTGGCTAGCACAGGCCCAGCCCAGGTAGCTAGTTCAGGCCCACCCCTGGTGGAAGTGACCTAGTCAGAACTGTAAAAGTGACACTAGCCTTGTCCAACTTGAAAGGGGACATGTAAGGTAAACTATACATCACACCATCAGACCATCACCAGATTGCATAGCAATGATTGGAAGTATTGAAGTTTAGATAATCCAGCATAGTGCAGAGATTTGCAGTTGTGGTTCATACTTAGAGGTACATTACTACAATTGTGGCTCATACTTTGGGGTATGTTGTGGCTCATACTTTGGGGTATGTCGTGGTACATACTTTGGGGTACATTAATACAGTTGAGGTACACACTTTGGGGTACATTACTACAGTTGGGGTACACACTTTGGGGTACACTACTACAGTTGAGGTACACACTTTGGGGTACATTACTACAGTTGAGGTACACACTTTGGGGTACACTACTACAGTTGAGGTACACACTTTGGGGTTTGTTGTGTAGCCTATCTAACGAGCACCAAATATGTTCAAATGACAGCGTGGAAACATGCAATGCATGCTTCCTAAGGTGCTAGAGTTGGTGGGACGTGACCTACATATTATAATATCGTGACCTAGATGTCTGCGTCATGTGTGTGTGTGTGTGTGTTTGTGTGTAGGTTGACTTACTAAAACATCCAATGCAACGCATGCTTCCCAAGTGCAAGAGTTGGTGAGACGTTGGTGTTTGTGTGTGGGTGTGTTAGAGTGTGGGCTTGGGTGTTTGTGTGTGGGTGTGTTAGAGTGTGGGCTTGGGTGTTTGTGTGTGGGTGTGTTTGAGTGTGGGATTAGGTGTTTGTGTGTGGGTGTGTTTGAGTGTGGGCTTGGGTGTTTGTGTGTGGGTGTGTTTGAGTGTGGGCTTGGGTGTTTGTGTGTGGGTGTGTTTGAGTGTGGGCTTGGGTGTTGTGTGTGGTGTGTTTGAGTGTGGGATTAGGTGTTTGTGTGTGGGTGTGTTTGAGTGTGGGCTTGGGTGTTTGTGTGTGGGTGTGTTTGAGTGTGGGCTTGGGTGTTTGTGTGTGGGTGTGTTTGAGTGTGGGCTTGGGTGTTTGTGTGTGGGTGTGTTTGAGTGTGGGCTTGGGTGTTTGTGTGTGGGTTGACTAACTAAAAAATGCATTGCAACACATGCTTCCCAAGGTGCTAGAGTTGGTCAGTGTGACCTACATATCGGTGTCATGTGTGTGCGTGTGTGGGGCGCGGGTGTATAGGTTGACTAACTAAAACATCCAATGCAATGCATGCTTCCCACAGTGCTAGAGTTGGTGAGACGTTGGGGTATGTGTTGTGTGTGTGCGTGTGGGAGTGTCTGTGTGTGGGGGCTGACTAGCTAAAACATCCTATGCAACACATGCTTCCCAAGGTGCTAGAGTTGGTGAGACGTTGGGGTATGTGTGGTGTGTCTGTGCGAGTGTGGGTGCGGGTGTATGGGCTGACTAACTAAAACATCCAATGCAATGCATGCTTCCCAAGGTGCTAGAGTTGGTGAGAAGTGACCTAGATATCTGCGTAATTGAGTGTTTGTGTTTGTGTGTGTATGTGGTGGTGGTGGTGAGTGTGTGTGTGTGAGTGTGTGTGTGGGGGGAGGGGGTGACTAGAAAAAATATATACTGCGACGCATGCTTCCCAAGGTGCTAGAGTGGGTGAGACGTGACCTGCATATCTGCATCATGTGTGTGCCTGTGTTTGTGTGTGTGTGTGTTTGTGTGTGTGTGTGTGTGTGTGTGTGTGTGTGTGTGTGTGTGTGTGTGTGTGTGTGTGTGGGGGGGGGGGGGGGGGGGACTAGCAAAAAAAAACCCAATCTAATGCATGCTTTCTAAGGTGCTAGAGTTGGTGAGTGTGACCTAGATATCTGTGTCATGCGTGTGCGTGTGTGTGTGGGGGTGGGTCGGTAGGGGGGTGGGGGTGGGGGGGGGTGGGGGGACTAGAAAAAAAATCCAATGCAACGCATGCTTCCCAAGGTGCTAGAGTTGGTGAGACGTGACCTACATATCTGCATTATGTGTGTTTGTGTGTTTGTGTGTTTGTGTGTGTTTGTGTGTGTGTGTGTGTGTGGGGGGGGGGGGGGACTAGCAAAAGAAACCAATCTAATGCATGCTTTCCAAGGTACCAGAGTTGGTGAGTGTCACCTAGATATCTGTGCCATGAGTGTGCGTGTGTGTGTGTGCTTGTGTGTGTGGGGGTGGTGGTGGGGGTGTGGGGGTGTGGGGGGAATAGCAAAAAATCCAATGCAACGCATGCTTCCCAAGGTGCTAGAGTTGGTGAGGCCTGACCTAGATGTTTGCATCATCTGTGTGTGTGTGGGGGTTTGCTTGTGTGTGGGTGTGTGGGTTGACTACCTTAAACATCCACAGCAACGCATGCTTCCGAAGGTGCTAGAGTTGGTGAGATGTTGGGGTATGTGTGTATGTACTTGGAGGCAATGTGTGTATGTACTTGGAGGCAAGCTGGTTGCAATCAGGTTGTTTAGAGCATGGTTGATTTGGTGGTCTTGAATGAGGATGTCAGACAGGTGGATATTTCTGGTTATAATTTTTTGTGTGATTTGATTTTATATTCTGATTTTATATTTGTGTGATTTTGTCGTTTTGTGTGATTTGATTTTGCCGGTATGTATGGTATTGAAATCTTATGTGATTTGATTTGGACAAGGATGTCTTGTGTGATTTGATTTGGACATTTGTGTGATTTTTGCGTTTTGTGTGATTTGATTTTGACGTTTCGAGTTACCGTGTTTGATTGGGACAAAGACGTTTTATGTGATATGGTTTGGACAAGGATGTTTTATGTGATCTGATTTTGACAGTATGTGTGATTTAGACGTTTTGTGTTATTTGATTTGGACAAGGACGATTTCTGTGTTTTGATTTGGAGAAGGTACTTTGGGGGCAGGCTGGCCGCAGTCTAGCAGGTTTGAAATATTGTGCACCGCATGGTTACGTCAGACAAGCTGCTTTGAAGGAGGATGCTTGCATCCAGATATGGTTGATATTCAATTCAATGAAATCTGAGGCCCATTGAAACAAATTAGCAAGCCCTCTCCCGAACCCTTACCCCTACCAACACCAAGCCCTCTCCCTAACCCCACCAACATCAACACTGACCACTAGAAACAAGTAAACAACAACAAACCCTCTCCCTAACCCTCTAAGACACTCACCTGGTTGTATCAGGCCAGTATCTGTATGGTGGAGTTCAACCTCACCCCTCGTAATAAGGCATACTATTCATTTGTTTATCTTTTGGGCTATTAGAAACAGCTGGCGTCCAAATGGGATCGATTATGGGTTCCAACCACAAGGCTTAAGCTCACCTGGTTGTATCAGGCCAGTATCTGTCTGGTGGAGTTCCCTCGGAACCCCAGAATGCAAGGTTGTAACTGAACATTGCTAAATGGACTCCAGCAGCAGCGACTGCAAATACATGCTCGCGCTTCTGAGCCCACTTCAAGTCCCGATTGGTCTGGCGACATTGTCGTGGGGTCACAATTGTGTGCTCCGGGTACTTGGACGAGTCATGGCTCTTCACGAGCCAGTTTACAGGGACATGAGATCCATGGACGGCCACGGTCTGTACTCTGGGGCAGCTGGGAGCATCTGCTGATTGGCACGGTTGAAGGTTGAACTCGCCGTCAAAATTTTGAGGGGGGTTGCAGGGGTGGAGGGGATCGAGGAGGAATATGTATGAGTGGATGGGGGCACGTAGTACGTGTGTGGATGGGGGAGTGGAGAGCATTGTGGGAAGTAATTTTGCACGCTTAAAATAAGTAATCAGGGGTCACTGGGCCCATGTGCTTTCAGCCATCATAAAGTGATGGATTTGAAGTTGAAGGATGCGGGGTGTGGTCTGAGGCTTTGACAAAATCTTTCTGACAGGGAAAGAATGAGGCATGATTAGGGCATGTAGGCTGGGTTGGTGTTGGCGTGAGCAGGTGATGCTGACTGTGATATCATTATGATAATGATGACAAGATCGTCCTGGTTCCCTTATGGACTCTAAGTGTGCCTGCAGCCTGACGGATTCAAGGGTGGCTTATGAAGTTAAGCAGTGGATGCTAGCATGGTGCTTTTTGGAGAGCATGGGGGCTAGTCCCTTCATACTTGGCAATACATGGTATGTTGCAAACCATTGCTGTACCTGAGGTGCCTGCACTAGCTTCCAGGGCTTTCATGCTAGGCATCGCTGGTGTCGGATACTATGTGAGAGACAACGATGCGTGCTAGCTCTGTCAGTTAAAGGGGTGCGGTGATTGGGATCCGATGATTCAAACGCCTTGCTTCGAACAATTCTATTGAATGCCGCCGATTCAGGCAGTATGCCAGTCCGCGCAGTGGGCTATGCTCATCAACTTTCTTATCTGTATTGTAGTGCCAGTTTTGTACCGCTCCTCGATCAGCATTGTTGACGTAGTTCAGCTCTCAGCGTCTCACTGGCAAGAGCACACTTAGGAATTTATTAGCGAGCTAGAAAAACGTTGCGATGATGCTTAGCGGTAACCTAGCGTCGCCCTCCACCCATGTGTCGGTCGCATCCAGGCAGGTGCCGGCATCGAGCGTTAACTCCTGACTATACCACTCGCCGCATGCGATTAATTATATAATAGCTCGAATGCTTGCAGCTTGCGTTGATAACGATTGTAGTTGAGCCTCGCCTCTGAATTTGTTTCTGCTTTTCCTCGTAGATCGAGCAGGAAGACCCTAGTGACTGCCAACTCTTCTGCTTATGTTGGAATCAAGACTGCAGGTGCGTTGCTCGCGAGTGGAATGTCTAAACCCTATGTGTTTGCTCATAACACTCCCTTTCTGCTGCTCCTTCCAGATCAAATTAGGGCAACCTCTGGTCCAAGGCAACCTAAAGGCTTCTGGGAGGTGACCCAGAAGCAGATGTCTTGCGCCAGGTGAGTTACTATGGAAATATGTTAGAATACTACGGAAATATGTAACCCTGTGAACTAGTTGTCTGCAACATACCCCATGCAATATTTATAAGGAGATGGCAGCCCAAATATTGCTGGTCTCCAACTTGCCACTATGCCTGGCATACACCGCAGTCTAGATGATGATGCATCACTAAGGCACCTGCCCCGCGGGAATCTACGCTTTAGCTGGCCAATGAATGCAAGGCAGTTAACTAAAGATCATGAAGAAAGAGGACAGCTAAATGTGTGTGTGTGTGTTTCTTTCAGGCACATGCTCTAGCTATTTTCTCATGCTTTTACCATTCCCCCATCGCAGCATGCAGAGTGCCAGTTGTGCATGCATTGCTGTCCCTTACGTACCCTCACCCTCACTGTGTATCCCCCCTTCCTTTCTCTGAGCCCCAACCCTGGCCCTTACCCCATCCTGGGTCTTACCCTTACCCTGCATGCTAACACAACAGGCGATCATCAGCACCAAAACGACGGGATGTGACCATGATGCCTGTCTCAGTGCCACGAGTTCTAGTCAGGCCCCCAGGCCAGCGCCAGAGCGAGTGGGTGGACCTATGGGAGGCATACGTAAGTGGTGGTGGGAAGAGCTTAAGCTTGTTTAAGTTCACTTTATATATTATTATTTTATCACGGGATTCAGTGGGATTGTGTAATTTTATCATAAGATTTCATTACAATATTTGGAATCGTGATTGTTGTCGTTGTTGGAGTATGTCAAGACTGCAGGTCTTGTGAACTGCAACCTTGATCCTAGGGAGGTGTTGCCTCCTGAGCATCAAATTCAGATTCCTTCCCTGTTTTGTTTCTCTCATGTTGGTCTTGTGTATCTTCGCCCTCTCTGACGCATTGCATGCCCTGTTCCAGTCTAGCCATTCCCACTGTCAGGCAGCAAAGGGTCCCTAAAACCCATTTTAACTGCCCTAATCATGCCTCATTCCTGCTCCTGTCCCTGCCCCCTCTCCTATCCCTGCTCTTATCCTTGCTCCTGTCCTGCCCTGCCCCCTGTCCTGCCCTCTACCCTGCCCTGCCCTTCCCTGCCCCCTGCTCCTGTCCCTGCCCCCAACCCCTGTCCCTGCTTGTATCCCATTCTTAGACATACAGCAAGGTCGTCTTTATCAAGGAGGCTATCACTGAGGATGTTGCGAACAACATGATCGCCCTGTCTTTGCACTTGGATTCACAAGACCAGAAGAGGATATATTACTGGCTCAACTGCCCTGGAGGAGAGGTGAGTGGGAGGGGATGGGAGTGGGGGATGGGCAGGACAGGGTTGGGAGGTCACACAAGAAGGTGGGGGGTGGGGGTTTGGTAGGTGGGGGGATGAGGGGTTGGTAGGTGGGGGGGTGGGCAGGTTTTTTCTTTTGAAAATCAAGCTGTGTCTTTACATGAGGGGGTGGGGTTTAGGATGGGAGTGGGGTGTGTGCAGGGTTTTTAATATGATGGAAATGAAGCTGTGTCTTTACAGAGCATCGTGGTGCTACAAGGAGCCTTTGATGTGCATGTAGAAGCTTTCTGAACCAACAGCAACCTCAAGAAGTTCTAATCCACCCCCACCCCCAAAACTGCAACGTATATATTGTACACCTGTGCTGCAAGATGCAACTGATGGAAACCCTGGGGGGTGGGGGTGGGGGTCTGAACTGTGATCGAGGTGTTTTTGACTTCAGCCGTCCTACTTTTAGCAAGAGTATACAAGTCATCCTTGCTGTTGTGAAACAAGATTTTTCTGTATGTCCCGAGTTTTTAGTTCAACTTATTGCTCAATGAATGGTTGCCTTTCTCTAGGATATGTCAGTTTGGGGGGGGACAGGGGTGGTTAGTCGATTGATGTTGGGCTTGTGGTCAAGGAGAAGGTTTGTGATAAACTAAGAAGAAAGTCAAATGCATTGCAGTGTCTCAATTTAATTGTTGTCTAGCCCCCAGGGTCACCACTTTGTCCAAGTGTTTGTCCGTCCGTCCGTCAAGTTCGAATCCTGGGCCTTGTAAACCCACTCTCCACCCTTCCAGACCTCGGACAGCTCGAACCTCACTGCCAATTTCAAACACACTCTCCGCCAATTTTCTGCGTCGCTTGCAACGCGCCTAGGACTCGTCACCACTCTTCTTGCACACCGGTAGCTCCCACTCTGGCCCTGTACATTACACAACATGTATGATGTATTAACACATGCTGATTGCTAATTTTCTAACAAAACAACTTTATATACATTTTTTGTGTTTTTTTCACGGGCTGCCCCCCCCCCAACCTCACGCCTCGTAATAAAGCGTACTATTTATTTATTTATTTATTTATTTGTGTTTCTCTTGCACACAGGTGGCTCCCACTCTGGCCCTGTTCGACACTATGCAGTACATCCGATCCAAGACCGCCACTGTCTGCTACGGAAATTGCCTAGGCATGGGAGGATTCTTGCTCACTGCTGGTGGTGAGAAGGTAAGCCACAGGCTGGTAGTTGTGTTTATGTATTTGTGACATCTGCCTAGGCATGGGGCGCAGCTTGCTCACTGCTGGTGGCGAGAAGTTAAGACGCACCTGCTGTAGTGTAGTTAATGTATACGTAACCTGGAATATCTTGTTGTTAACTCCTGCACACGCTTTAGAGCAGGGCTTCTGTTCCTCTATATTCAGCAATCGCTAGTTTAGACCCGTTTTGGCAAAATTATCGCTGTAAAGTTTTAAAGACAGTTTTTGTGTGCCCTTAATGGCTCTTACAAGGCTACAACAAGCTGTAAAAGCACTAAAACGCTTCCCTGGAGGAGGCCTAAAACCACGAAGCTAGAAAAAAACCACTTTCTGATTTGAAAAAAAGCACGCTTCAGAGAGGACACCATGTAGCACGGGATCAAGAATGTATGGGCACACGCATAAGCATAGGCCTGAGCTTGAACATAATTTCAAGTGTTCCATAATGTTCTAAACATCTTAGCTTTTAGCGACCATGTTTAGAGAGAGCACTTATAAACACGTCCTCCAAATATGGTCGTGAAGTGTTTTGTTTTTTGCGTTTGGCTCACTACCAGTACTAAAATAGCCCAGGAAAGATTAAAAACTCGACATGACTAGGTGCTAGTGGGTTACCTTTTTTTAAAGTTTATTGGTAGGACCTGACCTGACTGGGGTGTAAGTTTAAATATCTGATTCTAATTATTTGCTGATACTTATTGCAAATTATTGCTACCAGTCATATGCACGAGTATACTTCATAACCTATATCTAATTCAAACTGACCCAATCTTCCTCGACCGGAATGGCTACCAATTTGCTGTTCGGACCTCACCTAACCTCACCTAACCTGACCTAACCTCACTTGACTGGAATTAAATGTGCATTCAACTTGACTCAAACTTCCTCGACTGGCAAGGCTGCAGATTTGCTGTTAGGACCTCACCTCACCTTAACTTACTTGACTGGATTGGATTAAATCTGCATTCAACCTGACCCCGCCTTCCTTGACCTGCAGGCCTACCTATTTACTATGCCTCATTCCATCCTCTACTCACCTCACTTTACTGGGATGTAATCTGCATCCAACCTGACTCAACCTTCCTCGACCTGCAGGGCTACTGATTTGCTGTCAGAACCTCACCTCACCTTCCCTCACATGACTGGGATGTAAATTGCATTCAACCTGACCCAACCTTCCTCGAGCTGTAGGGCTACCAATTTGCTGTTAGGACCTCACCTCACCTTAACTCACTTGACTGGGATGTAATCTGCATTCAACCTGACTCAGCCCTCCTTGACCTGTAGGCCTACCAATTTACGATGCCTCATTCCATCCTCTACTCACCTCGCTCTACTGGGATGTAATCTGCATTCAACTTGACCCGGCATTTCTTGACCTGCAGGCCTACCAATTTGCGATGCCTCATTCCATCCTCACATGACTGGGATGTAATCTGCGTTCAACCTGACCCTCTATTTCTTGACCTGCAGGGCTACCGGTTTGCGATGCCTCATTCCATCCTCATGATGCATCACCCCTCTGGTGCTTCAAGGGGCCAAGCTAGTGAAATGCAGATTGAGTCAAGAGAGTTAGTGCGAACACGCGACTACCTGTCATTGCTGACTGCTGATGCAACTGGCCAGCCATATGATCGGGTAAGGCAGTTGCAGCATAGCCAACACATATTTGTGTAGATAGAGTCTGATAGAGTACCGAGGTATTAATGTAGATTTAGTCAAGCGAGTTGGTGCAGACACGCGACTAACTGTTGTTGCTGACTGCTGATGCAACTGGCCAGGCATACAGCCAGGTAAGGTTGAGTCAAGAGAGTTAGTGTGAATACGCGATAACCTGTTGTTGCTGACTGCTGATGCAACTGGTCAGCCATATGATCGGGTAAGGCAGTTACAGCATAGTGAACACATATTTTTGTAGATATAATCTGATATACTGAGTACTGAGATTTATTATCATAGATTGAGACAAGAGAGTTGGTGTGAACTTGGGACTACCTGTTGTTGCTGGCTGCTGATGCAAATGGCCAGCCATATGATCGGGTAAGGCAGTTACAGCATAGTGAACACATATTTTTGTTGGTAGAGTAGCAAGATATATTATTATTGCAGATGAGTCAAGAGAGTTAGCGTGAACATGTGACTACCTGTCGTTGCTGACTGCTGGCACTGCTGGCTAGCCACATAACCGGGTAAGGCAGTGCTAATAACTTGAACACAAATCATTATAGATCGAGTCAAGAGAGCTAGTGCAAAAACGCTACCTATCCTTGTAGACTACTGATGTAACTGGCAAGTCATGTGACCGGGTAAGGCAGTGCAAATAACATGAACACATATCATTATAGATTGAGTCAAGATAGCTAGTGCAAAAACGCTACCTATCCTTGTAGACTGCTGATGCAACTGGCAAGTCATGTGACCGGATAAGGCAGTGCAAATAACATGAACACATATCATTATACATCGAGTCAAGATAGCTAGTGCAAAAACGCTACCTATCCTTGTAGACTGCTGACGCAACTGGCAAGTCATGTGACCGGGTAAGGCAGTGCAAATAATATGAACACATATCATAATAGATCGAGCCAAGATAGCTAGTGCAAAAACGCTACCTATCCTTGTAGACTGCTGACGCAACTGGCAAGTCATGTGACCGGGTAAGGCAGTGCAAATAACATGAACACATATCATTATACATCGAGTCAAGATAGCTAGTGCGAACACGCTACCTATCCTTGTAGACTGCTGACGCAACTGGCAAGTCGTATGACCAGGTAAGGCAGTGCAAATAACATGTGGGTGGTGGTGAGGTTGTTGGTGGTGGTGGTTGTGGTGGTGAGGTTGTTGTTGGTGGTGGTGAACACATATCATTATAGATTAAGTCAAGATTGTTGGTGCAAATACGCCACTTGTCCATGCTGACTGCTGACGCAACTGGGCAGCCAAACGTCAGGGTATAGCAGTACAAGTGATCATAAACATGCACATTTACAATATTGTGAGCACATGGCTCTCCATCTGAGTGTGTAGCATACAATGAGAGTTATGCGCTGGTGCAAGCTCTCGAATCCCTTTACCTGTTTACTGCTTACACCCACATACGCACACCCATACTCTCAAACAATAACACACACTCTCTCACCCCACACCCATACCCCACAACCCACAATCCACTCACAACCCTCCACACCAGGACCACTACCACCTACCATTAACCACTACCACACCACCTACCACTACCTCTACACCACCAATACAACTACATCAACATCAACCCATGTAACCTTCCTACATACCGCAGGTTGTGCGCGAGTTGTCGCGTAACAAGTGGATGAACCCTAAGGAGGCGATTGAGTATGGAATGATTGACAAGGTAAATTATCTGCATGGCACAAACTCCGGGCCCTCGCCGTTTATGATTTGTTGGGGGTTCAGGTCACCAGCGCATGTTTTTTAAACTGCCTTTCCTGTTTTCAAGGTTGGTCAAGTCCTTTATTTGTAGGGACCGGCCTATCATATGATGTTGACCAAATGCGAGTACGATAGCATATGACATCATATTGCGGTTCCCAACTTATTTGGCTGTTCTGCTTCCCCTGGACTGTAAAATGATTCACAAGGTGTAGGCTACTTGATTAGTTACCCCCACTGATGGACATTTATAGCTGCCAATGTACTTGTGTGTGTGAGTGTATGTGTGAGTGTGATGGCACATGTGTGATAGTGTGTTATGGCAATTTGGCGGTATTTGGTGACACTTGAAAGTCCAATCTAGCTGTGAGGGTGAGTGTGTTGACATGTATCGATATATGTGTGTATATGTGTTTGCATATTTGAGTGTGTGTGTGTTGGCAGTCTGGTGGTATTTGGTGACACCTGCATGCCCAATCTAGCTGTGAGGGTGAGGGTGTGTTCGTATATGTGCGTGTGGGTGAGTTGGCATATATGTGAGTGTGTGTGTTGGCAGTCTGGTGGTATTTAGTGACACCTGCATGCCCAATCTACCTGTGAGTGTGTTTGCATGGGTATGAGTGTGTTTGCATATGTGTGAGTGTGTGTGTACGTAGATGTGTGTGTGTGTTGGCATTCTGGTCGTATTTGGTGACACTTGCATGCCCAATCTACCTGTGAGTGTGTTTGCATGGGTTCAGGAGATGGAAACTTCAAAAACTGAAGAACTTGAACTCAGACTTTTGAACTTGAACTTCTGAACTTGTACGTGGAAACTTGAAAACAGAAGAATCTGAACTCAAACTTGTGAACTTCGACTATAGCCGTCCGTAAGAGTGTTGGCATATGTGTGAGTGTGTGTTGGCATTCTGGTGGTATTTGGTGACACTTGCATGCCCAATATACCTGTGAGGGTGCTTTCTTGTTTGTTTCAGTTTGTTTGTTTGTTTGTTTCATTTTGATCCTGTATGTTATGTTTGTTGTTCATTTTGTATTTAAATAATTGTTTGCTTGCTGCCTGGCTGGCTTGCTATCAAGCCCATGGAAGCCCAGCACCGAAGGAACATAGCCCACTTCCCAACACCGGTGGAACAGCCCATTGCCCAACACTGAAGGAACAACCCATTTCCGAACACCAACGGAACACAGCCCATTGCCCAACACCGGAGGAACATAGCCCATTGCCCAACACCAAAGAATCACCGTCCACTGTTTAACATGAGCTCAATACTCTCTGTATGCAGGTGTTGCACACTCCCATGCCCAACTTGGCCAGATTCCTGACCCCCCCCAATACCCACACACAAAAAGGTGTAGTCCCCCCCCCCACAAATGTAGCACACTCCCATGCCCAAAATGCCTGACCCCCCCCCCCCCCCCCCCCCCCCCCCCCCCCCCCCCCCCCACACACACACACACACACACAAAACCCAACACACAAATAGGTGTTGTCCTCCCCCACAAATGCCACAGGTGTTGCACACTCCCATGCCCAAGATGCCTGACCCCCCCAAAACACCACACCACACACACACACAAAAAACTGTGGCATGAACCCCTCCCCCCCCTCTTCCATACCAACCTGACCCCCCCCCCCCTCCTCCATTGTTTGACGCGGGCTCAATACCCTCTGTATGCAGGTGTTGCACACTCCCATGCCCAAGATGCCTGACCGAAAGGGACCCCAGTTCAAGTTTGAGCGCACTGCCAGCGACGTGGATGCTGGATTGTAATGATACAGAGGGCATTTGTAGCCTTAAACAAAGATGGACGCACATGTGCAGGCTGTGGTTGTGGTGGCACAGGCCTAGATATAGAAACGGATTTTCGAGCCGGGGTGGAGGGTGGTTTGGCAACGGGTTCTTGCTTGTACTGGACTGGCAACTCCTTGGCTAGACTGTATGCTGTAGGCCACTCTAGTGCCAGTCAAGTTCAGCCCAGTTCTGTCCAGGGGTAGCCAACTAGGCTTAAGGGACAGGCCCAGCCCGGTGCTTTCACACCAGCCCCTTATTGCTTTGTTGCATATTGTGTTAGCCTTGTGCGGCAAACACTGTTTGAAATAGTGGCAGCATGGCTACCACTGGGCAGGGCTGACATGGCACAGGTCATAGCTCGTGGGACTGATAGCCCAGCCTCAAACAAAAGGCTGTGTGTCCTCGACGTTTCTAGACAGCAAGTCCGTCATGAAGCCCGGTTAGGCAACAGACCCTCCAAGAACGCAACCAGCCTACTGGATATGTGTCCGAGACGCAACGGATCCTCGCAAGATACAGCGTTTTGGACAACCCTGGTTGGCGACCTGACTGAAGCCAACAGGCATACACGCAGCAAGAGCAGGAGGACGACAGGCAGTAGGTCACCCCCCTTGGTGACAGGAACACCTAACGCTCCTCTACCTCATCATCATGTTGGTGTTGCATTCCACAACTTAGTGGGTCATAGACTTGCCCATTCATTAAATTCTTTAAGCCATGCATCGTTTTGAGCTGTAACTTTATCACTGAGCACACTTCCTTCAGGCCGTGTCTTGTGGTTGCTGCCCTGGTGCAATACCAAGTGTGACAATCTACCCGTATAAATAATAGATAAATAGCACGGCTTATTATGAGGCGTGAGGGTGAAGGGGCCAGCTTTCACTGGCGCCAACCACTAATGGGGGGGGGGGGGGGGGGGGGGGGGACTATCATCTCCCCAGGTTTACCCGTATTATCATTACTCGGTCATTTAGTTGTTACAGTCCAAGGGAAGACTGAATAAGCTAGAGGGACTTGCCCGACCATGACAGGAGGGGCTTTAAAGTCAAAGCACTGATGAGTACTACAAACAGTTTTTGACATATTTGTCCATGAACCTGTGTACTGTATACGAGTAGCCTGTTGGCCACATTACCCAAAATCCGAAATAGGCTCAACGGGATTAATCCTCGCCATGTCAGGGGTCCCACTTCCTAGGGTGAAAATCAATAATAATAACTTGAACTTGGTTGCAGAGCTTCAACCAAGTTCCCAAGTGACACCAATGCAGTCAGAGACATCCCTGGTGAGAGAAGGGTTGGCTTTAAACGCCTCCGATACCAGAAATGGTTCGCAGCCAACAGCAATGATGATAATGTCTTGATTCCCTTTACATCTGCCTTACATAAGCAGCATCAGATTCGTTCTATAGCACAGTTTAGAATGGGTTCCCATTGGCTGAACACAGAAAGAATGAGGGTGGTGGATAGAGCACACATCCCTCGTTCAATGAGACACTGTCAAATGTGTGGGTTCCAAAAACCTGAGGATGAAATGCATATGTTTGAGTGCCCTTTTTATAATGATATTCGCCTCCGCTACCAAAAGCTGTTTACAGATATTTATAGGCATGTCCATGAGGATACCGACTTAACCGTATGGAATGTGGAATTCTGCGATTCCACATTCAGAACCTTTATGAATGGAAATGGCACTAAGACTTTCTGGAGCAACCTAGCCGACTATCTTTCTACTTGTAGAAGAGCAAGACAGGAAGCCCTGGACTGCTTAGTGGCACCGTAATTTATTATCCCTTTTTTTCTTTTCTTCTTGTGACTTCTCATTTGTTAGCTTCTTACCTCCGCCACTGTAAGTGGTTGAGATCTGGGTCCGGCTCTAGGGGGTTTAATACCTACGCCACCAAAACGGTGGTTGGGAGCTTGGTTTGTTTGTCCTCGACACACCCCTGATGTAATGGGGGTTTTTGCTTTGTGGGTGCTTTTTCTTTTTGTTTAAAGCACAGAGTCTCATACACCCTCGCGGTGTCAAGTAGACTTTAACATGTAATGTAATGTAATGTAATGTAATGTAATGTAACCAGCAATTTAGCTGCTCGCCGTCTTCGGCAGTACCGTGAATGTAATATTACCAGGAAAATGTAAACGCGAACAAATCACTTGTTTTCATTTTTATTTTTTCTAATATTTCTTCCTAGGGTGATATTTAATAATAATAAACAAAACGCTGAACCTGTCAAGGGACGATCACAACCTCGAATAATGATAGCAATTCAGCGGGTGATTTGGATTTCGATACCGGTATTTCTGAACAGTTCGTAGGTCGTAAACCATTTATCAGATTTGGCCTGAAATTCTAGGTGTGTCCAGAAGTCGCTTCCGAAATAAAGTAACCTATAAAGCCTTTCCGCATATTTAGTCTCCCACAATGTGCCATTCCGGGAGTTTGGGTCCAAACTGAGTGTGTTAAGATATAGCTTGTTTTCTCTTACATTACATTACACTTCATGTTAAAGTCTACTTGCTTTGACAGTTGACACCGCGAGGGTGTATGAGACCCTGTGCTTTAAACAAAAAGAAAAAGCACCCACAAAGCAAAAAATACCATAACATTAGGGGGGTGTCGAGGACAAACAAACCAAACTCCTAACCACCGTTTTGGTGGCGTAGGTATTAACCCCCCTAGAGGAGGACCCAGATCTCAACCACTAACACTGGCGGAGGTAAGAAGCTAACAAATGAGAATATATAAAGCAACCATAGCAATCGCCCCAACACTAGTCACCTGGCCCTCCCGGCGGTACCTTTCCTCCAAAGTCCAAACCAATCAAACCAATTGGGCACCTGCCCAGTTCCCCCCTATCCGCATGACCCTAAACCCAAAGCCCTTAACCTTTGAATCAAAACCTAAACCAGTTAACCACAAACCCGCTAAACTGATGTGGGGGCTACTTTTCCCCCACCATAACGTCCCCTTTCGGACTACAAATCCAAATACCGGACTTCTATCGGTTCCACACGTTTCGGGGGGATTTACTCATAATACGTACATAAAATGTAAAACCGTGTAACAATTCAAATTCGAATTCAAAATAAACTAAGAATAACGGTCCTTAGAGCTCAAAGCTTGG
Source organism: Chlamydomonas sp. ICE-L (assembly GCA_013435795.1). Classification (NCBI taxonomy): domain Eukaryota; kingdom Viridiplantae; phylum Chlorophyta; class Chlorophyceae; order Chlamydomonadales; family Chlamydomonadaceae; genus Chlamydomonas; species Chlamydomonas sp. ICE-L. The sequence goes on along the minus strand of JACBWV010000610.1, from coordinate 51,436,878 downwards.
TACGGCCAGAAATAGGAGCCCTGGCGTGCGACAGGCGCTCTATTAACACAGCTATGTCAAATTGTCAACAATGACAAAAAGCTACGGACGTCCGCTGGCTTACGGCTTGGGCCTTGCGTGCCACAGCATAGCTAATGCCAACATGTGGCTTGAGGCACACCTATCCTCAACGGAGCAGTTTTCAGGAATATTTAAGGAATTCTGTTTTTTCCGCATCCTAAGTGCTATAGCTGCCCCATTTGTTTGAATTATGAAAGGTATTTCACCCCATGAGGTGGGTCTCCCTACGCACACTAGCGGCACAGAGGATTCAATTCGAATGGCGTTCCCACTCCTACACGAGTGTTGCGAGATTACTTGAGGTCCTGAGTTTACCATGCATCCAGAAATTGGAGTGAAATAGCCGGCCACATTCTGTTACAAATTCAGAAATAATTTCTGTGAAACGGTACTATTATTGGTATTGTTTCAGCCTCAAACTAAAGCACCAGCTAGGATTGTCCTAGAAGACTCCGAAATCTGCTTCTCGAGATGCAGCTTGTTTCAAAATCTGCTCTTTGAGACGCAGTATATGAATACGCGACACAATGGACCCCCCAAATCTATGCATGCGACGCACCCAGTCCCTATGAAATACAACGGCCCCTAAAAAATCTGCATCTGCAACGCAATCGACCCGATGGATCTGCATCTGCGACGCAACGCCCCCTCGCTCCCTAGCTTGCGTCTGCGATACAACCTACCCTTCAACGTTGTGTCTGTGGTTGAGGAAGCAGCTTCCTGAACCACCAGCCTTGACAGTATTCTACATAAATGGTATGCCCTAGTACAAGGTGTGAGGCAGACAGGGCCAGCCCATTTGCTTGCACTGGGGCCAACCACCAAATTAAAAGTGAAACAAATCACAGAAAGTGCGATTCCATCAAGCCACAGTTCTTCAACTAGCGATGCGTAGGGCCAAAAACGGCCTAAAATCACACCACGACTGAATAGGCTGTCATTGCAGCTGCCTTGAAGCTGCTGCTCGTATCTAACTAGCGATGCATAGGGCCAAAAATGGACTGGAATCGCGCCACGACTGAATAGGCAATCATGGCACCTGCCTACAAGCTGCAGCTTGTAACTAACTAGCAATGTGTAGGGCAAAACAATACCTGAAATCGCACATAGACTGAATAGGCAGTCATGGGAGCTGCCTAGAAGCTACTGCTCGTGACTAGGGCCAAAAACGACCTGAAATCGCACAAGCCAGAAGTTGCATGCTTTCCGTGGATATCGCACGGGGGAGCAGAGAAAGGGAAGACGGTGGGCAGCCCAGAGTTGGCTGAAAAAACATGCAATAATTGAATTCAACTTCAACAAAAAGTATTAGATCATGCGCACCCTTATAATTTGAAACCTCTACCAGTATATCGTAGGTTTACACAGGGGTTCTAGACACGACTAAAAATGGCTACGGAACGGCAACATAATATCATATGATGCCATTAGTCGGATGAGGCTAAAGTTACCATTTACATACAGTATCATATGATGCAATTTGTATGATATCATACTCGCCTTTGGTCTGTATCATATGATGATATCATATGATGCCAGCAGTCGGACTAGGCTAAAGTTACCATTTACCTACAGTATCATATGGTGCAATTTGTATGAATCATATGCTGATATCATACTCGCCTTTGGTCAGTATCATATGATTTGCCGGTCTCTCCCTCTGGCCATGCGGTTTCCATTATTTACGCCGAGCTGTAACGACGTGGCTGGGGACGACACGTGGAATCTCCAATAATTATTGAAGTAGCATCCTTATCCTCTTTCCCTCCCTCACCCCTCATTCGCACCCTCATCTTCTTCATCCGCAACTTCATCCTCATCACTATATGCATAATTATCATCCCCATCTCCATCTTACTTCATCCTCATCACTATATATATGTGTAGCAGGATAGCCTGCTACTAGTCTAACTTGACATCTCGAGACTTTCTTTTCGATATCCCAATAGCCTAGTCCGGCTTCACTGATTTCAGAGCCTGGTCGCAGAAACATCAAGGGGGGTTCGAATCTCACTGCTGGCAAGGGTTCGTAGTGTTTTACGAGTCGGAAGGATAAGATTCCCATAACAACCACGCACAATGCATCAACGTAAAGTTTGTGTGTACGACGTCCAGTTGTAGGCGGGAGTCTGTCAAGAAAGTACGATCAAGAACGATTGTTGAATTCTCGGTTCCGAAGGAAACGGTTAGCGGTAGGCGGAGGTTGTTGTCCCGACCGAGCCCGGCCGGCAGGGGTTGTGTCCTGACGGAGAACGGATCGTGTATCTAAGCCTGGAATCGAGGACGCTTCCCTTTCAAAGGAGGGAGGAGTGTAGCAGGATAGCCTGCTACTAGTCTAACTTGACATCTCGAGACTGTCTTTTCGATATCCCCATAGCCTAAGCTAGTCCGGCTTCAATATGCACCCTCACCAATATACTTACTTCCATCTTCATCTCCAACAATCAGATTGCAGCATGAGCCAAATTCTGGCAAAACCAGAAGCGAGGCGCATAAAGAGAGGTCAACAGTAAGCAGATTGGAGCACGCCTTCAAAGCTGACACATCCACTAGTGACCTGCACCTCGAGAGGTAGATAGTAACTAACTTGGAGCATGAGCCCAAAGCTGACACGTCCGTAAGTGAGGTGCACTAAGATAGGTCGACCGTATCTAGATTGGAGCAAGAGCCCAAGGCTGACACATCCACCAATGAGCTGCAATTAGAGAGGTTGATAGTATGCAGCTTAGAGCATGAGCCCAAAGCTGACACATCCACCACGTTGGCGCACTCTGACATGTTGATGGTATGCAGAGTGAGGCAAGAACCCAAAGCTGACACATCCACCAGGTTGTAGCACCTAGAAAGGTTGATAGTATGCAGCTTGGAGCACGAGCCCAAAGCTGACACATCCATAAGTGAAGTGCACTGAGATAAGTCGACCATACGTAGATTGGAGCAAGAGCCCAGGACTGACACATCTACTACTGAGCTGCACCCGGACAGGTTGACAGTATGCAAATTTGGGCACGAACCCAAAACTGACACATCCACCAGTTGTTTGCACCTTGATAAGTGGATGGTATGCAGATTAGGGCAAGAACCCAAAGATGACACATCCTCCACCGAGAAGCACTCGGACAGGTCAATGGTATGCAAATTAGGGCAAGAACCCAAAGCTGACACATCCACCAGTCGGCAGCACACGGACAGGTTGATGGTGTGCAGATTAGGGCAAGAACCCAAAGCTGACACATCCACTAGTTGGCGGCATCCAGCCAGGTTGATGGTATGCAGATAAGGGCAAGAACCCAAAGCTGACACATCCACCAGTTTGTCGCACCCTGATAAGTCGATAGTAAGCAGATTAGGGCAAGAACCCAAAGATGACACATCCTCCACCGAGAAGCACTCGGACAGGTCAATGGTATGCAAATTAGGGCAATAACCCAAAGCTAACACATCCACCAGTTTGTCGCACGCCGATAAGTCGATAGTATGCAGATTAGGGCAAGAACCCAAAGCTGACACATCCACCAGTTGACGGCACCAAGAAAGGTTGATGGTATGCAGATTAGGGCAAGAACGCAAAGCTGACACATCCACAAGGTTGCTGCACAAATACAGGTTGATGGTATGCAAATTAGGGCAAGAACCCAAAGCTGACACATCCACCAGTTTGTTGCACCCTGATAAGTTGATAGTATGCAGATTAGGGCAAGAACCCAAGGCTGACACATCAACTAGTTGGCAGCACACGGACAGGTTGATGGTGTGCAGATTAGGGCAGGATTGAAGGCATTTCAAATCCTCAAAAGAGCCTTCTGGTAATTCTAGAGACTCTACTGAGGTTGGCGGTCCATGGAACTGCCATTGAAGCAGGAAGCACTCTGGTGCACCATGAACGACTAAACACTTCAGCTGTGGACACCGCACAAAGGACTTGGATAGGTTGGTGCCAGCCTGCGGTGTAGGAGGGAAGCAATGTTGACTTGTATTTTTGTTACAGGGGGCAACTTGTAGCAGGACAAGATTGCGAGAGTGGTTACAAGTCAGGTCTACGCCGAAAGCACTCATCGTACAACATGTCCGTAACCATGCCAAGAACTAGCTACCACTCGCAGGCTGTAACCGGCTGGAACCGGTCTCATATCCGTCTTGGTAACAGCTGCCTGCGATACCTAAACCCTAGCGCTAGCTAGTGCTAGCAGTAACATGCGTAATGTCTCGCCCGCCTGTGCATGCAAGAGACTACTATAAACACAGCCTCACAGCTCGAGGAGTAATCTAATCCAGAGTTCCTACTCGGTGTCTTTAGGCACCCCTAGTCATCTATTATAATCCGTATCACGCTATTTAACAAACCCTGCCCTATTACATTACGTTCCGCTTCACATCTAGCTAGGAAAGGGCACATCTGGTAAAACCTAGCCCTGTGGGACTGAGGACAAAGGAACACAAATAACCAGTACAAAAAGACGGCAGTCATCAGAAGCAATGTTGATGATCGTGTTGGGGTGATGTGAGCGTGTGAGCGTGTGCGTGTATACAGCTGAGATGAACGGAATGCAAACCAAACGTCATGGGAAGCAGAGAATCCAGAGATACAGATGCAGAGTAGACACGCTCCAGCGGTGCTTCTATCAGATCACAAGCGCACATGGCACATGTCCAAACGGCAAATGGACAGATGAAGTGGCAGTGAGATCATCAATCTATCCTAGGAGAAGCTGCGGGCCTGCGGCCCATCTGAGCTACCAGGCCCTCCTAATAAGTAAGGTCCATGCACAAACAGCAGTGTTACAATCCAAGAGTCATGTTGCTTTAATCCAGGATAAGAGCTTTGAGCACTAGACCCATGGAATGAGGCAGTCAAGTGATTATAATAAGGATTCGGGTCTTAATGTAAGTATCAGCATGTCCGATGCTCAGGTGTAACACTTTAGCAGCCCCAGTCGCTATTTATTTTCAGCGACTCGCTAACCTTGAATTGTAACGCCAGGCGTTGCGTGTAGGCCTCCACGTCCTTGCGTAGACTCCAGCACACAAGCCTGCAGATATATCGAGTCTCGGAGCACAGGAGATGGGCGTCTGCGTCGAGATTAGCGTCCCTCTCAAGAACCACCCTGAGCGCGTCGCAGAAGGTGGCTTCCTCCTTGCGCTTGGACATCGACATCTAATTATTGGACACCTGGCGTTGTTATCGGAATCTGATGCCAGGTTTGGAGAAGAGAAAGCTGCAGCTGCTGCAACTGATCGCGTTCTGGCTGCAAATCTAGCCTAGATTGATCGTCGGTCCCTAGTAGGGGCCGACGA
>JACBWV010000610.1:51416523-51426523 GCA_013435795.1 Chlamydomonas sp. ICE-L | reverse complement strand
GAACACAGGGTATGGGATACAGGTCACAGGGTTCAGGGTACCTACATTTGCACTCTTCTATCTTTTTTGTGTTCGGGGAGACCGGCCATGTGTTTGTATATATTCTAGCTTGATGCGATCTTGCTTGCTTGCCTTGCTGCAATCATGCTTGCTTGCTGCAATATTGTCTTTCTTTTTCTGAGGATTTGTTTCAAGACCCCTCCAGTAGAGCGGGCTTGTCTTGGGCCAACAATGGGATGTCCATGACAATGTAATGTAATGTTATATAGATGTACATGGCCAGTCCATTTGCTTGCATTGGGGGCAACCACCAATGCTTGCTGAAAAATAATTAAATACATGGTACGCCTTATTACGAGGCGTGAGGTTGAGGGGGCCAGACCATTTGCTTGCACTGGGGGTGACCACCAATGTTTTTTGCTGGTAATATATTTGTAATGGCGGGGTGCGTCACTACACCAGGGCACTACATTTTGACATTTTGGGTTACGTGAAACACGTAGATATGGTCTAAAAGTTACGTGCTTGCACTGGGGCCAACCACCAATGCTTGTGCTGGTAATATATGTGATCGCAGGGTCCGGCACTACATCAGGGCACTACATTTTTGTCGGAGTGCGCTCACTACACCAGGGCACTACATTTTGACATTTTGGGTTACGTGAAACATGTAGATGGGGTCTAAAAGTTACGTGCTTGCACTGGGGCCAACCATCAATGCTTGCTGAAAAATAAATAAATGAATACATAGTGCACCTTATTACAAGGCGTGAGGTTAAGGGGGCCAGCCCATTTGCTTACACTGGGGCCGACCACTAATCCTTGCTGAAAACAAATGAATAAATAGTACGCCTTATTACAAGGCGTGAGGTTGAGGGGGCCAGCCCATTTGCGTGCACTGGGGCCAACCACCAATTGTACGCATAAACTTTAATAGGGTGTGAGGTTGAGGGGGCCAGCCCGTTTGCTTACACTGGGGCCAACGACCAACGACTAACACTACCACCACTACCTCTACCACTACCCCTGCCACTACCACCCCTACCACTACCACCCCTACCACTACCCCTACCCCTACCACTGCTATTACCACCACCAACACTACCACCACTAACCCTACCACCAACACTACCACTGCCTCTACCACTCCTATCACCACCACGACCAGTACCACTACCACCACTGACCCTACCACCACCACCACCTCTAACCCTACCACCACCACCACCACCACCACCACCACCACCACCAATAACACCAATACCCTTACCACCACCAATACCCCTACCACCACCACCACCACCACCACCACTACCCCTACCACCACAACTACCATCACTACCGCTACCACCACCACTAACCCTACTACCACAACTACCACTACCACCCCTACCACAACCACCACCACAACTACCCCACCACCCCTACCCCTACCGCCACCACTACCCCTACCCCTACCCCTACCACCACCACCACTACCACCACTACCCCTACCCCTACCCCTAACCCCACCACTTACACTACCACCACGACTACCACCACCACTACCACCACCACCACTACCCTACCACCGCCACTTCCACCTCCACAGAGTAATCGATCGACAGGGAAGAAGTCTTTTGGTGGACTGTGCCTCCACCAAAACGGCAAGGCACAGACAGGGCCCTATGAAAGGGCGATCAACATCATTGGCAAGACATTGAACAACTTTGATGAGGACAACTTGATACCTTGCTATGGTTTCGGAGACAGTAAGTCGTGGTACTGCCAGCCTGGAATATCATAGGCAAGGCGCTGAACAACTTTGATGAAGGCAACTTGATACCTTGCTATGGTTTCGGAGACAGTAAGTCACGGTCCTGACAACCTGGGATAATAAATTGTGCATGTGTATGGACCGGTATATCATTTGAGGTAGACCAAAGGAGAGTATTATGTTGTATATAAATGGTAACTTTAGCCTAGTTAGACTGCCGGCATCATATGATAACATATTGCTGTTCCCTGCCTATGGAAGGCTCCCATCACACGACGCATGCAACACCAGAATCCAACTCCCAACACACAATTCATTTAGCCTATTTTTATCTCCCTCGCCTGCTTACCCTAAGCATTCACACCTTGCATGCAGCATCAACCAGAGACAAGGGCGTGTTCTCATTTTTGGGGGGCGACCGACCAGCCAAGCCCTAAACCCTAAACATTCACAGCTCGCATGCAGCATCGACCAGAGGCAAGGGCGTTTTCTCATTCTTTTCGGGCGATCGTCCAGCCAAATCCTAATCCCTTAACCCTAAACATTCACTCCTTGCATGCAGCATCAAACAGGGACAAGGGCGTGTTCTCATTCTTTTCGTCATGGTTGCCAGGCTCAGTTGGAGGCATCAGCCGTGTCAGCCGAACCTTAAACCCTAAACCCTAAACTCTTAACATTCACACCTTGCATGCAGCATCAACCAGAGACAAGGGCGTGTTCTCATTCTTTCCGGGCGACCGACCAGCCAAAGGAATGGAGGAAGTCGTCCAACGGTATAGAGACCTGGTGCCCAAAGTGAAACTGTCAGGACCTACCTCATTTGCAGCAGGTATGACCAAGTTTTCTGAAAGATGTTTTGGCACTATAAGGCATTATTTGGCAGTGTTTGGCCGCGTTTGCAAAAGATCCTGGTCCCCAAAGTGAAGTTATCAGGACCCACCTCATTTGCAGCAGGTAAGAGTATGGTCATAAAATTTTGTTCCAACGTTACAGAGACCTTTTTTTCTTCTTTGCACTGTTGGGCACTGTTGCACTACTGGGCACTTTTTGGCAGTTTTGCCTGCGTTAGCCAGCGTTTGCGAAAGATCCTGGTGCACAAAATGAAGCTGTCAGGACCCACCTCATTTGCAGCAGGTAAGCCTAGCGCGATAGATTAATTTTCCAACAACACAGACACCTTTTTTACGTCTTTGGCCACTAATGGGCACTTTTTGGCAGCGTTTGCCAGCTTTAGGCAGCGTTTGCGAAAGATCCTGGTGCCGAAAGTGAAACTATCAGGACCCACCTCATTTGCAGCAGGTAAGACTAATCCAATAAAATAATGGTCCAACAATACTGTGAGTCTGTGACCTGGTGCCCAAAGTGAAACTGTCAGGACTACCTCATTTGCAGCAGGTATGACCAACTTTTCTTTGGACACTATTTGGCACGTTTTGGCAGCGTTTGCAAGAGATCCTGGTTCCCCAAGTGAAACTGTCAGGACCTACCTCATTTGCAGCAGATAAGACTAACGCAATAAAATTGTGTTCCAACGTTACGGAGACCTTTTTTTATTCGTTGGGCACTAAGGTGCACTTTTTGGCAGCGTTTGGCAGCATTTGCGAAAGATCCTGTGCCGAAAATGAAACTGTCAGGACCTACCTCATTTGCAGCAGGTAAGACTACCGCAATAAAATAATGTTTCTAAGGTATAGAGACCTGATGCCGGAAGTTAAGCTGTCAGCACCTACCTCAATTGCAGCAGGTATGACCCAGTTTTCTTTGGGCACCATTGGGCACTTAATGGCAGCTTTAGGCAGCGTTTACGAAAGATCCTGGTGCCCAAAGTGAAGCTGTCAGGACCTGCCTCATTTGCAGCAGGTATGGCCCAGTTTCCTTTGGGCACATTTGGGCACTTTTTGGCAGTGTTTGGCAGTGTAAGGCAGTGTTTGCGAAAGATTCTGGTTCCAAAAGTGAAGCTGTGAGGACCCATCTCACTTGCAGCAGGTATGGCCCAGTTTCCTTTGGGCACTATTGGGGGTGGCCAATTTACGTTAAAAAAACCTGTTGGGGGTGTTTAGCGAGGCCATGTATAGTGAGTCCACACCCCGCTATGATCATTTAATCACATGGTACTTACTCTTTTTGTCGGAGCCCCCTCTTCAAGGGCGCGGGAGCCCCCATGTTTACCCATTTGTCCGTCTGACCAACCGACCGTCTGACCGAGATGAAGGCTGACACGTCAGCCAACGGTCTCGTAACTAACTCGCTTCCGTTGACACCTGTTGCTCAGTCGTGAAAACTCTCCGCCATTTTTTAGCGTCGCATGCGACGCTGCATATAACTTGTCCACCTTGTATGTATGTGTATGTATGTTACAGTCCAGGGGTAGGCCAAAGGGACTTGCCCAACCGTGATATGAAGGGCTTAAAAATAAAAAGTATGTTTGCTCCCATCTGTGTACAATAAAAAATAAAAAATAAAAAATAAAAATAAAAATTAAAAATAAAAATAAAAATTAAAAATAAAAATTAAAAATAAAAAGTATGTTGACTCCCATCTGTGTACAATAGCATGCCAATAGTTTGGGAGGTGTTTAGCGAGGCCATACTTGGTGTAGTGCGCTGTAGCATGACTCTACGTCATCCAAGAACCGGCTGCTCACACAAACAAGAAATCATGTCGGCCGACGTGAACCACAAAGCAAAGAGCAAACCTCTCCCTAATCAGGCACTCCTACATCCCCCTCCCTACAAGCACAACCACACATACACCCCCCTCCCTACAAACACACCCCACCCTACCCCCCTCCCTACAAACACAAACACACATACACCCCCCTCCCTACAAAGCACTTACTATGTGTCCTCCTTTTTTATCCCCAGCTGTGTACAACAGCATGCAGATAGTTGCCAAGAGTGGATTCAAATACCATATTCTGCTCATCGTGGCTGATGGACAGGTGCGCAGGTTTAGGGTTTTAGGGTTTAGTGTTTAGTTGCCAAGAGTGGATTCAAATACCATATTCTGCTCATCGTGGCTGATGGACAGGTGCGCAGGTTTACGGTTTTAGGGTTTAGTGTTTAGTTGCCAAGAGTGGATTCAAATACCATATTCTGCTCATTGTGGCTGATGGACAGGTGCGCACAAGCAGTCTAAGTAGTTATGTTTTGCTTCACTATCACTTTCCTGTCCTACCATTTTAATCATTGTGGCTGATGTACAGCTTAGCCTAAGCAGTACTGTTTTGCTTTACTATCACTTCCCTGCCCTACTATTTTGCTCTTTGTGGCTGATGTACAGCTAAGCCTAAGCAGTACTGTTTTGCTTCACTATCACTTTCCTGTCCTACCATTTTAATCATTGTGGCTGATGTACAGCTAAGCCTAAGCAGTACTGTTTTGCTTTACTATCACTTCCCTGCCCTACTATTTTGCTCTTTGTGGCTGATGTACAGCTAAGCCTAAGCAGTACTGTTTTGCTTTACTATCTTCCCTGCCCTACCATTTTAATCATTGTGGCTGATGTACAGCTAAGCCTAGGCAGTACTGTTTTGCTGTCCACGCACCACACACACCACACACAACATACACCCATACACACGACACACCACACACCATACACACCACACACCACACGCACCATACACCCATACACACCACACACCATACACACCACACACCATACACCATACACACCACACACCACACACACCATACACTAGGCTTGTTCAAAAGTATTAGTCATCTTTTAAAATTTGCCACATGTCAATCACCCTCCTAAACCACTTGGGTGACATTTATGGATATAACACAAATGATGGCTTATATTATGCATGTGTCATCATGTGTTGTGAAGCAATGACTAGGGAGCTGTAAACCAGTTCCTCCATTTTTCCCCTTAGGATTGTCAAATTAACACGGGTGTTGGGGCATGTCAGAAGTACCCTATATTACACAAGGCACACCAGCACCAAATGTATTGTTGCCTCCATAGGTGTACTTGGGGGGTCAGACTGGTAAGCATGTTGTGCTACTCTGATGCTGTTGTGTGTCGTGGGCACACACATTGACCTAAATGGGTATGGACCCCAGCATGTAGGCCCCTATATGAGCACTTGACCCATTGCATGGAGCTCCATCCTCAATAGTCAGTTCAAATTTGAATGGGTGCCACATGTGCATGCAAGATGAGTCTATTATACCCACCATGTGATAAACAGCTGTATCCCTCCACGCCCAAACACGCTGCGGAGGTCCGAAAAGCGCTAAAGTGTGAAAATAGGTTTGGAGCCTCGCAATAGATCACCCGAAAAACTTCACCACTGGACTTGGCTCGGTTATTAGAGAAAGGTTTTACCTAGCGCTGAAAGTTTGGACCCCAAACTCCCAGAATGGCACAGTGTGGGTGACGAAATATGTAGACAGGCTCCATAGGTTACTTTATTTCGGAAGCGACTGATACTTTTGAACACACCTATGCGAAGGACGAGGGGTCAAAAGCACATAACTCGCGCAGGGCGGCATTCCATTCAGTGTGGAGTCAGTGAGGTGGGTATTAAGGCAGTACCTTGTACTGCCATGTCAACATTCTCAAAAAGCCTTGCCCCGAGTATTGGGCAGCTTTCCCGTGTCACGACATTTACAAGGCTTATATATGACTTCATGAGAACTTCTGATTTAACGACTAGCCAAAGAAAGTGGATAGGAGAGAACTCGACCATTACCCTAACTAAAATTCGAAATCATTTCATAAAGTATCACCATAGGAAGATTTCCCTTTGCGTCATAAAACGTTGGCGTGCTGAGGGTGCCAAGAATCAACCGAATTATACGGACAAACCCCGATCTGGGCGTCCCAAGGTTACTGACGGAGCCATTAGGAAGGAGGCAAAGCGTTTAGCTAAGCAAGGGAACACGGCTGGAGATATTACGAACATTCTTCACGACAGGAAAGGCGTGGAGGTCTCAATATCGTCTACCCGTCGCATCTTGGGTAGCGGGCGCAAGCCGCTAACGTGGGCCTTGGTGCAGCCTAAAAGGCAACTCAGCCAAATCAACAAGAACTTGAGGATCGACTTTTGCGCCAAGCATCTACATGCACACACGTCAAAGTGGGTGTTCATTGATGCCAAATTCCTGTATGTTTACCAGTACCCAAAGGGTAAACTGAGGTTTGCATGGCAGAACTTGAGGTACAAGGGTGCTTCAAAGCTCTCAGCCAAGCCTGGTGGTCCGTGGGTCTACCTGTTTTATGGAGCTGTAGGGCTCAACTTCAAGTCAGACCTCTACTTTGTACTCCCTTCACCCCCTATTGGAACCAATGCCAAGAGGAACAAGGTCAATTTCAAGAGTGAGCACTTCATTGAAATGCTTGGGAAGATGTACAAGGAGATTCAGAAGGCTTACCCTAACAGAGGGTTCAAGATGCTTTGGGACCATGCTAGGCAACATGATAGCAAGATGAGCAAGGCAGCTGTCCAAGACATTCAGCACAACATCTTGCAGTCCTACCCACCACAATCGTGGGACATCAACATCATTGAAAATTGCTGGGGCATGTTGGACCAGCAGCTCCTCAAGTCTAGGGCCAAGTGCAGTGCTGACTGGTATAGGAAGATCCGTGCAGCTTGGGGGAGGGTCCAACAAGGTTCAATCAACAAGCTGGTGGATGGAGTGAGAGACAGGCTCCAACTTATAGTGGAAAGCAATGGGGAGTGGGTACCCCACCACTAGGAACAAGGAATCTTTGGTTTAATCCCCATGTTACAGCCTCTACACCGGACCATCCCATGGTGGTTGTGTTATGTGTTTGTGAGGGGTGACACACTACAAGCATGGTCTACCTTATTCTTCTATACATATTTGGGACATACATATAGCCATAGTTCTACGACAACATGCTTGGGATGCATTCCCTTCTTGCCCTCCTTGTAGCCACACATCTGAAAACAGGAATTCTGTGGGCACTACCATCCTCACATGTATGTATATTGAGCTGCCATGTAAGCCATGTGGCCATGTATGTCACTTGGACCTCTTGCTAGTTTTGAGGCCTTTCCCATGCTTTTTGCTTATGGACATACTGATGTAAAAGGATAACACTCCAAGCCTTCAACCTTTTGTGTCCTTCTACCTTTCTAAACTTAGCCTTAGCCAACCCAAAAGTGTCTCCTATTTTGTGAAGCTTGCAGATTATAGGGGCAAACCAACCCAAATGATTTTGAATTACAGCTATGACACCTTCGAGATAACTATTGAATTTGCATGGGGTGTATGACATGCCAAGTGTCCCTGTGATTTTTGTGTGCAATTACATACAAAATGACCCTTCAGCCATGTAGAAAACAGGCATCAATACTAAATAAGTGTTGTTAGAGGAGATCAACAAAGAGGCCTGATAACACCACCTTGCCATACACATCAGTACATACCCTAAATGTATAATTCACATTGTGCATCATTCAATAAGCCATGCTTGACTTGCACAAAAACAAGTTTGAAGAAAGATGTATACCCCACCATAGGTAAACTGATAGGCTTGTTCAAAAGTATTAGTCATCTTTTAAAATTTGCCACATGTCAACCACCCTCCTAAACCACTTGGGTGACATTTATGGATATAACACAAATGATGGCTTACATTATGCATGTGTCATCATGTGTTGTGAAGCAATGACTAGGGAGCTGTAAACCAGTTCCTCCATTTTCCCCCTTAGGATTGTCAAATTAACACGGGTGTTGGGGCATGTCAGAAGTACCCTATATTACACAAGGCACACCAGCACCAAATGTATTGTTGCCTGCATAGGTGTACTTGGGGGGTCAGACTGGTAAGCATGTTGTGCTACTCTGATGCTGTTGTGTGTCGTGGGCACACACATTGACCTAAATGGGTATGGACCCCAGCATGTAGGCCCCTATATGAGCACTTGACCCATTGCATGGAGCTCCATCCTCAATAGTCAGTTCAAATTTGAATGGGTGCCACATGTGCATGCAAGATGAGTCTATTATACCCACCATGTGATAAACAGCTGTATCCCTCCACGCCCAAACACGCTGCGGAGGTCCGGAAAGCGCTAAAGTGTGAAAATAGGTTTGGAGCCTCGCAATAGATCACCCGAAAAACGTCACCACTGGACTTGGCTCGGTTATTAGAGAAAGGTTTTACCTAGCGCTGAAAGTTTGGACCCCAAACTCCCAGAATGGCACAGTGTGGGTGACGAAATATGTAGACAGGCTCCATAGGTTACTTTATTTCGGAAGCGACTGATACTTTTGAACACACCTACACCCATACACACCACACACCACACACCACACACACGACTCCCCGCACCTTGTACCCCACAGCCCGTACCCCACACCCCGAACCTACCATTGTGCTGTCCTACCATTTTGCTCATCATGGCTGTTGGACAGGTGAGCCTGAACAATCATGTTTTTCTGTCCACACCCCACACACCCCACAAACACCATACACCCATACTCACCACACATACACACCACACACACGGCTCCACGCTCCTCGCACCTTGCACCCCACAGCCTGTACCACACACCCCACACCCCAAACCTACCATTTTGCTGTTCTACCATTTTGCTCATTGTGGCTGATGGACAGGTGACCCTAAGCAGTAATGTTTTGCTGTCCACACACCACACACACCACACACACGACTCCCCACTCCCCACACCTTGCACCCCACACCCCGTACCACACCCCCCACACCCTACACATATCATTTTGCTCATCGTGGCTAATGGACAGCTAAGCCTTGTCAGCCTAGACAGTAATGTTGTGCTGTCCACACCCCACACACCACACCACACACACTTAACACGCGGCTCCCTGCTCCCCGCCCCTTGCACCCCGTACCCCATACCACACACCACACACCTACAGGTCAGTCTAATCAGTAATGTTTTGCTGTCCACAAAATACATGCCCCAACACACCCACCACAAAAAAGGGGGAGAAGGGGGGGGGGGGCGCTTCGTCCTCCCGCTTCCCCGCACTTTGCACTGGGTCCACAACCCTACCAAAGACCAAGACCGGATACCCCGTACCCCACAGGGAGAAAACGCAACCAACCACCACCCCACCCGTAACCCCGTACCCCACACACCAGCGTTTTGGCCGTCCTACTAAGCCATTGGCCTCACATCGTGCTGATTAGACAGCCGCCCTTATTCAGCCTAAGCAGTAATGGTTTGCTTCCCACTCTCCCTCTCTCTCCTCACACACCACAACCACCATTCA
>JACBWV010000610.1:51413016-51414036 GCA_013435795.1 Chlamydomonas sp. ICE-L | reverse complement strand
GGTGGGGGGGGAGTGAGAGTGAGGGTGAGAGTGAGAGGTGTTGTGTGTGTGTGGTGGTGGTGGGGGGGGGGGGGGGGGGTTGTAGGTGAGAGTATGTGGGTGTGTATGTGAGTATTGGGGGGGTGGTATGTGGTATGTGTTTGTGTGCGTGTGAGTGTATGTGGTGCGTATTTGTGTGTGTGTGTCTGTGCCTTTGTGACTGCTGTGTGTGAGTGTGTGTGAGTGTGAGACGTGAGGAGTTTAAGAGTGAGAGGGAGAGGTGTGTAAGGGTGTGTGGGGGGGTGTGTGGTGGCGGCCAGGGGTTTGTGTGGGTGTGTGGGTGGGGGAGGGGGTGGGGGGGGGGGGGGTTGTGTGATTGAGAGTGTGATTGTGAGTGTAAGTGTGTGTGTGCATGTATGTGTGTGTTCGTTTGTGCGTGCGAGTGTGTGTGTGTGTTTGTGTGTGTTTGTGTGTGTGTGTGTGTATGTGTATTTTGCGCAACTTTTGCCAACCGTTGGCCTGTAAACACACACGGAATATTCGCCGTGTGTGTGTGTGTGTGTGTGTATTTTGCGCAACTTTTGCCAACCGTTGGCCTGTAAACACACACGGAATATTCGCCGTGTTTTTTTGTGTTTATGTGTGTGTGGTGAGGGTGTGGGTCGTGCGGGTGGGGTTGGGGGAGTGGGGGGGGGTAAACTTCACCATCTTCTGCTTCAGGCCTCAATCGCTTGGGGTCTGTAGTATGATGTGCTGCTCAGGAAATACAGGACCAGCCATAATAACTTTGAGGATTTATGTGTGTTGTTATGATGAATGTATGTAGTACGGATGTATGTATGTATGGTGTGAGGGGGGTGGGTGGGGTGGGGGGGCTGTGTGGCGGGGGGTAACTCACCATCTTCTGCTTAAGGACCGTCAGATCTCTGGTCTTGTCGTAGGATGTGGCTGCTCGGAAGTCCAGGCCGCCCTTAACTTATGAGGGTGTGTGTGTTTAGTGTGTGTGTGGGGTGGGGGGGGTGGTTGGTTTAATCACCCATC